>OX453303.1:31217393-32417393 GCA_949710035.1 Crambus lathoniellus
TCGTATAGAAGCATTTTTTTAAAATCGCTATAGTTTTTGAAAACGAATTTTGTGTTTTTTTTGCGTAATCGGAAAAATCGGTCTCGCTCCCGCGCGCGTCCTTTTCTCATTGCTATCTCGCTTTAGCATAATTTTTCCGAGTATCGCCTTAAGCTCTTAGATCGCAATTCGAGTGCGGTAACTACTTACTGCGGCATGGCTCTTCTTGGCTTCTCTACTAACTAACTTTTGGCAAGGCTCTTCAATTACTTGCGATTACAAGTAACTATTGGCAATTGATAGGTGTGTGTGTATGGGCCAAAAAATAACGCATCTCAGCATAATGCTGCTGGGTCTCTTAAAGATGGGCAAAGTGGCCCAGCAGCGCTGTTATTCTGACGGGGGTAACAGACATCATACACAACCGGACCCAGACGAACGAAGTAATAAATATAATGGACTAAGAAATTAGTTAAAAACTTACTAAGTTAATTAGTAATAATAAGAAAGAAAAAATATATACGGAACCCTACTGTGCGTGTAGCCCTGCACACACGTTCCCAGTCTAAATTAGTTTCTATTCTAACCAAACACAAATTCTTCACTGACAACCCGAACTGTTCTACTAACAAAATTATGACTCCGATTGATAACCGTATCCTATTCTTATCGTTGACAAGCAGATTTTCTCACGCAACCCTGTCGCATGATATATGGCTCGATCCGCGTCAGTGTTGCCATGTCGTGTCAAACACAGATAAACGGATAAATATAAAAAACTTGTGGAAACCATCGCCCCGGCTGACGGGCGCGCAGCGGGCCTAATAGATTCTGACGTTGAAAAATAAATCAACAAAAATGTGAAGTGTACCCTGACATGATACATCGACGTTGTGCAGTACTAGTTTACATACATTTTACCAAAATCAGATGGTAAGAGATGTATAGTAAGTATCAGATAGCATCATTGACGACCGATTTGGCGCAGGGGTAGGCTACCCACCTTCTGCGCCAGAGGCCTCGGGTTCGATTCCCGAACAAGACAAATATTTGTGTGCATGAACATGTCTATTTGTCTTGGTCTGGGTGTTTACTATGTATATTAAGTATGTATTTACAAACAAAAAGTATTTAAGTATATATTTATCCGTTATCAAGTTTTCCATGATACAGTTTCTTAATGAAATTAAAATGGGCTTAGATAATTGGTGTGAATGTAAGAGATTATTTATTTATTTATTTATTTTTATTTATATTGATTAATTCCAAGATAGAAAAATGGAAAATGAAGTATTTAGAAAAAATCGACCCGTCTTGATGGGACTCGAACTCACGACCTTTCGCTTTCCGGGCGACTGCTCTAACCACTGAGCTACGGAGTCGTTACGAGAAGCGTCGAATTTATCCAATACTTCTTACTCGCTGTATAGTCAGCGTTAATTTCATCAATGTGGAGATATTACTACCCTCACACGCGAAAGATTTTTTTTTCTAAATACTTCATTTTCCATTTTTCTATAATAAAACTTGCATTGTGAATGCAAAAAACTAATAATTAAAATAAATTCCAAGATAGTTGAATAGCAGTATTGAGAACTAGTGTTAGGGCTGCTACAAACATATTCGGGTCGTTATTTATCGGCAAAGCCGCCTGGTAAATGTAATACGTGTAGGTAAATGTTCGGAAATCAGAAACCGCTCGGTTGCGGAACATAATCTATACACAGCTTCTAGGCAATAATATATGACAAAATATAATACTGCCGAATTTAATGATGAACTACTTACCCAAGCCAAAAGGAAGAAATTGTTTCGGGTTGGTTTGTTGTTAAACAAATGCTGACGAACCGACCATTCCAATCCGAACCATGTGTGCAGCAACCCTAATGGATTGCAGATCCAGCACACCCAGACACGATACAAATACAAATAATTAATACTGTTGCATGTCTGCTTGTGTTAACTGTGGAAACTGTATTGGCTAATGCATTGCCAAATTATCATGTATTCCGTGTAAAAGAAGCTGTTTGTTTCCCTTAATAAACAATAAATAAAAATAAATAAAATAATTGTCAAAAAAGAAATATATACAGCTTACTTCCGCAAAAAACACAACATATAAGATGCATCGCCCGCCCGCCCGCAAAAAAATGCACGTATGCACACGACAAAATACCAGTGCAACACAATACCGTAACTTCTGAAAATCTTTCAGTGTCGGTTTTCACACGAACTATATCCTGAGTAGATAATAATCAAATAAATACAAAGTAATTCCGGGCACCGTAAGACCAGTAGCGCCAGATTTAGGCTTTATTTCCCTCCTGCAACCCCTTGTAGAACCCTATAGGCTAGGTGGTGGTCCAATAGAAATAGAGTTTGGTCACGCCTGTTCCATAGGCTAGTTTATAAAGCCTACATAAAAAAAACACTAATGCTCATTTCATTTATGTTTGTGCCAAGTGATCGGGATTCAGCACTGTCAAAGTGATGTAAATATAAGTTACAATAATCATAATTATTATGATCAAACGAAAATTCACAAGTTCACAACCAATAAAAGACACGCGACGAAAATTCAGACGATAAATAAGTTGACGACATTTTCAAACTGAAAATTACTTCTTCTATATCAGCTCATCTTCAAAGGGAAGAATCTTGTTAAAGAAACATGAAGCGGCTTGCTCAGAAAACCGATTTCCCAATGTAAACAGTAGTTACTGGGAGAAAGAATTATTTATTACCAGAAACAAGGATTTAATTATGTATGTTTGCTAAATAAATAATGTAATACGAATGCTAAACAAAAATGATTGCCTAAATAAACTCTTATGATTAAGGAAAGTATTTTTCTATATTTTTAACCATAATGTTCTTATTTAAAAGTAATCTGATTACTTTATTATCTTGTAACTACTTTTTATTTTACTTTTTTAAAACCTACATAAAAATCAAATCCATTTTTATATAAGGTTTTGTTGTTACGGATTATTATTATAATGGCAAAAAAATGTGCTAGGTACATCCTTTTTGAATATCCAAATGATCCCTATAGAAAAAAAAATATTGTAAACTACATGATGAGGTATGTTGTAAATACAATGCGAGGTAACTCTAGTATTCATAAAAAATATTATTAAGGCGAGGAATCCCGAAATAGGCACGCTAACGCTTGCTCGGCCTCGCTCTATACACTTCGCGCGGACCCAGCGGCAGCCAGCAGTGAACTGTGAACTCGGGAGCGCCCCGCGAATCGAAAATCACTTAAAATTAAATAATAAAATAAATTAATTTATGACGGCCGGAATCCCTCGGCTATTCAAAGATCATTATTTTCATATGCTTTTCATTAACTAAAACCAAGTATACTGCAAGTAATATGATATTTGAATTATTAGTAGACGGATGTTTGGGATTTTATTTGACACAGTAAAATATCACCAATCGAAAAAAAAACGGCCGGAAGCACTAGATAAGTAACTGTAAAATAACATATATTTTTTCCAAGTATTAAGTACTTGTGATTTGCGAGTAATCCATAATCTAAAATACCCTATTTTGGGGAATCGGCGCCTTAACATTCTAACTAGGTGTTATTGTTGATCGAAGTATTCAAACAATCAAGTACTAAGTATTTAGATTTTCTTAAATAAAACTTTTTAAAAAGTTCATTGTTTCAACACTTAATCAGAACTTTATATTTTATATTAAAAACTTATTTTTCATCACTCTCGTTTTCAAATGTGTATTGCTCAATGTTTTTTCGTATCTAAACACAATAACGAGACTCATCTCTCACTGTATATTTATATTATTCATTCAATGGCCGCGATACGGAATCAATGGCAGTCAATAAATATACCCAGTATATCTTGTCTTAGTAACAGTAAAATACGACTGGTTGCGTACTAGGGTGGCCTGGCGGATATATAGACCCAGGACATGAGTCTTGAGCTCAAAGTACATTCTGGGATTCTTTTCTACCACCGATTTGTGCCACTTTATTAGTAGTGCAATTTTGGTTGGAACTTATTTTGGTGTAGGTTTATGTTACCGGCCAAACCAGATTTTAGGACAAACCAGTTTTTCCTAGGCCAAACTAGTTCATCGCGTTGACATTTCAGAGAGCGAGTTTGCCTCGGAAGTCTTGTAGAACACGTGATTGTTAGAAATTTAAAACTTTAAATTTCGTGTTTATTTTATTTTTTGTGTCGTGATTTTCATTCAATCATTCATGCTCAGTTGAATAAAAAAAAACGATTTCGTTTATTCCATTTAGGTTTGTTTAACAACACTTATAAACGTCAATGAAGCTACGCCATCGGTTCGCAAATCCTACGGCAGGAGACCTTGTAACGAGAAGAACTGGCAAGAAACTCGCCAGGGGCTATTTTTTTCTCCCTGTTTTAATTTATACAGAGTCGTCAAATTTGAAAAATGACCTTCACATAATAGTAAGGTTACTTTCCATCACAATTCAGAATACCGCTTAAAGTAAGTACAATTTTGCTTATTACCTATAACAGTAAACAATTTTCAACTAAACAAGGAATCAAAATATTTTTTCAAGGAATTTAATGGACGCAGTGGTCTTATTCTTATTCACATTATATTATAGGATTAATAAAAAGAAAACTGCAAGCTGCGCCGTATATTCAAATCTATAAGTATTAACAAATGAAAGGATTTTTGGATTAAATATTAAGTAAAACAATAATTAGAAAATATTCTGTTAATGTAAGACACGAGTACCAAAATTACTATGAGACACACCAGTAAATAAATGACTTGATAGTCGATTGCTAGGGAAGTCGACTGATTTTAATAAATCTTCGTAGCGACAGATTGTAAAAGTGCGCTCTTACTGAATAACTTGGATATACTTATTGTAAATGAGGTTGGAAATTCTAGGCGAAATATTACAAAACAAAGTACGCTCTTTTCCAACCTAAGAACAAAGTCTTTATAAGAAAAATGTGATAGTAAAAAGCCACGAGCCCTATAAGTAGCTTTCAGGCGGGATCCGAACCCGTGCCTCCGGGAATCTGGCCCGATGCTCTGACCAACTAAAAATCCTATACTTACCTACAGAATTGCATTGTGAATGCATAAAAATAATTAAAAATCTCAATTTAATGGCTGTTTCATTTCATCTCAATCGATTGTAAAAACGTTTCTAGGGTTTCCACACATTGATGAAGCAACGCTGACCTACAGCGTTAGTGATAGTAAAATTCGACGAGTCGTGTAATCCTTTCGGTAGCTTAGTTATTAAAAATCTCATCAAAGTTTTTTCTTCTCCTTAGCTGAAATTGCAGTGGGCGGGACATTAAAGGTCACAGCAGACATATCAACTCGTAAACGGATCGTAAACGTATCAACTCGAGCGGTTCAGTATTCTTTGTATGAAACCCCCTACTGCAACGCACACTAATCGGAATCGTAACGTAATCGCCTCGCCTCGGGACCAGCTCACGAACCGCTTTGCGGGTCGCTCAACTTGCTATCCCCGCGCTTACCGCTAGTCTTCCACGCGCTCACGTCTCTCCGTACCCGAGCTTACGGCTCTACGCACAGTGGTCTGAAAATGAAAATGAACTAACCACATTTCCAAAAATCAGACTGAATTCCGAGATTTGATCCCATGTCCACCTTTTTTCGATATGGAACCACTGTGCGGCGAGGCGTAAGCGCGGCGTCGTCGCCTAGCCGTAGCCGAGCCAAACGTACCGACGCTGATCCGGTTTGGTTACGTGCTTGCGTTAGGTTGACGCCTGGTTGACGGCGAGGAGAAAGGCGATACGGTGTCGATCCCTTTCCGAGTTGATGTATCTGCTGTGACCTTTATAGTGCATAAAAAGGTATTGAAATAGCGATCACACCGGACGATGTTCGATGAATCCCAAGGTTCCATGATTCGACGATCTAGCAAGGATTGCGAGAAGCCGCTGAGCGCGGGCAGCGTAACATCGATCGTTGTGGAGCTCTCTAATGCCCAGTTGATTGATATCCCCAAGGCTGAATTTTGATGATGACTGACATACCAAAAATAAAATAAAATGTTGTTGTAACTTTTCGGTTCCAACTGCTGAATTACCTATATAACTACCAAAACACACCGAGTAGTCTTGTCCGATCTAGTAGGAGAGAAGTAAAAAAGAAACTTGTTCCGGAAGTCCCAGGACTTCACAACACTTGACCACCCCACCGCGATTGCGAACACGTCCCTCGTCAAGTGTTGTCGTTCGTTTATTGCTCATTCCTCCTCATTTTCCGAGCGTCTGCGGGGTGACTTATTTGACGCTCGGAATTACCTGCTGGGAGTCCATAAGTGGAATTTATTGTCAGGAGAAATCGATTGGTGACCTTGCGTTTGTATTGTTAGTGATTGAAAGTAATCGTTTCCTGAAACGAATGAGATAAAAAAATCCTTTTTTATGTAAGTAATAAGAAAATTGTATTTTAATAATGTAAGAGATTAAGATTTTAAATTATTTTTATGCATTCACAATGCAATTCTGTATATGAAGAAAACGCAGACTCCAGATAACACTCATATAATTATTGATCCAACTTACAGGTACAGGCATAGTACAGGTATAACAATATAGATACAGTCGACGTCTTAGTGAACTTATCCCCTCGAGGCTAGTTTGAAGAATGACCTCTCTTTGCTCGTTAATCGGGCTCAAGTCTAGCTACCCCCCACCAATTTTACCACAGATTAGCCTATTAAATTTAACAAAATGGCGGCAAGAGACGGCATTACCAGTGTTGCTATTAAAAAATATGAAAAACCTTCTAAAATCATGACATTCGGCCATCTGATAACGTGCTGTCTCCCGACGCACATATAAAAATTATTTAGAATCAATTAATTAGGTAAGTATACAGCTAATATACTGATACACAATTATTCTCAATAGTAAAGTCTTACAACTATGTACCTATTTAGGTTAATCTTATAGTGATAAAAACCTTAAGTTAAAACTTAAAACATAATTGAAACAAATACATTATATTACACAATGCTCAACAATAATCTTTTAAGGAAGCCGATGACTTGTTTAGAATATAGATATTATCGTGAAAATATTGTTTTAGTAAATCGTTAAGTAATACATAATCAAATAAAATAAATTATCAATAACAAACTAATCTAAAACTATTTGAATCAATGTATAAATTAACATAATCATGACATTCGTTAACAATCGACTATTATTACTTAGAAAACTTATTTTGAAACTATACTTGTTATATAATCATGTATTGTGTAAGTAAGTATATGGAATGATTAAAGTAAAGTCTGGTTATAATCTATAAGCATTAGTTATGGGTCATAAAAGAAAAATGGATTAGCTTGGTACTAGTTTACATCAATGCATTGTCAGGAGCTACATTCAAGAATATTAGATGGTGTCAGAAGCAAAATCCCTAAGAATGTTACATTAGGAATAGGTAGGTACAGAATTTAACTTTAACCTGATAACTAGACACCCTTATCACTTCACTCAAATAGTGGAAAAAGCAACTACGAGTCATGAAAGGATTAAAGACCTAATATTAGATGAATTTAACTATCGCTAAGTTTGACCTAGTTTAGTCCTTACAAAAACAACTGTAGGCCTCTGCACAGTTACCAATTTTTACCCAGATATGAGTAACAAACCAAGTTATAGATACGTATTTACCATAGTGCACAATTTGTAATAAATCAAAATATGAGTTAGGACAACTAAAGGAATTATTTAAAGGCATGTTCGTAATAGGCATTATTACCGATTAATTTAAATATTCTTATAAGGAAGTTACACTGATAATGAAGATGCCGCAGGTACAATTTGAACCGTCACAGCAACAATTTGCTTTTTCAACTTGTCAACCAGTTGTCCAAGGTTTCCAGAGCATTCTTTTCCAGCACCAAATCTTAAATGCATCTATTCTCTGCCTCTGTTAGAATAGTACAATACATGGTTCCACTCCGTACATGAAAATCAAAAGATCATATTATTATCATTTCTAATGAATAAGTTAATGATTTTAAACAAGTTCGCAATTTAATATCAAAACTTAAAAATGTCTACAAGGTATTCTCATACGAGCATGACCCGCATCCTTATCAACAAATATTCATATTACTATGAATAATATTAGTGTAAATAGATTTAATAATTATAATTGGGATATGAAGAAGTATATTCATGGATAGAAATAGAACAAGTAAAATCATGAACAGCTTTTCGCCCAAATGAATTAACTACACGATGATTTCCCGTGAGAATAAAATATCCTCCCGGGGTCAAAAGAAGCCGATATGCTATTCCACAGACAAAAGATTTCAAAGATCCGTCCAGCCGATAGCCGTGATTGGGGAACAAACATACAAGCTTTTGCAATCATAATAGTAAAATGAGATAAGATACATGACATGATAATATATACTTCAATATAAGTCAATTTCAGTATCAGCGATCAGCCGTGATTGGGGAACAAACATACAAGCTTTTGCAATCATAATAGTAAAATGAGATAAGATACATGACATGATAATATATACTTCAATATAAGTCAATTTCAGTATCAGCGATCCACTCGTCTCAATATCCGACTTACAACCACAGCCCACGATGATCATCATCACAACAACGATCACTCTGTGATCTGCACCTTCAGTATCATATTATCTCCTCTCATTACCACAGCACGTACACTCTGCTGTCTCCAGTTTGTATGCTGTGTTGGTTCGTACGTTCAAGGGTAGCGGGATCCTCATTATTATATTAACTCGATGCTAGCTCATGATAAGTACCTACTGGATGCTACAATTGGCATCTGAAAGCAGTAAACTCACAACACACATAGTAACCAAATCAATTTTATTAATCATTCAAAAGAAATAGATGTATCTGATAATGAATCAATAGAAATAAATGTAAGTATATGAATTCTCATATTCTTTTATAAACATTAGTATGTAAGGTACTTAGTAACTTCAACCATAGTAGAAACAAATGATCAACTGACCAGATCTAAAAAAATATGGAAATGATTACTACACAATATGTGAAGGAACTTCAAAGGTCCGTGAGAATGGTAAACTGCTAAGAATTTTAGTATCACGAGCCTACCAAATGAGACGGTAAATTTGACAGATCTACTTGATTTTTGGTTTAATAAAGATATTAATTCTCATTAAAATAACAATAAATTAGATTCACATAATTTGAAATCATATTTTGTCAATACGTACACTAGGACGGTAGTATTAAAATCCTCAAAAACTAATTATAAATCATACCGCCAATAACAATAAAAACACGGAAAAACTAACTTGGTATGCTACAGCAGTGGTTACTTGTGGCTTTATTTGTTAGAACAAGTTTAAAACATGAATTAAAATGTTTGCATGAAGCTGTATAGAACATTTTAATAAATTGAGAGGTGTGATTGAGCAATAATCGTTTTACTTTATTTTGCTTAATTAGGAAAACATCAGTTACAACTTGACAGTGTAATAAACACGATCTACTTAAATGCACTATGGACTGTTTACATGTTTTTGCATTAAAAACATAATTTCATCACTATGTTAATGAAAACAACTAGAATAGATATCAGTGAATGCTTCTTGCAGTGCTGTCTAAGCAACTAAGTATTTCTGCTTTTGATTTGCATCTAAATCATTAAGAGAGATCTAGAACACTACGCAGTACGCACAAATAGCAAAATAGCTTCTAGTGATTTTGGCTGTAAAATTTTCCATCCGTCTAAACCAAAACTGAGTTGCCCGGAAGAAACCGCAGTAAGACGATAAGGCCACCATTTGGTTAACAGTTTGTTATCTTTGTATTATTATTATTATTTCGTGTGTGATTGTTCCGTTCGTAATATTGTGTACAAATAAAGAATTAATCTATGTATCTATCAAACTAGGTACTTAGATAAAGAATCTTCGACGTTCCCGGAAAAATGTAAAGAATGATGATTTCTAATCAGTCTTATGGCTTTATTGTCTAATTATGTAGAAGACTCGGAAAAGTATGTTCCTGATAAACTTTCTCTAGCACTCATCCACAATTTAGTTTGAGTTTAAATAAAATTTGAGATTTAAGTTTGCCACTAAACTCAAATTTAAAAAGTCAAGCATAGTGAATTCTTTTAAATTAAGCTACATATAACAAAAATAATAGACGAAATGTCCACTTGAACAAAGTTACAAAAAATAAAATAAGTAATAGGAAATAGTAAATTTTGGATATCTTTGCATACCTACATTGCTTCCATCCCGAACTAAGTAACTCAAGCACTTGTGTTATTAGAGATTAAACGAACTTACCTGAAGTGAAGTTCTATCTTAATTATACGAAGGCTTCGTCCGAAGAGATTAGCTTGATTTAACACTTGTAGTACGCCCTAGTAATCGCCAATTTCACACTATATTGAGAATATACCTACTTATAAATTAAAAAAGTAATAAAAGAAAATTATTATTTTTTAAATTTCAAAAGTGGGTAGTCAACACCGATCTGGCTCAAGCGCCCATCATAGCTGTCATTTAGTTTAGAGTATTATATTTTTCGAATCATATAGGGAAGTAGTTAATAACTTTTGGGAGGGAGGACTTCGGACGAAGCCTTCGTATAATTAAGATAGAACTTCACTTCAGGTAAGTTCGTTTAATCTCTAATTATACTTCATGCTTCGTCCTCAAGATTAGCTTGATTTAACACTTGTAGACGTTTAGAGACTAAGTGTTCGAAAAATATGCAAAAATTGTAATATATAGGCTACTGAATAATATAGATTGAAATTATAACTTAACTTATACTATCTTGCTTCTTTATTTTCTCAACATAGAAACAAAAAGCAATAAAAAAGTATTATTTGTTACATAAAAAATCAACATCGCTTATGAAATAAACGAAAAATATTTTGATTAAGCACTCAAAACAGTGGTGCCAAATTTTTTATCACAATTGCTGTTTACTGGCCTGTTATAAAATTTGGCAAACGTATGTGATTCTGAAAACCAACCTGCAGTTTTATAATCTGGTCTATGCTAAAACCTAAATTTTGCGCAGCTGACGTAGCAGCATACCGGGTATTATGCGCAGTGAACGTAGAAATATCAATTCCACTTAAATGTAACGTATTTTTATCCATTTGAATAAGGTTTGTGACGTAACAGGCTTATATGGCTTTCGGTAACTGATAAATAAATTGTCGGAATCAGGACAGAGAAACATTTTCATTTCAAGGTAAGTAATCAAAACTCTTGCAGGACAAATACTTGGCTTTTCGTTATAGAATGGTATAACGAGCAATGTTTTTTTTTAATATATATATATATATATATATATATATATATATATTTTCCAGATTCTAACTTTCGTTAGCAAACCACTTTTCAAGACAATTTAAAATCTGTGCTATATTCCAGACTTCATTAAATTTAGGGGATGGAGGTCTGGTACGAAAAACTCCTTTAATAAATCTTTTTATTTCTTGATTTAGTGATATATCAATTTTAGTTATTAAAGCCAAAGCAGAATGATAACAGTTAATTGTGCCATACTGAGCGCCACTGTTTAAAGCAGATGCAAAAAATTTTGTATATCGGGAATTGATACTTTCGTATAAGTTTAGTTTATTTTGTTGACAATAAATAAACCACTTTTAATAGCAAACTTCGTATTGTTTATACGAGTTATCCAAAAAAGGGGTTAAGCATGACGTCCAGAGAAAATTATTTGACTCCTCTTCGTATCATCACCATCACCAGGGTAATGGAGTTGCGCATTTGTTTGCGGCTGGAATTTGTAGATAAAATTAGGTTTGAATCTGCTTTGAAAACGAATTGTTTACTTATTAAAAGACTCTTAAATAGTGGATACCACGTTTATGTGGACCAAAATGGAACAACTATTATATCTGTGGCATTGTCAGAGATAATCTTTCTTAAACATTTAGGCATCATTGTGAAAGGAGGAAAAACATTAAAATTTAATTTCGACCACGACACTGAAAAAAAAAACATTTACGGCGTATGCATCCGGATCCTTATGCCATGGATATATATCTTGGACATTTATTATTTCAACGACTAGCGTATCAATGAAAATATCTATGAAACTTTTCAACAATTTGTTGAAAGGCATAATCAGCTAGCTGCCATTCTTGGTCTGCCTGCATAGTATTATCTGCAAGATCGAATATGAGATGCAAAAACGTAAAGATTTTTACGTTTACGCCATTGCCAGAGGTCTTTTGCGATCTCTGTCAGGTGTGGGGAGTGTATATCACCCATACGGTTTACGTAGGAAATTACCGTGGTATTGTCAGTTCGTAGAAGTACTTGACAGTTAGCATCTTAACCAATAAACGCAGCAAGAATTCCTAAATAATTTATTGTCTGCTACTTTCTTTTACACTCCATAGACCACTAGCTCTGTCGTCTCCACATGCAATTCCCCACCCCGTAGTTGAGGCACCTGAAAAACTTCCAGGTCATACTTGTCTATTTTAATTTTGGTGCGGCTCCACCAATAGAAATCCTGTTCCAAGTAACAAGGTATATCCATGTACTAATTATACATATTTCAAATAATTTAGTATACAACCAGCTGCATTTCACGGCGGGACAGGCGGATATTAACAGTCCAATAAAACTAACAAATTCTCTAATTTTACACCTTTTTAAGTTAGAAAAACTTTTGTATTGCAAATTTAATTTTGGCAAAGTGACCTAGAATTTCTTTTAGTTTAAACTGTATTCTAAGAACTTACAAGACTGAGAAGGTATAAAATTACTTTTATCGGTATTTATAATGAAACCTAAGCTTGTAAGCAACTTTACGGTATCTTGTAAGTTTAAAGACCCTTATATTAGACAGAGGTCATCCAAATATATTGTTAACAGGTAACCATATAATCATGAGTATTTCATGACCGGTTTCATGATGCCTTTAGTGAAAAAGGAGCTGTGTTTTAAACCAAATAATAAGACATTAAATTCATAGGTATGCTTTTTGATCAAATTGGTATCTTAGATATTTTCGGTCTTCCTTGTGAATTTTTAACAAAAAGTATGTCTTTCAGGTCTACTGTGCACGGTTACAATCTCTCGGTATCAATTTTATTACTGTTCTTAAATCCTTGAGTTTAAAATGTCTTGAGTCAATAAATTTATTTAGTGATAAGTTTAAGATGAAGCGCATTTTCCCATTTGGCTTGGAAACTAAAAAATAGTTGATAGATATTGATCAGATTCAGAGATCTCTGAAATTGCAGAGACAGCAAATTTTTTATTTCGTGTATGAAAAGAGCCTTTTCCTTTTCACTACATTTTTGGGTTGACGGTGATACAGGTTGCATCGGCTTTCGATTGAAGGGAATCTTATATCCTTTTTATGAAAAAGAACCAGTGGGTCCTTGGTAATCATTAAAAATTCTTTATAGAATAATGATAAACGACCTGCATGCGTTAACGTATTTAGCGTCGGCTGTTGTTCTGTCTCTGCCACGGATACTGCGACTGCTTCGATAAGTTGATGAGCCGTCTACGCGTCGAAGTCGTTGCAGGCTCCTTCGTCCTGGGAGGGCCCGTCGGCCTGCGACTAGGACCCGGACCCTTCCAGTTTAAATTTCGCGAAGAACTGTATAACTTACTTATTAGGAAACTTTTGTGTCGTTGATTGCTTTGGGTCTGTGCTAGACTTGTTAATAGCTTTAGCTGATTTTTGGTTTTCCCTTAAGTTTTCGCCGAATAATTGTTTATCAATTTTGATTTTTTGAAGAGAATCCCTTAGATCCATCTTCACGGCATTCAGAAAAAAAATTGTAGATTGAATTAGAATGTTGACAATCACACATAATTTTTGCCAAATCCATAAGTGTTTTAGCAAGGCTGTATTTTTCTCATTTGCAGACAATATAATAGTATAGATTTTACCAGACAAGTGTTTCCAGCAGTCGATTCCTTCTGTTTCAGTTGAATGGCCTTATTGTGTTTAGCAATAATATCTGAAACAGCTGCTTTAATCTTAGGATCAAGCTCAGGTGGGTCAATCAATTTGCAATTTTCTGGGGTCATGTACTTACGAGTTCTTTACGCAATTCTTTGTTAATACCTGTTGTGACCCAGTGCTGGAAAACTCCAGCACTTCTGACTGAAGCAGGGTCAGTACCTAATATTTCTAATACTTCACTATCTAAGTGTATTTTTTCTGTTTCATGAGCAGACGTTTGATCTGAAGGTAGATCACGCTTCGGAGCCTCAGTCGACGAATGACCATCCTGTATATTTGTAATGTTTTCAGACTGGGATGTACTGGGGATTGGTTCCAAGTACTTGTTCTAATTGTCCTTCAGGTTAACCCTTAGAACATGGTGCGTCGAGGTCAACTATGACCTCTTGGTCGTATGTAAGGGACAGAGTAAGCCTCATGTTCATACAATTTTAGCATGTCAGTATAATATTGTAAGAGACAGTCCCCAGTTATAACAACACGTACTGTCCGCAAACTACACTTAGTAGTACCTTATAACAGTCCCGTTGTACTGTTTGTAGGACCCAGTGACTGCAGTGTATATAATGATGATTATGTTATCATTATTTGAGATTATGTATTGCTTAACCTTAGGTATGCAATTAAATTTCGTAAGAGACAGTCCCAGTTCGAAAAAAAAGTACTGTCCGCAAACTATTGAAAATCGACACATCATAATAAGCATAATACTTTAGAGTACATAGCTGTTTTTTAGCTTAGTCACTTATGTAAATTATTTTCAGTAAGAAGCAGTCCCAGTTCAAAGAAAGTACTGCCCGCAAACTGTTTAACAGTACCAGTTCAAAAGAAAAGTACTGTCCGCAAACTATTGAAAATCGACACATCATAATAAGCATAATACTTTAGAGTACAAAGCTCTTTTTTAGCTTAGTCACTTATGTGAATTATTTTCAGTAAGAAGCAGTCCCAGTTCATAGAAAGTACTGCCCGCAAACTATTTGAAATCTACTTATACGAGAACTTGTAAAAGTCTGTGACGAACTAATGCATTTATGTTCAATTATAACTTTAAAATTAATTAATAATTTTGTTACACTTTATTGAAAGTATTTATTTTACAAACTTAGTAATAAGTAGGTAGTTAAATAGTCAAACCGTTTTATCGTTGAACGTAATTATCGTTTGCATTTTTTGCGAAACGTTAGAAAACCAGGTCACTGAACTTCAATATGCAATATAATATGTCAAAGCCAGTGACTTATAAATGTATAAAAATACATAACGTACCTTAAGATAAGGACGACGAGCGATAGAATTGTTCCGATAACTCAGAACAAGATAAATCTCACCGGTGGTGGTGCTTCTTTTTTCGCTCCAACTTTCTCTCCAATCTTATAATTTTACGTTTAATGTGTTCACAGTTATCTTTTTTGCGTTTGGGCATCCTAAATAATCACTTTTAACAACAACTAACAACGTTTTTTAACACAATTTAAAAACTAGATGTGAATCGGCGACGCACTAGAAAGCGAATGACAGCTATGATGGGCGCTTGAGCCAGATCGGTGTTGACTACCCACTTTTGAAATTTAAAAAATAATAATTTTCTTTTATTACTTTTTTAATTTATAAGTAGGTATATTCTCAATATAGTGTGAAATTGGCGATTACTAGGGCGTACTACAAGTGTTAAATCAAGCTAATCTTGAGGACGAAGCATGAAGTATAATGGCATTTGGGAACAACGACGGGGATTACCACATACAATCGGGCAGAATGTTGAAAAGTCCGCTTTAAACATTCACCCGACAGGGAATCGAACCCGGTAGGTACCTCAGAGACAGCGGCACCCCGAAAACTATGCGTACGTACACCGTATCTACAACACTGCTATGGAGATTGTTAAGCTTATACCAGAAATTAATATTGTTTCCATAGTTAAAAGGTCTATAACAATCTAAGTGACACAGATCACAGTTTATAAAAGTATTACCCAATCGCAATCTTGGAATACTAAATTCGCGACTTTAATAGTGTGCTCTTATTCAAAAGTGAATCGTCATCATGTCCAATCTTATCAAGATCAGAAATACATCCAGTTCTGCGTAAAGGTCACCTGGGCATAGACCTAGGCATAGAAAAACAAACCTAGCTCATGGATATTGACCACTCATGAGAATCAAGATATGGTATGGATTTCGTATAAATGGAAACTAAGGTAATTATAAAAATCTTAAATAGATAAGACAATAACCCCTACTCAAATTATGGAGCATGTGGATACTTATTATGCAAGGAAAAAGAAATGATGCAAACATAATTTAGTATATAAATATCTTTATAAGTAAGTAGGTACTATGTTGCGATAATTAGAGCGCATATTGACAATAATACTTTAAAGGTATCTACTGCTACAGCTGTGGTACCTACTAGATACTCAATGTCAAGCACGTAGGCAACTGTAGATTTAAAAGGCTTTTCATTCTTCCCTAAAAGTATTTTGATAACATCTAAATGATTCTATGAAAAGATAAGTTTTTATAGTTTTGTTTTGTTTTAGGTAGACCTTTACAAACTTTATTTAAGGGGGTGTTACAATCAATTTAGTCGGTTATGCGAGATGAAAATTAAATCTTAAATAGTTTTATTCGATATGCAAATAAATAAACATGAAACATTTTAATCAAAACAACTTCAATACTTTCCCATAAAAAAATGCTCTGCATCATCTCAAATCCTCTTTGACCAGATTCAGCTACGAAGAAAGGGTATTCCTCCTTCGCTCAAGACTCCCCTGGGTCGGCCACGTCACCCTGGAGGCCTACCAAGCGGCGCACCAGGTGGCGCGGGCCGTATTCGTCCTCAGATGCTATTTACCTTGGAATGTATACATTATTCATCGGCAAAAGATCGTTCCGTGTCATTCTATAATAAAATCATTAGGTTATCAACACAATATGCCCTTCAGGAAAATTCATGATTTATACTGTTCACTAGCTACAGTAGCTACCTACATCCTTTATTATTTACAAAAACCATTTCTTTTATTAAGAGCTACTTATCTAGTGCAAAAATGTAAAATGAGTATTGTAAAAACAAGAATAAAACGTTTGAAATTATCTTTGTTCTGTTGTAGTTTCATTTAAATCTAATAATCTTAAAAGTGGCCATACGGGTAGTAAACCAGTATGAAATATAAGTAGGTACTCATTTAACCAGCCTGTGAGAAACGTACTCACTTAACATTTAAACATATTCAGACGAATGTATGCCACCAACATACATCGTTCGTACTCTTAAATCCGGCGAGTGTATGCCACAAACATATACCGCCCCCTTAATTCCGACGAGTGTATGCCACAAACATACATCGTCCCCTAATATCCGACGAGTGTATGCAACATACATACATCGCCCTCTAATATCCGACGAGTGTATGCAACATACATACATCGCCCCCTAATATCAAATTCAATTTAATGCATTTCAACAAACAAATTCAATGTATCTCTTATAACCAGTGAGCATGCATAGCTTGCTCACTCAACCCAGTGAACACCTTATATTTGTTCGCTCATCATTAAAAATTAAAAATATTCACATTAGAGATATCCAAATTCACGTAAAGACTTTCATATTTAAATATTTAAAGATACCATATTAAAATATTTGTATTTAAACTCATATTCATAGTTCAAGCAATTTATATTGCTATTCACGGTGTTCATATTAATTGAATCCACAAAATTTGTACCTATTAATTAATATATCAATAAATAGAAAGCCAGAATTCAATTGTAAGTAAGTAATACGTACCTATTAAACCAATCTTACCAGTAACGTAGGTAACCAGTAAGCATACATGACTCACTCAACCCAGAGAACAACACGTTCGCTCAATACATTAAAAACAAAGGAAAATTAGTAATAATTAATTTCAATAATATTAAGATAAATGAAATGTGAGCAACCAATCATAAATTATTCTTACTCTTTACTACTTCTTACTAGCTTCATAACTTATAGTTTTCTTTTATTTACTGTTGGTATTAGATACCACGTTAAAACATGGATTGTATGCAAGATTTAGTAGCCATAAGTGATTTCACTCTGTGCAACAGTAAAGGCAATCAAAACTAGCTCCAATTAGTGCTAGCACTAATTACTTAAAACATTACATGTAGGTACACAGCCAAAACTGCCAGTCCTAGCTCCATGTGTAAGATTATAAACAACATAAACAGCAAGTACTCTTATAATATAATAATGCCAATCATCTCCATTAATTCTGTACAATCCACATTTAATACATCATGTAAATTAAACAACAACAATCAAGATATTATGCCAGATTCATGGTACGCTATGATCGTGCCATACGAAAATATCTACTACATACCCGCGTTTAAAATTATGTAAGTATAATCGGAGGGTAGCCCCGACCGTACACGAACACAATTAATCAATTCAAATAAAAGTGTGATCTAGTTTATGTCCGTTCCGTCGGAGAGTAGCCCCGACCATGTACGGAACACAATCCGCCACACAAATATTCTAATTTTAACGCTTTAGATTTAACTAACACGATCGGAGAGTAGCCCCGAACACGAATTAGTAAAATCTTAGTACTAAGCTACCCATATAGACTTTTTAAATTATGTTAGTATAGTCGGAGGGTAGCCCCGACCGTATACGAACACAATCAATTAAAACACAAATGCGATTTAGTTTATGTCCGTTCCGTCGGAGAGTAGCCCCGACCATGTACGAAACACAATCCACCGCAAAGGTATTTAAAATATCATTTAGATAAAAAAATACGCATTAACATGGAATCTGGAATATTTATCCTTTCTCTGCGTGAAGAGAATAAAATAACTCGTTTGGCATTACTATAGCACAGAATAAGCAAATTATTCTTATTATCAGGTTTAGAAATAAACTTACGTGGGTACTTTACCGCTTCTGAAATATGAAGAAAACGCAGACTCCAGATAACACTCATATAATTATTGATCCAACTTACAGGTACAGGCATAGTACAGGTATAACAATATAGATACAGTCGACGTCTTAGTGAACTTATCCCCTCGAGGCTAGTTTGAAGAATGACCTCTCTTTGCTCGTTAATCGGGCTCAAGTCTAGCTACCCCCCACCAATTTTACCACAGATTAGCCTATTAAATTTAACAAAATGGCGGCAAGAGACGGCATTACCAGTGTTGCTATTAAAAAATATGAAAAACCTTCTAAAATCATGACATGTAAGTATAGGAAAAATGTGATTCAAGATTCAAGATTCAAATTTGTTTATTCAATTTAGATTGTTATTTACAATACTTGTGAACGTCATAGAAGCTACGCCACCATGATAGTAAAAAACCTCCATATTTAGTCCCGCCTGAAAGCTACTTATAGGGCTCGTGGTTTTTTACTATCACATTTTTCCTATAATGTAAGAGATGTTTGATACTCAATCACGTCGAAATAGCTACACGGGTCTAGATAAAATTTGGCACAGAGGTAGATTCTGTTCTAGAATAGCACCTAGGCTCATAATTCCTGCGAGGAAACCTCAACAAGCTGACGTGGGAAAAGCCGCGAGTAGAAAGTAAGGTATGATATTTGGTAGTACCTATTCAATTTCTAGTATTATATAGAGAAAAGAAAACGACGACTTTTGGTACGTCAGAAATCTTTTGTCTTGAAACAAGGGATAAAAGTTTGAATCAAGATTAGAAGAAATACTTGAAAGCTACCTTCTTAACTGTGGGATCGTCTCAAACATCGCCCCGTCACATTAAATATCAAATGGATGAACGAGATGTCATGCTGTTTCTTATAACCAAGTAACTGGTAACTGTAATAAACTATAAGCATTTTTTTCTGTGTATAATTATGTTATTAATACTATATGTTCGAGGTGGGCGCTAATAACTGCAACTCAGTTGATACTAATGTAGTTATTAACGTTAATATTTGCACGTGTAAACTTTTTGAAACACAAATAAATAAATTTATTATTTATTATTTACACTCCCAAAGTAATAGTCCTTAGAAGTAGTAGGTAGCAAGAGTAGCGTTCGTGTCAACATCATCATCAGCCTTCAGTAGTCCACTGCTGGTCATAGGCCTCCTCCTTAGAGCGTCACAAAGAGTGGCTGTAAGCCGCAACATTCACAAGGTCATCGGTCTACCTAGTTGGAGGTCTTCACGCTTCGTCGTCCAATTCGTGGTCGGGTATCGGCGTTCTTGTATCGCTTTATCTGATAAATCTCAGTCGAAGCAAAAGAAAAAGTATCTGAATTCTGCTAAAATATTTAAAGCATCTGTTTTTTTCGTAAGTTGTATTTTGGGATATTCTACAAAAGGTTTTTGATGAATTGCACACAAATTTATATTGACCACACATTAACTCACATACCTATATATCTATATATTTCATCAGCAAACCGACACTGGTTAAAAAGCCATTCCGCCAACAACCTTTCTCCTAATTGAATCACTTTGAACGTGAAATTTTCGCTAAAACAAATTAAGTAAGGTACCTACACTGAAATATACGAAAGTACTCACTCTCTGTATATTTTAATTTAACGAAGCCGCTTATAATTAACATTGTGGTATCAGATGTAATTAAAACCCAGAAAAGTATTAATTAAGTCCTGTCCAATGTCTGTGCCTAGAAACATCGACAACCTATTGAAGCTATCATCAAAAGACTCAGGAAATTAAATGATATAATTAATTTTATTATTTCTCTACTAAATATGGAGCTAAGTGGTTTGAATTTATTTAATGGTATTGACGACGTTTTTGGACTGTTGTGAAGAGCTCGGGGCCTTATTGTATCCAAAATGGAGTATCGTGTAGCCGTCATCACATCTATTTTATGTCCAAATAATAAAAAATATAAACAACGATAGCATTTTTAGTAGCCTGAGCTGAGTAGGAAAATTACAGGAACCGACCTATGTAGTTCCAATAGTTTTAGGATTGTGTAAGGGTAGGTCTCCGGAGCAAAGTCTAATAAATTTCTCTCGATTAAACTCGTAAACGGTGCATCTTAGCGACATTACTTCTAAGAAGCAAAATTTCCCACAACTTTGGTTATACATTTAATTACGAAAAAGTAGGTACGTGGTTTTTAAGATATGACCGATACAAAGTCGGTGGGTCGGTACAAAGTGTTTTGAGGTGTGAGGGCTATCAGTAGAAAGAGCAGGTCAACGTCTTCTTCTATGATAACATCAGATGAATAAGAAACTGTCTTGTCCATTCCATATTTTATAATACAACCATCTGCATCTCCTGCAGCGGTAGTTGCTTGCATTCCTCATGCGGTCAAAGTCTTTATCAGCAGCTCAATCAACTTGGTCTTGTTTTTCTCATTCATCATCATCATTTCAGCCGTACGACGCCCAATGCTGAGCATAGGCCTTCCCCAAGGAACTCCACAACGATCGGAACGACCTTGAGCAGATCGTCGGTCCACCTTAGAGGGGGCCTGCCCACGGTACGTCGGTCATCCGGTTCGCAGTCGCCATTCGAAAACCTTTCCGCCCCAACTGCCATCGGTTCTCCGCGATATGTGTCCCGCCCGCTGCCACTTCAACTGATGACTTTTTCTCATTAGTGAGGAAGTTTTCCTTCTTAATGTTAGTAAGAAAGTTCTCTGAAACGTTGACCTCCACCGAACATTTAGTGAGCATATGAATTTAGTGATCTACAACTTTTTTGATGATGTTTCTGTAAAACAAACGATAACAAATAATAATAATAAACTTTGTAGGTAAAGCTAATATCTCAAAAGCCATGCAATTTTTTGTAATTAATTACAAGCCGAAGCCATTCGAGCTAAGTGTGAGGCCTACCAGGCCTGGGACGCCGCAAGAAAGGTTAAGGATTCCAAAACCACCAAATTGAAGAAGAGCTATAATGCTGCCTCCAGGTCCTGCAAGAAGGTAGTAGCTGCAGCAAAGTTTGCACATACCCGCAGAATTGGCGAGAAACTGGTTAGCCATCCCTCTGGAAGTCGTGCTTTCTGGTCCCTCGCCAAGGCTGCGCAGGGGAATTTCTGCCGAGTCTCTTTACCATCATTGCGAAATCCTGACGACACAGTGGCACATTCCGCAAAAGAAAAAGCCGATCTCCTTTGCTCTCTCTTTGCGTCGAATTCGACACTTGACGACGGGGGTAACGCACCACCTGTCATCCCGCGGTGTGAACACTCCATGCCCGAGATCCGCTTCACACAAAATGCGGTGCGGCGTGCCCTATCCTCCCTCGACGTCAAGAAGTCCAGTGGTCCAGACGGTATCCCCGCTATTGTGCTTAAGACTTGCGCTCCTGAGTTGACTTCGGTTCTCACGCACTTATTTACACTCTCCTATAGCTCAGGCAAAGTCCCGTCTTCGTGGAAGGTCGCCTTTGTTCACCCAGTCCCCAAAAAGGGTGACCGCACAGACCCGTCAAACTATCGGCCAATTGCAATAACCTCCTTGCTCTCCAAGTTGATGGAGCGAGTAGTAAACACCCAGCTCCTTAATTACCTTGAGGATAACCAGCTCATTAGTGACCGCCAGTATGGTTTTCGCCGTGCCCGCGATGCTGGTGATCTTCTTGTGTATCTCACACACCAATGGGCAGCCGCCATCGAGAGTAAGGGTGAAGCACTTGCCGTGAGCCTAGACATCACAAAGGCCTTTGATCGGGTCTGGCATAAGGCACTTTTGGCGAAGTTACCAACATACGGGCTTCCGGAAGGGTTATACACGTGGGTCGCCAACTTTCTGACTGGGCGGAGCATAAAAGTCGTTGTGGATGGAAAATGCTCAGACACCATGCCCATCAATGCTGGCGTCCCTCAAGGGTCCGTGTTATCGCCTACCCTGTTCATTCTGCATATCAATGATATGTTACTTACTAGTAACATGCATTGTTATGCAGATGACAGCACATGTGATGCACGTTACTCAGGTCGCGCAAATATACCTTCCGAACAGGTTAAACTGTGCAGAGAACAATTAGTGTCGGAAATAGAGGCTTCCTTGGAGCGAGTCTCGGAGTGGGGTAGACAAAATCTTGTCCACTTCAACCCCACAAAGACGCAAGTATGCGCTTTCTCCGCAAAGAAAACTCCATTCGTCTTAGCGCCTACATTCCAGGACATTCCCCTTACCACCTCTAAAAGTATCGGAATACTTGGCGTTCACATCACGAACGAAGTCCAATTTCGAGGTCATTTGGAAAGCAAAGCAATGTTGGCTTCGAAAAAGCTAGGAGTGCTCAATAGGGCGAAGAAATTCTTTACTCCACGTCACCTGCTTTTATTATATAAAGCTCAGGTTCGACCCCACCTTGAGTACTGCTCGCACTTATGGGCGGGAGCTCCTGAATACCAGCTCCTTCCACTTGACTCCATTCAGCGCCGTGCGGTTCGTATTGTCGACGATCCGAGACTGACGGACGGTTTAGAACCACTAAGTCACCGCAGAGATATAAGCTCTCTGTGTGTGTTCTACCGTCTATACAATGGGGAATGTTCGGAGGAGCTTTTTGAACTGGTGCCACCGTCACACTTCCGCCACCGCACCGCACGCCAAGTGAGTAGAACTCATCCTAAACACCCCCACATTCTTGACACCTGGAAATCAACAACTGTTCGGGCATCACGTTCGTTCCTACCTCGAACTTGTAAGATGTGGAATGAGCTTCCTCCAGAGGTGTTCCCTTTGTGCTATGACATGGAGTTCTTCAAAAAGCGTGTAAATAGGACCCTTAAACACAAAGGCTGGCAACGCATATACAACCCTTCTGGTGTTGTAGATGTCCATGGGCGACGATGACTACTTCCCATCACGTGGCTCGTCTGCTCGTTTGCCCCTTTTTAATATAAAAAAAAAAAAAAAAAAAAAAAAAAAAAACCAAAGATGTGGAAAATTTAATAAGCTTTAATTGCTTCTTAAAAGTAATATCACTAAGACGCACCGCTTACGAGTTTCAAGCAAGAAACTGAAAAAGGGGCCTTTAACCCCTCTACCACCCCCCGCGGCGCGTGTAATCGAGAGGAATTTATTAGACTTTGCTCAGGAGATCTACCCCAACAAAATCCTAAAGTTGTTGGAAGGTAACATAGGAACATAGGTTAGTTCCCCTATTTGCCTTTTTTGGTTCAGTCTGCTCGGACTATCCGAATCAAATAAAGGACATAGACAAGAAGGAATGTTCACAATGCTGAAAACTTTTTTTTTAATTTTGGCATCAGACTTACATAAGATGGTGACCCCTAGCCAGGTAAACTAATAATAAGTTTTACCACCTCACCACCACTCAAACCGCAATAGTTAGCGCGTTCCGTCTGTGATAGTTAGGTTTGAGCAACTTAAAACAGATCACTCGCGAAATGGGTGCCCAAAGTTTGATGCCTTTAAAGGCATATAATTCAGCCAGGTGCCTTTTTTTTGTAAATTTAATTGTACGATGAGCAAAACAACCAGGTTTACACTTAAAAAATCTTTTTCGCTTGCATGGACAACAAGGGTTGCTCATCTTTGGCCCCCTTTGTTTTTTTCCACCAACGAAGCTGAAGGAAGCTTTTTGTACTTTTGAAAGTTTTAGATCTCAGGTAGCTGGTCAACATAAATGACCTTTTGTTTTAAACACATTACAAAAAAATATTTGTATTTCGTTTGGTTGAACTGCCATCTACGATACTATTGGTAGATTTACCAGATATCATTCCATTGCAGGTCTTTAGTGCAGTATACTAAAACTGGCGTTGAAACTTACTGACTAAACCTGGTTGTTTTGCTGATAGTACATCGTTTAATGATATTGTCGCTGGTGTGTGTGTACTTATCAATAAATAAATACCTCGGGGTATGCGTGTGATAGATTCTAAGAATCCATTTCCATTTTATGCCCTAGCTGTGTGGGACTCTGCTTCTCATTTCAAATCAGAACCAACACTAATTTTAATGTCTCAATTTGGGGACTCCGATCTTCCTTATAGACCAATAAGGACAGAGATAGCCGTGGAAAACATAGGCTACCTTTTGTCAAGGAAAAAATCTTTAAATTGCTGGTTTATGCAGGGTAAAAGTTTGTACGGTTATCTTAAACAAATACTACGCAGAAGAAGGAATATCACATAAATATTGATAAGAGAAATTTTGCAGCGAGTAGAGATTGGCGGTTCGAGCACTGTGCAGTTTCCAACAAAAGTAAGCCAAAACTCTCAACAAGTACTATTTGCGCGTATAACAAACAGGAGCATATATTACTCGTGAGGATATGGGAGAAGTTTTCATAGATTACGTGTAGAAGACAGAGATAAAAAAGCAAATAATTAGTTTAAACACTTATTGCGGATATAAATAATTGTTTATCTAAAAACATTAGAAGCAAATAGGTGACTTGAGTCCGTACAGATCTTAGTACGACTTCAAAACACCATTTAAGTGAAAAAAGTTAAAGTAATATTGTTAGCGAGATGGTACCATTAGTCAAAGACAAAAACTTTATACATTTACAAAATGAAATACTTTTGAATCGTCCAACATTTTTTCCTACCACTCGTTAAGGACATCTTTTAGCTGACTAGAAAAACCGAAAAAACTCATTAGCTTCAACAGAAGAAACGTCATTTACAAATAATAAACATGTCGTTGCTAAACGCATAATCGTACATTATAAAAAAATAAAGAACAAACAAATAAGAAAATATTCCAACACTCATTTCCTATAAACATTATCTGCGCTCTTTTAAATAATCATCTACTTTGTAATAATCTTAGCACAAAAGCATATTTTTAACATGTTTCTTTAAAGCTCCGTCCTTTTAAACATTACTTCAGTACCTATTGCGATGACAACCAGTAGTAAGTAGGTTTCTTGAATGTGTGGGAAGTAAAAACACTACTTAACAATAACTTTAGTCAAATAAATAATGTTTTCTTTTTTCTGAAGTTAATTTATCTCTGTCCCGGATTCTCCTCTGCAGATAGCCAGTTGTCTCGTCCGTCAAGTTTCAAGGGCTTGCGCGAAAGTCATTATGAGAACTACTCTTGACGAAATTGTTTCCGCAGTTAGATTATCGTTATAATAACGTTTCACGCCATTAGGCGCGGTTCCATTTCAAATTTATCGTATCGTTATGCCCTCGTTAGGAGGAGACTGGAACATTATAATTTTAAGTTATATTGTCAACAACTTCGTTGGAACTGTCGTCGTAGACTACTAATAGTTGGGTTAAAGCATTTGCACATCCTTCGGGCTGATAGATAATGTTGAAAACAGAATGAATTTTAAAGGCTCCTTGAATCCATTTTTCATTATTGACCATTAAGATGTTAATTACTTATCAACAATTAAAACAATATTTTTAAATCCGATTATCTGTGATATTTTTTACATTAAAAAGAATTGCTCAATAAATGAATATTTGATTTTAATACTTCTTTTTCTTCTGACTGTACTCACCTACCTTATCTTGCTTAGAAACACAATGAGGGGATCCGTTGGGAATTGAAAACTATAAGGGGATCGGTTGGGATTTTTGATTCTCGGCGGATCAGTTACAGTGGATCGGATGGGAATAACTCATATTTTTAGGAGAAAATTCTTCACTTACCGAGAGTCGATATTTAAAATGTGTGCAGTGTTTAAGAATTGTTCCTGTATGTTTGTTAATAATAATAATTTCTACATAAAAAGCCATTTCTGACTCATCTAATTTGGATGCGGTTATCACACATACACATTGATCTGATTCCGATCTTCTCTTGTGTTACGGTAATCAGTAATAACGAGGGTATTACAAATATATACATATTTATTATATTGTTATTTGCAAGCAGATTTATAGTTATTTGTTTTGACATCGCTTAAATCTCTAAATTTTGTCGTGTTTTCGTTTTCAGGCTTTTTCAAGAAATAGATCTGTCTTACACGTCAGCCTTTACAAATAAAAGCTGGTTTATTGCCGTTTACATCCCAGACCAAAGAGATACGCAATCCCTATTCACGGCCGGGGGTTTTGCAATCGGCGACCTTGCGAGGCTTGCAAGTACCAAAGTAGTAATTTTAGTAGATTTTATTTTATTGACTTAAAATGTTCATTGAGTTAGTAGCAACACAACATAGGTATTTATTTTCAAATATCTTGCATATTCTCAGCGATATAGAGCATCTAGGAGAGCGCTATAAAAATGTGACGTCACATTTCTATAACGCCATTCTGTCGCCATAGAAAAATTCGTTTTAGAAAGAGATTGCTAGAGTCAGAATTAAGTAGCTCATAAATCGCTTGTTATAATACAGATTGAATTTCTTTTATCACATTTGTTATTCATTTATGTTATAATTCTGAATATCATCATTAAATATCTATATTTCAACAACAGTCAAAGTAAGTCCAAAAATGTTGAAAAGGGGTAGTAACTAATCCATCGACTAAAATACTTTTTTACCGACAAAAATACTAGATAAGCGACAAAAAAACGCGACACGAAAAACAGTTATAGACAAATGTAAGATATTTTGTATGGACAAATTGAAATGTATGCTGACATTTTAACAGTTCCGTCAGTTTTATATGTATAGCTGTTAGTATCCACAAGCCGTTGCCTATTCATTTTTTTTTTATTATCCCGAGCAATCATATACCTAACTAAAGTCTGCAGTGATTGTCAGCAATATGTACCATATTGCCGCACATATGATTTATGTATGCAATATTGCAACAGCTAACACTTGGCTATTTAAGATTTAATGCTAGAACAAGTTGTATTTAGATTTCTAACACGCTATTAACTAAGTATATAATATCCTCTTGTATCCTCTTTTAATTGAACGTAAAGCAAAGTAAGCTTCCTTGTTTAAAACTGATGCAGTCACTTTTAGTCGCTAAGATGAAGTAAAAAACAACCGCAGATTTACAACAAATGAAATTAATATGGGATAATGATTGTTAAGATAGATCCATAAATGACCAACTAAAAAGTAACGTTTGCAAGTAAGTAAAGTAGTAAACCTAACTAGACACAGTAGCTATACAAATGTAAGTTGTTTGTTCCAATTTTGCACCTGATTTAAATAGTTTCCCCCGGAATATTCCAAATTTCGGGAATTGTTGTTGGTGCCGGAATTCTGTTGTAACTAAAGTTTTATCTCGGTGAAACTGTGTTCAACAAAAACAAACATGAAGTTTTAACAAAAAAGTTTGAGATAAGTTCTTTTAAGGTTTGAAACATTTATGTGAACAAGCACCGCTTATTATATTTCAATATAATAGTTGTGAGTCGGGTCGTTTTTTTCTAATACTTCATTTTCAATAATAAAAATTGCATTATGAATGCAAAAAAATAGCCAAAAAGTTAAAAACAAATTTCAAATTGCAATTATTTCATCTTTATCGATTGTCAAATATCTGGAAAGGTATTTCTTTCGTGTGTGAGAGTAGTAATATCTTTACATTGATGAAATATACGCTGTCTTTACAGCGCGTAAGAAGTATTGGATAAATTCAACGCTTCTCGTAAAGACTACGTAGCTCAGTGGTTAGAGCAGTCGCCCGAACAGTGAAAGGTCGTGGGTTCGAGTCCCATCGGAGCTAGTTGTGAGACGGGTCCTTTTTTTCTAATACTTCATTTTCAACTATTACCTTACTTTCACTACGAAGCTATTTCAATGGAACTTTCACAACTCCCAATGTGAATTGATAATGGAGAGAGCGATGCTTGGTATTTCCCTGCTCGATCGAATCAGAAATGATGAGATCCGCAGGAGAACTAAAACGACCGACATCGCTCGAAGGATTGCTCAGTTGAAGTGGCAGTGGGCGGGACACATAGCGCGGAGAACCGATGGCCGTTGGGGCGGAAAGGTTCTCGACTGGCGACCGCGAACCGGATGACGTTCCGTGGGCAGGCCCTCTACAAGGTGGACCGACGATCTGGTCAAGGTCGCGGGAAGCCGCTGGATGCGGGCAGCGCAGGACCGATCGTTGTGGAGATCCTTGAGGGAGGCCTATGCCCAGCAGTGGGCGTCGTACGGCTGAAATGATGATGAATGATGAATGAATCTAAGCCTGGCCGCACACGGGCCACAAACCACAACCACAATCACACCACAACCACAACACGTGGGCGGGGCTAGTGATGTACCGTGCCCGGGCACGTTCCCAAGGACTGGAAATTTTGCCGGCAGCGTTGCCGGCAGTGTCCCAAAGTTCCCAGCAATATTCCCAAGCAGCATTTTGTAGATGAATATTTTACCATGCAAGACAATTTAAAATAAGACTTTAAAACTGTTTGATTATATTGAATTTCGTAATAAATAGCCACCAACATAAGAGGTAAGCACATATGAAATGAAAAACAGTTTGATATTAAATGGTTTATTTTTTTATTCAACAAACTAAGAAAACAAAACAAAATAATCTTGCCATAATTATCAACAAATTATAAAATTGTAAGACACAGAAGAAAAATACATTATTTATTTATATAATTTAACAAAACGACAAAAAGTCTACTGGGAATTTTGGGCAATATTCCCAATGTGCCCGGAAATTTCCCGGGCACATTGGGAGTGGAAAATTGCCGGCAGTGGCAATATTCCCAGACGTACATCACTAGGCGGGGCGCATTTTGTATTGGAATAGTATATTCAATTCACACGTACCTCATTTTGCAGTCATTACATTACCCACCGCGTAAAATGCCTATATTTTATCCCAATACCGGACGGCGTTCCGTGGGCAGGCCCCCTACAAGGTGGACCGACGATCTGGTCAAGATCGCGGGAAGCCGCTGGATGCGGGCAGCGCAGGGCCGATCGTTGTGGAGATCCTTGGGGGAGGCCTATGCCCAGCAGTGGGCGTCGTTCGGCTGAAATGATGATAAATGATGAATGAATCTAAGCCTGGCCGCACACGGGCCACAAACCACAACCACAATCACACCACAACCACAACACGTGGGCGGGGCGCATTTTGTATTGGAATAGTAAAGTTTAATTCACACGTACCTCATTTTGCAGTCATTACATTACCCACCGCGTAAAATGGCTATATTTTATCCCAATATTCCTACGGGAATGGATATCACGCGGGTTAAAGCTCGGGAAGCTACTATAGAAAAGTTGATCTATCTCGATTGAGAGATTCCAGAGTCCACTGAGATATTCCGAGTCCACTGTGATATTTTTGTCGCGATGTTTTGTCACAATCCTGTTAGCGTAAGATTAAATCAATGCGTGTCGTCGATGAAAGCCAACCGAATGTTACCAACCACAATGCAACCACCAGCGACGAGACGTTGCGAACTAGTGGCCGGCCACATCGCATACGACGTAACCACATCACAACTTAATTAATTTTTTACTTTTTTGCATTCACAATGCAATTCTTTTTATATTGAAAAATTGAAAATGAAGTATTTGGTTGTAACTGGGTTGATTTTTTCTAAATACTTACTTCATTTTCAATTTTTACACATCACAACTACTAGCGACGATAACATTAATTTGTCGCACAACCACAACACAACTGCAAAAAGCTGCATCGACACTATTCACACGTAACCACATTTTGTCTCTGCGATGTGGTGTGGTTGTGGTTCGTGTGGGTTAACACTATTACTATCACTACCCATTTGCTTGCAGTAAATACTGCAAGTAAACACTTATAGCTTCAAGTGGCGGCGTTTGTGGCTGTCGCGTGTGGCTCGTGTGCGACGACCTTAAGGCGATAAGTTAGCCGAAAGTGGCGCCCTCAGAAGGTTTCATTTAATAAGTTGCTAATAGAGAAGTATTTTTTTTTCTTTTCTTTATTATATAGGGTAAAGAAAGGTATATTATTATTGATGATATTTTTTTAAACGGATTACTAGACATAAATCACGCGCTACGCTTCAACGTTCCTGTGTTTAGTAAACAATCTTCATATAAAATATCACCAAATTACTCGTATCACCAATATTCCTTTCTTTACCCTACATATTTATTTGGGATAAAAAACAGTTGTCACTAAAAAATATTACAAAAACATAAATTACCTTTACTTAACTTATTTTTTATAAAAGTGCAACCCACACCGCTATCCATAGATTGGTATAGATATTTTAATAAAACTTAACATGGATTTTTTAGGGTCCATAGTCTTGTATTTTTAGAAGATATCGCTACATTCCCTCATAGTCATTCGTAGAAGTAGATAGCAAATGTAACAAAAACGGTCACTTTTAGCAGTTTGCTATATAGGTACTTCTAGCAGTGACTACGATTATGTACGAAATTAAATAAAATTCACCGCGGCGGCGCCACTTTCGCCTGACCTTAACTTCTTAACAGAACAAAAATAAGAAATGTTGTTAACAAATCTGAAATACTTACGCGTTTTTTGAGGATGGTTTAAATTTGCTTACATGGAAAACTAGTTGCACATTCTTATTCGAAATCGAGCAAAACGTTAACTGGAACGTAATATTACATTCCTCTCTTTTGAACGAAATCGGTGCGGTAGGCTAAAATTCAATAACCTTAAAAAGTAACTGCACTGTTATAAACCCATATACCCTTTTACCACGTTATAACAGCCGAGTCACGTTCTATGGTAAACGCTTACGTGTATACAAAAAGCGCCTTATTTGCCCGTGACGTGTTTGGAAATACATAATATGTTACGCGATATTCGACCTTATTTTGCAGTCATTACGGGCTTGGGAGTGCCGGAAGCCTACTTATTGGAAATGGGAGCGCCTAGTCTTGAGGGCTGTGTCACTTCTATTAATGAGTGACGGAGCAAACAATTAACGTAAAACTATTGAGGTTGTTTATGTTATCTTTACAGGATGGAGAAGGTTTTTGTATAGTGTATTTTTAATTTGATGATAACAAAAATGCGTACCTATTCAATATAAAAATATCGAAATTAAAGGCGATTTTGTCTCACGACTATTTTTTGTATCCACAACGGGGTAGCACTTAGCCTTCATCACACCTGATGTTAGGTGGTGATAAGGCTGAAGGTGGAAGCGCACTACTCCCGGAATCCTCAATCACTGAGGAACTGGCTATCTTATCTAGCTGGCGAACTGCCGGAACACAATAATGCTGAAAAGATCATTGTTATGGCGTCAGACTTAGATAAGATGGTGGTAGCTAGCCAGGCGGACTAAGAACAAGTCCTACAAGTACTACCAACCAAACCGAATTAGTTAGTCAGTTTGTTAGTTAGTGGGGGACAAATCTTGCAAGCTTAATTTGACCCACTTCCTAGTGTCCGATGGAGCTCAAATTTTGTATACAGGTTTGGTTTAGATGACAATACAATATTAAAATACAGTCAGCAAAAAAGCTTGTCATGAAAATGTTTTTTTTTTACAAAAATAAATATTAAAAAGGACGTCATAATCGATCAATTCAAATCTTGACTAAGTCCAACTTGGCCACTAATTACACTCTAAAGCACCGCCCGGAAAGTATCAACACCGAATGGTCGCTCTAAGCGTTTCATTATAATTTCCTACGTTAAAATAGGATTGGAGTTCCATACAAACACTTCTAAACGTAATCAAAAGCTGCCGCCAGAATAGCAATGTCTCTACCGACGACGACAAGGTGTGCCAGGACCAAGATAAACAAGTCGAACTACAATTTATAGCATAAATATTCAAAGAAAAATAAACCTTCAATGGATAACAATAGAATCGAAGTTTACTTGAAACATTTTATTCCAAACATAATTGACAGTAAAATACTTGAGTTGTGTAAGCTGGGGTTATTTAAGTGAAGTGTTTTCTAAGAGTTTTTAGTACTGAAAGTAAAATTAAAAGTTTTTGAGTAATTTATATTGAATTTTAATTATAATGAAAACTCCAACATCCAATTTATATTTAAGAACTTTCATTACCTTTTTATAGGATAATGTTTGTTTACAGTACAATATAATTAAGACTTTTTTTTTGTTTATCACTTACCCAACTAAAAGGTTATCAGGTTATCACTTATGTTATGATTATCATTGCTATTGTCTTAAGTTTTTCATAATTTCCCTTGCAATAATTTCATTTGCCATAATGATCCTCCGTCATAATATGCGTTAGCACTATTCTTATTTGTACTAATAACGCATGATATAACCATTTAATAGCATTAACTCTCATTTGCCATAAAATGAGATGCCATAATAACAAATGCTATATATATTAGTTACTATAAATATCATTTCACATAATCTATATTTTTGACATATTAATAATACATGTATCATACATAATCATAGCGTTTTTTTACCTAACGTAATATATAGATAACTAAGACGTTTGTTTCATTATTCTTGTATTCAGTTTTCCATATTGATTGGGTAGAGTCAGTAGAAAAATATTCTTTAAGGCGATGATTCCCGACCGAAGTAGGCACGCTAACGCTTGCTCGGCCGCGCGCGATACACTTCACGCGGACGCAGTGGCAGTCAGCAGTGAACTGTAAAAATTCAATTAAAAATTAAATAAAAAAAAAATTAACTTTATGATGGCTGGAATCCTTCGGCTATTCAAAGACAATTATTTTCGTATATTTTTCATTAACTAAAACCAAGTACCTATACTGCAAGTAGTCGGATATTTCGATTACGATTAGACGGATGTTTGAGATTTTATTTGACACAGTTAAATATCACCAATCAAAAAAAAAACGGCCGGAAGCATTAGGTAAATAACTGTTAGGGGTTTAGTGGGTATTCCCCCTCCCTGATCCCCCATCGAGTATCTGACACTGGATGGAGGATCAGGAAGTGGCATGGTGAGTCCCACATAACCACCGTCCGCACACCGCACGCGGACGGGGTATGCGTAAATGCATTCCCTAACTATAAAAAAAAGGTAAATAACTGTAAAAAGAACGTAATATATTTTTTCCAAATTTTGAGTACCTGTGGTTTGCGAGTAATCCATAATTTAAAATACCCGAATCGGCGCCTTAACTTGCCTTCCAGCAAAATCTACCAATCCTCGGCCCCAGAACTACCGATATTTCTCCCCCGAAACCAAGGGTGCGTAATCTAAATTCGTTTTCCGTGTACACATATTTGCCGTAAATGGGCCTTCGTTTTCCTTTCCTGCAGAAACAACTTATAATAAAGCTTTGTTTCAGGATAAAATTGGTAGGTAGGTATTTTATTTTTCTTACAGATTTAGATGGAAGATCGTGTTTTTTGAAGTGAAAACTTCTTTAGCGGCGCTGTGCACTTTTTGTGATGGGTTAAAAATGTTATGCGGGCTTCACCTGCGTCTAATGCCATTAATTAGCGCGCTATTTGATAATTCGCAGGTGTAGCCGGGTTTTAGCGCACTAATTTGATACAATGAGCGCGCTAAGACGCGCATGCCGTTATAACGGCCGTATTAACGCCGTCAGGCGTCACGCAGGTGAAGCCCCGGCATTAAACTCGCGTCAGGACACGTGACCGTCAGATCGAAAATTCGTAAGACGGACACGTGACCTGGGTGCCTACCATCAACTCTTATTGCGGTTTTGTTTAGGAACCTAAACTGATCTGCTTCGTTTATTCGTACCACGACAGCTTAATATCAATGACAGCGATTCAGTGATCATTCAATGACATTTCACAGCCGCTGAGCTGTCATCAACTCTTATTTGACGTATAACTTGGCCAAGCTAACATGTCACCTGCAGGTTATACCCGTCCCTTTCACTCTCCTGGCATGACAGAATCGAGTGAAAGAGACGGGTAGAAGAAATAAGGACACAAATCGTTCGGTCATTCACATTTAGCAATTCATTTGCGATCCAGTTTTTAGAAGGTCATGGTACGAAAGAAAGCAATTCATTTTAGGAACCTATTCTGCATCGCGCTATTTTTGAATCGCTGTCTTAAAGTTGATGGTAATATGCACCCTGAAAAAACTGTTACAATGTCATTAGAATACGAAGGCAAACGCCACCGTTTCCAAAGTTGTACTAGCCCAGCTTAAAAAACGGGCATCATTGAAGCCAGAAGATCTCGGTTCAAATCTTTTCCGTATTTTTTTCTTTTTTTGTCAAATTCCTTTTTTTGTTAAAATGTCTAGGGAGCCCATTTTTTATACACAACGGCAGGCTTATTATCAAACAAGCAACCAGTTGCTAATTGGGCAATTGCAATGCGACTGCTACTAGTTGCGGTTGGTTTGCCATCGGTACAGTACGGTACGGTACCCTTCATGCAATTTTAGTTTACACATCGCTCGCTTGTGGCGCTATCGACCGATTTGGCGCAGGGGTAAACTACCTGCCTTCTGCGCCAGAGGTCTCGGGTTCGATTCCCGAACAAGACAAATATTTGTGTGCATGAACATGTCTATTTGTCTTGGTCTGGATGATTTCTATGTATAATAAGTATGTATTTACAAACAAAAAAGTATTTAAGTATATATTTATCCGTTATCAAGTTTACATAGACACAGTTTCTTAAGAAATTTACTATGGGCTTAGATAATTGGTGTGATTGTAAGAAAATATTTATTTATTATTTATTTATTTATTTATTTATTTATCGTAGCGATCTACGTTCCGTAAATACGAATATGTGTTTTGGGAGCGATTAATTGTTAATTGTCGCGATTGCACCTGTCACTTTAAGATCGGTAATAAGCCTGCCGGGTAGCTAGCACTCAGCTTTCATCACAGCTGAAGATAGGTGATAATAAGGCTGAAGGTGGAAGCACACTACTCCTGAAATCCTCAAGTACTGAGAAACTAGCTATTTTATCTCTTACGCCCGAATTCTCAAACGCAAATCATCTTTGGGAGCGTCTCAAACATCATGGCATCTCTTTCATACGTTTGACATTTAAAGTGACAGGGCGATGTTTGAGACGCTCCCAAAGATAAGTAGCGTACGAGTATTCGGGCATTAGTTCTCTTAGTTTACACAACAATGCTGAAAACACCGTTGCTAAGGTGTCAGACTTCAATAAGATGGTGGTAGCTAGACAGGCAGACTTAAAACAAGTCCTATCACCAACCATTTAAAAGTGTAAAAGGGTAAGTTTACCTATTAACCTGATTTGTTTTGTATGTGAATGTATTTCTTTCTCTTACTATGCTTAATTTAATATTGAAGAGTAGAAAAGCAACATAATCTAATACTAGCTTTCCTCACGCGGCTTCGGCCGCGTGGACTACACGACGTTATCCCGCGGGAATGTGATATTTTTCCGGGATAAAAAGTAGCCTTTGTTCCTCTCCAGACTACAAAGTATCTATGTCCCAAAATTCAGCCAAATCCGTTGAGCCGTTTTGGCGTGATTGAGTAACAAACATTCAAACATCCAAACATCTAAACTTTGTAGTAGGATAAAAGTAGAATATAAATCATAGAGGTAGAATTAATATGAACAGATTTCTTTGAATCTAAGATTACTATTTTGTTTACAACTCTACAAATATTTGCGTGCGACAAAAACCTTAATAATGGCAACACTAAACCTAGTTCCGAGTATGGCCGACTGTTAAATGCACATAAAAACCATTTTTTGAATTGATAATTTAACAGATAAGGCTTCCATCACGTACACTTTCATGTACACACGACTAACAGGTCAGAATTTACAGTTGAGTGACTTTGAGAGCACCTTATGACTCTCGAATAACGTTAGTTTTCGAAGTCCAAGTTTGCTTTTCTGTTGACTGTACAAAATTTGGAGGAGCCCGTGGCGCAGTGGTTAGCGCATTAGGCCTGCGGTCGTTAAGGTAAAGCAATTTTTGCAATGGTCGGTCATGGGATGGGTGACCAAAAACTTTTCATCTCGAGCTCCTCCGTGCTTCGGAAGGCACGTAATGGATTATGTCCCATTCTCCTTATCCATTCTATACAGTGGGGACATTAAAGATTCAAGATTCAAGATTCAAGATTCAAAATTCAAGATTCAAGATTCAAGATTCAAGATTCAAGATTCAAATTTGTTTATTCAATTTAGATTGTTATTTACAATACTTGTGAACGTCATAGAAGCTACGCCATCGGTTCGCAAACCCTACAGCGGGAGGCCTTGGAGAAGAACCGGCAAGAAACTCCAAGGGTTGTTTTTTTCTCCCTTTTTATTTTATACAGAGTCGTCAAATTGAAAAATGACCTTAACATGGTATGACTAAGGTCAGTTTCCATTACAATTACACGACGGGTTATGATAAATACAGTTAAGTATAGGCGAATATTAAATGATGAATTGATATCCTCCAGAATTCGGAAATTTATTTGGTTATTCAAAACATTGAGATACGTAGTTCCACCAAAAATTAAATCTAGAAATTTATTAAATGAAATTCATTTATCATTAGTACAATCGTTAATAACCTACTGTATACCTGTTTGGGGTGGAGCTTACAAAACTCGTTTCATCGAAGTCGAAAGAGCTCAAAGGGCTTTAATTAAAGTCATGTATTTTAAAAGAAGACGCTTTCCCTCTGAGACTCTGTATCAAATCAGTGATTTACTTTCTATTCGCAAACTCTATATTACTCATACTATAACTAAAAGACATAAAAGCACCAAGTATGATTCAAGTGAAGAAAATAGAAGAAGAAAGGACTCTGTAGTAAAAGTACCTACGACGAAAACTGTGTTTGCTAAAGTACAGTATAGTGCACAGTCAGCTCGGCTATATAATAAAGTAAACAATAAAATAAATATATATAATAAAACATATTATGATTGCAAATCTACATTAATAAATTGGATCAAAACCCTAAATTATGAAGAAACCGAATTATTAATGAAATAAATAAAGTATCAATAACAATGTAAATTTATGGAATGTAGTTTCATCAGCTATAAAGTAACATAATCACTCACTCGAATAGTCATATATCCACACACACACACACACACACCTCCACACACACTCACACTCTCACACACACACACACACGCGCGCATTAATATACAGAAACCATTTTTTATTTTATTTTTTTTACATATTTTTATTTTTTTAATTATTTTTTATAGATTATATCCTCATAACTATGATTGAAATTTTAAGTTAAATAAATGTTCAAGTAATTTACTAAGTAGGTATCTAGGTTACTCTTCAAATATCACATTTATGTTATGTGAAGAGCAGAGGCTTCTGATACAGGTATTTTTATGTACTTAAAAGGGGTCTCTGGCCACTGGCTGTTGTAAAATGATATTAGATTGTAAATAAATATTTTTGATTTTGATTTTGATTTGATTTTTGAAATGATGATGTACAAAATTTGCTTTTAAACCTATTGAACTATATGAACTGGTGTTGTCAGCAGCTGCCTGGAATCACAAGCAGTTGCGTATCGATTCTTTGCGATAATTGAACTTCAGAACCGATCGCAGTCGACGGTTATAAAAAAGTATGGCTCCCATTTTCGAGATTTATCTTTCAGTTAACTTTTGGGTGCCGATAAAAAGGTGAATCGATTTGTCTTAAAGAGGGGACGATAATGTGTAAAAAAGTCAGATCACAGAATGACGGGGACGATTTCGTAAATTGCTCCCTTTTGTCTTTGACCGTCCACTTGTGAATAGTCATTGTAATTGTTCAAGAGGTATTCAAGTTGACTTTGAACATTTTTAATCGAGGGTGATTGATTTTTTTAGTATAACCGACGACCTTTTTGATGTAGGAGTATGTATAGGTAAGTATAGAGGATAATTTTTTTATCAGTGCACACATTTTTAAGATCGACTCAGAGTCGGTACGTGAACAACTTTTGCCTAGAAACATGGGTTGAAATACGACAACAATTTATTGACTTCCCATGCTAAATCCATCATTGTACGGAGAGCCAAAAATTTTTTGTCATATTTCTACCTATGTTTCTAGGAGAAAGTTTGTTCACTTACCGATTCTGAGTCGATCCTAAAAATTTGTGCACTGATAAAAAAATATCCTTTATATTATTCGCTTTCTGCGCCACGGGTTCGACAAGGCAAATTATTTGTAAGCATGAATATGTCTTTTTTATGTGGTCTGAGTGTTTTCTATAACCTTATAATATTTCATCTATATTCTCACTATGTAGACATTTAAATAAGCAATTTATTTTAGCTTTGATTTTAGGCTTCTATATTCCCAAGTGGTTTTAATAACTTCAATTTCATTTAAAACTGTACCAATATTTGTTTGTGACGACGAAAGCCAGTTTTAATATTATGAGTCGTACAAAAAATCGGGACAGAATCACTAGAGTTATTAGCATTGATATTAAAACTTTACGAAAAGCGGGATTTTTACCATGTTTTGATTTGATTTGCTTTTCGTAAAGTGTTAATGACGATGAGAGTTTCAAAAGCATTTTTTTGAAACTGTTGTATTTTTGAAAAATTGAAAATGAAGTTACTAACGTGTGTCCTAAAAGTAGGTATAGGATGATGTGTCTCAATAAAACGCGAATGGATTGGAATTTCTTCGTAGTTTTATTATATTTTAAAGAAGAGACTTGTACAATTTTATCTGAATAGAATATCTGGGCCCCAAGTCTGCTAATTTTAATTTAAATAAGATTCTATTGATATTCAATTGAGACTCAATTACGATTCCATTACGATTAAAACAAATTGGGTATTCTATAAAAACTTGTACATCATCGTAATTGAATCGTAATGGAGTCTCAGTTGGATAGTTACCTTCGGGTATGTATCATAATAACTACGGTCGTTTCGACTATGGTCGAAATAACTACGGTCAAAAGACCTACTGTTCAAAATAACTATTGGTCGTTACACCTATTTTTAAAATAACTAATTTTTAAAATAACGGTTTATTAAGTTTAAAAATAGTGACTCATGTACAGACACGAGCAATAATATTATGTATACAATACAACATAGAACTTTGTCACACTGTAGCGTTCCAAAAGAAAACGATCAGTGTCACAGAAGTCATTCAATATTGTAATATGATATAGTCCTATGTTGTATACATATTATTGGTCGTGACTGTATTGCTGTTAGGTGCGAGGAGCGAAGCGACGAGCATGTTCGGTTTACATGAACATACCGCGCGAGCCGAGCGAGCGAAGCGAGCGTGCCGCGGCAGCGGCCGGCAAAGCGCCAGAAACGACTATATATATATTCCCATTTCCTATTAAACTGAAGTAGGGGTAGGGGGGGTGTATAAAGTCGATTCTGGCGCTTCGCTCGCTCGGCTCGCGCGGCTTTTTGGTCACTGTTCTAACCTAACCTAACCTAAAACGTCTGTTACATTTTGTTGGGTGGCAGGGGGCTTCGACCCCCGAGCCCCCTTGGCGGGGGGCTTCGCCCCCTGTCCCCCCTTTTGTTTTTCCCAAAAGATATAAAAATTTTGAAATAACAAAAATTTTTTGAGCAAAAAAATTAAAAAAAATATTTCTATATGTCCATCGGATGCCTCCTAGGTATCTCCGGAGTACCGTAGGGGATCAAAAATTTTGTTAGATTTCAGCTATGACGGACCGTTTTTGAGATATTTGCATTTTTATAAAATTCATTCTTGAAAATTTTGCAAGTCCCCGCTTCATACTAAAACAGTCAAAAATTTTATGTTTGCGACACCCTAACCAAAAAAACAATCCAACGCGCCCAAATCCATTTAATAAACTTTCCAATTCATAAGCTTGTTGTAGGCGAGTCGTTCATAGTCGAAACAACCAGTAGATGAAATGAACATTAGGCCAATCGTCCGTTAGTTGAATCAACTGTAGTTCAATCAACCGTAGGTGAAATTAACAGTAGTTGAGTCGTTCAATAGTCATTACGAAAATATGTGAATCGATCGTAGTTATTTCGACCATATCAAAATCAAAAATCAAAATCAAAAATCATTTATTCATTTTAGGCTGATACAGCACTTGTGAACGTCAATGAAGCTACGCTATCGGTTCGCAAATCCTACGGCGGGAGGCCTTGTAACGAGAAGAACCGGCAAGAAACTCGCCAAGGGCTATTTTTTTCTCCCTGTCATATTTCATACAGAGTCGTCAAATTGAAAAGTGACTTTAACATAATATAATATGTAAAGTCACTTTCCATCACAAATTAATCTTAAGTTTAAAAACAAAATAAAAAAACCCGGTAATCATAGCAGTAAATAATTTTCAATAACTAAGAAATAGACATCCAAAAGGACATCTTTAAAATACACACCAACCAAAAACGTAGCAAATAAAATAATAAATATAAATGCCAAACAAGGGTAATAAAACTTTGAATAGTTTAAGAACATAAGAGTCAATAATAAACAGTGCCATACAAGCCACGATAAAATAAAACTAATAACAATAAAACATTAAAAATCTGCATATTTTGAGACAAGAAGCCAGGAGCAGACCCATCCCACTGGTAGCACTCGTTCACGAGCATGACGCATGAACCAGCCATCGCTTCGCTTAACCATATTTTAGGGAACGTAACGACCCGCCTCACACGACACCACCGCAGAAATGTTTACAGAGAGCATGACATACTCAAACTTCTCATCTCAAAACGCAGAAACCAATATAAGAATGTACCCAGTATTAATAATTTTGTAAAACACGACTCACAATTAACTAGAGAAAAAATCCTTCTCAGCTTATGACCAAGTTGCTTTGTCATTTAAGTAATCACTTACAGTATAGTAGCCCTTCTTGAGGAGGCAATTTTTTATATGATTCTTAAACTCTTCAAAGGGTAACTCCAAGATATCACTTGGAATCTTGTTAAAGATGTGTATACCTTGACCCATGAAAGACCCATGTACCTTCTCTAATCGGTACCGAGGCATTGAAAGTTTATCCCTATTTCTTGTATTGTAACCATGCAAAACGCCATGTTTAGTATACAAGTTAATATTACGACGCACAAAAATAATACAATCCTACTAATATTATAAATGTGAAAGTTTGGATGTTTGGATGTTTGGATGTTTGGATGTTTGTTACTCAATCACGCCGAAACGGCTGAACGGATTTGGATGAAATTTGGAACACAGATACTTTGTAGCCTGGAGAGGAACATAGGCTACTTTTTATCCCGGAAAAATGTCACATTCCTGAGGGATAACGTCGTGTAGTCCACGCGGGCGAAGCCGCGGGCGGAAAACTAGTTTAATATAAATTGAGATGCAGCTGTCAGTATACCAATTTCTTTGAACTTCTCCCTAAGAGAAGTTTTAGAGCTTAGTTGATAAATGGCCCTTATTGCTCGTTTTTGCAGAATAAATATAGCATTAATGTCAGCTGCTAATCCCCACAAAAGAATGCCATATGACATGATGCTATGAAAATAACTAAAGTATACAGTCCTAGCAGTTTCTATGTCAGTTAACTGTCTAACTTTTCTAATAGCGTAAGCTGCAGAGCTGAGCTTACCAGCTAATGCAGCAATATGCGAATGCCACTGAAGTTTTCTGTCTATAGTTACACCCAGAAAGACTGTTGATTCAACTAAATCTAATTTTTCATTATTTATTACAATTTCTACGGGTGGAGATTGTACATTTGGTAAAGAGAATAGAATGCATTTCGTTTTTTTTGCATTAAGCTGTAGATTATTAAAACTAAACCAAGTGAGTATTTCCGAGAGTGCTTTGTTTACATCGTCAAAATTAGATTGATTTCTGTCAATGTTAAATATTAAGGAAGTATTTTCAGCAAACAAGACAATCTCACATAAGCTATTTGCAAAGAAAGGTAAATCGTTAATATAAACCAAAAACAAGAAAGGGCCCAAGATAAACCCTTGAGGTACACCTAGCTTTACATCAGAACCCATTGATTTTACCCCATTTATATCAACTGTCTGAGTTCTGGAACTAAGATACGAGTGTAATAGTTTTTGGGCATTATTTTTTACACCGTAATGATTTAGCTTCAACAGCAGCGTCCGATGATCTACACAGTCAAAAGCTTTGGACAAGTCGCAGAATATGCCAAGAGTATTCTGCGACCCCTCCCAGGCCCCAAAGACATGCTTAAGAAGTGCAACCCCGGCATCAGTAGTAGACCTACCCTTCGTAAAACCGAACTGTTTGTTATGCAAGAGGTTATTTAAAGTAAAAATAATGAGTTAATAATTGCTCCAGTATTATTTTTTCAAAGATCTTGCTCAAGGCGGGTAAAATAGATATTGGTCTGTAATTACCTGGGTCTTAGTCGTAATGACCTTAGTTATTATGATACATACCCCATTGAGAGTCCTGTCAAACAAATGTCAAATGAGAGTAGAATACGATTGTAATACGATTGAAGAGCAGACTAGCAAATATTCCGATGGCAGTTCAATGGCAGTTCAGTCGTATACCATTGGTCTTAAGTTAGTAGCAGAATACCAAAAATGTCAAAAACCGCTATTGAGATCCAATTAAGATTCAATTGAACCATTTGTAAATTAGCAGACTTGGGGCCCTGCTAAATGGCCGCCACGGGCATTTTTGCTGTGTGCAAGTTTTTCATGACACTTTCACACATTTTGTTGCTAATTTCACACATTTCGCTACTTATTTCACCAATAACTCGGCGAATATTTTGTCTATATTGTCTTTGTTTTGTGGGTCGTTGGTGTAGATTTTATCTTTGACGTAGCCTCAGAGAAAGAAATCCAGTGCCATCAGATGGCATCGGTGGCCATTTGACATCACCTCTTCTTGAAATTACGTGATATTTCGACCTTTCGACGAGTGTTTCTAATTGATCATGAATTGAAGTTATTAAAATTTTCGTTAAATATTTGTATAACTTTTATGCGCTGTTTTATTGTGAAACGCTCTTCGATTAATTTTGCATGTGTCAAGATAACGTATGTCAAATTTTAACCCGCCATCTTGAATATTTCTGAAATAGCGCGAAATTCAAATCCTTCAAGTACTTTTGAGACACCCTTTATTAGAAAAAGTCGACCTGTTTCATAAAAATTGCATTGTGAATGCAAAAAATAAAAAAATCATTAGTGTGTATTTTTTTTTTTCAAATCTACTTGACCTTATGGCTTGAAAAATAATGGCGCCATGCCTAATGAGCTTGTTGTCCTGGGTTCGATCTCTATCCGAAAAAGTCTTAATGATGATCTTTTGTGTTTTTTTCTATTTTTAGGTATTTATTTCAACACCTGTAGTGTATTCCTGATGATGACGTGATGTATTCCTTTATCTTTGGGTCTAATATCCGTAACACAAGTGCTTAACTCAACACTTTTTAACGATTCAATATCAAATAAAAAAGTTTGATCAACGGGCTCTTTATAAAAGTTTTACTCTGATATTTTAAATGGACCAATCGCTTAGCTCGTCTTAAGTGAGTATTAAAACTGTTTCATTATGTAAAGTGCGGTCTTAGTTAAGACTTTCTAGCTTACTCAGTTGAATTTAGTTACAGTTTTCAGTGTGCTAAGAGTCTTACTGATAAGATTGAAATTAAGGTCTTATTGTGATAAATTATAAAGTAAGAAAGGCAATTCTAAAACACATGAACGTATTTGATTTCAAGGTTGCCATTTTAGTATTCTTTCGTTTCAATGGTTATCAGTTTTTCTCGTCGTGTTTCCTGTTCTCTTAGCACGAAATGGTACTATCGTCAGGCCTATTTCACTCCCCGTGTCGGCTCGAAAGGGCGGCGGCAACGCCGGCGTTGTAAATCCATAGAAATTAGGTCCGCAAAAGAGCTAGAAAAAGAGATGCAACGACAACGAGTGGCCGTTCGTAATTTGCCTGCGCCGTACAAGCTGACTTCGACTTTTTTGCGTTATAGTTAGAGTTGCTATTTATTTAAATGACTTAGCGGAGTGAACTATCTGTGACAAAGACTAACTATTTAGTAATCTGTGCTATCGTTATGATATGTAATAGTCACCGTGTTCGTATTATGATGAATGAAAACCAGAGCAGCACCTTTTTACTTGTTTATCGAACTCAATGAATATTTGAGAGAAGTAATTGTACGGATTGGCATAAGTTTACTATACGATTACCTCACGACAATTTTTTTGCGCTTGAGCAGTAGCCTAAATGTTGCTCAGGTGAAGCTGACTGTGATGTACTGGTTACAGCTTCATTTGACCAACATTTTTAGCTCGATTTTTCTCAAATTAACCTATAGATTGAGTGAAATAGAAAAAAGGAAAAATAACATGTAAGGGTATAAGGTAGCAATTGTAGTGATCTCTGTCCACCCCAGTGGAAGAACGAAGGGTGAGGGGAAGGTAAATTAGTGATTCGTTGATTCATACACCCTACCTATTTACTAACATCGCCACATTAATACGAAAGAAAGCTTTAGTAAAACAATTTGCTTAATTGAGCAAATATTCAGCTGCCTATTGCTATATACTCTTAGCAAGAGAATCTCTGCACTTGACATAACTGTTATAACGATAGTACGAGTACACACATTAAACAGTCCGCTATTCAGTTGACATTCAAAGCGACACCCATTTTACAGCTCAAAGGGATGATATAGGATCGCATAAACCCGTATCATACGCGGCTGTGTTAGAGCGCTTTCACATTAGGGCTTTTTAGTTGCGCGACAACAGGAGATTTGGAAGCGCTGAGGTTTCACGGCAAAACATCTAGGTTTGTGTAGCAAAAGGTCTCTATAAGATAAAGATAAAGATAAAAATATTCTTTATTCACTTAGACATAATAAATATGTACTTATGAATCGTCAATATTTTCCTACCACCCAATCGTCAACATACAAACGGCGATAACGCTTTCCACCCTATAACTAAACCTTAACTTATAGCAATGAATTTTCGGTATGTTGTTGAATTGCATAAGAACTAGGGCTTTACGCTTTCTGTTTTTTTTTAATATTCATCATAGATTTTGAAATATTTGCAAATTAGTGATTTCATACAAAACAAAAAAGTGCCAATTTTCCAATCTACAATGAATATAAAAAAAACGTACAGGCCTAGTTCTTACGCATTTCAACATCATACCGAAAATTCATTGCTGTATGTTAAGGTTGGAAAACGTTATCTTCTAAACTTTCAGACCAAGAGGTCCCGGGTTCGTTTCCCAGTGGGGGTACATGTTGCATTCGGTATAGTTGGTGGTCGGACTTGTTCTGAGTTCGCCTGGCTAGCTACCACCATCTTTTCTAAGTCTGACGCCATAACAATTATGTTTTAAGCATTATTGTGTTCCGGCAGTATGAGATAAGATAGCCAGTTCCTCAGTGATTGAGAATTCCGGGAGTAGTGCGCTTCCACCTTCAGCCTTATCACCACTTAACATCAGGTGTGATGATGGCTAAGTGCTACCCCGTTGTGGATAAAAAAAATCTTAAGAACTTAATGACCGTGTGATGCCAGCAAGGCTTCCGTTGCCACCCTTTGCGTCCGAGACGCCAAAACGTCGCAAAGGCAGGCTGAGGTATGTTGTGATACAGTTTGACATGTTTTGATTTGGCGTCGATGCCAGCGTTGCTGTCATGGCTTCTCCTAATGAGATATGACTCTTTTACTGTGTGGCTGCAGTGCGACAGAATCGCGTCTGTCGTGTCGTGTGATAGAACCTTCACATGACTCGACAGACGCTCATCGAAACCGAAAATGTCTATCCAGTATCAAGAATTGCCTCTTTCGACTTTGGATCCCACGACAATGGCAGTAAGAAGAAGTAAAAAGAACAATAGAGGTAATATCGCTCAGAGTGCGCATATACATGAAGGCGTTCGTTACGCTCGCTGTTCATATTTTTAAATCTCCAACGCCATTTTCTGCATTAGGTCTTCAGAAAAGGGCAGAAGCAATGTTTAAATTATAATCGATTTGTTATTGGTCTATTGAAAAGTTCAACAGTATCGCGACTAATAGTTATCTTGCTTCGATTGTGCGGCAGTCGCGCTTCAGCTGAATTAGTCAAATACGTATAGATGCCCTGACGCTGCAGTCGCGCGACAGAAACGCCTATAATGTGAAAGCTCTCTTACTGCTGAAATGGTGGTTTATTTTATAGGCACTCAATACAGCGACAATCGTGGTATTTCGCGTTTAACGTCTAGCGAATTCTATTCCAAAGTTATGTCTTTATTTATCTGGGATAAGGAATTTGGAAGGCGATCGGCAGTTTATTAGACTGTACTCGTATAACGTTATTGCGGATTGCTTTGATTTCAATAAAACTTTTGTCCAAATTATTTGTGATGACATCTGGTTTTCGATACTGATTTATTTAACTTTCTTTGGTTACTTGGTTCTTAATTAAGCCACTTAATAATATTATGTCGCGCTAATATTCAATTAGATAGCTTTGTTAAATACATCTATTCCTAAAGTTATAAGATTTTCTTCTTAAATTAAACATATTTTCTGACAATAGATTTTAATCCCGATGTTTAAAAACATTCCAAGACTCCTAAAACTCCGTCCACTTAAACAAAAGCCAGTTGCGCTTTTGATTATCAATTAATAATGTTTCACAATGAGCTTCCAAAGTAAATCAGAAACGTATAAATAGGGCGAAACTTCCCCTTTTTCGTCTGCCGTTGCCATTGATTAATGGAAGGTTCTTCAAATATTTGACTACTTTGCTGTTTTATTAATAGGCCCTTCGGTTTTCGAAAACAAACAACGAAACAAAAGAACGATCTCGACCGAACCCAAGATAGCTGTTTATCTTGTTTGGAAGTAATGGCTCCGACCTACTGAAGTGCACGAAGAGTCTTCGAAAAAGCTTCGTCAAGTATGAAGAGCATGCTAAATTGTTCCAAAAAGTTTGACGATCTAAGGATAAGCAGTCTACTGCAGCCCAAGAATGATCCATTTCTTGTTAGTAACAAATGTACTTATCAACTATGTTAGTAAGAGAAACAAATTAAACACGTAATTAAAATGAAAATGAAAAAAAGAAAGAGACCGACGTAGAGATAAGCGTGTAGTGCTCGAGTATGTCGCCCATGCAGCTAAACGCGACATGAGATTAAGGGCTACCGGCTAAAAAATATGGATATGGGTATGGGCTTTAACTGTCATTTCAATTCCTTATTTTGATAGATTTTTGCTGCTTTGTTCTGTTGAACGTTGCAAGCTAGCTATCGTTATACCCGACGTCAGAAACAAGAAACTGATAGTAACAATTTTTTTATAAAATTGACTTAAAGTTCCAAAAAACGAATGAAGTTCATATGCATAAAGTTACGCGGTAGCCCCCTTAGAACCGTTTCATTACCTAACGCATGCCGTCAACCAACACTGCGTTCCCTAAACACGTAGTCATAACACCGCGTCGGTAGTTACTTTAGTTACAGACTACGGATGTAAGCTGTTTGAACTCGTTTCTCTTATTGAGAGTCTTTCATCAAAGTCAAATAGCTCATCGTTATGCACACTACGCACGTGGCACACGGCAGTTTGGAGTAATCGTGATGAAGCGCTTTGCCGACAAGATACAAAAACAAGCCCTGTACTTACATCGTGCATAGCGCGCGCCGCAATGGAGTATCATCACTTATTGTTGTCTCTTCCAGCACGCTAGGAAGCAGTGGATCATGACAAAACCTCTCAGAACAGCAGATTGTTATCGTCTCCACCGTTAAATATTGCTGAGGTATTCGAAACAAAAGCCCCGCTTTATGGAATATAATTTTGTTTAAAGCCAGGGATTATAGAATCACGTTTAACGACCTTGTCTCCGTGGCGTAAAACTCATTTCGTTTCGGTCCATCCGGCGAAATGTTGATGGTTCAAATGATAATAGTGTTTGAGCGCTTCTCGCTGATGTATTTCTGAAAATATCTTTTGTAAAACAATAGGGGTGAAAGCAGGTAAGCTACGAAGTACAGTTACGAGCTGTGTAACATGTTAGTATACATCAAAGAACTTAACACATTGAAAGGTTCCCAAAAGTGACATTTCAAGTGAAAAGTGTCAACGCACTAAGATGCTCTGCAGCTCTTCACAAGGTATTGGTGCCCAAATAGATAAGGAACACACCGAAACACTAAAAAACAGGTAGGTGAAAAGGTCTACAAAACCGTCATCAGACCAATTTAATGGACGGGTGTGAAACATGGACACTTACGTTGAAGGAGGAGAATAAACTCTTAGTAGTAGACCTAAAGATTCTACGAAAGTTTCTGGGATCAACAAGAGGAGAAGACTGGGAGTGGATAAAGATAAAGATAAAAAAAATCTTTATTCACTTAGACATAATAAATATATACTTATGAATCGTCAATATTTTCCTACCATTCATTCAAGACTTTTTTAACTGCCAAGAAGAATGGGCGCAAGAAACTTGCCTGGAGGCTTGGAGATAGAAGATCTGGTGGCCGAACCAAACATCATCAGAGAAATAAAAGCTACCCGACTTCGCTGGCTTGGTCAAGTTGAAACGATGGGTCTGGATCGTGCTGCAAAAAGAGCATATCTTGGGCAACCAACTGGACCAAGTCGCCAAAGATCTGAAAGAGCTTGATGTACCCAACTGGTCCAACCTGGCACAAAATAGGAAAAAATGACGGACTTTGCTGTCGGAAGCCAAGATCCACTTCGGGTCGCAGAGCCATCGAAGTAAGTATATAACAATTCTATTTTGTTCATGTCTTTTTTTAATAAATGATTTTAATAAGATATACCTTGTTTGCATAATTACGTCAAGCACGGCTAAAACATGGTCCTTCGAGCCGGATATGAAGTTGAAGTGTCGTTACGTTGCAAACTCAGATTACTTTCACAATCCCAGAAGCTACAAGGAAAGTTTTCCGGACACATATTTTTTAATTAACAACGACCGTTCCGACACCCGACGGCTCCCGAGTCGCATCTGTGTCAACCAATTACCTAACTCCTGAATATTTGATGAGAAGCCTTTTGCGACAAAGGCTGCATAGCACGGTGCGAACAGACAACGATGGAACACCCCGATTAATAAACTTTTTAAAGGAGACTTGCTAAAGCTGGACCCAGATTAGGGACAAAGTTTTAGGACTTCTGGAAGGCACCCACTCGTTGTTATGGTGACGCCACGTTTACGCAAAACAGTTCAGATAAAGTATTAGGCAAGGCAACTCTCGCATTTTTACAAGTTCAAGATCACTGGGCTGAGTCCCTGGTTCCGAGCCAGCCAGCACCGTACGTAAAGTTTACGTACGTATTTGAAAAATATGGTTCTTCTTTCTAAAAGCTGACAAATAGTTAGTGACCACGATTAATGCATCTTTGACCTCATTTTCTAAACTTATTAAGTTTCATTGAAGGCTTCACGCTGCTAAATATATTCTAACAGTATGTAAATATTTAAGGGTTCCAAAGTTCCAATCTTGTTTCTAATTTGTTATTGTTATGTATTTGTTTCATTTTTATTTAGTTGGCTGTAAGCTGTTGTGCACATTTTCATAAATAAAAACAATAAACACAAGAGCATGGAACTTCATTATCTGTTGGAGCCCCGCAGTCTCATTGCCTAAACCTTCATAGTCAAGGATGACAAATGAGTAAATATTCAGTAAAAGTAAATCATTAATTTGAACATAGTTTTTTTATAAAACAAAGTTGAATCTTTCTGCCGTTCATCATTTAAACTACGCAATGTATTTTAGCACGTTTACTGCTAACTACGAGTATACTCGTAGTACATGATCTGGCGCCCAGTGCCTACTACGAGAATTCTTGTAGTTACATTTAGTGGATTTCTTACTGTGTTTTAAAACTAGCAGAGGAATGAGGATAGAAATGGATTATCTGGCATTGGAAATGAAACAAGTTATTTTCGGAAAATCAAGTTCAATATATATTTTTAGGGTACAGTAAGACAATGTTAGTAACTACGAGATAACTCGTATTTATATTTCATTTTGTATGTTGGCAAATAATAAGAAAAGAAAAATTACTACAAGTATATACTAGTGAAGCAGCGAACGTGTTAATGGTGTTTTCATGAATAGACAGAGTGATTCTTGAGAAAGGATTACAATATGTTTACCTAATGGTACCGAAACGGGTCACTATTTTTAAATAAAACAATGATCTATAGATGGTAGAGAAAATCGCTCTTGCATTAGTCAATTCAGCAAGAGCGATGTATCTAAGTTAATGCACCATACATCGTCTTAAAGAGACGCAAAGTCAATAATTTATATACTTTCGTGCACTTAGTCACTTACTCTAGAAAGACGAGTTTTATAAAACATCGAGAGCTCAATCGCTATAATTTATTTAAAAAAACTTTAATTGATTTTCAAAGTGTCAGTGGAAATGGAGCAACGGATCGACGTGATGTTTGGTATGTGGACTGTTCAGTCGGTCTAGCACAACTTAGCGCGACTCCTTTGTCGCGTTCCTTTCAGCTAATCAGCACGTCGCCTTAAGTCACGCCCGCTATCTACGAGTGATCTGATTAGTTGAAAGTGCCCGCGACTCTTTCTCACTCGAGTCGCGCTCAACTTGTGCTAGCCCTGCAGAAGCTGGAGAGTGACATAGGCTACTGTTTGTCCCGGAAAAACATCACGTCGTCCGTCGTGCGTGTAGTCCACGTAGGCGAATACGCAGGCAGAAGGCTAGTAATAATAATTATAATCCTATTTATTGTCTTTAGCATCTGCAAAGCCTGGCCTTCTTTTCTTCTCGTGTTACATTTTGATAACTATAACCGATATTTTCGTAGGTAAATGGCAAATATTTTTCTGTTTGCATAGATAAATCGACTACGTTTTTAGGGTTCCATAGCCGAAAAGCAAAAAACGGAACCCTTATAGTTTCGTCAAGTTGTCTGTCTGTCTGTCTGTCCATCCGTCCGTATGTCACAGCCACTTTATTCCAAAACTATTAAGACTGCACACTTGAAACTTGGTAGGTAGATGTTTTCTGTAAACGGCTTTAGGATTTTGTAACAAAAATTTAAAAATTAAGGGGGACTCCCTACATGGAATGAAACTGAAAAACATTTTTTTTTTCTTAAAACATATTCGTGTGGGTATAGGGTTACCATTTAGAAACTTGAAAAGTCCTGACAAAAATCTTGACAGTTCAAAAAAAGTCCGGACATTTTAGTCACAAAATGCAAACATTAGGTACCACTTAGTAACAGTGATAAAGTATACTGATATGCTCGGCTCATATCTCAGCTCGCGAATCTCTAGGGTTGTGGTTGGTGGTTTCTGCTCTCAGCCGTTTGAAGCTTTTTCGGGTGTTCCACAGGGGTCTCATCTTGCGCTTATATTATTTAAAAAACGCGAGATGCTTCCTATATGCTGATGACCTCAAATTAGCCTTACCAATCAAAAGAGATGCGGATGTTCTATTACTTCAGGAAGACCTTAAGCAACTATCGTCTTGGTGCAAGTCTAATCATATGACTTTGAACATTGGTAAATGTAAATATATTCAATTCACTAGGAATAGGACTGCAGTCTCTACGGTTTACTCTATCGATGGTCAAACTCTGGAAGAAGTCGATAAAATTAGAGACCTTGGTGTATATCTTGATAAAAAATTACGTTACCATATACATATTGATAAAATTGCTAAACAGGGCTTCCAAATGCTGGGTTTCGTTCTAAGAAACAGCAAAGACTTTAAGAAGCCATCCACAAAGGTTCTGCTGTTCTCTTCGTTAGTAAGATCATGCCTTGAGTACTGCAGCCAAGTTTGGTCTCCATTTTATGGCGTTCACATTAAACGGCTTGAACGTATACAAAAAAGATTCCTGTGGCACCTTACTTATCAATGCAACAAGGCTAAAATTTTGAACTCTTACGAAGACCGCCTCTCATTTTTCAGCTTGAATAGCCTGCAAGACAGAAGAGAACTTTTGGATATGCTGTTTTTACATAAACTTGCGAATGGTGATCTTGACTGCTCCCAACTCTTGCAGGATCTTCATTTTAATACACCTTTTAAATTGCCTCGTCCATCTAGGTATAACCTATTCTTCGCCAGTTTAAGCAAGACCAACTCTGCCAAATATTCAACTCTAAAAAGAATACAAAGTCGGTACAACAATTTGTCTAAAAAACAAGATATTGACATTTTCTCGTACAAATTAAAAACATTTAGACGCAATATTCTTGATTCTTTTGTTCCTCGGTCCTGTCCACTATAAAAGACTTGTTTTTTATTTTCTTAATCAGCTTATTATTTTACTTATCTAATTTGTTTTAATTGAATTTATTTATTTAATTTAATTTTGATATTATTTTGATTAATTAAATTTTTAATTTTTATTTTTTATTTTCTATTTTGATACTTACTGAATTTATTTTGTGCTTTTGTTTTGATTCTGCAATTTATAACTTTTTTTTTATTATAATTTTATTTAGATTGCTGCTTGCTATTTATGAATTTACTTTGATTTCTTAGATAATTAGTATTAATTTATTTTTATTTTAGTTAAACTTGTATTTTTTATTGCATGCCGTGACTGCCTTTAATTAAGCCAGCACTTAGCTTCAATTTTAGTCATATCATATATTTGTTCCATGTAATGGTGTATGTCTTGTTGGTAGTCCTATAATAAATAAACAAATAAACAAATGCTCGCTCGGGGCTGTTTTAAGATGAGCGTTTTGCTAGATGAGCGGAAAGGTAATAAAAATGAAAGACTGATTTGATTTGATTTGATTTTACTCATATTTCATTTAAAGAAAAAATCCGGACAAATTAAAAAGCCGGACAAAGTCCGGACAAACGTCTATAAATCCGGACATGTCCGGCTTTATCCGGACGTATGGTAACCCTATGTGGGTATCTATAGATAGGTCTTTGAAAATGACATAAAGGTTTCTCAAACCATTTTTTCTCAAAGTCAATATTTTGAAAGATAGAGCCTTTCAAAGTGGTAAAATGTGTGTAACTTTTGAAATAAAAGAGTTAAAAATCTAGAAAAAATATATGGAGATCGTAATAAAAACTTTCAACAAAAGGTTTGAACTAGATATAGTAAGCACTTTTTGAGATATAACACATAAAAAACCGCAAATGTATCTTTGTCATTCTTACAAACATTATGAAACGCAAAGTTATTTTTTGCTGACGAGAAATTATAGTGGAATTTTGGCTAGGTACCTACAGGCAATCGGTACGTTAAGTAGGTACGGAATCCTTCATGGGCGAGTTCAACTCGCACTTGGCCGATTTTTTTTTAGTCGGACTTTTAGTCAAAGGGTGCGAGATACCTAAGATGCGGTGCGAATGTCGGTATGTTTTCATATAAAATATTCTCGCCTATAAAAGGTACCGACCACGTGCTGCCTACGCCTACTGTATTTCAAATTATTTGTTCGACAGTTGTCGAACTTCCAAAGACCTTTCAATACAATGAAATACTGTAAATACGTTTTCCTTTATAGAGAAACTCCTGTCGGGGAATGTTCTGATAGTATTTATAGTCAAAGAGTAACGAACCTTTAAAAGGCATGATTTAGCTGATGTTTTATGTTCTTTTACGCATATTTATGCATTCTTGACGCCTGGAAACAAACAACTGTTCGTCCTACCCCGAACTTGTAAGATGTGGAATGAGCTTCTTCCAGAGGTGTTTCTTTTATGCTATGACATGGAGTTCTTAAAGAAGCGTGTAAATAGAACCCTTAAACACAAAGGCTGGCAACGCATATGCAACCCTTCTGGTGTTGTAGATGTCCATGGGCGACGATGGCTACTTCCCATAACGCGGCTCGTCTGCTCGTTTGCCCCTTATTAATATATTGAAAAAAAAATATGAATCACATCATCATATATATTATTCAAAATGAATTTCTTGCTTCAAATTGCTCTATTAACAATACAATTTTGGGCTCACTCCTTGTAAAAGGACGTGTTGTAAGATATGCTAACGACAAAAATAATAACATTTTAAATTATACAGGATGGAAAAATAATATGAAAACTACATTCAATTATTTTTGAAAATAAACAAAACTGTATTCAAAAATTTCCTAAAATTCGCTTGATTCGCCCAGAATCAAACTGGCTAAAATTAAAAAAAAAACAACAGCCTGTAGTTTTATCACATCAATTCTTACTGATGAGGTAAATCATAATAATCAAATCTCTTTAACAAACATGATAAGTTTTTTTATATATAAAACTTGGCAGGTATTTGACCACCATATTGTGTATTAACAGGATGTGGTACAAGATTTTGCATGCTTGCCCAGGAGATGCCTGTTCACTCTGGCCTTGAAGAGACCAAGGTTGTAGTTATCGGGGAACACATAGTCAGGCAACGCATTCCATTCCTGAGCGGTTCGCATAAGTAACGAATCTGCGAAGCGTTTAGTGCGGACAGGTGGAGTGTCAACAATGTCAACAGTTAAATGAAAGGAAAACAATATGATGGATTCGTTGTCGAGACAAGTCGATGTTAAAATTGTCTATGGAACAGCTGTTTTTAAAAAATCTAAAACTGCAGTTTTTAAAAATAAAATACTGTTTACAATTAGAATAGAGTTTAGGCAGTTTCTTTTCAAGGCCCATAAAAAAATCCACTCTGTATAAGTACTACTTCAATCGCGAGGTTCTAGTCCCCGTAGGAATACTTTTCGGGATAAAATACAGCCTATGTCACTCGGGAAGAATATAGCTTTCTAAAGCTTGGCGCCCACCTAAACGCGCCGAGCAGAGTCGAATCGAATCGCAGATAGTCTCCTGCTATATAAATTACTAGCTTCCGCCCGCGACTTCGTCCGCGTGGACATTCGAGAAAATACTTAGGGGACCAATAAACAGGATAAAAAGTATTCTATGTTTTAATCTCATAAAAATCCGATCAGCCGTTTTTACGTGATTAGGCGGGTCCTCCCTCACCAAGCGAGCAGCCTCGCGCGAGGCAGAACGTTTGCCACGTGCGGAGGACCTCGCACGAGGCTGCTCACTTGGTGAGGGAGGACCCGCCTAATCACGTAAAAACGGCTGATCGGATTTTTATGAAATTAAAACATAGAATACTTTTTATCCTGGTTATTGGTCCCCTAAGTATTTTCTCGAATGTCCACGCGGACCAAGACGCGGGCGAAAGCTAGTAAATAATAAGTGTCTGTTTCACAATCAAAAAGTTAGTTCTGAGTAGCTTAGGTACCCAGAACTTTTAGGGTACTTAAGATGATTTCGGTTTCTATACCCTATTTACCCCCTGGGTTTGATTTTCGGAAAACTACGAAATGGGTGGCCTATTTGTTTTAAAAAGTAAGCCTACAAAGTTTCAAGTTGAAATGTCTATTTTACCCCCTGATTTTTCATTCAAAATTTCACCCATATTTCAACCTTTTAGGGGTTGAAGCATGTTCAGCGTGTTAAACATCAAAATAAATGCCATTTTTGCAATCGTCATCGCATAAAACCTCAATAACTACATCCGTATCGATTTTTAGGTTTATTTATCCCATTTAACCTCTAAGGGGTTGATTTTCGAAAAAATACGAAACCTGTATTTGCTTATTTGTTTTACTTTCCGACCATAAGCCTAAATAATAAATTAAATATAGGACTTTCCAGATACAACATTTCATCCCCCTCTTCACCCCTTCGGGGGTGGAATTGTCAAAAACGCTGACACAGGAAAATATTAATTTTCAATTGCCAGTCTAAATACACAATTTGAAGATCCTAACTTCAAAACTGACGGACTTTTATACACATCATCCCCTATTTTACCCCCTGGGTTTGATTTTGGGAAAATTACGAAATGGGTTGCCTATTTGTTTTAAGAAGTAAGCCTACAAAGTTTCAAGTTGAAATGTCTATTTTACCCCCTGCCTTCATTCAAAACTTCACCCCTTTTTCAACCTTTTAGGGGTTGAATCATGTTCAGCGTGTTAAACATCGAAATAAATGCCATTTTTGCAATCTTCATCCCATAAAACCTCAATAACGACATCCATATCGATTTATAGGTTTATTTATCTCATTTAACCTCTAAGGGGTTAATTTTCGAAAAAATACGAAACATGTATTTGCTTATTTGTTTTACTTTGCGACCATAAGCCTAAATAATAAATTAAATAAAGGACTTTCCAGATACAACATTTCATCCCCCTTTTCACCCCTTGGGGGGTGGAATTGTCAAAAACGCTGACACAGGTAAATATTTATTTTCAATTGTTAGCCTAAATACAATGTTTGAAGATCCTAACTTCAAAACTGACGGATTTTCATACAAACATTCATCCTCTATTTCACCCCCTTAGGGGTGGAATTTCCAAAAATCCTTTCTCAGTGGATGCCTACACTGTATAACGTATCTATGTGCTAAATTTGAAGTCTCTAGGTTCAGCGGTTTGGGCTGCGCGTTGATATCTCAGTCAGTCAGTCAGTCAGTCAGGACTTTGAATTTTATATATATAGATATGAAGCTGCGTCCACTAAAGTACGTTTTATAATTCGGTGCAAAAAAAAAGAAAACAGTATAACCACATAAAACTCTAATATACACATTCTGTGGATTTCTTTATTTTTGAACGACATTGCCGTTAATTCAAAACATGCTTTGACTGGATAGATATTTGTTTAACATTATTAATAAAAGTAAAAAAATGGAAATTACTCTTACGTAAACAACAAAATTGACCCTGAGTTAGAATTGTATTTAATTAAGTAAATAAAAAAGTAATGAATTTTAGTCCCATTATTACTATTGTGGTTAGTTTCTTGTATTTTTATAGTTTTTTTAGCGATATTTGATTTTATAATTTGACTTTGATGTAAGTATTTTTCTTTATTTTATGTTAATTTAATGTAAAAAAATAAGTAATCTTATTAGTATTATTGTAGTCAGTTTCTTGCATTTTTATAGTTATTTTATGACATTTGATTTTATAATTTGACTTTTTAATTGTATTTTGTTTTATTTTTTGGTAAGTATTTTTATAGTAAGTATAAATAATGTTTTTTTATTGCACACAACCTTTTTTTTAAAACATGTTTTGTACACTCTACGTGAGTTACTGTCTAGGTTAAGGTAACAATTATTAGATTTAACATGTAACGATTGTAATCTGTCTGTGTACCATAATAAAATAATAATAAAAATAATTTTTCGAAGGGATGTTAGATGGATATTTTTTTCATGTAGGTACTGACAACACGCAGGCACAAAAAATTTTTGACGCAGGGGTGATAAACCTACTTTAACATGTGTGTGATTATTTGATTGATTTTGATTTGTATTTTGTTTACTTTACGCGGGCTCCTATCTGCTTTGCGTACAATGCTTCTTTTACATTATTTTGAAGATTTCTTGTTGTTTCTGTTATTGTTTTTGTTTATTGTTAAGTTTGAACCGTTGTTACTTGTTACTATTGTGTTTATACTATTATTATCTAACCCATTTTGCATTATCTTATGCGCTTTAATCCAAGATATAGTTCTTACAAGTAGACTTTGAAAAAATCTGTAAAACCAAAACCTCACGATAAATTTGGTTTAAAAGAGACATGAAGAAAAAGGTTTACGACACCTTGTTGCCAAACTCAAATGTGAAAGTGACATTATTTGTTTGCACCGAATTATAAAACGTACTTTAGAGACGAACAATTCGGCGCGCGCGACTTTCAGCGATTAGATTCGACTCTGCTCGGCGCTCCTAGTGGACGTAAGCCTTAGGTTTATAATATTTATTCTCATAAAGACTTACATGTCACTTACTTGAGAACTAAAAAAAACATACAGTCATACATTTTGTAAAGTGTACATTTTTTATACGCTCTCATGTTAATGTTCGAATTATGAACTCATATCTGAACGTATAATAACACACTTTAAAAAATAAAACTGTATCATAATGGTCATTATGACACAGTAGTTTAGTGTCTGACACATAATAGGAGTGCGTAATGAATGATATAATTTCGTTTGATATAATTTTGTTTTATATAATCATCAATTTAGTCAATTAAATGTATAGTGTAGGCAAAGGAGCAGGGGGCACGGGGGGACAGAGTGCTCGAAAGGGTGGCTCGGGGGGCGAGGCCCCCCGCCATAAAAAGCCACAATTTATAATAGGTTAGGTTAAGTTAGAACTGTGAACAAAACAAAGCGCGAGCCGAGCGAGCGAAGCGAGCGTGCCGCGGTAGCGGCCGGCGAAGCGCCAGAAATAGTTATTCGTTGATTATACTAAATGAACGTTATATGAAATGATGTTGTGTTATATAACCATTATGTGTTTTAAATATTATACAATGTAAGTATTATAGTAAATGTTTATTATAATTATGAAACGTTTTTATTTCAAATGTTCATTATACGGTTTAAAATTATATATTTTGAATTTGAGTCATTCGATACAAAATGAACGTTATATGAAATGATTTTATGTAATGTGTTGTTATATTTTGTGAGTATTATACGAAATGTTGTTATATCATATATTACACACCCACATAATAGTGGGATCGGCTACCCGCCAAGGCTCGTTTTTTGAAAACTCCCACTCGTGTTTTAATACCGAATTCTGTGCAGTCTCATACACTACTTTATCTACACTTATGACAATTTATCATTTATTTCATAAATAAAGCAAAAAATATTAATAATAAAATGTGGATTTGCGCCAAACACTACTATGAGTCTATACGGTCTAAACCTTCTAGATTCAAAATTCTAATTTTAAAAAAGTTTCTTATTATTGCCGGCTAAAGAAGGACTTGGAAGAGTTGGAAGTCAGAGCCAGTAAATCCTATGGTTGCCATGGAGATTGTATTGCATAAATTGTGTCATTATACGTTCAGGGTATGAGAGCATCAGAGTTCAGGGCATTATACGTTCAGTCACGAGCAATAATATGTATGCAACATAGAACTTTGTCACATTGAAGCATTCCGAAGGAAAACGATCAGTGTCACAGAAGTCATCCAATATTGTAATATGACGTAGTCCTTTATTGTATTCATATTTCGTGACTGTACTTAGATAAAACAATCAATCAAAACAAACAATCAAACACAAAGTTTTCATCACATGAATATTTGCCTCAGGTAAGAAATGAAGTCATACCAACTGCAATAAGCACATTTACATGACAGTTACCATCAAATGTCGAAAACAATGTTGTTCGCGTTCGAATATGGTTCTAACATTGCTGCAAAACTATAGTCGTTATTCACCAAAGATTTTGTTGACTTAGTAAATCTCCTGTTTCACATTCTACCATTTGCGATGTACAGTACAATCGAGTAATATCCCGGTTGACCACTAGCAGGTTATATTAGCTTGCGCTCCATTCTTTCCACGCAACCAACGTTTTTACCGACTTCAAAAAAAAGGAAGTCAGTGTTTCAGTTTGACCTGTTTGTATGTGATAATATTTAGGCTTCCAAGCACATCTTCAAAGTTTCGTGTATGTATGTTTGTTTCTATGCTTATCCGCGAATATTTCATAAAAATCGGCTTTGTAGTTTTTAAAAGGTATACAATCTACACAAACAACTAAGAAATAAAAAAGTAATATATAAAACCTAAAAAAATACATATCAAATGAAAAGGAAACAAATATTTATTTAAGTACCTACCCTGTTAACTCTGAATTAGTTACCGCGAAGAACATGAAATATGTGTGATACGGCGGTATAAAGTGCACCGCACGCAAGCGAATATCGCTGAAAAGTGGTCCGGGAAATATCTCTACACTACATAGTGATTTAATATATTTGTGCATCCGGACCAGCGTTCAATAACGCTATATTGAACAAACATCGATGGAATAGATAGCAGCGACATTGAAATATGGATGCAGGCAGGGTTGACTGTGAAGTATTGACGAAATCTGTTGCTAGGACTTTCGAGGGTTAGCGTAAACTAGGATAACGGCGACCCATCAGCCAGTTAGAGTTGTAGGCAGCAATGAAATACCGTAAATACGTAGCTGCGATAGACCTTCCAAATCTTCAATCAACAATAACACCTAGGTCTAGATACATAGTTGGAGTGATAAACATGGCCGAGCGATTTACGCCCACTTGATCGTATATTTATAAGTCAATAGCGGGTCCTCGCGGTTTCACCCGCGTGGTACCCGTTCCCGTGGGAATATCGGGATAAAATATAGCCTATGTCACTCGAGAAGACTGTACTGCCGTCCCGAGCCTAAACCGCAGTAATGACCAAAATTGCGTTTTTGAGTTAAGTACATATCATGAAAGCCCAATTCAAGACCTACCGGCCAAGTTTTTAATTATTTTTCTACGACAAATATTTATTTTTTTATGATTTTTTCTCTGACATTAGAAATTCAAAAAAATATCAAAATTGATGAAAAAGTCATCGATTTCCCAGCTAATGTGCAGTAAAAACCATACTGCCGTTTAAAACACCATTTTATTATACTTTCTCCCAGCTAAATAGCAGTAACTCGGCAATTTTACTTCACTTTAGTCAGTTACTACGGTCCGTAAATTTCAACAAAAACCAACTAAATAGCAGTATAATGCAGGCCCATACAAAATGTTTTTACTGCTTTTCAGCAGATTCATTGTTTTAATTTAAGAAACAAATTAAAGTGCAGTATAACCTTCACTTACTGCAGTTTAACTTGGGGGAGGTTGATTTGCTTTGTTTGTATTAGGTACCAACTAAACTGCAGTATAAGTACTATTATTCTTATTAGTCGGTAATACCTGAATATACTCATTACCAGAACTCCTAGCTAATGTGCAGTATTTATTTAATTCCACTGTTTTGTTTCTTTTTAGTTAACAGGTATTTTTTGAAGTCAGTTTATTTTTTAAAATTACTTTATCCCCATCCTTTATATCCATATCTTTAAAACTGCTGAACCGATTTTGATGAAATTTGGACTGCTCTCTAAATTGGAATACGTACACTTATCATCAATATCATCATTGATGAATCATCTCGATATGTCTTTCAGTTTCCAAGAAATTCGTGGACAAACAAACAAACATACACCTTCGAAATTAAGCACACATGTTTGGAAGTCTAAATAGATCGTCATATTCAAATATTATCCAATGCCAACAATATGACATCACATTCATACAGGTCAAACTGATAACTTCCTCTTTTGAAGTCGGTTAAAAATCCCTGGCATTTTATGCCATTAGATTCACTGGCGGAGGCAGAGGCGGGAAGCATAGATAAGTGACCTGGCCGTGACTAGAATATTTTGTCAGTACCTAGGTAGGTATCAAATAGTATCAATTTACTTGTCTTTTATTATTATTCTCTTTATTACATTTTAAATACTTACAAAATTAAATTTCTAAACATTAAATTTTTACAATGTATAACACTAAAAAATATAACATTTAAAAATACAAAAATGCAGTTCCCCAACGGCAGCAAGATCAAGGTCCCGCTACCGATGGTTAAGGATCCAGAGACAGGAACCTTCTCACTATACGGGCCGTGTCCAGAAGTACTGCCTTCTGCATCTGACTCCCGATCCATCCACCTAACGCAAGCCTCTTAAGGTGTTTATCGAGGCTCTTGGCTATCAGACCATGGGCAGATATGACTATCGGAACAATAATTGCTGAATCAATGTCCCACATGTCAACAATCTCGTGAGCTAAATCAAGATAATTGTTTTCTTTATCTTTTTCAGCTTTCACAAGGTTGTCGTCATGGGGAACAGTGACATCAACAATTATCGCGCGGCGTTCGTGTCGATCTATCAATACAATATCAGGCTTATTAGCTACAATAGTCCTGTCTGTAATGATAGATCGATCCCAATACAATGTGGCATGGCTATTTTCAAGGACCTGTTCTGGTGCATACCTGTAGTACGGCACCTCGGATGCCACAAGACTATGTTTCAGAGCAAGTTGTTGGTGTATTATCCTGGCCACTTGGTTATGTCTATGCAAATACTCGCCGTTTGCGAGACGAGAACAACCGGAGATTATATGCCTAAGGGATTCACCCGGACGATGACACGCTCGGCAAATATCCACTGTGCCATCCCTTAGGATATACTTTCGGTAGTTATTCGACATCACAACCTCATCCATAATTGCACAGACAAAACCTTCGGTTTCACCAAAAAGATCACCGAAACGGAGCCAGGATACTGAGGCTAATAAATCTACGTCGGGCCCATGAAGAGCCCGGTAGAATCTGCCATGTAACTCCTTGCTTTGCCACACAGTGCTGCGGTCGGAAGTACTAAGTACTACAGGTTTGCGCCAGTTTTCTTTTGCTAAAAATAGAGGAGTATTATTATTATTATTATATTTTATGACTAGGTACCTATTTAATTTGTATATTTTTTTTTAATCTAAAATAATGGAATTTACATAGATAATGTATCTACTATAAAAATTAAATATTAGAAAATAGCCACCCATCCTCTAGTAGCTCCGTCTGGTAGCGAGGTACCTACATAGGTACCTTACAAATAATCAGTCTCTCATCTCAGTTCGACTTAAAACATTTACATTTATGCTCTCCATTTCGATACCTAAGTATATTAAGTTTAGCATAAGAATTGTTATATTAAGGCACTGAATATTTTATTTTATTCTTGTTGTCAGTTAAAAAAGTCTTGAATAGGTAGGAAAATATTGACGTGACTTATTATGTACGTGAATAAATAAATATTTGATTGATTGATTGATTTTGTAACACCGTATTTTTTGTGAATGGAAGTTTTACCTTTTCGCCTGGTTTCGCATAGCGATCCTTGTTTATACACACTAATTGTCACAGAATCCTTTCCGTATTGATTGATTTTGAGCTCTAATTTATTCACTTCACTTTGATTAAAGTGTAAACATCTCTCCAATAGAATTATGTTGACGAGGTTGTTTTGTTTTCATAACGTCATTTGATAGCTGTCTGACGTGTGACGATGACAGTTGACGTTTGGCGGGCGGTTGACAGTTGCATTGACTCGCACAGACCAGAGTCCGTCTGGCGAGAACAGAGATGCCTGGTCGAACTTTTAATTTTCTTTTATTATTAGGATCCATTTCAATAAATGCGGAGCCTATAAATTCAGATGTTAAGTATTTTTATTATCTTTGTATTAGCTTGATCATAGCTAATTTGATGGCCAATTTCGTTTTAATGTTTTATCTTTGTTGCGTTCTGCCAAAGAGATTTCGTCTTTTTAGAAGCGACGGACTTGTGTTTTGGCACGAGTCGTGAGACGGAACACGCCGGTGAAAGTGATTCGTCATGGCTTGTGTGGCACTTTGCTTGATCTACCGGAATGTAATTGCGATCGGAGATCTGTAATTAATTTTATCGCGATGGAGTTCTTCAGGTGAGCGACATGTGGAATTAAGAAGTGTGTCACGTTGGTTGGAAGTGATTTTCTATGAGTCGGATGTAAATAGTGACTTTGTTCGATTTTCAGGTGAATGCGCCTTTGTGCGAGATTTGCACGCGGGATGGGTAACCATGTCGCTGGCCTTATGGCGTGATTAACGTCACGAAATTATGCCCGTTTAGGTAAGTTCATGACAAGTTCGTTGTTCCACATGTTCGTACCGCTTCATCACAAAATGGCGGCTCGTACTGACAAAATGTTTTTAATGGTTTTAGGGCTCCATATCCCACCTGTAGCGGGGAGATCCAATTGTCCACCGCCGTGACGTGGAATATTATGTGCGCCGTGTGAGGTTGACGGTCCACCCGCTTGCTAGTTCGGAATGTGAGGATGAATAGGTGTTCCAAATTTGTTGACCTGTTATGCCAATTCAGCAAAACTCTGGGACTCATGGAGGTAACCCGCGGAACTTTAAGTATTATTAAGCCATGCTGCTGTCCAATTGTTTAACATAGAAGCCATTGATAACCGGTTCATGTTCGTATGGCAGTGTTCGTATATCTATGTCCCTCATGTATTACGCCTAGTTTATCTTAACTCAACTTAGAGACCTTTATATACCTATATATAAGTAGTAAGAATGTGTTGGGTAGTGTCCTAAACAAGCGCTTGCCGATTTTATATGCTTAAATTATTATTATATGCTTAGGCCGGAGCGAAGACCAGCAATAATGTATATATTTGTATGGGATATACCACGGACACGACGGGTCTCATTTACCTGTGGGAGTGCCTAGCTGGAGGTGACCGTTCCAGACTGGTTCATCTGCAGCTGGTCACTTTGCCGTTGAGTGGGTCCGTCGGGGCCTTGGGCTGTCCCCTTAATTGAGGTGCCATCTCACTTGTAAGGGAATGTTACCCGTATAACATTTTAAGTAAAACGACAATTATGTGTAGTATCCTGATTTAGTAATTATAATTTATTTTATTACTATTAATACCATTATACTGGTTTTGTACTAATTGTATCAGTACCGATTAAATGTTTATTAATGCATCAAATATGAGTTTTCATTGAATTCACTTTGTTTCAATCTGGGGTTCTTAAATAAATTCATAGACATTTTAGCACTTCTGCTTACAAGTTAAATACTTTTAGTAACTTGCATTTGTGATTAATATCAACGGCGCCCAAGGTTAATTATAGCCCCAGATGTCTGAGCTACGCCTACCTACGACCCTAAGTGCAGTTTGAGCTAGCCGAGTCGAGAACAACTTACTAGGGTTGATTCCAGTGAGATTCCAACGGGTCCCCCAAATTCTCTAACGGGTACCCCAATTTCTCTATACCACCAAAAATTCTTATTACAATTTATAGGTTAAGCTTTCTATGTCGATATAAATTCATAAATGAATGAAATTGTTAATTAATTGTTACAACCAATATTGAATTAAATTACATTTCTTAAATAAAACGCTGATTTTTTTTTATGTCGTAGGTAGCTTTAGAAGTACTTTAAATACTTATGGTAATAATAATGACCATATAAGATTTTGTTTAACTTTATTTCGTGAAGTTTTATAAATTTTTTAAATAAATTGTTTAATGTTATTATTTTTTTTGTTGTTACTGCCAATTGAAACATTTAATTTTCGTTATGAGAAACCGACTAAAGCGCAGTATCAAAACGAACATACTGCACTTTAGTTAGGAATAGCGATAACAAACCATTCTAATAAGCAGTATAAGCCCACTTTACTGCAGTTTAGTCTGTTTAAGGATCGATTTACCTTAACAATTAAAAGCAGTAATAGGGGTCAAAAACTAAAAACCTTGATATTTTATATATTGTTTTATATTTTCATCCTTAATGTTGTGTTATATAAAGCTCTATATAAATTCTCTCACTTTGCCTAAGAAACTTGGTTAGAATCCTTTATTTACAATTTTTTGACGCATTTTAAACTTTAAGCTCCATTTTCTCGGAATCGCATTTTGGCTCTTACTGCGGTTTAGGTTTTGGACGGCAGTGTAGCTTTCTAACGGTGAAAGAATTGGGTATTTGACTGAATGTTTTTATTGACTTGAAATGTTTATTTAATTAGTAGCAACACAACATAGGTATTTATTTTCAAATATAGAGCATCAAACTTTTTAATTAGAAAAGGAGAGCGCTATAGAAACGTGACGTCACATTTCTATAGCGCCATACTCTCGCCATAGAAAATGTCGTTTTAGAAAGAGATAGCTATAGTCACAATTAAGTAGCTCATAATTCGCTTTTTATAGTACAGATTGAATTTCTTTTTTCACATTTGTTATTCAATAATGTTATATTTCTGAATGTCATAATTAAATATCTACATTTCAACAACAGTCAAATACCCAATTTTCTAAATCGGTCCAGTACTTTTTGAGTTTATTCGTTACATACAAAAATACAAATCTTTCCTCTTTATAATATTATACTATAGATTTATGACATAAAATCGTAACATTATTAACCTTCTGTCTCCGTTTAAAGATGCCATAAAAAGTTTTGATTTAGTTCGTGAGCTATATAGTACTATTGATGATTGAAGTTCAAATAACATAAAATCAAATCCAGTTAAGTCATATGTAAATTTCTAAGCAAAGACAAAAGATTGCAGTTTGATCTAGATGAAAGCGCAGAACATAACACCAGCGTGCCAGACGAGCATCGTTTCACCACTTCGATTGACACCGTGAACTACACGGATAAGATAAGCCACACCACAGATTACTAAATAGTTAGTATCACACCGCTAACTAGAGCCCGCAAGCGCGCTTTTTCCCCCGCTTGCCGCTTGCTTGCTTGGAATAAGGGGGTGTACTTTGACACCAAAAACTACGCCCGTCCGTAGTTTTTGGTGTGAACCTACATCCCCTTTATTCCAAAACGTGGACTAAAAGTTAGATCGGTAATCTAACTTTCATTTTCCAAATGAAAGTGACAGCACCGGTTTAGTACCAGTTTTAAACCAGGACTAATTTTAGTCTACGTTTTGTAATAAGGGGGTCAGCTTTTAGCTTCCGAAAGCTTCGTTTATATAGTTTACCTCGGCTCGCCACCCGCTCGCTCGCTCGCTTGCTAGCTGGCGGTGTGTCCTTTACCTACTTCAGAATATGGAAATGTAACTAAAGCTAACTGGCTTCATTAGTCGGAAGGCCGATATAAGTTTTGGTCACTTATCCCATGGCCAAGCCCATTGAAGTTGCTCTCATCCCGAGTCGAGAGAGTGCTTATACTTCAGAAAACCATTGTCGTGGGTTTGTTTGACTCCTATTAACATTCCAGGACAAACATTCATAATATTATGATGAATATATTTCGACTTCTGGCTGTTAATTTACATCTGTATATATTTGTAATTATTATTTTGCAATCCATACTAATATTATAAATGTGAAAGTGTGTTTGTTTGTTTGTTTGTTTGTTTGTCCGTCTTTCACGTCAAAACGGAGCAACGGATCGACTCGATTTTTGGTATGGGGATAGTTTGGGAGCTGGAGAGTAAAATAGGCTACTTTTTATTCCGGAAAATTATAAAATCAAAATGATTATTTTGTATAGAAAATCGATAAACTGTCGTACTATACAAACTGTCATTTCTTCCATAGCCGCTTCCAAAGAGGTATGTCAAAGAGTATTGTAATCACTGACGTTTTAGCCGCTTTAGATTACCTACTTTTTAATAAGTGACATTTGTTGCAGGCAGTGTATAAAACTTCTTCACGATCATTTATTTTCATCTGTCTATCTATAATAGATGTTGGTGATACGAAGTTTACCGGGTCCACTATAATTAATATGGCAAAACAACGTTTGCCGGGTCAGCTAGTAATGTTATAAAACACATTTAGTCATGGAAAATAAAGTATTTAGAAAAAATCAACCCATCTCACAACCAGCTCCGATGGGACTCGAACCCACGACCTTTCGCTATCCGGGCGACTGCTCTAACCACTGAGCTACGGAGTCGTTAGAGCAGTCGCCCGGATAGCGAAAGGTCGTGGGTTCGAGTCCCATCGGAGCTGGTTGTAAGATGGGTCGATTTTTTCTAAATACTTTATTTTCCATTTTTCTCTGATAAAAATTGCATTGTGAATGCAAAAAAGTAAAAATTTAAATAACATTTAGTCATTTCCGAATCTGACTTTTTAAAATATTGGACAGGATGCGAAGGTTATTGGCAAAAACAATGATGAAGGAGGTTCAGATCAATCACTAGGCATTTTACAGTATTAGGAAATCATTTCCAACTACAGAAGAAAAGAAAACTTCAAAAACCTACCAACCTTGTCGAACCACACAGCATTTCTCTTAGCCCGACAGAAACAAATAGTCCCCAAAATCAGTTACTGCGGCAAGATACTAACGCGTACACATTGGATGCTTGTAAGCGATCACATCTTTCTAAACGCTTCGTTCGAAAACTCATTTGGCCGGGGGCTATCAGCTCACAACAGATGCGTACGAGATTGATTCACTTTGACGATTTTCGTACCGTACCGTACTTATCGGAGTTGGCACCCTTTGAGTGCCGATGTTCGTTGCAACCAGTTTGAAATTTTATTACGTCGATCGATTTTTGCCCCGTTTCCTTTTTAGAGCTGGTGTTGATTTATTAAGTTACGTACAGAAATGCTTAGAACGGATATTATGATTTGGTTTTTCGTTTTTTATTAGTAACCCCAATCTATGGGTTATTATATTCTATGTGTCTATTCTTAGGTCGGTATTTGAAAACTACAGTATAATACATAATTATGTATGCTTCTACTGACAAACAATGAAAACTTAATAAATGATTGTACCTACACAAGCGCATTCTTTTTAATAAAAAAGTTTATAATAATAAATAAATAAAAGTATCCTACTTAATATTATAAATGTGAAAGTTACGATGTTTGGATGTGTACTTAGATGTTTGTATGTTTGTTACTCAATCACGCCAAAACAGCTGAACGGATTTGGCTGAAATTTGGGACATAGATACTTTGTAGCCCGGAGAAGAACATAGGCTACTTTTTATCCCGGGAAAATATGACACTCCCGCAGGGTAACGTCGTGTAGTCGACGCGGGCGAGGCCGCGGGCAGAAAGCTAGTAGTACATAAAAAAAAATGTTATCCAGCCAGCCATTTTGTTTTACACATGCGTTAACAAAAAGGCGGATAAAAGTCCTGAATATGATACATTTGTTTCTCTTCGAGCTCTCATCAATGTTTATCTTTAAAATGGGACCGTTTCGGGATTTCGGGCTTATTTTGTTTCTGTAAATACCACGCGGGAAAAGAAAATAAATATTTCACGAATGCGTCGAATTTACATGGCAGGAAACGAAGTCAGTAAATGTTGTTACAGTCAACATATTTCGTTTGAAAATGAACTCAAAAGCATCAGCGTTAAAGTAACTTTTGGATCGACAATATTTTAAAGATATAATATGAATTATAGACGAGTCAATAAATATAAAAGATATGAGTTAATATTACCAGTCACTTTTACGATGAAGTAGATGGGTATTACCTGAAAGAAAAAAAGTTTTTATTACATTTATATTACTTATATCAAAGCAAGCACAGTTGGAGGAATATTAACCTTCATAAATAATAATGAAAAATAAAACTTTATTCAGTCGGAGTTAGGTATGTGTGTTTGCTAAATCAGTCACCATGAATTAGTGGACGAAAGATAAAAGTGAACATCACACAGGTAGGCGTAAGAAAGGTGCGAGTAGAAAAGGAAAGGAATTTTTCGTTTCCTTATTAAAATAACCGTAATAGTAGTTTATGTGACTGTCGCATAAGGAGGGGTATTAAAACACGAGTGGGAGTTTAAAAAACGAGCCTTGGCGAGTTTTTTAATAGTATTCCACGAGTGTTTTAATACCGAGTTATGTGCAGTCTCATACACTGCTTTATCTGCACTCATTACATTTATTATATATTTAAAAAATAAAGCAAATCAATATTAATTATAAAATGTGAATTGGTGCCAAACCCCACTCATAGGAGTCTATACGGTCTATTCCTTCTAAATTCAAAATTCAAATTTTAAAAACGTTTCTGATTGTTGCCGGCTAAAGAAGAGCTTGAAAAAGTTGGAAGTCAGGGCCGGTAAATCCTACGGTTGCCATGGAGACTGTAAATTTAAGAAATATAAGTGTTTTATAATGAGTGACAGCTGTATCCGGGTGTTGCATAATGGTTATTATGAAACACCCGGATACAGCAGCTTTATTTTTTAAAGTTGACTATGGCATAAAGTGTATCAGTATACGTTCAGGCATGAGTTCATAATTCGAAAATTATAACATGAGTGTAGATAATAGTATATTATGATACAAGTGAGCTAAGGTTGCTCATTATACACGAGGCTGTGGGTTGCAGCCCGAGCCGCAGGCGAGGGCGTAAATCAGCCGAGTGTCTAGTGAGTAAGTTGCTCACGAGTTTCATACGCACTTTTTCAACACACTTGCGAGGAAAAACAAACATTTATTGAATACATAACATAATTAGAATAACTTAATATTAGCCACGGGAAAAAGCGCGCAAGTTTTTTTTTCGCACGCGCTAAATGTAAGGTGATTGATTACATACAGCCATACAGCCTACTTCAAAATAATTATAATAATAGTGATAAAATGCAAATGTTTTATAACAAATTATTGTGAATTATAAATAATTTGATAACAATACATTTAATTATGTTTTTTGTCTTAATTAGGGACACATTTATTTATTCTAAAACGTAAATGGATTTTCAGCCGTATAAAACCTCTTTGTTATTACAAAAAAAGAACTGTACCTAATACCCGATGAAATTGAAAATGCTCTGTTTACTCGCATATAACTTGCAGTTAGGTACTAACTTAACTTTGTAGGGATACTGTATAACCCGGTTAAATTGAAAAGTCTCTGTTTACTCGCATATAATTTGCAGTTAGGTACTTACTTATCTTTGTAGGGATAATTCTATAACGCAACTAGTACTGTAATATTATTATGCACGCGTGTGTTATAGTTCGGTTTATGGCCCTAAGATCGATGTAATAAGGCTCACTTTATGAGCAAGTGTGTTGAAAATATATTTATGTCCGATTGAATAGACACGCTATTTTAATATGTACCTTATTATTATTTAGCGGTTAACGAACACTAAAGATACAATAGTGATTATAAATATGTCTTCCATTCACGTTTTGAATGTCACAGTATTTTTTGTTTATGCCCTTAAATATATTTATGTCCGACTAGCTTTCCGAACGCGGCTTCGCCCGTGTGGACTTCACGACGTTATACCGCGGGAATATGATATTTTTCCGGGATAAAAAGTGCCTATGTTTCTCTCCAGGCTACAAAGTATCTGTGTCCCAAATTTCAGCCAAATCCGTTCAGCTGTTTTGGCGTGATTGAGTAACAAACATACAAATATCCAAACATCTAAACATCTAAACATCCAAACATCTAAACTTTCACATTTATGATACTAGTAGATAAATAAATAAATAAATAAAATCGTTTATTTGCACAAAACATGGTATAAAATGATCACAAAAACAATAAAGGTGCTCATGTTTCGCTAATACAATAGCATGCAAATCATTTATAAATGTCATCATCATCATCATCATTGGTCTAATTGGTCTAATTTAATTACATTGTTTTGAATAAATAAAAATAAAAAAGCAAATGTCAATAATTCTAGAATAATTAATACAAGATTATTAAATGTCAAGAAGTCTCAAAATTATTAAGTAGGTCAGCTAAATCTATCTATTTGTCAATAAATTCCTTAACACTATAGAAGTTTTTGTCATTCAGCCATTCCGTTAATCTTTTTTTAAACAAAAAAATATTCAGCACTTTTAATTCACTAGGGATCTTATTATATATTCTGACACACATCGCAAGACAACTATTATTATATTTACATGTTTTGGGAACATTTCTTATGACAAGTTTATGTTTGTCTCTGCGCACTCTGGTATTCTGGGCGTCACATGCTTTAGTAAATAGACCCCTATGTTGATGTACAAAATTACTAACTTCATACAAGTAAAGCGAAGGAAGGGACAGGAGACCTAGGCTTTTAAATAAAGGTTTGCACGATTCATCAGGCATAATACCACAAATGGCCCTGATACATTTTTTTTGTACCACAAATGCTTTATTCCAGTCCGTGCTATTACCCCATATCATCAAACCGTATCTCAACACGGATTCTACATATGCACGATAACATAAAATTGCTGTTTTCTTATTTGTAACTTTTGTAACTTGTCTTAATGCATACACGAATCTATTTATATTGTTACAAATACTTTCGATCTGATCTTTCCAGTTCATAAACTGGTCTATTGTTACTCCGAGAAATTTTACTTTTGTTACTTCATTGATTTTAGTGATATTTAATTTAAAATTATATTGCTTATGTTTGGATTGATTAAATTGAATAAAGACTGATTTATTTAAATTAATGTTGAGATTGTGTGCATCGAGCCATTCAATTAAAATGTCAATAGTTTTATTAATGTCAATTTCATGAATAGTTAATGAATTATTTCTCTTCTCAGTCGTCACAATTATGGAAATGTCATCTGCGTATAAAATACATTTATGATTCGTAATTTCAAAAATGTCATTAATATATAATATAAATAAAAGAGGTCCTAAAATACTTCCCTGTGGGACACCAGTTTTATTTTCACGACAACTGGATGAGAATGATCTTATTTCATTATTCATTAACTTATTCACTGTAACGTATTGTTTACGGTTAGAAAGGTATGATGATAACCACTGCAGAGTATTGCCTCTCATGCCTAAATTCTCCAACTTTTTTAAAAGTAAATCATGTGAAACATGGTCAAATGCTTGAGATAAGTCAAAAAAGAGTCCTGTCGTCCAAATATTGTTATTAACATTAGTCAAGATTGTATTCATCATGTCAAATTTAGCCAATGTTGTGGATTTACCATTCTGAAAACCATATTGGCTATTATTTATTATATTATATTTGGTACAAAAATCGATCAGTCTCTTGTACATACATTTTTCGAATATTTTTGATAAAATGGGGACTAGAGTGATCGGTCGATAATTGGTAACGTTATCTTTTTCACCTTTCTTATAAAGTGGCCTAACGACAGATAGCTTTAAGGCCTCAGGAAAAGTTCCTGTCTCAAACGATTTGTTTATAAGATAGGTGAGAACTGTTAGTATTTCGTTAATACAGCTTTTTATTATTTTAGTATTCATACCATCATAGCCTTCAGCACTTGTATTGTTTAGTTTTGACACTTCTGTTTTCACTTCGTCCTCCGTTATCGGCATTAGAATAGTATTAGTAGGATTGAATATTACGAAAAACTCGCTATTTTAATAGGTACCTAATTATTATTCTAACACAGCCTGCCTAGCATGACCACCATTATATCACGCGATAATTATGATATAGCACGTCACGCTGTCTTGCTTACCCTACTAAGGTGTAAGCAAGATACAGGCTCTTATCATGCGTGAATAGTCGATAAAAGCCGCTCATGCTAGGCCGGCAGGTACACTAGTGAAATGTATCGTCTTCCATTCACGTTTTGACAGTCACAAGAGTTTCAGCTGAATTTCATCCCGTAAACGTAGATAACTTTTCCCTCTGATGCATCCGTTCCAGTAGGAATATCGGGATAAAACGATGACGCCGTGGCAGCCTATATAACTAAGGCATCACTTAAAATTGTATCTTTAGATAACATAACTTTGTTTAGTATCAAATGAATGAACTTGTTTGTTATCTTTAAATAAATATAAAAATAGTTTACGCTACTCAGGAATATTGTAGCTTTCTAATGGTAAAATTATTTTCAAGATCGGTCCATTAGTTTCGAGTTTACCGAGCAAAAACAAGCAAGCAAAAACTTTATAATCCCTACTATTTTTTATAAATGTGAATGTTTAGATGTTTGTATATTTGTTACTGAATCACGCCAAAACGGCTGAACGGATTTGACTAAGATTTAGACCCCAGATACTGGAGAGGAACATAGCTAATTTTTGTACAAAAAAAATATCACATTCCCGCAGGAGAACGTCTCGTGTAGGCCACGTGGGCGAAGCTGCGGGCGGAAAGCTTGTATTACTGAAAAATGGAAAATGAAGTATTTAGAAAAAATCGACCCGTCTCACAACTAGCTCCGATGGGACTCGAACCCACGACCTTTCGCTCTAAATACTTCATTATCCATTTTTCAGTAATAAAAATTGCATTGTGAATGCAAAAAACTAAAAATTAAAATAAAGCTTGTATTAGTATAAAAATGTTAAATATTACTTTCTTTCCAAAACATGAACAAACGGAGAGGAAAATACGAAACTTCACAAGTATTCTTGCCGGTTTGCAAATGCAATTCCCAGACGCAACACAAGGGGACAGCATTGCATTTGACAGTTACTATTACTATGAACGACTTCAATCTGGGTTTGCCCATTCGAAATAAGATGCTATGCATATAGGAAAAATGTGATAGTAAAAAACCACGAGCCCTATAAGTAGCTTTCAGGCGGGATTCGAACCCGCGCCTCCGGGAATCCAGCCCGATGCTCTGACCAACTAAGCTACCGAAAGGCCTACACGACTCGTCGAACTTTGCTATCACTTGTTACGCTGTAGGCCAGCGTTGCTTCATCAATGTGAGGAAACCCTCGCATCCGAAAGAAACATTTTAACAAATGTTTAACAATCGATTAAGATGAAACAGCCATATTGAGATTTTATATTATTTTTATGCATTCACAATGCAATTTTGTAAGTATAGGAAAAATGTGATAGTAAAAAATACGCTATGCATATTTTTCTTCTTTTTCTCAGAAATGAATAATATACCTTTTTGGAAAGTTTAACTACAAAATGACACATTCGTTAAGAGCAAAACAACAAACACTAAGTTACAACTAATAAATCATGACATTCTGGAAACAAAAATAGTCGTAACTTTCGAGATGATTTTATTTGTAAATAAACAAATTATCGTGGTTATTAAATTATCAAAAGTTTATCGATACGTTTTTAATGTAACCACAGATAATATAATACTATAATGTAACGCAATATAAAGAAATTGTATATTTCTAATATTATAAAAGTTGTTAAATTATATGTACAAAAGAAAAAAAGACAATTTCATATTTTAACCCCTATTAAGTTTTCCGCTTAAATGAATTAGCTAATCAAAGAAGATGGACGACTCAGTATCGCTTTCAGGGAACAAGGTCTGATAAATAATTTATGAAAACCATTCATATTAATGAACGTATTATTTTCCTTCAACACTGAAACAGGAAAATATGATCTTGTTAAAATAATTTTATGTAAAAAGTGGCAAAGACTTTGTTACAGGGCTGTGAGAAACGTTATTTTTACAATCTTTAATAAAATCTCGGGTACATTTAGGATTAAAAGTAGAGGTAGCTAATATAAACACGACGAAATTTTAGGAGCTAAAATCTTGATATAACGCAGCCTGGGCTTATTTGGGAACAACTTTTAGATTTTAGATATATTTTGGGCGAATGTAAATTTATTACTCTAGTACAAATATTTATTACGATAAAATTCTCATTTCCACGAAATAATTAATATTTTTTTTGTAAGACACGGATTTTCATGGGCTTTTCACCAAAAGTTGGAGTGATTCTTAAGAAAGGTTTTAGTCATTGACTTAAAAAGTAGTTTTAGTATATATAATTTATCAAGTTTTTGTCTAAATTGGATGAAACTTAAAGATAATTATTGTTGAAAGTGTCGGAAAAATTAAGCCGCCTGGGAGCTTTCAGCGAAAACGCTGCGTAATCCCTATAATTCCCTAATTCCTATAAAGAATCACTTAATAGATGTAAGGATATTCCTCGTTTAAAGATTTACAAAAAAGTTGCGATAGCATATATCTATCGGTTAAGGCGCTACTCGGAAAAATTATGGACTTTTTGATTTAAAACTATGGGACGGTTACAGTTGTTACAAACCTGGTAATAAGGTATACATTTCTTCATACCTATATCTAGAATCGTATAGTTTCAAAAACACGATTTTATGATGTTGCCTCGACACTTTTTCTTTTCGAAAAGACCTCTAAAAAATACGAAAAGTCAAGATTATTCTTAAATGGGGTTACTTACACTATTGAAAATTGGTTTAATTAGTGGACACCAATAATATTGAGGATCGTATAGAAGCATTTTTTTTAAAAATTGCTGTAGTTTTTTAATACGTAGTGATTTTGTGTTTTTTTTTGCCTAATCTGCAAAATCGGTCTCGCTCCCACGCGCGTCGTTTTCTCATTGCTATCTCGCTTCAGCACATTTTTTCCGAGTATCGCCTTAATGATAAATTAATAAAGCCATTATATTATTTAAAAAAATGTCACGTACAATCCGGTAAATTGAAAAGCTATTTAGACGGATACAGTAGTGTAAATCTTTATCATTTTAAATACGTTAGTTGCTTTTAGCATTTCATGCACATTATTCTATTCTAACACACCATATAGGTAGGTAATTGAAATGAATATCTTAAGAGGTATCAAAAGAAAAATAAGATTAACGCATGCCAAAATAAATTCAAGTGCTTTTCTCTCCCACAAAAGCGCCATGACGGGATCACGGGACTCACTTGATCCCGTTCACCCCCGCTGGCGCTATATCGTGCGGTCAGCGCGGCATCCGTCCTGCGGGCCGATCGCCGTAACTCTATGCAGCTCGTCTTGATCACGTTTGCGTCTTAAGGCGATGAGTCCCGACCGAAAATACACTTCACGTGGACGCAGCGGCAGCCGGCAGTGAACTGAGAACTCGCGAGCGCCCCGCGAATCAAAAATCACTTAAAATTCAATTAAAAATTAAATAATAAAAATTTAACACTTATGACGGCCGGAATCCATCGGCTAATCAAAGACAATTATTTTCGTATATTTTTCATTAACTAAAACCAAGTATACTGCAAGTAATACGATATTTGGATTACGATTAGATGGATGTTTGGGATTTTATTTGACACAGTAAAATATCACCAATCGAAAAAAAACGGCCGGAAACACTAGATAAATAACTGTAAAATAACATATATTTTTTCCAAGTTTTAAATACTTGTGATTTGCGAGTAATCCATAGTTTAAAATACCCTGTTTTGGGGAATGCCCGCCTTAACGTTTGACTTCGTATTGTCGTAATGACATAACGACGCACACGTCACGCAAACCTATACTCCCACAATTCTGTCTGATCCGGTGACATCCGTGATAGAGGAACCACTGCAATACGAAATTAGCTGTCAAAATAGACTGTCATATGAAAACTGTTTTAGTGAAACTTCATTTTCCATTTTTCGGTAATAAAAATTGCATTGTGAATGCAAAAAACTTAAAATTAAAATAAGTAACTGTTTTAGTTCCAAAGATTATCACCGGGATAGAAAACGTTGTCGCACTGTCAAAGCCGCGCGTTATCAAAAACGGTTTGTGCGACAACCTTTTCTGTTCCGGTGATAATCTTTGGAACTAAAACAGTTTTCATACGACAGTCTATTTTGACAGCTAATTTCGTATTGCAAGTGGTTCCTCTGTCACGGATGTCATCGAATCAGGCAAGATTGTAGGACTATAGGTTCGCGTGACGTGTGCGTCGTTATGTCATTACGGCAATACGAAGTCAAACGTCGAGACGCAAACGTGATCAAGACGCGCTGCATCGATTACGCGCTGCTGCCGCGGGCCGATTGCCGTAATTTTGACCACGTTTGCGACATACCGTTTGATTTGACATAACATGATAATTGATATGTTTCAAAATGACATAACGACGTACACGTCACGCAAACCTTAACGCCGCGTGAACGTGCGTTACACGTCTTTTGTACCGCACAAAAACACACAGTTTCCTAATTTTATTGTCAATTGCATAATTATGGCAACACAGATTTGCTTCACGTGTAGGTGAAGTAGACGCACGGTGTACGTAACGATCACGCGTAGTTTTAATTTACCGATACCGACGTTTGCTAACGTTTAGTTTGCACGTCGCGTAAATGTCAACTGCACGTACACCCGCCTAATGCGTCATAAACTCATAACATTACGGTGATCGGGGCCCAGGGTGCCTACCATCAACTTTCAGACAGCGATTCAAAAATAGCGCGATGCAGAATAGGTTCCTAAAATGAATTGCTTTCTTTCGTACTATGACCTTCTAAAAACTGGATCGCAAATGAATTGCTAAATGTTAATGACCGAACGATTTGTGTCCTTTTTCTTCTACCCGTCTCTTTCACTAGATTCTGTCATGCCCGGAGAGTGAGAGGGACGGGTATAACCTGCAGGTGTCATGTTAAATCGACCGGGTTATAAGTCAAATAAGAGTTCCTGACAGCTTAGCTATTTAGTCGGCGGCTGTGAAATGTCATTGATTGATCGCTGAATCGCTGTCATTGATATTAAGCTGTCGTGGTACGAATAAGCGAAGCAGATCAGTTTAGGTCCTAAACAAAACCACAATAAGAGTTGATGGTAAGCACCCAGGTAGCTGAGGAGACGCAGTGCCTTAGCACTATTATTTATTCTGTGGCTGTGCGTTGTAGTAGGTAGTGCATGATCGTAACAGTATACGTAATACGCGAGCCATGCCGCGGGCAAAAGCTAGTGATTAAAAATGAATGTCAGCAAAACGTTACCTATGCTAAATGTTATCAAAAAAATTGCTAATGTATGTTATGAAGGTATAATTTCTTTTAAATTGTTTGTTTTCCTGACATTCGTGAAGTAGTACATTAATTGGTTACTACGAACAAACGGTTTAACAGTCACGATATGTATGCATTATGAATCATTTAACTTTTTATTGTCGTTTTGTAAGCTATTCTTTCGTTATAACTAACCTAACTACACGTTTCTACTGTTCTTGAATGAGGCAACCTATTCTTGCATTATGCAACTAACGCAAGCAGTTTATTATCATTTAAATAAATAAATTAAATGAATATAATTTTGACGACCGATTTAGCGCAGGGGTAAGATACCTGCCTTCTGCGCCAGAGGTCTCGGGTTCGATTCCCGAACAAGACAAATATTTTATGTGCATGAACATGTCTATTTGTCTTGGTCTGGGTGTTTTCTATGTATATTAAGTATATATTATTTACAAACAAAAATATATTTATCCGTTATCAAGTTTTCCATGACACAGTTTCTCAATGAAATTAACATGGGCTTAGATAATTGGTGTGATTGTAAAAAGTTATTTATTTATTTATTTATAATCCAGTTGATGATAATAACTTATTCATATTCCTGGTCCCAAGATCACCCAGCGAGCAATATAGAGTTCGATACTTGGTATTTCCCTGCGTGATCGAATCAGACATCGCTCAAAGTATGCTCAGCTAAAGTGGCAGTGGGCGGGAACACATAGCGCGGAGAACCGATGGCCGTTGGGGCGGAAAGGTTCTCGAATGGCCACCGCGTATTGGACGACGCTCCGTGGGCAGGCCCCCTTCAAGGTGGACCCACGATCTGGTCAAGGTCGCGGGAAGCCGCGGATGCAGGCAGCGCAGGACCGATTACTGTGGAGATCGTTGGGGGATGCCTATGCCCAACAGTGGGCGTCGTACAGCTGATAATAATGATTCCTGGTCCCAAGTAATCGCTAAACAAAACAGGGTCAATAATATTCATTGTTTTATAACCCTCGACTGCAGTTTGACGTAAATACGTCAAACTGTTTGCAGACACAGAATATGTGTCTCTTTTTGTCTTCGATCATAAAAACCTTTTTGTCTTATTTTTGTGTTTCTATCACTGTGTGTCCTGAACGACGACGAGCGATTATGATGCAGAGGAGTTAAACAAATTTGTAGACACAATAAATCTTATCGGTTCTTGGCCACGACCATTTTGTTAATACTCATTGATCTATGTATCAAAAACTTTATATAAGACTAGCTTTCCGCCCGCGGCTTCGCCCGCGTGGACTACACGATTTTATCCCGCGGGATTTTAATATTTTTCCGGGATAAAAAGTATCCTATGTTCCTTTCCAGGCTACAAAGTATCTGTCTCCCAAATTTCAGCCAAATCCGTTCAGCCGTTTTGGCGTGATTGAGTAACAAACATCCAAACATCCAAACATCCAAACATCCAAACATCTAAACTTTCACATTTATAATATTAGTAGGATTTGTAAGATTATCCCGTAACCATTGGATTGAAAATTGTCTCCTTTTGATCAGACCCGTTGTCAAAGTTCCAAGAAACTGTCAAAGATAAGGTTTCACTTCACTACAAAAATCAAGAGTAAAATAACAGGCACAGGAAGTTTTAGAAAGAATAGTAGGTACATATTTGACGACGTTTGAACCAAAGTGACACAGGTACCGTCAAAATTGAGACGCTTTCACGTTTCTTCGTTGTCATTCTCAGCAGATTGTTGTCCTATTTAGGCATCAGACAAACAGACGTAAAACTTTTATAGCTTAAGAATCTAACTTTGATTTTGTTCGAATGTAAAAAAATGCTTTTTCAATCACAATAAAACGGCATCAAACTCAGACCACTACTTTGGAAGCTACAATGCCATCAACAGACATAAGACCTTAAATGCATAACACTCCTATATTGTGCTGTAACTTGGGTAACTGGTTCTAATGTTCTCATTTATACTTACAGAGTTTTATTTTGATATTTTTTTTTACTCAGTCATCAGTTTTAGTGAATCTGTGATCAGCCGATCAGCCGCCACTTCAAAGACATTAAAATGGTAATAACACAAAATTATTTTTTAAAAAAAATAAAACCGCCTTCAAAAAAACCACATCAAAAAAGTAAGAAATAATTCCTCACCAAATAAATAACGTAAGTAGGTACTTTGAAGTCGGGCGTGAAGCATGTACAATTTTTTTGTTGTTATTGTTAAAACCCGCCCGACTTCAAAGTACTTACGTTATTTATTTGGTGAGGAATTATTTCTTACTTTTTTAATGTGGTTTTTTTGAAGGCGGTTTTATTTTTTTATAAAAATAATTTTTATTTCACTCTTTTTAGTGCATCGTGCAGGCAATTTGCGTGTTTTCTGGTAAATAGGTATGTGATCAAACTGAAAATCTCCTTTTTCGAAGTCGGTTAAAATACCTTGAGGTATCCCCTTTTTAACAAAACAAGAATCATCTAAATCGGTTTATAAACAAAGGAGTTATGCCTAAAGATACGTATTAAATTCACATTAAGTGGTAACGAAAACGACAGTATTTTCAAGATTTCCTGAAAACTACTGAACGGATTTCAAAATTTCAAAAAATGGGACCCACTTGGAAACCAACCTGATGTAATAACGTTTGAATCATTTCAATCGGTTCAGCCGTCTTCGAGTAATCGGTGGACATACACAAAAAAAAAAAAGAGAAAAAACATACATACAGACGAATAGAGAACCTCCTCCTTTTTGATTTAGAAGTCGGTTAAAAAGAGCATTGCTCCTTTGTGACTGTTAAAATCGCAATAAATCTTTATAACCGTTATTCAAGTTTCAATTGAAGTACGACCTTGGTCGTTTTTGTAAATAACGCCTCAATTTGTAATAAAAAACTTCATTAAAGGTTGAAAATAAAATTTTCTGTTACTGGATTGGATTGGACTGTGCAATTTAATCTCAGCACCAATTACATCAGCTGACTCAGCAAACACGCTATGATGAATGAACTTTGCTGAGCAAAGTTAAATAAATATACTCGCTGTCGAAGGATTTTATATCGGAAGGTGTGTGATTATCGACTCTGCTGCGATAATAGAAATTTAAAATTAATGTTTGGGAGAAGTAAATTTAAAATGTCAATGTAGGTCTGTTTAACTGTAAAACCTGTAGCCCTAGCACATTAAACTCTCGTTTTGATTATCAGTATAACATCTTCAATAAATAAGGTAGCCTATGTTCTTACTCATATTTCAATGTAGAAAAATCGCTTCCCGCAACTTCGTCCGCGTGTGATCCCGTTTTATCTAGATAATAGAGACCGGAACTGAACTAGAATTCGGAAAAAGTATTGAGTGAAGACCTAGAGGACTTCATGCAATCCTCTAAGTTTTCGAAATTTTATTTATTATTTCTCAAACAATAATTTAAGAGCAATGATAAAAAAACAGGCCTAGAAAATTTTCTGGTCCATTCTTCCCTTCATAAGGTATCCCACAGTTTAGGTCACATTCTCAGATGTTTGTAATCGTCTAGACTGAACGAATGATATTGAATTTCAATTTGAAAATGAAAGCACCCAACTCCGAAAACAAACACAGACAATACAAATCTCTAAGATAGACAAATGATTGAAAACGATGACATTGTGACATATTCCCGAAAGATATAAAGTAATATTTCTTCACCTAATAAAGTCTTTATTATCACATGAAACCTTTTTTGCTCCCAAATCATTTTATGACGAACAAGTACCCACGATATATCGAATAGAAACTTTGATCTTCCATTCGGAATCATAACTCGAATCAGACCTTCGCATTTGGTCGGGTTCAAGTCCGCCATTTTGAAATAAATAAGTCAACAAAATGTCGGTCGCACCCTATTATTGTAACAAACACAATTTATTGCGTAAAAGGATGTTTTAGGAAACTTGTAGGTGTTTATCGCAGAATTTGAAAGGTTCTTTTTCGTTTTTATTAGGTTTACGGAGATTGTTTCCAACACCATAGAACTAGTGGCTGTAAAGGAAAACTTAGATTTCTGCATGCACTATTCATTGAAATATTTTTTTTATAGATTTAGAAGCGCCTACCGATTTCAATTCATTGTAATATAACTATATAAATCCAAGATACTCATTAATCACTTATGTAATGTATTTATCGACCATGATGGGATCATGGTTGGTGGTAGGATTCTTCGTAGGTTCTTAGTCCGCCTGGCTGACGTCTGACGCCATAAGGGCGTTTGTGCACTACACTGAATTTTACCGTCCGGCATTCCGATTTTTTACGGTCCGATATGGCAGGCCATAAAATGTATATGTGCGCTTGTGCACTACACGGAATTTTACCGTCCGACATTTTACTTTTCCCCATTCCGGTCCGTTTTTTTCCGTTCCGAGATAACAGCAATGAAAAACGTATGGGCGCTTGTGCACTACACTGAATTTTTCCGTCCGGTAAAAACAGATGGTCGTATTTTAATCATAAATTATTTATAGTACATAGTCAGAATTTATTTATTTCGTGTAGTTTAGGCTTTGAAACATTGAAACTGTGATATTGAACTGAAAACGTGAATTTCATGAGCGGGCGGGGCGGGGGAGGGGGTAATCACTGCGCTGCCCCGGCGAGTAAAAAGACGGACAAGTGCACAAGCCAATCATCCGTGTTTTCATGCCACGCCAGTCCGTAAAAAAACGGACCGCCGGACGGTGAAATTCAGTGTAGTGCACAAATGCCCTAAAAATTATCTATTCAGCATTCTTGTGTTCCGGCAGCTAGCGATAAGATTCAGCCTTATCTGGCGTGATGAAGGCTAAGTGCTACCTTGTTGTGTATAAAAAAGGCATTTAATGTTTTACCTTACAGACACAGAAAATACACAATTGTAAATATTTTTATCCCTCCTCTCTTCCGATTGCTATAAATAACTGAATTGAATCGAGTTGAATAATTTTCTGAAACTTCGTTAAATTAAGGACAACATTAAGGCCTTTCGAGTGAGTTTAAAATAAGGCGTATACGACACAAAAGTTATTCGAAGACGTTATGAATAAAGTACATCATAGATTACCATACAGAGCGATTTCTATTCCCAGCGCTATTTCACGGGGTTAGATATTTTTTTCAGTAAATACAACAACTCTATAAAAATATATTTAATGTAGGAGAAATCTCGATTATTGTGTGTGTTTTGTAATTTTTTTCTCACAAGTAAACTTGTTGCTTTAATATATCAGTTCTGTTTTTCTGAGATCCGGTCATTGAAAAGAAGTTTTTTGTTTCCTACGTTTTGTAGGAAATATAAAAAAAACTGTTGGTTTCTTTCTTTCTTTCTAAAAACACTGAGATTTTTTTTATTTCCTTAGTAGTAAAATGTGCTATTTTGTACATAAAAATGGGTTAATCTACTTCAACATTACGCAAAATCTCAAAAACTAAGTCATCTTTTCATAACATCTTTGTTAAATATACATTTTATGCGTCGTATACAAAGAAAATACTCATTTCTCTTTGCTTCGCTCATATTGCATATTAAATGCAACGTCAGATGCATCATTCATTTTTTAATAAATGTTTTTAATATCAACTCTGTTTTATCGAGATTTATATTCTTTTCCTTTAAATCTGTTTCAGTTGTATAACGTATAAAATTCCATTTATTAAAAAAAATGTTCATTGCTACTAATTTAAAATATATGAGTACATAATGTCAGCGTTATGAGAGTTATTTAGTTTGAAATGAATTGTTTATATTTGCATTGTTTGTTTAATCGTTGATATTAAAATTTTCTTTCTTCCCTATTTTTAACCCTCGACTGAAGGGATTGAAAAACAATCAGTCAGCTTATTTTTTTATTTGATACCTTATCACATTTAGTTACTTCAAAAGTGGTTGTGTTTAATTTAAACTAAGGCTTTCTGCGTCTTTGTACGCGTAGATCTAGGTTTAAAGTGTTATTATTAAATAGATTTTACTCTTATTTTTTTTTCTCTTTATTTAAATTAGGAACTTTGTTTTACAAAAAAACATGTCAGTTTCATCGAACCGAAATAAATTAGAACAAAAAGGGTTACATTTCTTGTATCATCCTACTTATAACTGTCCCTTATTGTTTATAACTACAAGCTATGCTATAAAGCATCTTGGGAGACTCCGAGTTAGGTTCCGCCAAGATGCTTTGCGCTACACCGACATTTAGCATATTAAGCTGGATCGTGTTTATCGCATTCTCTCTTTCGATGCGATACTTTTTGCACTCCAACAAAATATGCTGAACGTCGTCCACTGTACCACATACATCACAATTAGGTGACTCCACCTTTTTCATAAGGTAGCCAAACTTTTTTGAAGGAAAATGGCCAGAACGTAGTCTAAATGCTATAACAGTGACTTTACTCTTATTCAAAAATAGTTTTCACAAAGAAAAACAATTAGTTGGTATCTATTTTCTGAGATAAGCTCTCGGTTTCGCACTGAACCTTGAAGCTCCGATTCTGAATTTTGCAGGGTAAGGCCCTGCAAAATTCCTGGAGATGCCCCGGGTTTGGGCAAAACACGTCGTGTAGAGTAGTCTAATCGGTGAACGTGCCATGTGTGTCACTGCCTTTCTACCTGCAGATGCAGGTATTGTGCACTGTTATTTCGTGGTGTACATGTGCATTTTTTGAGGGTGGGCATAGTATTATATGATCTGAGGTGGGCGGGCAGTGCATCTTTCATGTTTTTTGCGGAAGTACACATATACCGCTCTTTTCAAAACAAATGTTGGTAGGGCAGAGGTACCCTTTGTGGCCACTTTAAGGATTTTTTGACTTTTAAGCACTATGTACTAAATGGTCTTAGGTATATAAGACACAAGTTATATCTTAAATTATAGATAATTTATCTACCTTTAAAGGTAAATTTTTCAAATTTATAAAAGTAAAATAGTTTTTTTTATATTACACACAATGTGTGAGACGTGCCAAATGTACCGGTTTTGGCCACTTACTGATAGTTAAACTTTTGTAAGTATTGCGAAAAATCAAAACCAAACCCAGGTAAAACCAATATATTCTAATGCGCTAGAAACCAGTCAATTGTAAAACAACAATTTGATTGTAAAAAACAAAGGTTTATAAAGTATTTCACCCAAAACAAATTTCTTAAAATTTTTATACAAACAGAAAATGGAATTTATTGAAAAAAAATCTTATGACATAAGGAATTGTAACAATTGTTGTTATTACCTTAAAACACCTTATTTTAATTGCCTTTATCAAAAATGGCTAAAAGTTGTTTAGAAAACTTTTAGAGCGAAAAGTGGCCAAAACCGGTACAGTGGCTAAAACCGGTACGCCTGCCCTACCTACTCATGATACAGACATTTTCCCTTACCAGGATTTGAATCCAAGATCATAGTAGGCGACACAAAAAACCGATGTACAAACCACTCGTCCACGGAGGTCGCATCTTTCTCAATCTCAATTCACACCACATAAAATACTTTGACTTAAGTGCAAACTATAAGAAACTTGAAGTAGTAAGTATAAGTTTTGGAAGTAAAGTACGAAGCGAGAATGTTTACAAAGTCGCAGACAGTTTTATAGGCAAATATGAAAGTTCTTTGAAGCTATTTCAGAAAGTTACAAGAATGTTTCGTACGATTGTACGCAAGTAGGTACTTGGGATAGATAGAAGTTGATCTTCACTTAGTGTGTTTTATTCTTTATTTTTATAGTTTATTTTGTTTATTCTCTACATAATAATAAACAAAGTAGCTTTCCGACATTTATACGCTAAGATCTCACAAACAACACAACAAAAATTTTATTTTTATAATTACAAAATTAGTGTTTGTTTTTGGGTAAAATTACAATTTATTGTGTGCCATAAGTATTCAAATTAACCGCATCAAATTCTATAAATAAATACAAAATAATCAGTACCTATGGATCTTAGTTATCATAAAAAATGTAACCTATTAATAGCACACGCAAATGCACAGTTAAACCAAAACTCGATATTAATTTCCAATTAATCACGTTTTCTACCTTACCAAGAATAATTTTAACGTCATTCGTCAAAAAAATCTATAACTAATATTTTAGTTTTCGGTTAATAATTACGCGAATTTCGCACCCAAAATGCGGTTTAGGTGCGACCTATCCTACTAATATTAAATGTGAAAGTGATGTTTGGATGTTTGTTACTCCATCACGCCAAAACGGCTGAATGGATTTGGCTGAAATTTGGGACACTTATACTTTGTAGCCTGGAGAGGAACATAGGCCACATCTTATCCTGGAAAAATTTCACATTCCCGCGGGATAACGTCATGTAGTCCACGCGGGCGAAGTCGCGGGCGGAAAGCTTGTGTTTGATAATTAAAGAATTCAGTTACACAATTCCAGTAAAATTAAGATTTTTAATTATTTTTATGCATTCACAAAGCAATTATGTAAGTAAGTATAGGATTTTTTTTTGGGTTTTTATGCAAATAAATGTTATGATTATGATTATAAATGTCATAGTAAAAAACCACGAGCCCTAAAAGTCACGGATAGATGCCGCGGTGGGATACATGCCGCGATTTTAAAAACTCCTATGAGGGTAATGACCTCAAGCTCGATTTGCCGTATACTAGATAGCTCACCCCGTGTACTTCGCCAGTCGGCCGTGAGAGGCGCTGTAAAGCAAGTGTGTGCGTCACAGTCGGCAATCAAAAATTTTGACGATCGAAAAAAAGGACCAAAATTATTTCATTGCCCTTTTGGAGGCTCTACTCTTTTTATATGAAGAATGGATTGTCTTTGTGACGTATTGATCGTAATGTAAGGTATTTAAATAAATACTCAAACATGTTTTTATTTGTTTATTTCATTATGTTTCATATTGACGACCAATTTGGCGCAGGGGTAGGCTACCCACCTTCTGCGCCAGAGGTCTCGGGTTCAATTCCCGAACAAGACAAATATTTGTGTGCATGAACATGTCTATTTGTCTTGGTCTGGGTGTTTACTATGTATATTAAGTATGTATTTACAACAAAAAATATTTAAGTATATATTTATCCGTTATCAAGTTTTCCATGATACAGTTTCTTAATGAAATTAACATGGGCTTAGATAATTGGTGTGATTGTAAGAAGTTATTTATTTATTTATTTATTATTATTTATTTATATTTATATACGAAGGCATCTATCCTCTACGATACGGATACTTGCCTCGTTTTTGATCGGGATAGATGCCCTTAAAGGCGTCTATCCCTAAACCAAGCCACTTATTCCTTATTTTAATTTTTAGTTTTTTGCATTCACAATGCAATTTTTGTTACTGAAAAATGGAAAATGAAGTATTTAGAAAAAATCGACCCGTCTCACAACTAAGTCCCATCGGAGCTAGTTGTGAGACGGGTCGATTTTTTCTAAATACTTCATTTTCCATTTTTCACTTATTCCTTACTAACGTATACTTCTAATATGATTATTTTTCTTTCATTTCAGTACCAAAATGCTCCGAAAATATAAAAGATGGTCCGGGTCCAACCACGTAATATTAATTAATCAAAAAAATTACTTAGATGCGGCGTTATTAGATTTGGAACGAAATAATTTAAAATGGCATCTATCCTGAAGATATTCCTTTATTTCGTTTGTACAACAAAATTTGGGAGGATAGGCGCCATTGGAGGATTTCTTTGATAATGGAGTGTTTTGATTATCGTTATGATTTCTTTGGCACAGCATACCATAAAGTTTAAGCAAGTTTAAAAACGATAGATTTTGTTATAAAATGACACGAATAACAGTAAATACGTAGCTTTTTGTACCGTGGCATCTATCCTGTAACGCAGAATGTAGGTCAATGACTCATTTAGAATGAAATAATGTTTTTCAATATATTTTATTTCCTTTCTAAATTATGTTTTTGAATTAATATTCTCAAATTCAAATATATTTCTCACAGGGGCAACTATCCGTCCGCCCTATTTGACTGGTGAGGCGACAATCCGTAGTGCGGCAAGTATCCTCCAAAAATTAGAGGTCTGCAAAAATCAGTTTAGCTCATACTCTAACTACAATAATCCAATATCTGTTAAACGATTTTATAGATGACAGATTGTAGTTTATGTATTCATAAGTAGTTTGTTGATTTTGCACATGTTAAGTAAGTAGTGCGGCAATTTCAAAAAGTGCGGCATCAATCCGTGACTTACCCTACTTATAATAGGGCTCGTGGTTTTTTACTATCACATTTTTCCTTTAGGTACCTACTTACTTCCAGTAAAATTAATTAACAAATGCTTTGGTAACTGAAATATAACTGGGCCGGGCATGTCTGCCGTATGTCAGACGACTACTGGGTGAAACTCGCCACCAAATGGACCCCCACAGTTAGACGTCGACGCGGCAGACCGAGAAGGCGGTGGCGAGACGATCTTGACTCGTATATGAGTGACTGGCACACAACAGCTCTAAACCGCGAGAAATGGAAGGAAGGTGGAGAGGCCTTTGCCCTGCAGTGGGACGACCCAGGCTGAATTTATTTATTATTTATTTTTTGGTAACTGACAGGTATAACTACATTTGAACAGCCCGTGGCACAGTGGTTAGCGCTCGACCTGCGATTATTAAGGTTAAGCAACTTTCGCAATGGTCGGTCACGGGATGGGTGACCAAAACTTAATTATCTCGAGCTCCTTCATATTTCGGAGGCTGCGTTTGCAGTCGTTAATACCCACCTATCAACAGCGGGCCCGCGTGGTGGGTCATAGCCGTTCTCCTTATTCGTCCTTGTGAAGGCCTGTGCCCCAGTGTAGTGAGGACATTATATGGCTGATGATGAAACAATCAGGTTTCTCTCTCCTTATCCATCCATAAGGAAGGCCTGTTCCCCAGCAGTGGGGACTTATAATGGCTGATGATGATGATGAAACTATCTTTTAACAACTTTTTCCAACAAAAATAAGATTGGGATGCCTCGTGTACGATAGTAAAATAATAGGTAACTTTGATAAAAGGTAAGTATAACTTACCCGTTTCGCTTAAGGGCACGTACCTCCAAATTATCGAAATCAACCTATTTTTCATTCAAAAGTAAACAATCAAATATTCTTTATTATGAGCAGATAAAAATATAATGTTGAAGTTTGATAAACGATCTTGATTATTTTGTGGCTAGAAACACGATATTAGCACATATTAGTATCGTAACTCGACAATAAAAAATTTCTAAAACTAAGAAAATTTACATTATTTTTATATTTTTTTGGTTTTATACTTAGATTATTAATCTCTAATTCACGAATAATATATAGATATGCCCAGCAGTGGGCGTCGTACGGCTGAAATGATGATGATGATGATGATGATGATGATATAGATAAATAGGTAATGACATATTGTAGACTATTCTCAGGCTACTTTTTCAAAAAGTGAATTTATGCTCGAAATAACAACAAAAACATTCAATAAATTAAAAAGTGAGGTTATTTTCATTACTCTTCACACGTAAGAAAAAAGACAAAGACAGAGTTTTTGGAAGATCCTGCCCTTAAAGCTAAATTCTGCTTCTTATAATTCTCAATTCCTAAATACTTTAGAAAACTTAAGACCGTTAAGATTTCTTTACAAAAGCGACGAAGTGTGCAAGGTTTTCTATTCTCATTGTTCACTTGTCACAGCTGTTCCGAACAACTTTTGTCAACACTTACACTTTTGCCACTTTAGCAAAATTCTGTATTGTGTACCTATTCTTCCATTTCATTTCACCCATTCTTCTATCTGAAGTTTTGCAGATTTTATACTCGTACGCTACTTATCTTTGGGAGCGTCTCAGACATCGCCCTGTCACTTTAAATGTCAAACGTATGAAAGAGATGCCATGATGTTTGAGACGCTCCCAAAGATGATTTGCGTTCGAGAATTCGGGCGTAAGTCGAGTATTTTTTTTTAAGTACGGGAATGTTCAAACCATACGAACTTTAAGCTAAGAAATTGCCACATAGTCAGCTGGTAAGTGAGCTAACAAGCCAAGCGATGTGACGTTTCACGTTCTTTAATATTGCGAGAGAGAGATAGAAGCGAGCGATGTCGTTTGCGGTGTAACGTTTTCGTTGCGTATAGTTTAAAAATCGTCAGTACTGAATTGTTTATAGTTGATATCCTAAGGGATAAAACTTACCTGAACCAGGATACAGGTTTTCCTTTATAATAGATAATTTTTTTAGATAGATAATTTTTTTTATTTGCAAAGAACATGCACACATTACAAAAATAATTACAAAAAGGAAAAAAAAACCAATCAAATATAATTAAAGAAAAAAAAAACATATTTAACATCACTTTGTGTGCCGTAACGATGCAAAAAGGCGAAAACTCAGTGGTACATTTACTCATAGAGTAAATCACTGATTTTCAGTTTAATACTATCAAATAACTGCACAATTGATAATAATGTTGAAAAATTTTTATTCACACTAAGAATTTTGAAAGACTGCCGTGTCGAACTAATAAAATGTTCAATGGCAACGACGAGATATTCAAATTTATTGATTTTAGAACAAGCGCATAAATATAATATTTTCGTTACCATTAAGTTTTTTAATCATTCGTGATCAAGTATATTATTATTATAGAATTTTTTGTTGTTATTGCATAATGTTGTTTAAGCTTTAAGTTGTTGTTGCACTAAGATATTTATAAAACGTTCGTTTTGTTTCTAACAAAGCTTATTTGCCTGCAAATAAGACAAAAACTAAAACTTCGGTCTGGCTCCGAAAATATTTCTCTGGCTGTACAATGCAGTCATCAAACCACTCATCAGTTATGGCTCGGTAGTCTGGTGGCCTAAAGCTGCTCAGACTGTTGGGGCAAAGAAACTGCAGAGTCTCCAACGTCAGGCCTGCTGTGCACTCACTGGCTGTATGAACACTGCTCCAACTGCAGCGCTCGAGGTAATGCTCAACCTTACTCCACTGCATCTCCACGTGCAGCAGGAGGCTGTGAAAGCAGTACTTAGACTGAAACACCTAGGCACTCTCAGGTTCAATAAGGTAAGACACATAAAAGGTCTACTGGAGGAATGGTTGGACACACCCCTTGTGGAGGCGTTGTGTGATAAGGTCAAGCCATCCTTCATCTTCGACAAGAAATACAAAATACAACTGGAGGACGCAGAAAGCTCTCAGGTACAACACAAAGCGCTTCTGATATACACTGATGGCTCCAAGACCTCTAAAGGAGCAGGAACAGGTGTATTCTCGGAAGACCTAAATATACAAATTGCGCTGCCACTAAGCTCGTACAACACAGTCTTTCAGGCAGAGTGTATGGGCATTCTGCTGGCAGCTCAAGCAGTCGCAACAAGGGAAGTAACCGGCTACGACATTCTTATACTTTCTGACAGTAAATCAGCACTTCAGGCTCTAAATGGCAGTCGTAGCTCATCGAGTCTCATACAGGAGTGTCATCACAGACTAAATATGGTGGGTACACTCAACAATATTACTATCCAATGGATCAAAGGCCACAGTGGATCACGTGGAAACGACCTGGCCGACGAGCTGGCGAGGAGGGGATCGGATAGGGTTATGATTGGACCTGAACCGGTCGCACCCATTCCGGCGAGCTGGTTTGCTGGTAAGATCCGTGAACACACTGCCCTTACGCACCAACATGAATGGAGCTCACTGGAAACATGCAGACAGGCGAAAATGGCACTACCGCGCCCGGACGCCCGTCTGTCCAGAGCTCTCATTAAGCTAAGTAGATCACAGTTACGCCTGGTGACGGGTGCTATAACAGGACATGGAAATTTCAACAGACACCTTTTCAACTTAGGTATCACCGACAGCCCCCTATGCAGAGGTTGCATGAGGGCCGAAGAAACAGCTGCTCACGTCCTGGTCGAATGTGGCGGAGTGGCCCCCTACCGGGCGAGGTACCTCGGCTCGCCGGGAAGCGTCCATGAAGCGGTCTCCGACGTGAGGGCGCTGGGTGCTTTCCTGGCAGAGCTGGGCTGGCTGGAGTAATCCGGCTGCACACCCTCCACACGCAAAATAGGCGCAATAAGACGTCGAGTTGCGGAAAACGCCCGTATCGAATGAAGAAGAAGAAGAAGAAGAAGACAAAAACTAAGTCGGGGTGTATCAGGATATTATTATCATAACAGTCTAGTCGTGCATATGCTACGTCGTAGTCACTGACCGTAGCAGCTACGAAGAATACGATGTTCTCGCTCGTAGCTTGAAATACATAGAAATATTGCGTAGAAACACAATTTATTTATTTGTTTATTGGAAAACCAACTGCTTTACCTAATACATTAAAAAGCTTAAATATAAACATAAAACCATTTACAGGTCTTCACAAATACGACACAATGTTATATTCTTTACTTAGCAACTATTCCTTTAGCTACTTAAAGGTGATTAGTCCAAAAATAAACAAACAAAGGAAGTATTCTATTAATAAAACAAATCAACGCGAAAATATATAGAGATATTAAATCCGATATCATAATTGTTTCGTTCTGGTAATGAGGATAGAAGTACCTACGTATTTGGTTTTGTGTCTAACTTCATCACATCACACTCTAAAGTTAGATAAGTAAAAATTTTATTAGAAAACGTTCTCGTATCTTGTTATTATTTACCAACATAGCTAGTTTCTTTATTTTTCAAATCATTATATTTGTTTTTAATTTTTGTGGGCTGTAACAGACACCAAAATAATATCTATTTAGCGTCGGTCGTTATCGTATATTGTATCTCAAAATAATCATTCAAAAAAAATTAAGTTGATATTTTTTGCGACCAATATTCAGGACACTTTTTATTCTAGAAAAATCTCTTAGAAAATTTAAAATTGACTTACACCGAAACAAAAAAAACACACTTGAGTAATAAAAAACAGTAAAAAATCATAGCTAATTTTATATTCTGCACAAGCTGGGAATGTAGAATAATTTCTAATTGTAAAATGCAAATGCGATCAAGCTAATGCAAGCGCTCCCTAGTCTTATCTCTTTGTATAAACTGTGGTAAGTAACAAAAATTTATATTTTGTATAAATTTAGGAGGAAATCGTCCGAATAAACGAATAGCTGTTGGCTAATTAGAATTGCTGTCTTTCTGTCTGTCTGTTACCCTTTTAGCCTATACCACCGAGCCGATTATAATAAAATTTGATAGGTACAGTCAGCGTCAAATTGATATAAGCGTCTAGAGTAGTCAAAAAGATCTGAAAAACATAAACGCAATTTGATCTAAGCAGTTCGAATCATTATAATAATATTGTTGTAACCGCGCAAGGTTATCAAAATATCTAGGCACTCATTGTTATATATTTATATGAGCGGTCAGAGTGTTCAAATTTATCTAAGCAAACAAAGCTATCAAAACATCTGTGTATAACGTACAACACCGTATTGCACAGATATTTTGAGAGCTTTGCTTGCTTAGATGATTTTGAACACTCTGACTGCTCATATAAATATGAAACAATGAATGCCTAGATATTTTGAACACCTTGCGCGCTTACAACAATATGATGATTCGAACTGCCTAGATCAAATTGGCTTTATGTTTTTTAGATCTTTTTGACTACTCTAGACGCTTATATCAATTTGACGCTGACTGTACAAAGGTAGAGTAGTCCTTGAAAAAGTAAATTAAATAAATAAATATTGGACACCAGCACATACATTGTTCCAATACCAAACTGTAGTAGCTTGAGCACTAGTATTATGGAAATTGGAAACAACGACGGGTATAACCACATACACCCAGACCCGAGGCAATATTAAAAAGTTCGATAAAATTATTTACCCGACCGGGAATCGAATTCGGAACCTCCAGAGATAGCGGCGGCGGCACCTTGAAAACCGGTCCACTCGGCCAAGGAGGTCGTTGTATACAGGCTAGATTATTACAATATAAAGAGCGAAAGGATATAGTATCCCTCTCTGTTGAACGAATTTGTGAGATATCATGCGTGGAACTTGAACAAATGATTATAATCTGTGTATATAGCCCCCCTGGAGCAAATTACACAGTCTTTGAGTCCACTATGGAGGATGTTTTGAAAATATGCTGTCGTAAGAATAAAAAAATTGTAGTTTGTGGAGATTTTAATATAGACATCTTAGATATTAAATTAGCACAACTCTCCAGTAAATTCCTTAATCTTTTTAAATCATTTAATTTGCTTCACACTTTTAATGAACCAACGCGAATTACGCCAACATCGGCTACTTGCTTAGATAACATCTTTTCCAACTGTAACTTAATTGAGAATTCGGTAATTAATATTATTAAATCCGACCACAGTGGACAACTAGCTTCTTTTGAGCACTATAATGTTACTCCTAAACGCGAAGTAATTTGCAGGCCAATACCGAAACGTGGTATTACTAAATTTAGAAATAATGTACAAGATAAAATTCAATGTTTGCCAGCTTCTGCTGACGCTAATAACTCTTATCAATCATTATTTGATATTGTTGAAAAAGAATTTAGTAACAATTTTAAACAAAAAGTTATAAAGTGTAATGATCGTAAGAAGTTCAGTGACTGGGCCACACCTGGTATTTATAATAGCAGAAGAAAGTTATTTGAACTCTATGCCCAAGAAACGACTTCCTGTGATCCTAGCTTCATTGAATATGTCAAGAAATATTCAAAAACATTTAGGAAAGTATGTGCTCTGGCAAAATCTAGGTATATTTCAAATAAAATTAAATCATCTGAAAATAAAATAAAAGCTACCTGGAGTATTATAAACCAAGAAACTGGCAAAATAAAAAGCAAAATTAATTCATTTAACTTAAAAATTAGTGATCAGACTTTTGAATCAGATATTGAGGTGGCTAGTGCTTTTGAAGGTTACTTTGCTCGAATTCCGTTAGAAACTACTAGCAGACTTAACTCTTGCCCCAACACCGCTGTCTCTCTTATGGAATCTAGTGTGAACAAGTGCCAGGAAACATTTAGTTTTAGCTATGTCACTACCGAAGATATTATTAAAGCATTCAAAGCAATAAATATTAAGAAAACAGAAGATCTCTGGGGCATATCTACAAGTATCATCAAATCAATAATTGATGTGATAGCTCCATCATTAGCAATAATTTTTAACCAATGTATAAGTGAAGGGGTCTTTCCTAATTTAATGAAAAATAGTAAAATAATTCCTCTGTTTAAAACTGGTGACAAAAGTGACCCAGCAAATTTTAGACCTATATCCATACTACCAGCAATAAGTAAAATATTTGAGAAATTAATTTATGCTCAACTTTTAGAATATTTTAAATTAAATAGTATACTGCATGAGAAACAGTTTGGTTTTTCAAAAGGTAAAAGTACAACTGATGCTGGGGTTGCATTTCTAAAACATGTACTTGATGCCTGGGAGGACAAGCAGGATGTAATCGCTATTTTTTGTGACCTTTCCAAGGCATTCGATTGTGTTGATCACCAAACACTATTAAGGAAGTTAAAACATTATGGTGTTTCTGAAATGTCAGTAAGCCTTATGCATTCATATCTGTATGAAAGAACTCAGAAGGTAGTTATTAATAAAACTGAGTCTACCGGAGCTCCCATTACTATGGGCGTACCCCAAGGATCAATATTGGGCCCGCTGTTGTTTTTAATATACATAAATGACCTTCCTTACTACGCGAAGAATTTATGTGAGACAGTGCTATTTGCAGATGATACATCTCTAGTCTTTAAAGTAGATAGAGGTGATGACTGTTCTGACGAAGTAAATAGTGCTCTTTCAAAAGTGTCACATTGGTTTAATAGTAATAATTTATCATTAAACTCAAAGAAAACTAAGTGTTTAAAATTTTCGTTACCTAATGTAAGACAAGTTGATTTTCATATAAGACTAGACGGCGATATGGTCGAATTCATTAACAATACAAAGTTTCTAGGTATTATATTAGACTCGCGACTACAATGGGATCCTCATATCGAAGCCTTGGCGAGTAGACTCAGTTCGGCCGCATTCGCAGTAAAGAAAATAAGGCTCTTAACCGATATTGAAACGGCTAGAATAGTCTATTTTAGTTTTTTTCATAGTGTTATGTCCTACGGCCTTTTGTTGTGGGGCTCAGCCGCTAACATCCAAAGTATATTCGTGCTCCAAAAAAGGGCTATTCGCGCCATGTACAACCTCCGATCGAGAGATTCTTTAAGAGATCTATTTAAAGAAATAAACATTTTAACTGTTGCAGGACAATACATCTATGAAAATATTATTTATGTGAAAAAATATTATAATACATTTGTAAAGCAGAGCGATATTCATCGCTTTAACACAAGAAATAAAGATAAACTTGTCGTTCCCAAGTTTAGGCTAGAAAAATCCAGAGCCTCATTTCTGGGGAAAAGCATATCCTTTTTTAATAAAGTTCCACAGCATATTATTGAACTACCATTGCATAAATTTAAATGTTACATTAAAGAGTCGCTGATGAGCAAAGGATACTATAAAGTAGACGATTATTTGAATGACCGCAATGCATGGTCATGATGTAACACATAACATAATCACTGTTTAAATTGATGTATTTTTATACTAAGCAATTGTTGTATTAGTAACGATATGTTTTTTTTTGTAAATATCGTTACCTAACTAAGAAACGCTGGCAAGTTTCTTGCGCCCATTCTTCTTGTCAGTTAAAAAAGTCTTGAATGGGTGGTAGGAAAATATTGACGATTCATAAGTACATATTTATTATGTCTAAGTGAATAAAGAATATTTTTATCTTTTTTATCTTTTATACTTTCTGTATAAAATTATAATTGTGTATGTATATTAGCTTGTTTGTATGAGATAGTTTGTGTTTGTATGTGTGTGTTTGTCTGATGTTTGTGTGAGTGTGTGTATGCGTGTGTGCCGTGTTATTATTATGTAATGGTACAAAGCAATTTTTTTGTTTCCTCGTATTAAAGAGATTGAAGCCATTTTGAAATTTGTCGTTTACACATGTTTGAAAGCGTTTTATCAAGAAAAACACTTGCTCAAACAGACAAAGTCACCTTATAAAACTGTGGTTAGCAACAAGGATTAACAAAGATATTTATATTCCGCCCGAGCCTTACCCTAATATCGGCCGAATTAACGAATAGTTGTTGGCTAGTTGGAATAGCGCGTGGTTATTGGGATTCCGTTGACTGCGCCAATATTATTGGTGGGTCGTAATCATTAGGAGAATCTTATTTTATTAAGTGAATGGAGAAGTGGAAATAATTTGATGATATTGATCCGACATCCACATTCAAAAAAGTCTTTATATAATTTAAGATTAAGAATCCTACTAATATTATAATTGTAAAAGTTTAGATGTTAAGATGTTTGGATGTTTGTATGTTTAGATGTTAAGATGTTTATTACTCAATCACGCCTAAACGGCTAAACGGATTTAGCTGCAATTTGGGACACAGATACTTTGTAGCCTGGAGAGGAACATAGGCTACAAGCGCTCCCTAGTCTTATCTCTTTGTATAAACTGTGGTAAGTAACAAAAATTTATATTTTGTATAAATTTAGGAGGAAATCGTCCGAATAAACGAATAGCTGTTGGCTAATTAGAATTGCTGTCTTTCTGTCTGTCTGTTACCCTTTTAGCCTATACCACCGAGCCGATTATAATAAAATTTGATAGGTACAGTCAGCGTCAAATTGATATAAGCGTCTAGAGTAGTCAAAAAGATCTGAAAAACATAAACGCAATTTGATCTAAGCAGTTCGAATCATTATAATAATATTGTTGTAACCGCGCAAGGTTATCAAAATATCTAGGCACTCATTGTTATATATTTATATGAGCGGTCAGAGTGTTCAAATTTATCTAAGCAAACAAAGCTATCAAAACATCTGTGTATAACGTACAACACCGTATTGCACAGATATTTTGAGAGCTTTGCTTGCTTAGATGATTTTGAACACTCTGACTGCTCATATAAATATGAAACAATGAATGCCTAGATATTTTGAACACCTTGCGCGCTTACAACAATATGATGATTCGAACTGCCTAGATCAAATTGGCTTTATGTTTTTTAGATCTTTTTGACTACTCTAGACGCTTATATCAATTTGACGCTGACTGTACAAAGGTAGAGTAGTCCTTGAAAAAGTAAATTAAATAAATAAATATTGGACACCAGCACATACATTGTTCCAATACCAAACTGTAGTAGCTTGAGCACTAGTATTATGGAAATTGGAAACAACGACGGGTATAACCACATACACCCAGACCCGAGGCAATATTAAAAAGTTCGATAAAATTATTTACCCGACCGGGAATCGAATTCGGAACCTCCAGAGATAGCGGCGGCGGCACCTTGAAAACCGGTCCACTCGGCCAAGGAGGTCGTTGTATACAGGCTAGATTATTACAATATAAAGAGCGAAAGGATATAGTATCCCTCTCTGTTGAACGAATTTGTGAGATATCATGCGTGGAACTTGAACAAATGATTATAATCTGTGTATATAGCCCCCCTGGAGCAAATTACACAGTCTTTGAGTCCACTATGGAGGATGTTTTGAAAATATGCTGTCGTAAGAATAAAAAAATTGTAGTTTGTGGAGATTTTAATATAGACATCTTAGATATTAAATTAGCACAACTCTCCAGTAAATTCCTTAATCTTTTTAAATCATTTAATTTGCTTCACACTTTTAATGAACCAACGCGAATTACGCCAACATCGGCTACTTGCTTAGATAACATCTTTTCCAACTGTAACTTAATTGAGAATTCGGTAATTAATATTATTAAATCCGACCACAGTGGACAACTAGCTTCTTTTGAGCACTATAATGTTACTCCTAAACGCGAAGTAATTTGCAGGCCAATACCGAAACGTGGTATTACTAAATTTAGAAATAATGTACAAGATAAAATTCAATGTTTGCCAGCTTCTGCTGACGCTAATAACTCTTATCAATCATTATTTGATATTGTTGAAAAAGAATTTAGTAACAATTTTAAACAAAAAGTTATAAAGTGTAATGATCGTAAGAAGTTCAGTGACTGGGCCACACCTGGTATTTATAATAGCAGAAGAAAGTTATTTGAACTCTATGCCCAAGAAACGACTTCCTGTGATCCTAGCTTCATTGAATATGTCAAGAAATATTCAAAAACATTTAGGAAAGTATGTGCTCTGGCAAAATCTAGGTATATTTCAAATAAAATTAAATCATCTGAAAATAAAATAAAAGCTACCTGGAGTATTATAAACCAAGAAACTGGCAAAATAAAAAGCAAAATTAATTCATTTAACTTAAAAATTAGTGATCAGACTTTTGAATCAGATATTGAGGTGGCTAGTGCTTTTGAAGGTTACTTTGCTCGAATTCCGTTAGAAACTACTAGCAGACTTAACTCTTGCCCCAACACCGCTGTCTCTCTTATGGAATCTAGTGTGAACAAGTGCCAGGAAACATTTAGTTTTAGCTATGTCACTACCGAAGATATTATTAAAGCATTCAAAGCAATAAATATTAAGAAAACAGAAGATCTCTGGGGCATATCTACAAGTATCATCAAATCAATAATTGATGTGATAGCTCCATCATTAGCAATAATTTTTAACCAATGTATAAGTGAAGGGGTCTTTCCTAATTTAATGAAAAATAGTAAAATAATTCCTCTGTTTAAAACTGGTGACAAAAGTGACCCAGCAAATTTTAGACCTATATCCATACTACCAGCAATAAGTAAAATATTTGAGAAATTAATTTATGCTCAACTTTTAGAATATTTTAAATTAAATAGTATACTGCATGAGAAACAGTTTGGTTTTTCAAAAGGTAAAAGTACAACTGATGCTGGGGTTGCATTTCTAAAACATGTACTTGATGCCTGGGAGGACAAGCAGGATGTAATCGCTATTTTTTGTGACCTTTCCAAGGCATTCGATTGTGTTGATCACCAAACACTATTAAGGAAGTTAAAACATTATGGTGTTTCTGAAATGTCAGTAAGCCTTATGCATTCATATCTGTATGAAAGAACTCAGAAGGTAGTTATTAATAAAACTGAGTCTACCGGAGCTCCCATTACTATGGGCGTACCCCAAGGATCAATATTGGGCCCGCTGTTGTTTTTAATATACATAAATGACCTTCCTTACTACGCGAAGAATTTATGTGAGACAGTGCTATTTGCAGATGATACATCTCTAGTCTTTAAAGTAGATAGAGGTGATGACTGTTCTGACGAAGTAAATAGTGCTCTTTCAAAAGTGTCACATTGGTTTAATAGTAATAATTTATCATTAAACTCAAAGAAAACTAAGTGTTTAAAATTTTCGTTACCTAATGTAAGACAAGTTGATTTTCATATAAGACTAGACGGCGATATGGTCGAATTCATTAACAATACAAAGTTTCTAGGTATTATATTAGACTCGCGACTACAATGGGATCCTCATATCGAAGCCTTGGCGAGTAGACTCAGTTCGGCCGCATTCGCAGTAAAGAAAATAAGGCTCTTAACCGATATTGAAACGGCTAGAATAGTCTATTTTAGTTTTTTTCATAGTGTTATGTCCTACGGCCTTTTGTTGTGGGGCTCAGCCGCTAACATCCAAAGTATATTCGTGCTCCAAAAAAGGGCTATTCGCGCCATGTACAACCTCCGATCGAGAGATTCTTTAAGAGATCTATTTAAAGAAATAAACATTTTAACTGTTGCAGGACAATACATCTATGAAAATATTATTTATGTGAAAAAATATTATAATACATTTGTAAAGCAGAGCGATATTCATCGCTTTAACACAAGAAATAAAGATAAACTTGTCGTTCCCAAGTTTAGGCTAGAAAAATCCAGAGCCTCATTTCTGGGGAAAAGCATATCCTTTTTTAATAAAGTTCCACAGCATATTATTGAACTACCATTGCATAAATTTAAATGTTACATTAAAGAGTCGCTGATGAGCAAAGGATACTATAAAGTAGACGATTATTTGAATGACCGCAATGCATGGTCATGATGTAACACATAACATAATCACTGTTTAAATTGATGTATTTTTATACTAAGCAATTGTTGTATTAGTAACGATATGTTTTTTTTTGTAAATATCGTTACCTAACTAAGAAACGCTGGCAAGTTTCTTGCGCCCATTCTTCTTGTCAGTTAAAAAAGTCTTGAATGGGTGGTAGGAAAATATTGACGATTCATAAGTACATATTTATTATGTCTAAGTGAATAAAGAATATTTTTATCTTTTTTATCTTTTATACTTTCTGTATAAAATTATAATTGTGTATGTATATTAGCTTGTTTGTATGAGATAGTTTGTGTTTGTATGTGTGTGTTTGTCTGATGTTTGTGTGAGTGTGTGTATGCGTGTGTGCCGTGTTATTATTATGTAATGGTACAAAGCAATTTTTTTGTTTCCTCGTATTAAAGAGATTGAAGCCATTTTGAAATTTGTCGTTTACACATGTTTGAAAGCGTTTTATCAAGAAAAACACTTGCTCAAACAGACAAAGTCACCTTATAAAACTGTGGTTAGCAACAAGGATTAACAAAGATATTTATATTCCGCCCGAGCCTTACCCTAATATCGGCCGAATTAACGAATAGTTGTTGGCTAGTTGGAATAGCGCGTGGTTATTGGGATTCCGTTGACTGCGCCAATATTATTGGTGGGTCGTAATCATTAGGAGAATCTTATTTTATTAAGTGAATGGAGAAGTGGAAATAATTTGATGATATTGATCCGACATCCACATTCAAAAAAGTCTTTATATAATTTAAGATTAAGAATCCTACTAATATTATAATTGTAAAAGTTTAGATGTTAAGATGTTTGGATGTTTGTATGTTTAGATGTTAAGATGTTTATTACTCAATCACGCCTAAACGGCTAAACGGATTTAGCTGCAATTTGGGACACAGATACTTTGTAGCCTGGAGAGGAACATAGGCTACTTTTTATCCCGGAAAAATATAAAATTCCCGCAAGATAACGTCGTGTAGTCCACGCAGGCAAAGCCGCGGGCGGAAAGCTAGTATTCAATATATCGTGATTAGAAACCAGTATCCGTAGCATGAAAAACTATCGTTATGGTAATGGAATAGAATACCGTCCTTCAAAAGCTGTCAAAACGCGGCTCAGCTGTCAAATAGGAAGGTATGTAATGAATTTCAGTTCCTAAGGTTTGAAAGAGGCAATGCTCTGGTTTTCATACAAAAAAATCGATCACGATAATCGCATTCACCATTATTGTCACCAGGATTTTTTGATGGCACCAGCCGTGCTTGTGGATAGATAAGAAGTATGGATTTTAATCCATTACGCTTGTGAAACACGGATTGGATAAACCTATCTGTCAACGACAGTGAATAACGTCCTTTCAGAAGCGCGAAGCTTCTTGAGGCGTAACATTTTTGGTCACCCATCCCATGATCGACGATAGCTTGAGTTGCTTCACTGGCCATTGGCATTCAAGCCTTGACCTACAACATTTTTGTTTCTAAAAACTTTTCAAGACGAATTACGAAATATACTCCGCTCAACCAGAGGCAAATGAGATTTTTGATCACAAGAGATAGGTCCTAGAAACCTAGTCTTTCTTAGCAGCAGCCTTACAAAGAAACTTATCACAAAGGGGCACACAACGCAAGACGCTTTCAGCTTTTTCCTCGTGATAAGTAACTTTGTGAGCGGCAAGATGGTGGCACCCAGTGACATTGCCACCCTCAATAATAAGTTGTGACGAGTTTTGCCACAGATATAATGAGAGTTGCGCCGTTGACTTTGTTGTCTTATCACTTTGGGCATGTGAATTCATTTTGTAAAGAGGTGTTGTGGCTTATTTTATAACGTATGAGAGGTGTATTTTTCATTATCTTTTTCTGTATAACAAAATCTTTATACGTTACAATGTAGGTAATATGAGTAAAAAAAACTGGAACGTATTGTATAGATTAACTGGTGTTTGGTATCTCTGTAAAGGAATCTGTTTTCTAATTAAAACAAAGTTAGGGTGACAAAACTCTCCATTACATTGTAGCTGACTCTTTTAATACTCCTGTGCAGACCTCAAAACTCTTTAATGAACTACAAGTTAGTTTGTTATTACGTAGAAATTTAATTTTATTTAAATTTTGTGACTTGGGTTAAACGAAATTAATCACCATTGCAATATTGTACAAAGATAATTAAAAAAGTATAGTCTCACTGATGACTGCTGTGAATGTGGAAATACTGTTTCGCTTTCCATTTTGACTCGATTTTCTGTCAAAATGGAATGGACAGCATTATGACAATTTTTTTGTTCTTCAAAATGGCCAACCGAGTCAGATAAACTTGTGGCACTATAAATTCGACAGCACACGTAATTTTGCAACGTTGTTTTCACGATTCTAGATTCTAGTGACGTCAATAATCCGCTGTTCCTTATTAGCTCTGTTCAAAAGTACAATACTGACTCGACAAAATGTATGGAAGAGCAATTTATTTCCCGACTTCGTGGTTAGCCCATTAGTAAAAGTTGTTCGTATTGATGGACTTATTCCCCTCGTGAAATACGTGAACTATCAAAAAAATTGTGGTGTATTGACGTACCAAGATGAACCGTGAAAACATCTGTGTAGGTATGTAACTAAAACATAAACCCCCTTATTCGTGGACTAAAGCTAGACTGCTAAGCTGCTGTTTATGCTAATTCTGTCTTTCATTTGGAACATGAAAGTGACAGCACCAGTTTAGTACCAGTTTTAAACCAGGGTGCTTACCATCAACTCTTATTGCGGTTTTGTTTAGGACCTAAACTGATCTGCTTCGCTTATTCGTACCACGACAGCTTAATAACAATGACAGCGATTTAGTGATCGATCAATGACATTTCACAGCCGCTTAGCTGTCAGGAACTCTTATTTGACTTATAACCCGGTCGATTTAACATGTCACCTGCAGGTTATACCCGTCCCTCTCACTCTCCGGGCATGACAGAATCGAGTGAAAGAGACGGGTTGAAGAAAAAGGACACAAATCGTTCGGTCATTAACATTTAGCAATTCATTTTCGATCCAGTTTTTAGAAGGTCAGAGTACGAAAGAAAACAATTCATTTTAGGAACCTATTCTGCATCGCTCTATTTTTGAATCGCTGTCTTAAAGTTGATGGTAGGCACCCAGGACTATTTTAGTCCACATTCTGGAATAAGGAGGAAAAAGTGTTACATCATAGCAAAGGAACTGTACCCAAAGTCGATTATGAAATTCTACTTTGTTATTTATTTATTAATTCTATACCACTCAAAACGGGTACCGGACTTCTTCGGGCGAAATCGTGTAATGGTAAAAGTTTCTCGTTGATAATCCTAAGGCCTCGGCCATAACATTGGCGATTAGCGGAGCACCGCAGGCTTATTACCGATCTAGTGAGAGTCGCAATCGCGACAATTAACAATTAATCGCTACCAAAACACATATTCGTATTACAGAACGTAGATCGCTACGATAGCGCCACAAGCGAGCGATGATGAACTAAAATTGCATGAAAGCGATCGTACCGTACTGTACCGGTTGCAAATCGCAAACTAGCAACCGCAACTAGTAGCAGTCGCGTTGCAATTGTACAATTAGCAACTGGTTGCTTGTTTTGATGATAACCTCCACAACAGCGGGGCTAGCATGACGGCAACGACATAGTTTGGCGCGCTCCTTCCAACCAATCAGCACGTTGCACTTAAGTCACGCGCGCTATCTACGAGCGATCTGATTGGTCGAAAGTAACGCGACAAACTATGTCATCGCAGTCATGTAAGCCCTCCACAAGTCGCACAGTGGCGTCGCGTGACACCCTCAAACAACTTCCATACATTTGCTTCTTCCGCTGTCTACGGCGAACATTGAAACGAACACTAGGCAAACAAGAACAGAGGGTGTACTTAACCATTGCTGGCTGGTGTACAGTCACGAGCAATAAGTTTAAATAAATAAGAAAATATACTAGTAAAGTACCCTAATTTGTAGTTACAAAAATTACCACCGGGTTAGATAAATTTGTAGCTCTGTGCCTTGCTACTATACCGTATTATACTATACCTCTACCTTGGGCTTGATCGCTGCTTAATGTCAGTGCGACTACGTTTTCTGTTCCGGTGGCCGAAAACTGGAACTAACGCGTTTTTTTAATGTCATTTTGCTGTTAAGTTGTTGTCCAACCATAGCACCGTATGAAGGTCTTAGAAAACAGGGCCGATTAAATTGCTACAAGAAGAAGAAAAGTACATAGCGCCGGCTGTCACCGGAACAGAAGAGATTGTCGATGTATATGTCGCAGGGATTTTGTCAAAGTCGTGATATTATAATTCCACTAGTGAAATTATAATTTCACGTGATATTATGAATAGACAGTACGATACAGTATGCACACGGCTGCGAGCCTCGGAAGTCCTGTAGAACACGTGATAGGTTAGAAATTAAATTTCGTGGTTATTTTTTTTTATTGATACAAAAATACTCTCTCTTCATAATTTAACTAGTGGAATTATAATATCACGTGAAATTATAATTTCACTAGTGGAATTATAATATCACGACTTTGACAAAATCCCTGCGACATATACAAGGGTCATTTTCCATATTTTAACATTTCGCGTCCGCGTTAGTTCCTCACTCTACCCTCAGCTTTAAGGGAGATCTCCTATTTTATTCCAGGGCAAGTTTAAATTCACTTAGTAGGCGGTTAAGAGTTTCATATCTTTTTGAGTAGGTATTCCTGGCGGCTTACATTAATCGGCTTAGGGGAGATATAAGTTAGTTTGGGATTATTTGCACCTACGTATAACGTAACCGATGTTTTGTGAGGGTTAGAACTACGATACAATAGAGTTCGGTTAAGCTGTTAAGGCGCTACTCGGAAAAATATGGACTTTTTGATTTAAAACTATAGGACGGTTACAGTTGTTACAAATCTGGTAATAAGATATATATTTCTTCATACCTTTATCTAGAATCGTATAGTTTCAAAAACACGATTTTATGATTTTGCCTCGACACTTTTTCTTTTCGAAAAGACCTCTAAAAAGTACGAAAAGTGAAGATTATTCTTAAATGGGGTTCTTACACTATTGGAAATTGGTTTAATTAGTGGACACCAATAATATTGACGATCGAATAGAACCATTTTTTTTTAAATCGCTGTAGTTTTTTAATACGAAGTGATTTCGTGTTTTTTTGCCTAATCTGCAAAATCGGTCTCGCTCCCGCGCGCGTCGTTTTCTCATTGCTATCTCGCTTCAGCACATTTCTTCCGAGTATCGCCTTAAACATTTTGAGCGTGGGCTGCGGTCAACCGCGTTGATGAGAAGGTTGCTTAATGTGGCTAATTATTTAAGTTTATAATGGCGAAGGTCACCTTTACTTTAAAGTATTTACAAGAGTATTATTATTTACGCTGTTTTCACATGTAGGGTCTACCCACACGTACCACAACCACAACACGTGGGCGGGGCGCTTTTTGTATTGGAAATGAATAGTACAATTTACACGTACCACATTTTTCCGTCATTATCTGTGAACTAGCAGCCGGCCACATCGCATACGACGTAATTAAATCGCAACTACTAGCGACAACACAACCACATTGATATTTTGTCGCGCAATCACAACTGCAAAAAGTTGCATCAACACTATTCACTCGTGACTACATTAATTTGCCGCTGCGATGTGGTGTGGTTGCGGTACGTGTGTGTCTACACTAACAGTTAGGCGTCACTTGGCATAACCTTGTGCCTCCAGCCCCTTTCCACCATCGGGGTACCAGATGCAGACTAGCCTACAACCCCGACATCGTTGACATTCCAGCTGTCCGTACCAAGCGCTTCGCAAATTCATTCCTCATACGAACCGCTAAAGAGTGGAATGAACTGCCTGTCTCTGTGTTCCCTGATTCTTACAACCCGAGTCTCTTTAAGTCGAGAGTGAATAGGCTTCTCCTGGGCAGGCATGTAACATCCTAGACTGCATCCTGTTAGCCAAACAAGATGGCGGTCAAATGCTTGCCTAGTTTTTAATAAATAAAAATAAAAAAATAAAGTCCCTACCCATTGGGAAAAAAGAAATAGGTAACTTACTTCCGCAAAAAAACACAACTTGCAAGAAGATTGCACATGCACACCCCGAAACTATCAGTGCATAATACCTGCAGCTGCAGACAGCAAGACAGCTACACACCTTCACCGATTAGACTACTCTACACATGTTTCGCCCAAACCCGGGGCATCCTCAGGACCTGTTAGATCGTGCGAAATACAACATCTCTTCATCACCATCATTTCAGCCGTACGACGCCCACTGCTGGACATAGGCCTCCCCCAAGGATCTCCACAACGATCGGTCCTGCGATGCCCGCATCCAGCGGCTTCCCGCGACCATGACCAGATCGTCGGTCCACCTTGTGGAGGGCCGCTCGGGTGTTCATTTTCTACTCAGTAAACCAGGGGAGCTCTTCTGAATCCTCGACGCTTCATGTGTCATTTAACACTTCATCTTTCTATATGTGTTCGAAAACTAACCCAAATCTATTGCGTACGAGAGATCATAGTATCCATAACATCTGTGACACAGCTCCAGAAGATGCTTCGAATTTCATGTGTTCTATTTATTTATGTTTATTTATTTATTACTGCAGAAATACAAATATTTTTTAAGTGTGTGTCATCTGCCTTCCCCAACGTGTGATAAATGTCAAACTGATAGAAATCCTAATAGATGTTGGGTTAAGACAATTTTATTAGTTTCCTGGTTGGCGGTCTAAATAAAAAATACTTATTCGTATATTTTATGTAAAAAAACAGTTTTTTCTATGTTTTGGAACTCGTTGACTAACCTATACGTAACAATTTTAATATCAGAAAACTTCTTAATATACCGAACAAAAGAAAATCAAAGCGCAAGGTAAGCAGCAGATCGAAGTCAATCTCCTCAAGGTCAAGTGGGAGCGTTGTTGACTTAATTAGTCTTTTATTCGACGATAGGCGCAGATTATGAGGAGCTTTTGTTGAGCCTGAAGATGGAGCCGCTCGGATAAGCAGACTCAAGCCGACCTTTTAAATGTCATGATCTTATGTTTATCAGTAGCTTTAGGGGAAGCTGTACTTACTTAGTACTTAGATCGAAGTTATAAATTTTCTTACAATCACACCAATTATCTAGCTCATAAGTAGTTATATTTAACAAACTGTTCTATAGAAACTAGATAACGGATAAATATACCTACTTATAATAATATATACTTTTGTTTTTGTAAATAAATATTTAATAGACATACGTTACACCCAGACCAAGACAAATAGACATGTTCATGCACACAAATATTTAATTTTGTCCTGTTAGGGGATCGAACCCGAGACCTCCGAATCGAAGTTGGCCGAGTAGTCTGTACATCGTAGTAAATAAAAATACCAATATTGTATTTTTTATATTTTCTTTACTATGTAGAAACCCGTAGCATAGTAGTCAGCGATTGGCTCCAATCGAATAGCTTGAGCAAATTTCGGTTCCGGCTCCCAGCTTTGCAGTCCTTAATAAAAACCAATCTGCATTCGGAGTTATTAAATTAAATTAACAATTCGGACTAAATATTATTTGTAGAGTTCCCGATATTTCGGCGCAGTTGCACATGCCATGATCACGGAGTAATTGAACTCACTGAAATGGTCGATATACCGTTTTCCGTAATAGTAAAAGTGACAATGACCAAGAAAGTTTAAAATGTTGTAAAACAATTTTCTAAGCATTTTTTTAACGAGCGATCCGCGTAGTCTTCGCACGGGTGCAATGTAGATACATAAGTAATATGCATCTATTATACTTTTAAATCACTCGAACAGATAGACGTCGGAAAGCGACATGTTGTATAATTTATACTATGTAGAGATAGTGTTGCCCAAGTGGCGATGGCAAATGAAACAAACGCCAGACAAGTGTTCAGATTGTACTCCTGAGGGAAATCGGCGGGATTGTCGATCGCCATCCGGTTTGAAGTGAGAAAATATTTTATAGTCTGTCGATTTTCAAACAAAACGATTACTCAATATTACTCGAAATGTGAAGCGGGGTTAACTAAGTGATTAATAGTAGTTTATGTGACTGTCGCATAATGAGGGGTATAAAAACACGAGTGGGAGTTTAAAAAACGAGCCTTGGCGAGTTTTTTTATAGTATTCCACGAGTGTTTTAATACCGAGATATGTGCAGTCTCATACACTACTTTATCTTAACGTGAAAAACACTTACGGCAGCCGCACCGCCCAGGGTGCTTACCATCAACTCTTATTGCGGTTTTGTTTAGGAACCTAAACTGATCTGCTTCGCTTATTCGTACCACGACAGCTTAATATCAATGACAGCGATTCAGTGATCGATCAATGACATTTCACAGCCGCTAAGCTGTCAGGAACTCTTATTTGACCTATAACCCGGTCGATTTAACATGTCACCTGCAGGTTATACCCGTCCCTCTCACTCTCCGGGCATGTCAGAATCGAGTGAAAGAGACGGGTAGAAGAAAAAGGACACAAATCGTTCGGTCATTAACATTTAGCAATTCATTTGCGATCCAGTTTTTAAAAGGTCAGAGTACGAAAGAAAGCGATTCATTTTAGGAACCTATTCTGCATCGCGCTATTTTTGAATCGCTGTCTTAAAGTTGATGGTAGGCACCCAGTACTTGCTACCGCGACTCATAAATAAATTAAATCCTGAGTTTAGAGACTCTCTTAATGTTTATAATTTAAATAAAAAATTGAAGACATTGTTCCTAGATACGCTGGATGGCGGTGATCGACTAATAATATAAGTGGGCACGTAATTATAATGTAATAAGATTAAGTACCTAAGTAGATATATAATAATAAAACTGTAAAATAATATAAAGCGAACTCAAGTTCATTAAGAAAACCTCAGTGGTTTGTAATGTACTTAGATGTAAGATTCAAATGTAAAACATTATAGATAATAAAAAAAAAACTACACTACTACACTCATTACATCCTACTATAATATTATAAATGTGAAAGTTTAGATGTTTGGATGTTTGGATGTTTGTTACTCAATCACGCCAAAACAGCTGAACGGATTTGGCTGAAATTTGGGACATAGATATTTTGTAGCCTGGAGAGGAACATAGGCTACTTTTTATCCCGAAAAAGTATCACATTCCCGCGGGATAACGACGTGTAGTTTACGCGGGCGAAGCCGCGAGCGGAAAGCTAGTTTATTATATACTAGCTTTCCGCCCGCGGCTTCGCCCGCGTGGACTACACGACGTTATCCCGCGGGAATATGTGATACTTTTCCGGGATAAAAATTAGCCTATGTTCCTCTCCAGGCTACAAAGTATCTGTGTCCCAAATTTCAGCCAAATCCGTTTAGCCGTTTTGGCGTGATTGAGTAACAAACATCCAAACATCTAAACATCCAAACATCCAAACATCCAAACATCTAAACATCTAAACTTTCACATTTATAATATTAGTAGGATTTCAAAAATAAAGCAAATCATTCTTAATTATAAAATGTGAATTGGTGCCAAACCCCACTCATAGGAGTCTATACGGTCTATTCCATCTAAATTAAAAATACTAATTTTAAAAAGTTTCTGATTGTTGCCGGCTAAAGAACGCCTTGAAAGAGTTGGAAGTCAGGGCCGGTAAATCCTACGGTTGCCATGGAGACTGTAAAATTAAGAAACATAAGTGTACTATAATGAGTAACAGCTGTATCCGGTTGTTTCATAATGACCATTATGCAACAGTTTTATTTTTTAAGTTGACTATGGCATAAAGTGGCATGTTTTCATAATTCGACTATTATAACATGAGTGTAGATAAAATAATGTTTTGATATTCTCAGCAGATATGTTTTTACTTCTTCTTCTTCTTTCAGTGTCTCCCCATTACTGGAGGTTGGCCGTCAGTTCCGCAAATCCATCTCTGTTTTTCGCCAAGCGAAACAGGAGCTCTACTCTTGTTCTCCGAAACGAAATTTCGGAAACGAAAGAAATTTAAACGAAGTTTCGTTTCTGCCGCTACTCTTGAACATTTTCGGACGCGCACGAAAAGTTCGAATCCATAGACAATTTTCGTGAACGAATGGAATGAACAACATTACGTAGGTTCTTTTAATGTCATTTACGGTAAATAACCGGTTTTTAAATTAACTTTAAAATTAAAACGTTGGTTTAATAATTTTAAGAATTTATTTAATTAGTAATGGTTTACTATGTTTAATAACCCAGAAACTGATAAATGAGCAATTAAAATTCAAGTTTATGTCGAAAAACACAGTGACACTAAAAGAACCCTTTCAATGACTGATAACCGCCCAAGTTAAGATGTCTATAGTCCCCACTGACCTCTATAGTCCCACATTCCTGTTTGTTCCGGTGACAGAGGAGCCACTTGCAGTACAAAATTAGGTGTCAAAATGAACATTCGTATGAAAAATTAGTTCCAATGATTATCACCGACCCAGATTTATGCTTGTCGTCGTATGACAACGTAACTTGTCCGCAGTATGACATTAGCTGAGCCGTCAGCCGTTACTTCAAAATTTCAAAATATTTGGTGCATAATTTGGTGCTATTTATACGGAATTACCAAAGAAAGTAAGTATTAATATTTATGTTTTGCACGCCTAATTCTTATTTAAATAATATTTTCGTAATAGGTTCCTATTATTAAGTTTCACCACATCTTTTCAGTATGGCTCAAAATTCCTGTTCGACAACTCCTCAGCAAATCACTGTACTACTCGATGAACATAAAGATCATGCTCGCGGCAGATTGAGGAGTATAGAAGGAAAGGTCCAGACAAAGAGGCTGTGGGAGGAGTTGTGCGACACTCTCAATTCCATGGGTGGTTGCACAAAGACGATTCAGTAGTGGCAAAAGGTACCTAATTATACTTACATCCTAACAATCCATACAAAAACTACCTGTGCCGCCCTCTGTGATCCACATACTTTTAAACTACGGAGACAATTAAAATTACAAGAAAGTTACTGTGTATCACTAAAAAATATAATAAGTATTCCCTGCAATGTATGTAGGTATACAATTTTGGAACTTATTTGAATGTTGTTTTGCAGCCTTACCTGCCTGCTACAGACGTCAGAAGCAGGTTGTATCAGTAATACCAGTATGAAGATGGGCGCGTAGAGAGAGAGACAGTAAGGAACGCTGAGCTCGCAGGCATCAGGGCTGCCATGCCATTTGCAGCTGTGTGAGCTATTGCGAGAACAACTTTAAATAATAAAGATTTTCTCCTGTTACCAACCAACTCCAACCTCGCACCTCAAACTTATTGCTTAGTTATTTAATTTTTTACTTTCTTGCATACACTATGCAATTTTTATTAGTGAAAAATTAAAAATGAAGTAGGTATTTAGAAAAAGTCGACCCGTCTCACAACCAGCTGCGATGGGATTCGAACCCACGACCTTTCGCTATCCGGGCGACTGCTCGCGAAGGATAAAAGGACTAAACAAATATAAATTTATAGGTTTTAGGTAGGAACCTACAACTTTATATTTGTTTAAAAGGAAAATATTCTAATATTTATATGAGATTTTTTTTCTCATAAAGGTTATAATATAATGTACTATAATGTTGTATAATCAGTGCTTATCCTATAACCAATTTGTTGTAATATGTAACGATATGTTTCTTGTTTTGTAAATGTTAAATGTAAGCTAATATCATGTATTGAAGTAAGAAATAAAAACCATTAAATACATTGATATTGTCTTTTTAATCTATATTAATATTATAAAGAGGAAAGATTTGATTGTTTGTTTGTTTGTTTGTTTGTTCATCGAATAGGCTCCAAAACTACTAACCGATTTGGAAAGTTCTTTGACCATTAGACAGCTACATTCTTCCCGAGTGACATAGGCTATATTTTATCCCGATATTCCTACGGGAACGGGTAGCAAGCGGGTAAAACTGCGATGATCCGCTAGTCTTCTAAACTAATATTATAAAGAGGAAAGATTTGATTGTTTGTTTGTTTGCATCGAATAGGCTCCGAAACTACTAGACCGATGTAGACAATCTTTGACCATTAGAAAGCTACATTCTTCCCGGGTGACATAGGCTACATTTTATTTGGATATTATAAGAATGCAGCAAGCAAATATGTAGCAAACACGCAGTTAGGCATGCATAACGATTTCCTCGTCTTGTCGTAGGTACATTTAACTGAGACACTGATGATTATCTCCTATGACAAAAAAAAAGTTACACAAGTGGGTTTTATTTCAATATTACAATTTTATTAATTGGTTTGGTATGAATGTATCTTCCTGGTTCCTTTCTAAAGTTTGTATTAATACAGCGCTTTTCTCTCGACCTGCCTGTAAAGCTCGAGTCGAAGATGCGGCTGTCTCAATTTCCCTGCGAATCTGCCTGGCTCTGTCCGTTTGGTGATCCTCTTCTGTCAAATAGGGACCTCCCTACTCGGGGAAAAAAAACTCCGGACCTCCATACCAGCCCTTATACATATGTACTATACACATAGCAGGCTACTATAATTTTAGCTGCTGTTTCTGGGCAGTAATGGACAAGCTAGACAAAAGACATCTCTACCATCGAACTTTCAATACACCAAATGTGCGTTCAACGGTGCAGCGTGGACGTTTTTGGATGGCAGTATCTTCCCTCTAGAGAGTCCTCAACAGCATTATCGACGGGTGTCATCACTCCCTTAGAAGATATCCAGAATCACCTGAAAATAAATAAAATAGAACTTTAGTATTGAAAATGAAGTAAATGAAAAAATCGTTAATCGGTTATCACTAAGTACCTATATTTACTACTTATTTCCGCTTAATATGATTCCTTTTTTTGAGATTTTGAAGAAATCTTATGTGCTTTGCTAGTACCTGTATGCGGTGCATTAAGTGCTGTTGTTTAAGTCAATATCTATATCTGAAAAGCGATAACCAGGCTTATGAAAAGTAAAATCGAAAAGTTCATTGAAATGCGTGTTTACATAGTACAAACTTACTTTAAGGGTTGGCTTGAACTCTTGTCGCCTTGCCCCTGGAGGTAATAAAGGCACTATCTCAGTCCACAGCTCCTCGAATAATTCCCGACTGAGTCTGTAATTTCCTATAAACTCTAGATCGGGAATATTCGCTATAAATAACTGATTTCGCAGGTGCTGCCGGTTCTTTCTCCTCTCCAAGCGTTCTTCGCGCAAAGCAGCAGCGATTAAAAGCTGCCTCGTAGCCATATCAGTTAATATTTTAATAAAAATCGACCCAAACGAAAATAGAAAGGTAACGCTTTTGAGTTCGTCAAAACTGCGAACTAAAAACTGCCAAACTTCAATTTTCGTTCGTTATTAAATTGAATTAGAGTAGGCTTAGAAAATTTAAACGTCAAAGCATTTTCGTTTCAACGAAGTTTCGAAACGAAGAAGTCGGTGGTAGGAAATGTGCGAAGTTTCGAAAGAAATTTCGTTTTTCGTTGAATTAGAGTAGACCTGCAGTTCTTCTGCTTTGGCGATACCAGTCCACTCCCTTATGTTTCTCAGCCATGACTTTTTTCGTCTTCCAGCACGTCTTTTGCCTTCTATCTTGCCCATCATGATAAGTTGAAGCAGCTGATATCGGTCGTGTCGTAATGCATGTCCCAAATATTCAACCTTACGCTTTTTGATGGTCCGCGTCAAGTTCCGCGACATTGCGACGCGCTGGAGCACTGTCTCATTTAGTACTTTATGGGTCCAACTTATACGCAGCATGCGACGGTAACACCACATCTCGAACGCTTCGAGACGTTTCCTCACGTCTTCTTTTATAGTCCATGCTTCGCAGCCGTATAGGACCACCGGCCAAATGTAGCACTGGAGGATCCGTACTCTGAGTTTTATGTTGATGTTTCGGCAGCATAATACTTTCTTCATCTTCATGAAGGACGCTCGAGCAATTTCAATCCGGGACTTAATTTCTTGATCCGAGTCCCATAGTTCATTCACCCAAGCGCCGAGGTATTTGTACTGCTGTTCTCGCTCTATATCTCTGCCAGCCACTGCTAACTTCGGCTTCAAGTCGGGATTACGAGATACAACCATCTACTTGGTCTTTGAGATGTTCATTGTGAGACCGGCCTCTGCACTACTCTTTTGCACTCGGTTTAAAATCTCTTGCAGGTCACGTTCTGAAGAAGCGATAAGCACTGTGTCGTCGGCATAGCGCAAATTATTAATAATTTTGCCGTTTACTTTTATGCCCAGTTCTATCCCCTCTAGTGCTTCGGACATTACTGCTTCGGAGTACAAATTAAATAGTAAAGGAGATAAGATGCAACCCTGCCTGACGCCCTGATGTTTTTACTACTGAGATACAAATATTCCTTATGGATAGATATGGAGAAGGGGCCCCATGGCCCATGAGGACAGATCCACATAAGAGTTATCCTCATCAAAAGTTTTTTTTTTGAAACGTGACCAAAACTACACACTCAAGAAGAGTTACATTAAAAAAAATCTATGAAATTAATCATAAAATAGTTGTCAAGTTAGTTAATTTAATCGTTTTCTTACTAAGTTTTGGTCTTCAGTGTTAGTAAATATTACTTCCCTTTCAAATATCTTTAAAAAAAATCTTCTGCTCATAGCGCTCATCTTTCGCGTGTTATCCAAAAGGAAAGAGGGCGTTCAAACATTTGGTTTTGACTTAAACTATTATTCTTTTGCCCTAAGCCGCCCTTGGAACACTAATCCAAAACCCAAAGTCATTCTTAATGGATATAGCAATTAAAGCGGCGTGGACGGCGCGAACTAATGTTGTAGACAATTGAACATAAATATTACATTACGCAAGTCAACGCAATCTACTTAGGCTAAAGTCACATTAATATATTATTAACTAGCTTTCCGCCCGCGGCTTCGCCCGCGTGGACCACACGACGTTATCCCGCGGGAAAGTGACGTTTTTCCGGGATAAAAAGTAGTATATGTTCCTCTCCAGGCTACAAAGTATATATGTGTCCCAAATTTCAGCCAAATCCGTTTAGCCATTATCGAGTGATTGAGTAACAAACATACAAACATTCAAACATCTAAACATCTAAACATCCAAACATCTAAACATCTAAACTTTCACATTTATAATATTAGTAGGATACTTTAAAGGCCACGAAATGTAAGATTCGTGACATAGACTTGGGACATTCCCCTGATAAGCTTTGAATCTGAGATAAGCAGATTCACCGTTATGTGCTTTTTCATAGAATTTGCTCGTATTCATTTAAAATATAACAAGTAGGTAGCTAGGTATATTGGATGTTTTTAATTGGGTTATAGTAATACATTTTATTTGTACTTGCCATTGACACGAAAAAGAAGATTGGGATATAGGTGTGGTAATTCCCCCCAATGATTTGATATATCATACTATTCGTGTACTTACCTGCACCCATAAAGTCTTAATGGAACCTAGGTACCTATACAGCTATCCACGTAGTTGAATTTTGATCTAAGTCTGTTTAGATTTGCTAGCGATATTATTATTATTATTTATTATTCAGGCAGGCAGTTGAGACAACTGATGCCTGTGTCCAATTACATTTTTTAATTTGTGTTTACAGTGGCGATCAGATAATTTAAGACAACAGTAGTAATTTTACGAGGTGTCTTTGAAGCCTCGTTGCTTCGCCAAGCATTGACCTAGCTGTGATCTGATGATGGCCATCTAGGAAGTGAATGGAGGAGATTCAGATCGCTATACACAAACAACTGGTCTGATCAGCGTTCTAAGAGATATAAAAATCAGAGTTTTCGATTTCTCGATTTCCATACAATTTTATGCAAATTTTGTGGATTTTTTTAACATATCCTTATATCTTTTAGAATGCTGATCAGAACAGTTGGGTGTATAAATCTATCTGAATCTCCTCCATTCACTCCCTAGATGGCCATCATCTGATCTCAGCTAGGTCAATCCCTGGCGGAGAACCAAGGCTTCAAAGACACCTCGTTGGTATGAAAATTAACTGTTGTCTTTAATTATCTGATCGCCGCTGTAACAACATCCCGCGAATGCGTACCAAGTGCTTTTCTTCATCCTTTGTGATGCGCACCGCCAAGGAATGGAATACCCTGCCTGCGTGTATATTCCCGAATGACTACAACCCTAAAATTTTTAATGCTAGAGTGAATAGGCTGCTTCTGGGTAAGCTCGCTCCATCTTAGGCTTCTTCTCAACCCTAAGGTTCAGTGTGAAGCCAAGAGCAAGCCCCTTATACATAAAAAAAAAAGTTATCTCGTTTGTATGAAAATCGACTGGTGTCTTTAATTATGTGACAGCCACTGTATAAGGTATGCATCTAGTCTGTTCTTAAACTGGTTTGTGTTTTCGGCTGTGACTATTTCTTCAGACAACTTATTCCACATTTATTTTATTTTCTTTTTATTTTTATTTAAAAGGCACAGCTACAGAACACAAACCAAAACATACAAAAAAAAATCATTTACATTTCCACCACTCGGTTACTGAAAAAGTGCTTGTGCGGGTTATTATTTGGATCTAATTTTTGCCAGAGGCTGTGCCCTCGCAGATGTGAATTTATTCTTGTTGCGGATGAGCATCTTGTCGAAGCCATGTATGTTATAATGGCCGGTCAGGATCTTGTAATGATTCTTGATATGAAAAGAAAAATAGAATAACATTACATTGTAATGGCTCCATAACGGCGGATATTAGCGATATACAGGGTTTCTTGTAAAACTCCAATTAACTCGCTGGAGAAACTACTAACACCCTAGTTTATTGCGCCTGTTCTTCTTATCAGTAAAAAAAGTCTTGAACGGTAGGAAAATATTGACGATTCAAAAGAGCTTATTTATTAAGTCAAGTTAAATAAAGATATTTTTTTTCTTTAATATTATTTTTTTATAAACAACAAAACTCGATAAATTGGTTGGACATTGGTATGAAAAATCGATAATTTTTTGTCATTTTTCGGAAAAGTCGTGGAACATAGTTCCATGTTGTTATTTATGGTGTTATTAATCTGCTCCAGCGTGTTTGATGGTGTTTTCAATAACCCTGTAGGTATATTTTGAAGACTGATTTGGAGCAAGGGTACAGAGACCTACCGTCTGCGCCAGAGGTCTCGGGTTCGATTCCCGCACAAGACTAATATATATTATGTGCATGAACATGTCTAGTTGTCTTGGTCTGGATGTAATCTATGTATATCAAGTATGTTTTTTCAAACAAAAAGTACATAAATATAATGACTATTTATCCGTTATCTAGTTTTCATAACAAAGTTTAAGAGCTAGATAATTAAGCGAGCTAGATTTTCAAGTAATATTATGATTATAATGAAAATATATACGTACCGAAAATATGAATTTAAATAATTTTTAATTTTTCGTGTCTTTCTTTAGCCGCATCGACCGTGCACCGCTTTAAAAAACGTCACAAGTGTTGTTTTGCAACATAATTCAGAGTAGATTTAGGTGAGCCGAATAACATTTTAACGACGCCATAACGGCGAATGTCCGCCAAGCTTACAGCATTAAAAATTTGCCACTTTTATTTGTACAGCGCATTTGTTTGAATTTTTATTACACCCCACACACGTTTGTGACCTGTTACGCTTTATTTTGATGTCATGAGAGTAATTTTGGCATTCATATGCAGTGTTATTTTAAATAAAATCGAAAATAAAAATTTATTACTAATGTTTTTTTTGCATATTAAATAACCTGTAGAAAATCCGCAGTCAATGATACCTAAAGAATGAAACAACAACGGTTTTAGAGGGACTCTGATTCTTGACTCTAAATTAAGGCGCTACTCGGAAAAATATGGACTTTTTGATTTAAACTATAGGACGGTCACAGTTGTTAAAAATCTGGTAATAAGATATATATTTCTTCATACCTTTATCTAGAATCGTATAGTTTCAACACGATTTTATGATTTTGCCTCGACACTTTTACTTTCGAAAAGACCTCTAAAAATACGAAAAGTGAAGATTATTCTTAAATGGGGTTACTTACACTATTGGAAATTGGTTTAATTAGTGGACACCAATAATATTGAGGATCGTACAGAAGCATTTTTTAATCGCTGTAGTTTTTTAATACGAAGTGATTTTTTGTTTTTTTTGCCTAATCTGCAAAATCGGTCTCGCTCCCGCGCGCGTCGTTTTCTCATTGCTATCTCGCTTCAGCACATTTTTTCCGAGTATCGCCTTAACTCGATGTTTAATTTATTTATTTTTAAGATGTCTCGCAAATTTTGTTTTTGAGATCGATGTGTATGCTTGCTTTTATTTTTTTAAGCTCACTAATGTTTTGAAATTACTTTTGATACGGGAAAGAGATTGCTCACGTATTTCTAGTGGGATAAGCAATCAAATCTGTTTTAGATTTTTACCCGACTTCAAAAAAGGGGTGGGTTATTAGTATGTAATTGCCTCGCAATTACTGTAATGGATCAATCTGGAGCAATAAGGTGGAGCGATGTTGCTCCATATTTCGTGTTATCGTATGGCCGTATTTTTAGCAACAGGTTGCTACATTTTGACATTTTGCCATCGCCCTGCTTAATGTGGTCGTGACGTCATATTTGACGTTAATTGGCAGGAAATGTGCAATTTCAGTTGCTAGTGTAAGCTTGCCTTTAAATTACCACACTTTGTGCTTTAACCACACTCACATTCTCAATGATTATTCATTTGTGGAGTTTGGGGCCAATATGTTTTTAACTGCCTCTGTGGTCTAGTGGTCCTCTCCACCTATTTTAGACCATGAGGTCCCGGGTTCGATTCCCAGTAGGGGTACATATTGTATTCGATTTGGTTGGTGGTAGGACTTGTTCTTAGTCCGCCTGGCTAGCTACCACCATCTTATTCTAAGTCTGACGCCATAACAATGATGTTTTCAGCATTATTCTGTTCTGGCAGTTAGAGATAAGATAACCAGTTCCTCAGTGATTGAGGATTCCGGGAGTAGTGCGCTTCCACCCTCAGCCTTATCATCACATAACATCAGGTGTGATGAAGGCTAAGTGCTACCCCGTTGTGGATTAAAAAAAATAAAAAAATGTTACGTTCACGTCAAGCCAGTTTACACCTTTGAGGCAATCATCGATCACAAACTATTCTAGGATTAAGTAGCGGTGTATACTTCTAGTCAATAGTTTATTGAATACAGTATAGTTTTTCTAAACTAATTAACTAAACTATCAGTAAAAGATTTGTCTATAAAGCTAACAACAATGAGGTCTAATAAGATCAAAGAGAGTCCAGTCCATTCGACGTGAGACTACCGCGTATTAATTGTCTTCAGCCTTCGGAAATGAGCTCTTTTTGCAATATTTGTTCCAATAATATTTCTAATTATGTAACACGCGTGATTTCACTTGGATAAAACAATAGTCAACGATAACAAGCTTTTCGCCGTTCTTAAGGCGCCGATTCCCCGAAATTTTAAGTTATGGATTACTCGCAAATCGCAAGTACTTAAAACTTGGAAAAAATATATGTTATTTTACAGTTATTTATCTAGTGCTTCCGGCCGTTTTTTTTCGATTGGTGATATTTTACTGTGTCAAATAAAATCCCAAACATCCGTCTAATCGTAATCCAAATATCGTATTACTTGCAGTATACTTCGTTTTAGTTAATAAAAAATTTACGAAAATGATTGGTTTGAGTAGCCGAGGGATTCCGGCCGTCAAAATTTAAAAAAAATTATTAGTTAATTTTTAATTGAATTTTAAGTGATTTTCGATTCGCGGGGCGCTCGCGAGTTCATAGTTCACTGCCGGCTGCCGGCCGCTGCGTCCGCGTGAAGTGTATCGAGCGCGGCCGAGCAAGCGTTAGCGTGCCTATTTCAGTCGGGCGGGAATCCTCGCCTTAATCTTGCACACTCTTCCAGAGGGCCAATCGCCGTAATTCTATGAAGCGCGTCTTCATCGCGTTTGGGTCTTGACGTTTAACTTCGTATTGCCGTAATGACATAACGACGCACACGTCACGCAAACCTATAGTCCTACAATCCTGTCTGATCCGGTGACATCCGTGACAGAGGAACCACTTGCAATACGAAATTAGTTGTCAAAATAGACTGTCGTATGAAAACTGTTTCAGTTCCAAAGATTATCACCAGAACATAAAACGTTGTCGCACTGTCAAAGCCGCGCGTTATCAAAAACGGTTTTGCACGTCAACTGCACTTCAACTGCACGTACACTTGACTAATGCGTCATAGAATTACCGCGATCGGAGCCCAGTTGCGAGTGAAAACACCTATCATTTAAAGAATGCGGGCCTAAACAACAGCTGGCTTTCTATTATCGATATCGCCAGTAGAATTGAAAGAAAATGCATGGGATTGACATTAGCAGTCACGTGACATTTCGATCGCTAATGTCACAGCCATCTCTATCGTCTTCTACAAGCCATGCGCATAAAGTTGGGAACGTCGCATTTCTAGTTTTAAGTGAACCGATTTGACACCGTTTGACAGGTAAACAGCGAGTAAACCTCGAGTACTGAATCCTATGGAGATGGCATATCTTCTATACATCTATACAAATAAATAAAATTGAAGTATCTGTTTGTAACATTAAAATAACCGCTTTTTACTACGTTCATATGATTATATATACGGTACATATACCTAAATGACATGTCTTACAATTTTTGTCTGTCTGTCTGTTTGTTCAGGCTAATCTCTGAAACGGTTGGACCGGTTTTGACGGGACTTTCATTGGCAGGTAGCTGATGTAAAAAGGTGTAACTTAGGCTACAAATATAAGCTAAATCGACATTGTACTCATAAACCTGTAGCCATCTTGTTCTATCTTGCCTCCAATACTCCATGTAAAAAGAGACAGCAATATATTTATTCGACCTATTTTTGGTAACAATAAAATGTGACGCCATAGTTGTATGATTGAGGCCGGTCGCCATTTTTGTTTCTCGGTATGTGTAGGTACGCCTCACTTTTTCGTAGGTATGCCATATCCATAGGATTCGTTCTCTGAGGAGTAAACCGGTTCACAGCAATGTTGCCGTTCCGCTTCATAGCATGGCTTGTAGAAGATAAAGATAAAGATAAAAATATTCTTTATTCACTTAGACATAATAAATATGTACTTATGAATCGTCAATATTTTCCTACCACCCATTCAAGACTTTTTTAACTGACAAGAAGACGATAGAGAAGGCTGTGCTAATGTCAATCCCATACATTTGACTTTCTATTCTACTGGCAATATCGATAATAGAAAGCTACTTGTCTACAGTTTAAACGCGTCGCACGTTGCCTCTCATCTCTCTGAACAAGTCCTTACAATGGCGTGTTCGTCTCGTTTTGTAACCAGAGTTTTACGCGTCGATACAGAGCAAATTATCTTTTCAACCGAGCGAGCGACGGCCTATCAGTCATGTCAACCTCCCTGATTGATGGGCCGTCAACGGGTACATGACGAGGCTTGTGCTATTTTTAAATGAAAAAAGTTGGTCCTTCGATTTTGCCGCCTTGTCTTTAACACTTTCGCTCGCGTTATGAACAGTCGCCATTTTGTTTTTCAGTTTGATGAATGGGAATTTGTTGGCAGTTAATTAGTTGTTAAGACTTGAAATTAATTAAAATGCTTTTATAAGCTGGTTAGTATGATTCTAAACTCCAGCTATCTCTAATTTAACTGTAGTCAACTATTCCCCAGAAAAGTTAAAATTAACTATCAAATTAATTGTAAAACTGATAATTAAAATAGTTCTTAAGACTTTTGAGACAACTAAATGATATTTATATAGTGAATAGAACGTTACGTACGCCTGGTTGTTTTTTTTATTCATAACGAGATAGCACTTACGCCCGAATTCTCGTACGCCAATCATCTTTGGGAGCGTCTCAAACATCATGGCATCTCTTTCATACGTTTGACATTTAAAGTGACAGGGCGATGTTTGAGACGCTCCCAAAGATAAGTAACGTACAAGTATTCGGGCATTAGCCTCATCATACCTGCGGGCCAATCGCCGTAATTCTATGCAGCACGACTTCATCGCGTTTGGGTCTTGACGTTTGACTTCGTATTGCCGTAATGACATAACGATGCACACGTCACGCAAACCTATAGTCCTACAATCCTGTCCGATTCGGTGACATCCGTGACAGAGGAACCACTTGCAATACGAAATTAGCTGTCAAAATAGACTGTCGTCTGAAAACTGTTTTAGTTCCAAAGATTATCACCGGAACAGAAAACATTGTCGCACTGTCAAAGCCGCGCGTTATCAAAAACCTTTTTAAAAGGAAGAAAGAAAGAAAGAAAATAAATCATAGAATTACCGCGATCAGGGATCTGGACCCTGTTGAACAAAATTTACATATTTGTAAATTGTGATTGTATTTACAAGTAAGGTGAGTTAATCAGCACTTGTATTACAAGTCTAAAAATTTATCACTTTTTAAACATACCCATCTAATAAGGTGTAAATCCCTTAACACATAAGTTTTGGTTTGTTAACATAGCACTGTCATTTATGATAAGTGGTCAAGAATAAAGGTCACAGCAGACATATCAACTCGTAAACGGATCGTAAACGTATCAACGCGAGCGGTTCTTTGTATGAAACCCCCTACTGCAAAGCACACTAATCGTAATCGTACCGTAATCGCCTCGCCTCGGGATCAGCTCACGAACCGTTGCGGGTCGCACAACTTGCTATCCCCGCGCTTACCGCTAGTCGTCCACGCGCTCACGTCTCTCCGTACCCGAGCTTACGGCTCTACGCACAGTGGTCTGAAAATGAAAATGAACATCACATTTTTTTGTATCTTTTTTATATAATTTTTTTCCCCTTGCTTTTGTTGTTTTTTTTTCTCTCAATTTTTTTATTTGTAACCACTGTGCGGCGGGCCGTAAGCGCGGCGTCGTCTACCCGTAGCCGAGTCGACGTACCGTCGCTGATCCGGTTTGGTTACGTGCTTGCGTTAGGTTGACGCCTGGTTGACGGCGAAGCGAAAGGCGATACGGTGTCGATCCCTTTCCGAGTTGATGTTATGTGCTGTGACCTTAAATAAGTAAACTTTTTACGCTAAAAAGATAAAGTAAGATTGCAGGGTTAAAATTCTCACGAAGGAAAAACAAGTTTATTAAAAAAAGTAAAAATAAAAGCTATTAAAGTGGCACTCGTTGACGTGAAGTTAATAAACTATTCCAAGGTTTGTGTAATCCACGTAATTAATACTCATTAGTGCTAAAACGAAACACTAATTACAAAGGTGGTAGGTTCAAACAAATGCCCTGTCACTAGCTCACGTCCATTAAAAGTACATTATGCGCCAAACTAGACTTTTTAAGTAAAATGTTTAAAGAAATTGCATGAATTACGATTGTGTGTTACTTTAGTATACTTACTAGCTAAATATTTATTGACATTATAGCTCCATATGGTAATATAGCGGAGAAAAAAAGCGACTTCAGGTGCTTTTTTTTATTTTGTTGACATTTTTTTCAATTTATTGACACGTTTCTTATTATTTGTTGTCGTTTATTTTTCAGACATTTTAATTATGTTTAATTTTTTTATAGAATTTTCTTAAAATGAGACTCAAATTTGTACGCGCATTGATGGCTAAACAGTGATACATTTTTTTAATAACACCTGCTATATGTTTTTCCTATGTTTACAAACAAATGATTTGTATTTGTATTGTATTGTATTGTATTGTATTTAATGTGATGGGTAACCATATCAAGACCTCCGGTGAAATGGAAGGCGTTTTAAGTTGTTGGTTTGTTAGCTTACATTCATTACTTACCTACACTTAAATGTTTGTACTTATTTGTATTTTTGGTGGCGTCTTTTGTTACTCGCACAGGCCCTGCCAGAATACCAGCGTTGTTGTAGGGTGACATTTTTTCCCACAGCAACAACATAATAATATGCTGAGGCAGGGTCCTGATTGGCCCAAGACAAAGTTACCTACTTAACTGTTTTTTTTTGTATTTGTTAAATAGTTGCGTTCTTTGTTATTTGTATTCTATTGTAGTGTTAAACTTGTGATGTGCCAATAAATGCCTTTTATTCATTCATTTCATTTAATTCATTCATTAACAATCTATATCGGGTACGCTCCATCCACTCTATTTCATACGGCAGAAAATAATAAATGGTTCGTGATAATGAATAATAAGTACAAAAATCCATTTTAAAACTAAATTTTTTATTTTTTTATTTTACAGAATTATTTTTCTTTTTTAAAAACTGTTATTTCAAAGTTGAATGTGATTGATGTTTTTGTGAATGTAAAATGTTTTAAGGATTTTCACGTGCCTTATTTAGTTTCTTTCTTTTGTTAAAATTTTCGTTTCTGCAACAGAATCAAGCTTCATAAGATATTAATTCAAGGACATGTTTACATGAAACTCAAAAAAGGTTTGCTTAAAAAATTATCCTTCCTGCGAAGAGTTAAATCCGTTAACCCTCGCTCCTGGTAGATAAAGTAAACATCGTGTCCGACTGACGAGTCAGCGGCGACGGGTTGGAAGACACGAAGTCGGCAAGTTACGTAAACGCTGAAGTTTGAGTTTCATAATTGTTGGATTGAGTCAGCAGGGCAGTTCTTGAGTCAAAACATTTTACGGATTATCATAATGGTGAAATGGTTAGCAGACGCAAAATGTCGTCCCTGCTTTTAATTTCAGATTAACCCTTGTGGCACCCGTTCCTGGGTGTCGGGATAAATATAGCCTATGTCACTCGAGAAAAATGTAGCTTTCTATTCGTGAAATAATTTTTAAAATCGGGGCAGGACCATTAGAAACATACAATGCAATAAACAAAACATCTAATATTTCCTCTTTTTATTAGAATAGAAGTATAGATATAGATTTGACTGTATATTAACTTACACAACTTAATTATCTGTTTAATTAACGATGTCTGTAACGGTACGTAGGAAAGTTAGAGAGTGTATGCAGGACTAAGGATTTAAATACATTACGCGGCATTTAATATGAAAACCTTGAACTGTCTTGTCATTGTAATTTCAGACAATAATCTATATATAGAGGATATGAATAAATCTTATTTATGGATCAAGTGTACAGCTAACTAAAAAAACCAGATAAAATTTATCACATTTCTCTGCGCTTCCACCTTCAGCCGTATCACCCCTTAACATCAGGTGTGATAAAGGCTAAGTGTTACCCCGTTGTGGATAAAAAAACCAGATAAAATTTATTACATTTCTCACAATCAAACGCAACAACACGCGTTAAAGTAAGTATTCATTAACACAGAACAATTTCAATAAAGCAGACGACTTTTGATACTAAGTAATTAATCCACCTGACTATCCTCGAGTTTATCTATCAGTTTAATGGGAGTTTCGATCAATTTTCAACTGAAATATCGAATTTCGACTACCTAAGGCTGTAATTTGGTTAGGGCTTCTGATAGCTCAGAATCATCTTGGGTTAAATGTTGAAATATCGAATTGCTTTAAATTGATAGGTATCATTTATTAGGACAGTGTAATTGGAGGTATTATTCGATTTGAAATAAATAAATATAATACAAATTTTATCATTTTTATACAATTACGCGTTAAGGAGGTTAACCACTTAAGGTGTCGTGAAATACACGAAAAGACAACTTAAATATTGATTTGTATAATAAAAGTAACGGAGATTGTTTTATTTTACTCTCGCTATATCTAGTTTTTAACCGACCTTAAAAAAAGGAGGAGGTTATCAATTCGACTGTACGTTTTTTTATGTGTGTTACCTCAGAACTTTTTAGTTAATGAACCGATTTGGATAATTCTTTTTTACCGGAAGGCACCGACTTCAAACAGTTCAGTAAGTACCAAGATAAGTTAAAAAAGTCACGCATTTTCGTCCTTTGAATTAAAAATTCTAATTAATTTTTTAGTTTTTTAGTGTTTGTTAATTTTTGTTTGAAGATTCTTTATGAAGGCGGTTGAATTTATTTTTTTAATGTTTTATTATTTTCTAATAATTATTGTAACATGTTTCGTATTTGTGTGCAAAACACTGCTTTTCTCTTACTATTACTTGCCCTGACAAAATTCACCAAAAGCCAAGATCATTCGATACAATCCAAAACACCCCGACACCAAACAAATGGTATACACTCAATCAGTACAAAAACTGTTAGTGACGCTCGGATTTGTGTGCAAACATCTATTATTTACGTTGACGACCCATCAGGCTAATATCGCGGGAAAAATGCCAGTCGCCACATCAGCGTTATTTGGCCAAGCCACAGTAGAATGTTGCCAGTAAATATAGTTACAGAGGTGCAGTGTTGCCAGTAAATGTATACAGGATTGAGATTTATGAGCCAAGGGGTAATAAAGAGGGTGCTGATGTTCTGTTAAAAATATTGCTATGAGTAAAGGTACCGCAACAGTGGCTTCATACTTCGGTACTGGTCAAAAAGATTTCGAGTTTCTAACAAAATGATCAGGGTGCCTACCATCAACTTTAAGACAGCGATTCAAAAATAGCGCGATGCAGAATAGGTTCCTAAAATGAATTGCTTTCTTTCGTACTCTGACCTTCTAAAAACTGGATCGCAAATGAATTGCTAAATGTTAACGACCGAACGATTTGTGTCCTTTTTCTTCTACCTGTCTCTTTCACTCGATTCTGTCATGCCCGGAGAGTGAGAGGGACGGGTATAACCTGCAGGTGACATGTTAAATCGACCGGGTTATAAGTCAAATAAGAGTACCTGACAGCTTAGCGGCTGTGAAATGTCATTGATCGATCACTGAATCGCTGTCATTGATATTAAGCTGTCGTGGTACGAATAAGCGAAGCAGATCAGTTTAGGTCCTAAACAAAACCGCAATAAGAGTTGATGGTAAGCACCCAGAACGCTAAAGGCCTTTTCCACATGCCTTAATTCAGGGGGCCAAGTCTGCTACCGTTAAGTCACCATCGTGCCTTAATCGTGTTTCTTTTTTTTATATATAGTATGGGCTTGCTCTTGGCTTCATACTGAACCTTAGGGTTGAGAAGAAGCCTAAGATGGGGCGAGCTTACCCAGAAGCAGCCTACTCACTAGTTGTAGTGCTTTTTAAAACACTAGTTACAAGAATTATGACAGTATGATGTGATGTGAATGTAGTGTGTGGTGTGAACTCAGATCATATAATACTAGGGTGTGACCATCAGTAGTATTGTGAAAAAAGTACACATTTCTTGTAACTAGTGTGTAAAAAAGCAATACAACTGAACTACAATAATTGAAACACGATTGAGACACGATTGTGACTTAACGTTAGCAGACTTGGCCCCCTGTTGTCTTAAATGTTTAGTGAGTGACTAAATTGAGTCAAGTAAAATAGTATTTTGTAATAGTATTTTACCACTTCTGTGGTCTAGTGCTTCACACCGCCGATTTCAGACCCAGAGGTCCCGGATTCAATTCCCAGTGGGGATACATATTGTATTCGGTTTGGTTGGTTCTTAGTCGGCCTGGCTAGCTACCACCATCTTATCTAAGTCTGACGCCATAACAATAATGTTTTCAGTATTATTGTGTTCCGGCAGTTAGAGATAAGATAGACAGTTTCCAGTGATTGAGGATTCCGGGAGTAGTGCGCTTCTACCTTCAGCCTTACCACCACTTAACATCAGGTGTGATGATGGCTAAGTGTAAGTACTACCCCGTTGAAAAAAATAATAACTAGTTGAGGTTGTGACCAAGCGCTGACTGAGCTAATGTCGAACCGTAAAACTGTTACGACAGCTTTTAAAACATTTTCCACTTCCAGCAAATCTCGTTACTGACTGACTGACAGACAACGCACATCCGAAACTATTGAGCGCAAGAAGCTGAAATTTGGCGTGTATGTACTTTGGGGAGTGTAGGGGTTTCACTAAGAAAGGATTTTTGATAATTCCCCCTTTAAGGGTGTAAAAAGGGGGTCCACGCAGACAAAGTCGCAAACGTAGCGCAAGTAATACCTATATCAAGCGTCTTTTTGATTAAATGCAAATAGGTACCGATTTTAACCATCACATTTGGACTTCATTCACTGCGCACCCCTCCACTATACATCGTTTCGTCCATTTCCCAATGATTAATGATATTCATTAGTTTTTCGCCGCATCACCTACGGATAAGGGTGCTAATAGCGTTACTAATGCCACCTTTGATTTAAGGTCATATCACACACATCATCAACTCGGAACGGGATCGACACCGTATCAACTCGAGCCATCAATATTTATTTTAATTCTTTTTATTTTATTTTTATTTATTTAAAAAATACAGCTACCTATATATAAGTTATAAATACACATAGTCGTTGAAATAATTACTGAGGGCCAATTACAAGTTTCCACAGATATATCACTTATGTCTAGTTAAAAAGGTAACAAATGAGTAGAGTTAATGATGACGGATATCGTAATCGTTATAAATTTGAAAAAAATTACTTACATAGATTTGGCTACATTTTAGAACAAAAAAAAACTAAATAACCAAGTCATGATAAATAAATAAAAAATATATAATAAAATTTAAAAAAGAGTTATCATTCAGTATACGTTTTAATTTAGATAATTCTTTGTAATAATTCCCTAGTGCAACGCACTTTAATCGGAATCGTAACGTGACCGCCTCAACCAGCACTCCGATCGCGGTAATCTTATGATAGGCAGGTGTACGTGATAAATTAAATAAATAAGTGATGAATCTTTGGAGCTAAAAAGTTTTCATACGATAGTTACTTTCGTATTGCAAGTGGCTCCTCTGTCTCGGATGTCACCGGAACAGCGGGCCGATCGCCGTAATTCTTTGCAGCGCGTCTTGATCACGTTTGCGTCTTGACGTTTGACTTCGTATTGCCGTAATGACATAACGACGCACACGTCACGCAAACCTATAGTCCCACAATCCTGTCTGATCCGATGACATCCGTGACAGAGGAAACACTTGCAATACGAAATTTGCTGTCAAAATAGACTGTCGTATGAAAACTGTTTTAGTTCCAAAGATTATCATCGGAACAGAAAAGGTTGTCGCACTGTCAAAACTGCGCGTTATCAAAAACGGTCTTGCACGTCAACTGCACGTACACTTGACTAATGCCAAGTCCAATAAATGATTTTCTTTCTTTCTTTCTTTCTAATGCGTCATAGAATTACTGCGATCGGGACCCAGACAGGATTGTAGGACTATAGGTTTGCGTGACGTGTGCGTCGTTATGTCATTACGGCAATACGAAGTCAAACGTCACGACGCAAACGTGGTCAAGACGCGCTGCATAGAATTACCGCGATCGGGGCGCAGAGCGCAGCGGTCGGCGAGCTGTATTAAGGCGGTTCTCATACTGGCGGCCGGCGCACTCAGCCCATGGAACACCGCCGGATCTCCATACTGTGCTGCTGTACCGCGTCGCGTGTTTAGTGTGTTGGACCGGGCGTGTTTTGTTTACCAGCAAATTGATAGATTAGCAAATTTATAGATAATAGTTCGACATGCATTTCTGTTCCGGTGATAATCTTTGGAACTAAAACAGTTTTCATACAACAGTCCATTTTGACAGCTTATTGCGTATTGCAAGTGGCTCCTCTGTCACGACTGTCACCGGAACAGACAGGAGTGTGGGACTATATAGTCCATTCGCTTAGATAGTGTCGCTCTGCCACAATGCCGTGCGGGTGTACCGACACTATCTAACCGAACGGACTATACTCGTACGTGCTTACTCTGCAATCAGTTGCCTAGCGGTACCGATTCGACGAACTGGAGCTGCTGATACGTTTTGGTAACGTACCTCAGATCATATAATATATACTAGTTACGTACATATTATATGCTTAAGTTAATTTGAAAGCGAGGCGAAAGCGATACGGTGATGATAATTTTCGAGTTGATATGTGCGCTACGACCTTAAGCCGTTTTGTGATTGGAGGTAATGTGACGTAAATAGATGCTTAAAGATTGAGCCGATATTTTCTGCTATTCAGCTCAGGAGTCCTCTCTCCCTTTCTTACGCGTGTCAAATGAAAGGGAGGTTAAAATGAGGAAGACAGCTTTATCTCTGGATTTAGGTAATCCGCTTATCTTGAAGACAAAGATAGGTTTATATATTTAATTAAAGGCTATGTCGACGAAGGCGCTTTATTGACTAGACCTCTTTAGATATAAAACTTGATGATGTCAATGAATTATTTACTGGGGCTATGTTTATTTATGAAGTCAGAGAGATAATTGAATCCTTAAGATATACCCAAAAGATAATTAGTTATTATTACTAATATAAGATTCGAAAATCTATATACAATCCTGCAAATACATTTCTTTCCAGCAGGAATTTGATGTTTTTCCAGGATAAAAAGTAGCTATGTCAAAACTTATGAATTGCCTAACGCGAATATATAGAAATAGCGATCCAGATTAGTTGCTAGGCAACACCTAGCAACACCCTGGCAACTGTCGTTAATTCTATGATAATATCAAGCGTTGCATAGCAACTAATCTGGATCGCATCTATCCCTATCTGTGGATAGGTTATTAATTCTGGCCGTAAGTCTTTGGTTAACTACTACCCGACTCGAAGCCTGTTGGCCCAGAGCCGATCGCGCCCATCCCGACGAGCTGGTATGCAAATAAGATCCGTGAACGCACTACAGAGTTACACCAACAGAACTGGAGCTCGCTGGATTCGTGCAGACAGGCGAAGCTCGCACTGCCGCGCGTGGACGCGCGTTTATCCAGGGCCCTGATACAACTGAGCAGACCGCAACTTCGCCTGGTAACAGGTGCCATTACTGGTCATGGACAATTTAACAGACATCTTTTAAATTTAGGTGTCACCGACAGTCCCCTATGCAGAGGATGCATGGAGGAAGAAGAAACAGCTGCCCACGTACTGCTGGAATGCAGGGGGGTGGCCCCCTACCGGGCGAGGTACCTCGGCTCGCCGGGCAGCGTCCAGGAAGCGATCACTAATGTGAAAGCTCTTGGAGCGTTCCTGGCTGAGCTGGGCTGGCTGGAGTGATCTGGCCGCGCTCCCTCCGGACGCAAAATAGGCGCAATAGACGTCGAGTTGCGGAAACCGCCCGTAATGTTAAGAAGAAGAAGAAGAAGAACTACTACCCGAACAAGTTAACTCGGCAACTGAGAGTAAGCGACGTTTTCGAGCCAGGTGCCAAGTTAACTTGTTCGAATGGTTAAGCAAAGAATTAGGCGATTCATAAGTTTTGGTGATTACGGCCTCAACTCACTCTCCAGCTCCCAAACTATGCCCATACCAAAAATTAAGTTGCGCCGTTTTGACGTGAAAAACGGAAAAAAAACAAGCACAAAAACACACTTTCACATTTATAATAATATGAGTAATGATACTGATTTATTATTTCACTCTAGTTCATCAAACCCCCAATACCTACACTTGATTGTACAAACCCCTACATGCCTCTAGAACCCACAGGACAAAGTTTCCGACGCAGGTGTCCCGCCCAATCTTAATAGGATCTTTTTTACTCGATATTTTGTGAACCGACCCTTCATTTTTGTAGATCCCACTTAAGGGAATTGGAAGGAACGCATCGTGGATTAACGGGTTAATAAATAATATGGGAGCAATGAAGAGTAAAGAGAATCATATATCAATCTTTATCAATGTTCGACCTTTGAGAGTAAGAGCACGTGTAACAAATATTTTGGGAGATAATAAAATCTAGCTAGACTTGGGCAAATTAAAATAAAGTAACAAAAGTTTTTTCACGTTGTTTTTTTTATTTAACCCTAGAGTACTAATCATCGCCTGGGAGGCCGCGCTCGGACAGTTTTTTCGTTATAATTTCAAAACGCGCGGGTGTTGCGACTCGCGCGCTCCCCTCAACTCAGTGCACCCCGCGACACGGCGGACAGTCTGTCGTGCGTCCCGCGGGCTCTTGTCCTTTGCGAGTTATAGAAAAAACTTGACAACTAACCTCTTCAAAAAAAGGCTATTGAAGCTTCTACTTGATAAAGCTTATTACACAACTGTAGACTTCCTCACTGACTCTTCCTTAAATGAAATGGATATCAATTAAATAAACTCATTGATTGACATATTATGGCACAATTTAATTTTAGTTTTTATTGACATATTATTATGATGGCACAATTTAGTTTTATCTTTTATTTGACATATGATGGCACAATTTAATTTTATCTATTGTTTGACATATTATGGCACAATTTAATTTTAGTTTGTATTGACATATTATGATGGCACAATTTAGTTTTTATCTTTTATTTGACATATGATGGCACAATTTAGTTTTATCTTTTGTTTGACATATTTATAACACAATTAATTTTAGGTATCCTTAATTTAATTCCTGACATCGCTCGAATACGTTAATAAGCCTTTTTATAAATTATGTTAAATTGAAATTTTGATTTTATTTAATTAATTAATTTTTACGAAATTATTGTATACCTTGTAAAAGGTGAAAATGTAGTGAAACTTAAAACCTATTTAACACTCTTTGTACACTAACAATGTACCTACCTACATTTAACAATAAAGACATTTGTATTTGTATTTTGTATTTGTATTTAGAGTGTCGGGTCGCCTGGGAGGCGATCCTTAGTATTAAAGGTAATTATTTTTTAATGGATTTATTGATTATTATTGAAGTTTTTGACGTGATCGGAGTTTATTTTATTCACAAAAATAAATATTTTGTTTACAGATGAATCCAAATAATAGTCAAATAGAAAATTGGTTGTTACAAGATGATTCTGCTAGTGAAAATGAAGAGTTTTTCTTATGATAACTAATGAAAAAACACAAATTTTAAAGTTATGTGCCATAAAAATTGTGATATATAGTGTTAGTTTTTTATGCTGATCTCAACAGACTGATAATATATTTTTATAAAAATGTTTCATTTTTCAAATGTTTGAAAAAAAAACTTAAATTTCATACATTTGAAATATACTCTGTTAATTTTTTTTAAGTTACGTAAGTGTTAAGTTTCAAGTACCATATGAGGCTGTGTTGATTAATATTAGATATTTTTATTATTGCAATTATAAGGCAGAGGTTGACCTATTATGTCTGGATATGTTTTTTGTGCTTGAATAAATGTATTTTTTAAAATTGCTTGTTTTTCAATGAGTAGCCTCCCAAGCGATGAGTAGTAGTAAGCAGTAAAAAAATTACATTAGTATTCTAGGGTTAAAAAGAGTGTTTAGTCACATACTGAATATGTCACCCCCGTAAAGGCGTAAAGAAATCTACAATTATGAACTTAATCAAATTAAGTAACAAAACACTATTAACAACAAAAAAGAAATACTAGCTTTTACATTAAATAACAATATGTCCCTGCTCGATCGAATCAGAAAATGATGAGATCCGCAGGAGAACTAAAATAAGCGACATCGCTCGAAGGATTGCATCATTGAAGTGGCAGTGGGCGGGACACATAGCGCGGAGAACCGATGGCCGTTGGGGCGGAAAGGTTCTCGAATGGCGACCGCGTACCGGACGACATACGTAGGCAGGCCCCCTACAAGGTGGACCCTCGATCTGGTCAAGGTCGCGGTGCGCCGCTGGATGCGGGTAGCGCAGGACCGATCGTTGTGGTGATCCTTGGGGGAGGCCTATGCCCAACAGTAGGCTTCGTTCCGCTGACATGATGATGATGACAATAAATTTTCTTTTTACTAAATGTACAACATTCTCGCTTAATGTAAAACGTAATATGTAAGATTATTTAAGGACGACTAACGGCGACACCATCGTAACTCTTACAACCATTTGGTACTCGTAGCTACAATTACTACAGTAGGTACTTACCCACTACAGTAGGTACTTACTACCTAGTACTTACGTACGTACTTATCAGAAAAGCTGTCAAAGTGCAGTTTATCAAAATATATACCACTGAAAGAGGCGCTGATCTGGTTTTTCAATCAAACTACAAAAACGATAACGATAATTTTCCGTGCTTGGGGACTGAGTGCGTGGGTACTGATCATGCTTGCGGAGACAAGGGTCGTCGTCGGTTCATTCCCCGTGTGGGACAATCATCATAAAGAAAATTTTAGTTTTAGTCCATTTAAAAAAAAAATCTGTTATTTCACCTGTTGTACCTCTTACACGAAAAATGGGTATCGTTATCATAATAATATGATTTTGGGAGAAAACCAGAGCAGCGCCTCTTTCGGTCGTATAAGGAACCGAAATTCAATACATTTTTGACAGAAGCAATTTGACAGCTTTCGAAGGATGGTATATAGCGAGATGGTATATAGCGAGAGTACAGGTCTCGTTTAAGGAGAGGCTTGCGTCACGCGGCGCGGGCAAATTTTGCTATCATTGCGCGCTCGCAACAGACGTCTAATCAAATAAGTCAATGTGACGCACCAACTGATGCAAAATTCACCTGTGCCGCGCGTCGCGACTCCTGACCCGCCGCCTCTCCTTGATCGAGCGCTAAGTACAATCAGCGTCAAATTGATATAAGCGTCTAGAGTAGTCAAAAAGATCTGCAAATTATAAACGCAATTTGATCTAAGCACTAAGCAGTTCGAATCATCATATTGTTGTAATCGCGCAAGGTGTTCAAAATATCTAGGCACTCATTGTTTCATATTTATATGAGCATTATTTAAAAATATGAAACAATGAGTGCCTAGATATTTTGAACACCATGCGCGATTACAACAATATGGTGATTCGAACTGCCTAGATCAAATTGGTTTTATGTTTTTCAGATCTTTTTGACTACTCTAGACGCTTATATCAATTTGACGCTGACTGTACCTACCTACTACTACAAAATGGTCGTGCGTGGTATAAAAACTACTTAGAATAAAAACAAAGAATAAAACATTATTTATTAAAAATAGACCGTAAAACTCACTTGTGAATGACAAACAAGAAGCTACGCCATAAGTATCAATACTCAGTACTCAATATCCCAGTAGTAGTAAAGGTGTTACATAGTATTGTAGGTATTATTTATGTTTTCACCTTCAATCAACAATAACACCTCGTTTTCACATTTGAACCCTGTAAATACTTATTTTGATGAATCTTATGGCAATTTGAGCAAACTGTTTGATCCAATTACTTGAAAGTGTATGGCCGCCATTGCTATTAGAATATCCATCGCCATTCATTATTGTATTTCTGCCGCTATAATTATGACGGTGCCGTTATCTTCGGAAACCAAAGCATTACCAATATTGAATTTCAGCCATTCACTTTTAAGAGAAGACTTAGAAGAGGCGACCTCGTACCGGACGACGTTCCGTGGGCAGGCCCCCTATAAGGTGGACCGACGATCTGGTCAAGGTCGCGGAAAGCCGCTGGATGCGGGCAGCGCAGGACCGATCGTTGTGGTGATCCTTGGGGGAGGCCTACGCCCAGCAGTGGGCGTCGTTCGGCTGACATGATGATGATGATAACTTTTAAGAAATTTTATCTAACAGGCTGAATCAAACAGTTTGATCAAATTGGCATGAATGTCTATAGAAAAAAATGATAAAATTTCTCCACATACATTCATGCCAATTTGATAAACTGTTTGATCAAATTACTTGAACGTGTATGGCTGCCATAAGAAACGAAGAAGCTTACAAATAATTGGATGAAATTGATATAAATTGAAATCTACATAACGTGCGAGTGAATGACAGCCCGTGATGTAACCGTAATATGAAACGAACGCCGTTTAAATATACAGTCAACCACACATCGGTTTAAAATAAAATAACTTTTCTTTAAATAGGTTTATCTACTGAAAATGAAGTATTAGAAAAAAAAAACCCGTCTCACAACTAGCTCGGATGAGACTCAAGCACTGAGCTACGGAGTCGTTAGAGCATTCGCCCGGACAGAGAGGTTTCAAGTCCCAAGTGGGGTCGACTTTATAAAGGATGTCTCAAAAGTACGTATAGGATTTGAATTTCGCGCTATTTCCGAAATATTCAAGATGGCGGGTTGAAATTTGTTTTCGTCATCTTGACACAAGTAAAATTAATCGTGGAGCGTTTCACAATAAAACAGCGCATAGAAGTTATACAAATATGTAACGAAAATTCACGATCAATACAAAAACTCGTCGAAAGGTCGAAAAATCTCGTAATATCGAGAAGAGGTGGCCACCGAGATCTTGCCATCTTATGCCACTGGATTTCTTTCTTTGGGGCTACGTCAAAGATAAAGTCTACACCAACGATCCACAAAACATAGACAATATAGATAAAATATTCGACGAGTTATTGGTGAAATAAGTAGCGAAATGTGTGAAAGTGTCATGAAAAACTTTCACACAGCAAAAATGCCCGTGGCGGCCATTTAGCAGATATCCTATTCAGATAAAATTGTACAAGTCTCTTCTTTAAAATAAAATAAAACTACGAAAAAATTCCAATCCATTCGCGTTTTATTGAGACAAATCATCCTATACCTACTTTTGGGACACCCGTTATATGCAATTTGTATGCGAAAAAGTAAAAATAAGTAGACTTATCTAATGCTATTGAAATGTTGATACCCAACAATATCGTTGAACAATGAAAATGAAACCTTATAAGCTTATAACATAAGCAGCTTTACAACTAAAAATAATAGAAAAAATAAGCCTCATTTTAAACCTTAACATGCTAGAGATAGAGTTCAGAAAAGATTGAGGATTTCTAACATATTGTTGTAGGTAACGCGTCTGTTGACTGTACGTGATTTTCATTATTCCTGAGAGCATCTTTCGAGGCGCGATTGCTTCGACAGATATTAAAATTGACAGATTATGCCGCGCCAGTGGAGAAAATAGGAAGTTTTCCTCGTTTTTATCCTGCAAACAAATCAATAATTCACTGGCTCACGAAAGATTAATTTAATATTACTACCGAAAAAAGAATAAGTTTTATAGACGTCTCGGGGAAGCGTATTTTTTTTCTAATACAATATTTAATCATGTTCGCGAGTTACGGTGGGATTTCATCTATCTATACTAATACCGGGTTATTTTCTAGTCAGAACGCGAACTTTAATTTATTATGTTCTTCAGATCATGAAACTAAACAACTTTCCCGAAAAATATGGGTCCGGAACTGACAAAAAACTTTCTAGCTATCAATTTTTTTTTCCGGACTCATGTCACTGGGGAAAGTTGTTCAGTTTCATGTTTTGAACAACATTGATTAAAGTTTGAGTACTGACTAAAAAATAACCCTGTATTAGTTAGAGGAAAGATTTGATTGTATCTCTGAATTGAATAGGCTCCGAAACTTCTGTACCGATTTAGAAAGTTATTAGAAAGCCAGATTCTTCCCGAGTGACATAGTTTATATTTTATCCCGATATTCCCACAAAAACGCGTATCACGCGGGTAAAACCGCAAAGATCCGCTTGTTAGTAATAACACCTTCAGTAGTCGTAGCATGAAACTGTCGTTATGGTATCATAATCGTCATATAAACTACAAGTTTTTCGCCCGCTGTTGCGTCCCACGGGATATTTCCGGGATAAAAGTAGACTATGTTCCTCTCCAGGCTACAAAGTATCATTGTCCCAAATTTCAGCCAAATCCGTTCAGCCATTTTGGCGTGATTGAGTAACAAAACATACAAACATCCAAACATCTAAACTTTCACATTTAGAATTTTAGTAGGATACCATCTGTCAATAGACACTATTGAATTTTTGTTCCTTAAACCAATGTATATCATACCAAACAATGAGACAACGATAGTTTCTTGCTAGGGGACAGCTAGCTTTTATTAATTTATCATTCTTCATTCGTTGCATTGCAACTCCATCTGCTTTTACAGATAGTTTAGCACAATGATACTGTTGTAAAAATCTATAAAATTAGTTTTGTTTTAATTGTTATAAAACGTAAAAGCGTAATTCCTAGTTCTACTAACTTTTTCGTTTATTTAATTATGCTTGTACTAGGAAAAAGTTACCTGAAAATAATTTATTTCTGGACTACTTCCTTTGATAAAATAAGAGCATTGGCTCCTCCTTTGTCGGTGTTTAAAAGAATTTGAGGACCGGTGGCCCCATCTAGTGATGAACGGCTGCAGCATCCATCTCCATTCAGTCTAATCTTTTTTCGTACAATACTAATCACCGTTCAACATTCACTCGCATTGTCATTCATTCGTCAATTTTCCCCCCATTCGTACTTGAAATTTCAAAATCACAAGGAATACTATCGCATAACTAAACGTTATTAACTATGATTTAAGTCGGCACAAAACTTTTGTCAAATATGCTACTCCACTAACCGGCGATGGTTTCCAAGCTTGTTGTATGCTGTGGGAAGACAAACATCTGAAAGCAACACCGACTGCTATAAAGTAAAGTCTGCCCCCCGGTCATTGGTTACCGTGGCCAACCTGGAAGTCTCTGAATACACTCAGGACCCAGGTAGGCCGATGTAAATAATATTTGTCGAGCAGGACGGACATAAGGTATGCCATGGTTTGAGAAGAGGCACCACAGTCACATCCTTCATTTGAGGAATTTAACCCAACCGACAAAGATTATATTATAATTAATATTTTTATAATTATATTATATTCATTATATAATAAGCTTGGCCGGTGGGGTTATTCCTCAAATAAAGGACGTGACTGTGGTGCCTCTTCTCAAACCATGGCATACCTTATGTCCGTCCTGCTCGACAAATATTATTTACATCGGCCTACCTGGGTCCTGAGTGTATTCAGAGACTTCCAGGTTGGCCACGGTAACCAATGACCGGGGGGCAGACTTTACTTTATAGCAGTCGGTGTTGCTTTCAGATGTTTGTCTTCCCACAGCATACAACAAGCTTGGAAACCATCGCCGGTTAGTGGAGTAGCATATTTGACAAAAGTTTTGTGCCGACTTAAATCATAGTTAATAACGTTTAGTTATGCGATAGTATTCCTTGTGATTTTGAAATTTCAAGTACGAATGGGGGGAAAATTGACGAATGAATGACAATGCGAGTGAATGTTGAACGGTGATTAGTATTGTACGAAAAAAGATTAGACTGAATGGAGATGGATGCTGCAGCCGTTCATCACTAGATGGGGCCACCGGTCCTCAAATTCTTTTAAACACCGACAAAGGAGGAGCCAATGCTCTTATTTTATCAAAGGAAGTAGTCCAGAAATAAATTATGTCCGTTCTACTCAGCGGTCCCTTTATCTTGCACATGTGAGGCTGCCTCTATATTTCCACTGAAAACGCTATATGTGTGGCACAAACTATGGTCTAACAAGATCTAAAGCCGAACGATCGACACGCTAAGGAGAACAACAAGAAAAAGATTGAAGATATCCCCCGTCACTGCCCCAACGGTGGATTTGTTACCGTGTTAGCAATAAAGAATGAGAAAAATACTGATACCTACAAAGTTTACATTCTTTCTTCGCGTACGCACCGGTTTTAAAGGTGCCGCTATCTCTAGAGGTCCCGGATTCGATTCCCGGTCGGGTAAATATTGAAAACGAATTTTTCAATATTTCCTCGGGTCTGGGTGTATGTGGTAACCCGTCGTTGTTTCCAATTTCCATAACACTAGTGCTCAAGCTACTATAGTTTGGAATTGGAACGAATAAAAGTGATGGTGTCCAATATTTATTTATTTTATTAGTTCTAACAGAGAGAGACAACCTACAAACTTCGCATTACCTAAAATTGAAAATGATTTAACTTACGCGTGGTTCGGATCAAACGTGGCGGATAATCTGATTTTCCGCTTAGCAAAATAAGTGTGTGTTCCCACGGCGAAGGTAACGGGGGGTTAAGACATCCAATCACCCGATACGACGTGTGTCGACACAAGTATTGAATTCTCAATGAGATTCGCATGTTAAGGGGAGCGTACACTTGCCTGACTTGTCGCCTGGTTAGCCAGCGGGCCGATCGCCTTAATTCTTTGCAGCGCGTCTTGATCACGTTTGCGTCTGGACGTTTGACATCGTATTGCCGTAATGACATAAGGACGCACACGTCACGCAAACCTATAGTCCTACAATCCTGTCTGATCCGGTGAAATCCGTGACAGAGGAACCACTTGCAATACGAAATTAGCCGTCAAAATAGGCTGTCGTATGAAAACTGTTTTAGTTCCAAAGATTATCACCGGAACAGAAAACGTTGTCGCACTGTCAAAGCCGCGCGTTATCAAAAACGGTTTTGCACGTCAACTGCACGTGCACTTGACTAATGCGTCATAGGATTACCGCGATCGGGGCCCAGATTGAAAGGCGACTTACTACACATCAACACTTTTGTATTTTTATCCACTACGGGGTAGCACTGAGCCTTCATCACACCTAAATTTAAGTGAAGATAAGGCTGAAGGTGGAAACGCACTATTTCCGCGATCCTCAATCTACTGGCTATCAAGATTCAAGATTCAAGATTCAAATTTGTTTATTCAATTTAGATTGTTATTTACAATACTTGTGAACGTCATAGAAGCTACGCCATCGGTTCGCAAACCCTACAGCGGGAGACCTTGGAGAAGAACCGGCAAAAAACTCCAAAGGTTGTTTTTTTCTCCCTGTGTTATTTCATACAGAGTCGTCAAATTAAAAAATGACCATAACATGGTATGACTAAGGTCAGTTTCCATCAGAATTACACAATGGGTTATAAATACAGTTAAGTATAGGCGAACTAATGATCACAGCGGTGAACAATTTTCAATTACTTAGGAACTCTACTTAAAGCTTTAATATTAGTTAAAAACAAAAGACAATTCTACTATATACTGCAAGTTGCGGCATACATGTTTCAAATGTAATTCTTAATAAAATGAATAAAAACAAAAGAAACACATTTAAAGGCAAGCAGATAAGAGCAGACCCGTTCCCACTGGCAGCACCCGTTCACGAGCGTGACGCATGAACCAGCCATCGCTTCGCTCAACCATATTTTAGGGAACGTAACGACTTTATTATATTATATCTTATCTCTAACTGCCTGAACATAATAATGCTGAAACATCATTGTTATGGCGTCAGACTTAGATAAGATGGTGGTGGCTAGCCAGGCGGACTAAGAACAAGTCCTACCTACACGAGAGTAAAGGTAGAGCAGAAGCCCTACTCTAATTCAACGAAAAACTAAACGTTTTTATACCTGTCCCTCTCACTCTCCGGGCATGACAGAATCGAGTGAAAGCAGTAGGGCTATCGAAGTTTCGTTTTTCGCACCTTAGCATGACAAAATGAAGAAATAATAAATAGTACGAAGGTGAATTATTTTGAATGGAAATGGAATAGTAGGCTGGCTGAAAAATCTGTATTGTCCTTACCCATGGCATATTTTTTAATGTAGTACAATTCAGTTATTTAGAATATCACACAAAATTTATCAGATACTAAAATAAGTCGCTGAAGGGCTAATGGAACCAGACCCATTCCCACTGGCAGCACCCGTTCACGAGCGTGACGCATGAACCAGCCATCGCTTCGCTCAACCATATTTTAGGGAACGTAACGACTTTATTATATTATATCTTATCTCTAACTGCCTGAACATAATAATGCTGAAACATCATTGTTATGGCGTCAGACTTAGATAAGATGGTGGTGGCTAGCCAGGCGGACTAAGAACAAGTCCTACCTACACGAGAGTAAAGGTAGAGCAGAAGCCCTACTCTAATTCAACGAAAAACTAAACGTTTTTATACCTGTCCCTCTCACTCTCCGGGCATGACAGAATCGAGTGAAAGCAGTAGGGCTATCGAAGTTTCGTTTTTCGCACCTTAGCATGACAAAATGAAGAAATAATAAATAGTACGAAGGTGAATTATTTTGAATGGAAATGGAATAGTAGGCTGGCTGAAAAATCTGTATTGTCCTTACCCATGGCATATTTTTTAATGTAGTACAATTCAGTTATTTAGAATATCACACAAAATTTATCAGATACTAAAATAAGTCGCTGAAGGGCTAATGGAATAGAACTACCAAAGAAAGTATCGCAAACAATTACAGGATATAATAATTTCAACTCCCAACCACATAACAAAAAAACCAAAGATGTACAAGGAGGAACGTCTAGCTAGTCATACTCACAACTAATACAAGTTAAATGCTACATGCGACAGAAAGGAAAAAGAAGTTTACATGAGGTGTGCACGGATGTCGGATAAATAGATGCAGGTAAGTGTGCGCTTACCTTAACCCAATATTTGACAAAAGTTTGTTTTCCTTATTACGGCTTATTGAAATGGTTCCCAAATAAGATTATCTCTGTCCCATTTTAATATTCATAAATCTCTGAACGTGTCTAATTTACTGCCTACGGTAGCATGTCATGACATGATTATTCATGACATATGGGCCTTTAGATGTCGAGAAGAAGATTATGTGAAACCTCATTATTTTTAGGCCAAAGGTGACGAAAAAGTAATTAATGTGGCTGTAAGAGGATAAGGTTAAATTAATTTTAGGTCTTAGGCTTAGACCTGAAAATAAAAGCTCTAACTTATTTCACTTTATTATTAAGATTTAGACTTAATTGAAGGATGAAGTTGCCTCAGTTAACCCTTAACTGGTATCGTAAATTTGACATGCGTAACTGGTATCGTGGGGGTCGCGCGGCCCCCATATGATTTTTGCTTCTAGCAAGCAACTTTTAACTATGTACTTGAATAAATGCTCATAATTGACAAATAATAGGCTCGTTTTATGCAATCAATTAGTTTTTATTTAAATAAATCTCCTTACTTATTTATTACAAGAAATCACAAAATTGTAAAAACTTTTTGGTAATATTTTTATTTACGTTACATATATCTATGAAACTTATCGTTTGGAAAGTTTTAACTAAAAATAATATTATTTAACTTAATCTATAATATGTAATATTAAAAAATAATAACGCTTAATAGTCTCTTATTAACATTTCACAAAATCAACTTGAATAAAAATCACTTCTAATCATATTATATTATGCGACGAGTACGTGAAGGTGTAGGTGGATGTTTGGACCATTTGTATTTGTTTTTTCCATATTAGCTGGATTGACTAGGTCTTCCAACATTTTCATCTTCACTTTCTGAAGAAGACGCTTGAGTATCAGAATCCATGTCCTCATTTTCGTCAGACAAGGGTTACTGGATCTCTGCAATTAGTTAAAGTTTCACTATCACTACATTTTTCTTCTGGTCTGGCTCCAATCACTGATTTGGAATCAGAATCTTCGTTTACGATCTCTTCTGTTGTTTTATGATTTATAGACCGTGACATCTTGGTTAAATGACTTTAAAAAATGAGAAACAAATAAAAATTGTTATGCCAAAAAAACTGACGTAACTGGTATCGTGGGGGCCGCGCAGACCCCAACACGTGCATACCGGCATCCTGGTAAGTGATGCAGCGCCTAAAGTTCGGCACCAGCTTCGATTAGCGACGTAATGAGAATACCTAAAAGGGCGGCTGCCCACGATGTTTAGCTTGTTAGGAAATAAAGAAAATGTCATGCGTGGGGGCCGCGCGCCCCCCACCATACCAGTTAAGGGTTAAGTATCCTACCTATTTTAAAGTAAATTTTTTGATACATAACAATAAGTTACAAAACGGATAAATGCTAGTTCTGCTAGCACGTCTAGTATTCCATTTTTTTTTAAACAAAATCAAAATTAAATAGACAGTATTTCTCTTAAGGCAAAGGGAAAGGCAAGCAAGGCAACCTTGAGCATTGTTTCGAGCGAAATATCCGCTCATGGAAAGTAGGCGCAAAGAGTGAAATCCGTTATTGGGACAACAAACAAGAGGCATGAATCATATCAATAACTATACCGAGTTTGATCCTAAACACAAGCCTCGTTTGAAATATAAAAGTGTTTATATTTATAAATGAGTACCTACTTTGAAATTGAAAGAAATCTTCTTGAATAAGAAAATCCCGACCAACATTAATAAATACCATATATTTGGACTCCATCACATAAACTGCTTCAATCTCAGATTAAGAACTTAAGCACTTGTGTTATCATATGTATGTTTGTTACTCAATCACGCCAAAACGGCTGAACGGATTTGGCTGAAATTTGGGGCACAGATACTTTGTAGCCTGGAGAAGAACATAGGCTACTTTTATCCCGGATAAATATCATATTCCGCGGGATAACGTAGTATAGTTCACGCGGGTGAAGCCGCGGGCGGAAAGCTATTATATTATAAATGGGTAAGCTAAGTCAAGACATACTTACATTCTAAAAATCTTTTATTATTATTATTTACTTACTAAATAAGATTTCTGTTGGTTACCCAAATTATTCCTTTAACCTATCCTTTAATTCCCTACTTCATAAGCGGTTAAACCATAAATATTTATAACCAGGAAGTCGCGTTTCGTGTTCCTCCTCCGAAATACCTCCCTCCCTTTACTTCCCGTAATAGTATGTGCAAAGTCCTTACGCAGAACGAGCTTTTGATGACGTTTAGAATATAACTTAATCGCTACGTATTTATCTTACTCTAATAAAAGGCATCATAATAAAGCTGATAAGTTTCTTGTACTTGCTAATAAATGTAAGAACGAATTTTTGTGTTTAAAGGACTACTAATTTCAGACTCAAAGATAGGTATTGCACATTTTAATAAATAATAGAGGTTAAAGTATGAAATTGCCGTTTTTTTCTTTTGCACATCTAACTGCACAAACTTTATAATATTACAAATATATAATTTCTTTAATATAACGTTACATCAAGATCGTATCGAGCAACTATTGATAATTTAATAACCACGTTATTTGATTATTTACATAGAAAAACATTTCTCGAAACTTACGACTATTTTTGTTTCCATAATTTTGTACTTTTTTAGTTGTAACTTTGTGAAAAATATTTTTTTGCTCTTAACGAATGTGTCATTTAGTAGTTTAAAAGACCATAAATACGTGTGTAAACATTTATAAAGTTAGATAATATTACTCGTTAAATAAAATTAAAAACGTTAGTATGGGCGAAAAAATTGTACGAAAATCTCCATACAAAACGGCAATTTGATACTTTAACTAATACTTTCAAACATCACATTATAAAGAAGATTACCAACATGACAGGAAAATAATAATAATAATTTTTAAGACCAGATAACGAAACCATGATCTCTGGCTCAGTAAGGGTTGGCTCATTAACGTGACCAACGGCTTAAAGTGTAGGTAAATGAGCTCTAGATAATAAGTTTTTGGACACCCTTCTCATGGTTGTCGACAGCAAAACTTGCTTAACAACCAAAGCTCGCTACCACAATATCCACTGCACCACAAGCTCCTCGAAGTTATATTTATATTTATATTTTATATTTTATTTATTGATCACCAACAAGGTTACACTAGCACATACAACAACACTGAGGAAATGCAATTATTACACTTGTTAAGTGAAAACTTAATTAAAGGTGACGACGACATGCATTTACACAAAACAACACTTATAGAAAAAAAAAATACAAACTAATATTAAAAAAGAAAAAAAGAACAAGTTATGAATTTACACAAAAAGAAAATTATAATGATCACATAAGTATACACCTTAAAATTTCGGTGGTTGATTTCCCGAAAATTACTTGAAGTACTCATTAATTCAAACAACTTTTACTATGGGAAAAACTCGGAAATCTTTGTTCCATACATTTCAATCGAGTTAATTTGAAAATTTGTATGGAACAGCTGATTTTTTTGCAGTTTCAGAGTTGTTCCCGTAGTAAAAGTTGTTTGTATGGATAAGTACTTCAAGTAATTTTCGGGAAATGAACCACTAAAATTTCACGGTGTGTATAATGTTGTCTTCTGTCTTTTATGTAAACCGAATACACAATCAAAAACAAACGCTCAGCGTCGTCGCTTTATTCGTCGTTGCCTCATTCTTATTCCGAAGCAAAAACGAAGCGAATATTGTCGTCAACAATGGCATAGCAAAAAGGCACTCCAGCGGCAGCGGTTCAGCATTCCGATTCCAGGCCACTCTGGTTCCGCTTACGACTCTTCAGACATACTCAGTTCCTTGCAAATTGTGGTTTTGGTCTATCTGTTGGTTTCCCAGATGTCTGGCAAAATTATTTTACTTAGAGTACAGTGAGAGGACAGTGCGCGCGAGACTTTGTTCGTGAAGAATTAGATACGTGCTTTTAAAGGATCGCGATCGTTTAAAATTATTACGACTACAAGAAGCCTATGACGTAGGTACTCCAAGATTAAGTATACCTCAATATTTTCATCAAAATTAATTATGTGATTTAGCTATCTTATAGTAACAGAGAGATAGATGCCCGAATTCTCAAAATCACGCAAATCATCTTTGGGAGCGTCTCGAACATCATGGCATCTCTTTTGACATAAAAAAGTGACAGGCCGATGTGTGAGACGCTCCCAAAGATAAGTAGTGTACGAGTATTCGGGCATGAGTCACTTTCGTGCTTATAATTATTGAGCATTGATGCTTTAAAAAAATAACCGACAGTTTTTGACAAGCGCAAAAAATCAAAGGTAAAAATCGTAGATTTGGAGCGAAACAAAGGAAAATAAGTAAGTATGTAAGAACATCCATCCATACTATCCTACAGGAATTCCCCAACTTCTTAAGCTTCCAGTATGCATTGGAAATGCACTTTAACAGCAGCAAACTTAAGAAAAACATTACCAGACCTGACTACTATGGCCGGCTGGCGCCAATGTCTGCGTGAACTGTTAGCAAACAACTGTGACCTACATCGGACTGCAAGAAAGCTCGTTTGCTGTTCACGTCAACTTTTTATCGCTTGCTTCTAAATTACATGATGTGGAAACTTCCTTGGAGCAAGATGTTAAACAAAAATCCACTGTAAGAACAATTGGGTTCGAGTGTAAGGCAAATTGTAAAGAAAGTTGGAGCGCGGGCACCTGAGTTCTTTACAATTAGAAGTTAAAGTTTCTTAACAATGTGAACGAATAAAGATAAAGATATTCTTTATTCACTTAGACATAATAAACATGTACTTATGAATCGTCAATATAAAAAAAAAAATTAAACTTACACAGTTCAGGCCCCCATCCAATGTCAATAAAAATCTTTAACAAATTACCAGAAAATCTTAAAGCCGAAACAAATTTAAATAAATTTATTAATGGCTTAAAAACACTTTTAATAAAAAAGTGTTATTATTCTATTGAAGAATATTTTGCCGATAAACAACTTAAATGAAAGTGTCTGCCCCTCTATTTCATTGCTACGCCTTTCTAGGTGCATGTGGTAGTTTGTACTTATATACCTACATTTTATGTTTTGTTTAAGTCACATCACATGTAATGCAATTATATCAAAATATAAATATAAAAAAAAAATATTTTCCTACCACCCATTCAAGAATCTAAGAAGAACCAGTAAAAACATTACTTTAAGAAAGCAGGCCTATGCCCAGCAGTGGGCGTCGTTCGGCTGACATGATGATAAGAAAGCAGAAAACCTCTTATTCTCGCCAGCCATTTCAGTACCAGACCCAGACGTCCCAGGTTCCATTCCCGGTGGGCATATTGTATTCGATTTTGTTGGTGTTAGGGGCTACCACCAACTCTGACGTAATAACAAATGATATTATATTCAGCATTGTTGTATTCCGACAGTTAGTGTTGTATCCCGAAACCCCATTACTGAGTTCCTCAGTAATGGGGATTTCGGGAGTAGTGCGCTTCCAACTTCAGCCTTATCATCACTTATCATCAGGTGGGATAAAGGCTAAGTGCTACCTTGTTGTGGATAAAAAAAATTAAAGCAGCAAATTTTGCATACCTACAACCTGAACGATCGGATTAGGAACACAGACGTCCTAAACATTATCTTGACATATTACTACGACCGATTTGGCGCAGGGGTAAACTACCTGCCTTCTGCGCCAGAGGTCTCGGGTTCGATTCCCGAACAAGAAAAATATTTGTGTGCATGAACATGTCTATTTGTCTTGGTCTGGGTGTTTTCTATGTATATTAAGTATGTATTTACAAACAAAAAGTATATAAGTATATATTTATCCGTTATCAAGTTCACATAGACACAGTTTCTTAAGAAATTAACTACGGGCTTAGATAATTGGTGTGATTGTAAGAAAAATATTTATTTTATTTATTTATTTATTTTATTACTCGGATTAGGTACACACGTGTGCCTCAGCCAACTACTCGAAAAATGACGTTACAATGTAATTAATAAAGTTTAAATTTCGATTTCCGCCACCAAAGTTCGAGACTGACGGGTGGCAAGTTGTTGATGCAACTTGACACATCTCCGAACGTACAGATAGCATTATACCCTTGTTTTTTTGTGCTCTAGACTCTAGATGACGATGGAACATTTACTCAGATAAAGGGAATGAGCTCACCAAAGGCTTCAAAGCTAGTATATTCAGAATAAACAAGGAGTTTAAAGTTGAAACTAAGTAATGAGAGAGTTTCTTTTGACGTTTCATCGTGCAGTTCAAAAATTTGTACTAGATGGCGCTACCCCACTATAGCGACCTAACTTTTTCTGAAGAAGTAAACGAAAAAGTACCTAATAGAAAATAGCAAAGAAAATAGTATGTCTGTAGTAAGGCGTACATTAGACGGTCATGCAACAATCAGTCAATTCCATCACTCATGACTATCTAACCAATCGGTATAGAGGAACTTCGGGCAGCGTTTATGAATGGTTCATTTTGATTAGCTAAAAGAATCGTGAATGATAGCAAACTGACAGCAAAACCTTCAGTCTAATGGGCGCCTAATAGGAAGACTAAAGCGGCCCATTCACGGCAGGCCGTCCCGCCCTAGTTTACATTAAAAGAGCAGCTCAGCGGCCTAGCGACCTGGGGGCTACCGCGTAACTTTATGGGTATGAACTTCATACGTTTTTGGGAACTATAAGTCTATTTTATAAAGAAAATAGCCGCTATCAGTTCCTTGTTTTAAGACGTCGGGTATGACGATAACTAGCTAGCAATGTTCAATAGAACAAAGCAGCAAAAATCTATGGGGGGCTACCGGCTAAGAAATATGGATATGGGTATGGGCTTCAACTGTCATTTGAATTCCTTATCTTGATAGATTTTTGCTGAAATTTATTAAAATAAGGAATTCAAATGACAGAAGAAGCCCATACCCATATCCATATTTTTTAGCCGGTAGCACCCCTGGGTCCAGTAACTGAGGTACTACTCGACTCGCCTTGCACCGTTTACATTGGTGGTAAAAGTACTGGGCCCAGTTGGTTTTCCGAGCGAGTCAACGGTTTACACAGGGCGAGTAGGCAGACGAGTCGAGTTAAAAGTGGTGGGGATCAACTTGGCCGAGCAACTATGCTCCGCGCGAGACCACTCGACTCGCTCAGTAGGTCTAGCACAACTTAGCGCGACTCTTAGTCGCGCTCCTTTCAACCAATCAGCACTTCGCCTTAAGTCGCGCGCGCTATCTACGAGCGATCTGATTGGTTGAAAGTGCCCGCGACTCTTTGTCACTCGAGTCGCGCTCAAGTTGTGCTAGCCCTACCCAGTTTACTCGCCCTTTCGTTTACATTGGTCGAGTTAGCCTGCTTTTTGTCGCTCGCTACTCAACTCGGCCGCCTACTCGACAATGTAAACTAGGCTTTTACGCAGGATGGTGAATGTTGTCGCAGGAGGCTTCTGCAACAACATTCACTATCCTGCGTGAGGCGAGATGGATGGCGGGGCGGCCTGCCGTGAATGGGCCGCTTTTAAAATAATCAATCATCGACCAAAGAGTACATTATTATCCCACAGATAAGGTAGAAAGTGAACTTCAATCACAAAAACCATACAGATTAATTTGACAGTACAACCGACCGACACACAAGTCTTTTTAAGGCTCAATGAACTAATCCTTTGCCATAAATGCTGAAAAAAGTAGGTTGTATTAGAGTTACAGCGCCATCTAGTGCATCGAAAAATTACTGCAGGAAACTCCCCCATTCTGGCATTACAGGGATCAGCATTGTGCTCTATCAAAATATCTTCATTTTACTGTTTTATTGACCTGCATGATTTATAGATCAAAAAAATTATACAGTTAAAAATAAACTCCAAAAGATTTCAATATAAACATACTAGGTTATGAATGAACATGTCTATTTGTCTTGGTCTGAGTGTTTTCTATGTATATTAAGTATGTATTTACAAACGAACAGTATTTAAGTATATATTTATCCGTTATCAAGTTTTCCATGACACAGTTTCTCAATGAAATTTACATGGACTTAGATAATTGGTGTAAGTGTAAAAAGTTATTTATTATATATTTTTATTTATATCTACCCAATTTTAGACTTTTATTCTCAGAATTGGAACCTTAATTCCAGGAATTAAAATTGGCTCTAACTCCGACCGACATGGTAAGCCTTAGAAAAAGTTTATTTTTTACAACCATAATTCAATCTGATTTTATCTCTTGTCATTGTGTTGGTAACAAAAGCTAATTTTAGATGGTTATCGGAAATGATTAAGCAACTTTTACACACAATAACTTTAATGCAGCTGCGACAAAGGAAAAATAATAAAAAGCGTATACATTGAAAGAAAATTGGTCACTACGATGCCAAACTGGGACTGAATGTAAAAAATGTCACAACCAATTCAATCACAATCAATAAAGCTTTTTTCACCTTTTTTACCCACTACCGATTGTTGTATTCACATAATTTTCCATGAAGAAATAAGCATAAACAGTTTGATAAAGATATAAAAGTCTCAGGACTAAGTACTTTCGAGTGTTGAAATAGCCAATTGACGACCGATTTGGCGCAGGGGTAGGCTACCCACCTTCTGCGCCAGTGGTCTCGGGTTCGATTCCCGAACAAGACAAATATTTGTGTGCATGAACATGTCTATTTGTCTTGGTCTGGGTGTTTTCTATGTATATTAAGTATGTATTTACAAACAAAAAGTATTTAAGTATATATTTATCCGTTATCAAGTTTTCCATGATACAGTTTCGTAATGAATGTAAGAAGTTATTTATTATTATTATTTATTAATCCTACTAATATTTCCTACTAATTCCTACTATTCCTAATAATATTATAAATGTGAAAGTTTAGATGTTTGGATGTTTGTTACTCAATCACACCAAAACGGCTGAACGGATTTGGCTGAAATTTGGGACACAGATACTTTGTAGCCTGGAGAGGAACATAGGCTACTATTTATCACAAAAAATATCATAATCCCGCGGGATAACGTCGTATAGTCCACGCGGAAAGCTAGTAATAATAATAATTGACTCACGTATATTTTAACAAAATTAGCCCTCCCCATTTAGAGGCCAGTCAGAACATAATAATATATAGGGTGAAATTTTTCTATTCGAAGTTTAAGTGGATGGTCAGGTCACCTATAATTTACTTATTTTAAAATTTTAATTGGATGTTTGTTGGGCATCTCAATTATGTTTAAGCCTAGACATAAAACAATATAATTATATCATGATATCATAGTCTAGGCTTAAAAATAATTGAGATGCCCAACAAATATTCAACTAAAATTTTTAAATAAATTAGAAAATTAATTTTAAAAAAATCTTCTATTATGTATTAATTTATATTAACCATTACATATCATACCTTATAGTTACCATTAACCAATTAAATAATAACATTATACTTGTACAATGTTTGCATCTCAAACAATCCCGCTATTACCACAGCCGCCGAGGGCAAGTAATCTCTCTATTCGCTACAAGAGAAGAAAAAAATCACAGATGTTTTGTGTGTACAAAAACGTTTGTTCCGTCTATAACAAAAGGCTTTTGGGATTTCTTTTTCGCGTGACGTTTGTGCCCCGAGAGAGTTCCTACAAAGATTTTCTGTTACTACAGTACAGTATTACTTATAAACTACTAGCGTTTCGCCCGCGGCTTCACCCGCGTGGACTACACGACGATGCTTTCCCGCGGGAACGTGATGATTTTCCGGGATTAAAAGAGGCCTATGTTATTCTCTGACTTCCAGACTATCCCCATTCCAAAATCACATCTATCCTTTGCTCCGTTTTGACGTATAAGACGGACAAACAAACGTACTAACACACTTTCACATTTATAATATTAGTGTGGATATTAAGTAACTCTTTCATTTGGTGTTTTGATGTATTGTTGGAGGTTGAGACATCTTTAGGGTGTAGGTACCAACCTATATCAATACTTGACTATAAATAACTAGACACTTACTAAAAATTAGAGGTAGGTAGTATAGTAGTAGTAGTAGGAAGAATACAAAAAGATCTATGAGACGTGCCAATCAGGACCCTACCTCAGCATAAGTTGTTGCATGGTGAGAGGTCACCCCGCACCAACGCTGGTATTCTGACAGGGCCTGTGCGAGCAACGTTTAAACAAAATAAAAAAAAATAAACAAAAAAAGAAAGACTAAATGAGTACTTATACCAAATATAAAGCATCGTGCCATCTATAAGCGAGGCCTGTCCTGTGCCGCAGCAGTAGTGGGGACTTATAATGGCTGATGATGACTGTGAATAAGGACCAAACACGGAACAGTCATAGCGATAAGTGTTAGCTATAACAGTTAATTACTTAGCCATTCCCGACATAAAAAAACAACAGTTTACCTTCCCCAGAAACCTGAAGTCCTCTAACATAAAATAAATATTAGCACTAATTAAATGAAATGTCGTTTATCACCGTCGAAGGATCATAAATCGCACCCTCATCATCATTCGATAAAGCTTCGATAAATTATTCGATAATATCGACAGGCCATCGGGTAGATATCATAAGATTTGTGGCCACCCGAGAATTCAGGTGTCGAATACAATTGGCGATTTCATCAATATCAGAAACACTTAGTCTTAATTATTTTTAGGATTCCGTGCAAATGTGAGAATATCGATGAAAAACTTAAAGCTAGGATTCCCGAAAATAGGGTATTTTAAATTAAGGATTAGTCGCAAATCACAAGTACTCAAAATTTGGAATAAATCATACTTTAATATATTTTATTTTATTTGGAAAACTTACATCTCTGTAATACAATATATAATTATGTCACCGGAAAATAACAAGAACCGCAAATTTATAAATTTCCTAAGAAATTGATAAATTTAAGGTTATCCCGCGGGAATGTGACATTTTCCCGGGATGTAAAGCCTATGTTCCTCTCTAGGCTACAAAGTATTTGTATCCCAAATTTCAGCCGATCAGTCGTTTTGGCGTGATTGAGTAACAAACATACAAACATCTAAACTTTCACATTTATAATATTAGTATTAGTAAGATAAAGAGAATGAGTCAGAACACATCACGTGAGCCAAACTTGCTCGTTAAAGCTCACGGTAGGGAATACATTTTGGCCATCTCGTGACTGACCATAGCGAAAATTGCTTAACCGCCACAATCATAAGAACAACACCCTAGTTACTGCGACAGTGAGATCATCAGACAAGTTCAAAATTCACGGTATTGTTCCAATACCAAGCTTTAGTAGCTTATGCCCTAAAAAAGATATGGAGGAGAGCGGGGTTCTCTGGTACAGGCACCGTCATGCTTTAAAAGAGGAACCCTGTTACTTATTGATAAGTTTTTATTTTTTAAAGAAAATAAATATTTTTGAATTCTTTTTTGAGCACTAGTATGTATTATGGAAATTGGAAACAACGACAGGTACCACATACACCCAGACCCGAGGAAATAGTTTCTTTATAAATACTTATCCGACCGGGAATCGAACCCGAGACACCAAGAGATAGCGGCACCTTGAAAACCGGTTCGTACACCACTCTGCCACCTCGGAGGTCATCATATAAAAGTTCCAAAAAGTACGCACAAATTGTACACCGTCAATAACACCCGACAACATTTTCATGTTTCCTAAGAATTTTAAGTCAAAGGAATTTAATAAGTCACACCCTTACGAAGAGTTTTGACTCAGAGCTCTGTTTAATAACGATACACGTAATAACTTGCTTATTGCTTCGTAACTTTGTTAGATTTACTTTCTGACGAGTCAATTGAGAATCAAAAAGTTAATTTGTGAGGAAAGATTTTTTCACAGGCGAATGTGAAAACGTATAAAATAACATTCCTTTTTTTATATATTTTTTTTGGGAACAGAAACAACGTCTTCCTTTTATTATTCGTATTAGCATAAACATATACATATCTTACAATTACACATACTATCTAGCTCAAATTAAGTTACCTATTTTGAAAACCTGTTTGATGGATATGGCGTATAAACATACTTTTATAAATTTAGCTTTTAAGTAACATTTATTTTGATTACAAAATAAATATTGTTGAGGAAATGACAGAATGTTATTCTTTTTAATATTTTTTGTGCCTATTTATTACTATGGACGTGTTTTAAACTAAAATATTTCCATACCTCCGGGAAATACCTTTATTTAATTGCCTCTCTAATAAAAAAATACTGCATTAGGAACTTTTAGTTAAACTAAAATGCACATCTGTAATACTCAATTTACTATTCCTCTTGTGTTAAAAATGTAGATATTTTTTTGTTGCCATAGTAAAAATGCTGAACTAGTTGATAGCTTTCAATTGAACTATGTAGTTACACTACACGTCATCTGCAAGAGACTTGAACAAAATCTTCAATCTTGATGTCCTTTAAAAAAGACTACGCGCCAAATAACTTGGCGCGTGTCAATATCTTTTTTTTTTTATCCACAACGGGTTAGCACTTTGCCTTCATCACACCTGATGTTAAGTGGTGATAAGGCTGAAGGTGCAAGCGCACTACTCCCGGAATCCTCTATCACTGAGGAACTGGCTATCTTATCTCTTACTGCCGGAACACAATAATGCTGAAAACATTATTGTTATGGCGTCAGACTTAGATAAGATGGTGGTAGCTAGCCAGGCAACCACATCAAGCAATTAAACTAACGCCACCACTTGAAGCTGGAATAAGAAACACGTGACGACTATGTATGAGTAAGGGCGATGGCAAAATGTCAAAATAAAGCAACCACTAAAACAAAACCACGAGATATGGAGCAACTTTGCTCCAATTAATGCTCCAGATTGATCCATTACAGTTGCCAGGCAATTATTTCCAAAAAAAATTGCTCGTGTACGCTCCCCTTAACGATGGACTTTAATCTTAGAAGATAACGATGAGCTAATACTGAATCATAGACAGACAATGCCATCTAATAGATAATAAATTAATGCACATCTTGGAGAATTTATTATAATGCCTGGACCTAACAATGCCAAATTCTGTGACCTGCTGACCATTACTTCTAAAGTCTATCTTTTGTCATTGATTTATTGATAGTAAGATATTTATTTTTCATCGTTATAATATTACGATGCTATATCTCGAGAAAGAATTTTATTATTTATGTTTTGATATAATAACATTTACTTAGAGTAGAAAGAAATAAAACATTCACCTATTTAAATACAAAATGTATTGTTTATTAAACGAAATAAAAATAGGTTTACCTGGATTACAATGGGTTTGATTGAAAGAAAGAAAGAAAGAAAGAAAGAAAAAACTTTATTTGATACACACAAACAAAATAATCATTTTCTCATATTTATCACTATAATGCTGGGGCTTCACCTGCGTGACGCCTAACGGCGTTAATAACGGCATGCGCGTCTTAGCGTGCTATTTGTATCAAATTAGTGCGCTAAGATGCGGTTACACCTGCGTAATATATCAAATAGCGCGCTAATTAATGCCATTAGACGCAGGTGAAGCTCGAGCATAAAAGAACATGCATGCATTAAAATAAATTGTAAATTAATTGCGTAGAATTGTCTGATAATAGACTTAGTCTAATGCAAAAATCACGTCAACAAAAAATGTGTAGCAAATTAGTAATTCGATATTATTAAACACAGAAAGACGTAAAAAAATTGTTTGTCTCTTCCGTCATTTTAAATAGCAATAGGTATAACTAATAGATGGCGCCACCCGGCACCCGGAACGGCTAGTTGTTGGTAGAAGTTACGAAGCTTGAAAGATCTAGCAACTGAAAGACGGCGGTATAAAGGGTTAATTTGAAACCACTAGCCAAATTTTTAAGTTCGACTCGATCAGTGAACAACTTTCTTCTAGAAACATAATACGGGTCGAAATACGAAAAAAAAATGTTGGACTTCCCATACTAAATCGATTACGTGAACACGGCCCCGATCGCGGTAATTCTATAAGGCATTAGCCAAGTGTACGTGCAGTTGAAGTGCAAAACCGTTTTTGATAACGCGCGGCTTTGACAGTGCGACAACGTTTTCTGTTCCGGTGATAATCTTTGGAACTAAAACAGTTTTCATACGACAGTCTATTTTGACAGCTAATTTCGTATTGCAAGTGGTTCCTCTGTCACGGATGTCACCGGAGCAGACAGGATTGTAGGACTATAGGTTTGCGTGACGTGTGCGTCGTTATGTCATTACGGCAATACGAAGTCAAACGTCAAGGCCCAAACGCGATGAAGACCCGCTGCATAGAATTACGGCGATCGACCCGCAGTATGATTTGTATGAAAGGTCAAAAAAAATTACATATTTCGACCCATGTTTGTAGCAGAAAGTTGTTGACTTAGCGATTCTGAGTTGAATTTAAAAATTTGCCCAGTGATTTCAAAATAACTCTGTATAATAATGGTTGAATGACGATAAAAGCTCATCGAAAACCAGAAAACCACGACGAACCACCAAAACTTAAACTATAGAACTTAGAACAAAGCCTTTACATTATAAACAGACTTTACAATGCCTCGTTCCTTTGAATCGCATGCCATCGTTGTAGCTTGTAAATAATAGATTGCTTAAGCCTTGACTACTCGTCTTACAAAGCTGAGCGTTCTAAGGATTAGGTTTTGGTTAAACCAATCTTGATATCTTCTTCTAACAGTTCCGCTGAAGCTATAGAAACAGACAATATCATTTCCATATTTCTAGTTAAGGCAATTATATTGTAGGTACCTGTTATCCCTAGCCTAGGGTTAATAGCTGATTATAGATCTGGTATGAAACTGAAGTTATAAGGGCCCCATATACGGTACGATTGATCTGTACGATTCGTCGTTTCAGGCCGATCGAATTGACAGTGTATGAGATCGTGAATGATTTACTCAACCGAAGACGGTATCGGAGATCGTTTACGATGTCCTGAACAGTAGCAGTAGGAAAATATTTTCTAAAAAACTTTAAAAAAAAATTATCTCAAATCTTCCATAATCCATTGTATTGTAGCATCACTAGATGTCTATTGTTTTTAATCAATAATTAATAAGTGTTAACCTAATTGTAATTTTAAAACAAATACACTGAGTGTCACTATGTACTCGCAGTTAAACCTTTTAAAAGGTTTTGCGAGACCTTTATATATCATTGATGTATCCATGTTTGTAAAATTAATAAATAATAATAATAACATCAGATTGATCGGAACGATGCATCGTACCGTATGTTGACCGATGGTAACGACCAATCGTTTCATGTATGTGCGGCAATTTAATGACGGAATGATCGTAAAGATGCATCGTACCTTATATGGGGGCCTTAGAGCTATAATGTTTCTTTGTTTCTTTCTTTTTTCTATAACTGTCTTCATTTAGCAAATAAAAGTGGACAAAGTAGACAATACTTACTGCATCAAAAGTATTTCACACTTGCTCTTCGCGTACTCTACAAGTGTTTCGCCCCAACCCGAGGCATCTTTAGAACACGGCATGTTTTGCCCATAATAAAACTGAACCCAACTGCGAATGTGTTCAACTACATTACCGCCTTTTCACCATAATTATATTTCTTTGAGTCTTGGGTATGGCAGAAGAAGAATGAAAGCAGAATAAATGCGGTAGAGATGCGATCGTTAAGAGTTGTTAAAGTTTAAGAAGAAAACATGTGGAGTCAAATTGAGTGATAGAGTGAGCAATGATGTGATTCGTGAAAAGTGTTAGCTGAAAGAATATTAGTGACAAGAATTGAGAAAAGGATGCTCCGGGGTGGTTTGGTCACTTTGAGAGGAGAAATGAAAGGCGAATCACGAATGAGATATGTATACTGTGCGAATGTAAAGGAGTCCCAGAAAAACCGACACGGACCAAATAGAATGTTTATTATGAAAGAGTGGTGTACCCAGTGACAAAAATCACCGAGCATGATGAACATGTATGAAAAGATTGATGGATGTAAATGAAGCGAAAGAAATGTGCAAGGATCGTAACAGGGAAACAGGCGTGAGTATATGTATGTATAATTCCTAATAAAATAACACTACTATCACGGCAAAGCTAAATAACAACCGTGGTCTGCACATAATAGTACCGGCGGTCCCGAACACAACAATAGAAGATATGCAATACCGCAGTAATAGATCAACGTGCCTAGCACTGACCTTCGACTCGGTTTGACTTATAGCCCATTACGTGAACATGAATTTTTGGTCGGACATAGGCAGTTGTAGACCCTCGTTACACGTCTTTTGTGGAGCTGTCTGCCACCGATATTGAAATATTATGTGCCATATAATATACATAGATTCACTTTTAACACTTGACTTAAGTTGGGAATCACTTTAACTTTTTATTTCTGACTTACCTTGGCTCTGACTTGTTGCTAAATCGTCCTGTACCTGAAATTGTAAAACAAGTTGTTTTAAATTACTTATATAAATATAGAATCCAAAGCTTCAAATTAATATGCTTGATGTATTTTTATCTCCTTTGCCATTAGTAAAGTTAGCATCGCAATATTGAAAGAATGTTTTAATCAAAAGACGGAGCTATACACTGTAGCGCGTTTCTTTAATACTGCTTTACAAGCTCGTCTCGTGGGGAGGTCTTAGTTCTGTTGCTCTCACAAAAATAATATGTTCCTGTCAGGCTTTAAGTTTGATAAAAGGGTGGGAGTAAGCGACTTTCGTGGCAGTGCCTTATGAATGCATTGACCTAAAAACAATGTGTGCTGATTGTGTTTATCTGATTAATATCATTCGGCCCGCGGCTTTGCCCGCGGAACCTTATATGTTTCCGAGATAAAAAGTGGCCACTCTCCAGCTCCAAAACTACCCCCATACCAAAAATCACGTCAATCCGTTTCGACGTGAAAGATAGACAAACAGACACACTTTCACATTCTTAATATTAGTACGGATTTACACGCGCTTCTAGAAAAAGTCTTAAGGAAGCAGCTGTAATTTATGAGGTAAGCCCCTTTTCTTTCCTACCTTTCACATTATGAAGCAGGTATAGATACACCTAAATAAAATGTAACGGTTTGTTATTAGACATTAGGATAATTATTGTGTGAAGAAAATGCAGACTCCAGATAACACTCATATAATTCTTGGTTACTACCTACATATATTCAGATACAACAATCGAGAGATACAACAGTCGTCTTCGAGATCTTATTTCCTCGAGGCCAGGTTGAAGACTGAGCCCGACTCGTCAATCCGACTCAAGTCTGCCCATACCGATTTTACCACACAGATTAGCCTCTTAAACTTAACAAAAATGGCGTCAAGAGACGGCTATTACAGTGTTGCCCTTAAAATATATGAAAAATCTTCTAGAATCATGACATTCGGCCATCTGATAACGTGCTGTCTCCCGACGCACATATAAAAATTATTTAGAATCAATTAATTATACAGCTAATATACTGATACACAACTATTCTCGATAGTAAAGTCTTAGAACTATGTACCTATTTAGGTTAATCTGAGTGACAAAAACCTTAAGTTAAAACGTAATTGATACAAATACAATAAATTACACATTGCTCAACAATAAACTTTAAATGATGCCGATGACTTGTTAAGAATACCTATAGATATTATCGTGAAATTATAAATAGAAAATCGTAGGCGTAAATTGTAAATTAATACATAATCAAATCAAATAAATTATCAACAACAAACTATTCTGTAACTATTCGAATCAATGTATAAATTAACATAATCATGACATTCGTTAACAAGCGACTATTATCAATACTTTACTTATTTTGGAACTAAACTTGTTACTATGGAATGGTTAAAGTCTGGTTATAGTCATGGGTAATAAAAGAGAAATAGATTAGCAAGTAATACTAGTATACATCAATGCATTGTCAAGGGCTACATAGTATAAGAAGGTGTCAGAAGCAAAATCCCCAAGGATGCTACAATGGAATAGGTACAGAATGTAGCTTTGGCCTGATAACTAAAAACTCTTATAAATGACTTCGCCCAAATGGTGGAAAAGCAACTACGAGTCATGAAAGCCTCAAAGTCCTAAAATTAGATGAAATTAATTATCGCTAAGTTCGACATAGTTTAGTCCTTACAAATTTTTTAACCAGATATGAGTAACAAGCCAAGTCATAGATACGTATTTGCTCTAGTGCACAATTTGTATTTATCAAGATATTAAGTAGGACAACTAAAGGAGTTATAAGTTAAGGCATGTTTGTGATAGGCATTATTACCAATCAAATTAAATATTCTTACAAGGAAGTTACATTATTAATGGAGATGCCTTAGGTAAAATTTGAACGGTCATAACGATCTGCTTTTTCAACTTCTTTTACAAATCGTCCAGGGTTTCCATAGCATAGGTACTCCTTCCGCACCAAATCTTAAATGCACGTATTCTTTGCCTCTTTTAGAATAGTATAATACACGGCTCCACTCCGTACATGAAATCAAAAGATTATATTATTATCATTTCTAACGAATCAGTAAATTATTTTAAACAAGTTCCTAATTCAATAGCAAAACTTAGAAGTGTCTTAAAGTTATACTCGTATGAGCATGACCCAGATTCTTATCAGCAATTTATTCATATCACTAGGTATGAATATTACTAGTGAAAATAGATTGATCAATTAATTACAATTGGAATATGGAGAAGTAGGTTACGATGGATAGCAATAGGATAAATAAAATCATAAACAGCTTTTCACCCACGTGAACTACGCGATCTTTTCCCGTGGATATAAAATATTTCCCCGGGGTTAAAACTAGCCAGTATGCTATTCTCGAAATTCTAGAGACAAGAGATACCAAAATTCATCAAGATCCGTTCAGCCGATTGCCGTGATTGGGGAACAAACATTCAAACATTTGCAATTATAATATTAGTAAAATAAGGTAAGATACATGACATGATATAATATACTTCAATATAATTTAACTCCACACCATCCAGTATCGGCAATCCACTCGTCTCAATATCTGACTTACAACCACATCCCACGGGCGCGGCACGATCACCCCAGGGTCTGTAGCTTCAGTACCTATCTTATTACCTCCTCTCATTACCACAGCACGTACACTCTGTTGCCTCCAGTACGTATGCGGTGTTGGTTCGTACGTTCATCGGTATTTTCTAAACTTGATGCTAGCTCATGATAAGTACTGGATAATTACTAAAATTGGTATCTGGAAGCAGTAAACTCACAACACACACAATAAACCAAAACAAATTATCATTCAAAAGAAATAAATGTACTTATATGAAATCTCATATTTTTAATAAACATCGGAAAGTAGTTCAACTGACCAGATCTAAACATTTACGGAAATGATTACTTCAAAATTATGTCAAGGAACTTCAAAGGCTCGTGAGAATGGTAGACTGCTACTTTAAAGGTTCGTGAGAATGGTAAACTGCTAAGAATTTTAATATCACGAGCCTGCTTAATGAGACGGATTTGGCAGATCTACTTGGTTTGTGATTTAATTAAGGCATTAATTCTCATTAACAATCACAATAAATTAAATTCACTTAATGACAAATCACAATTACATATGTTGACAATACGTGCATAAGGACGGTAGTATTAGAATAACTTTAATTCACACCGCCCGCCATTAACAACAAAGACACAGAAGGTGCGGCGATAGCAAAAACGTAGATGTAAAAACTAACTTGGTAGGTAGGTACGCTCACAGCGGCTACTAGAGGTGGCTTTATTTGTTATAACAAGCTTAAGACATGAATGGAAATGTTGCATGAAGTTGAATAGGTAGAACATTTTAGTAATTGAGGGAAGTGATTGAGCAACACTCGTTTTACTTTATTTTACTCAATTACGTATAGGAAAACATTAGCTACAACGTGGCAGTGTAATAAACACGGTCTACTCAAATGCACTATGAACTGTTTTCACATTTTTGCATTAGAATCATCATTTCATTACAATGTTAATGAAAAGAACTAGGATATCAGTGGATGCTTATCTATCAAAACTAGGTACAGAAAGGATATTTGACGATCCAGAAAAATGTAAAATATAATTATTTCTATTCAGTCTTATGGCTTTATTGTCTCATTATGTAAAAGACTCGGAAATGTATATTCCTGATAAACTTTCTCTAGCACTTGTCCAAAATTCGGTATTAAACCCAAATTTAACGCCGACTATAGTTAGGTATTTCTTTCAAACTGAGCTACATCCAAAATAATAATAGATGAAATGTTCACTTGAACCAAGGCAAAATAATAATAAATAATAGAAATGGTAAATAAATATTGGACAATTGGACATCTTCCCATACCTACATTGCCCCAATTCCGAAATAGGTAACTTAAGCACTTGTGTGTGTTATGGCATTTGGAAACAACGACGGGCATTACCACATACAACCAGGCAAAATGAAAAAATTAAAATGAATTGAACCTGGGACCACAGAGATAGCGGCATCCCGAAACCTCTGGGTACGCCACCGACATGGACGTCGTTAAACTAGTACCATAGTTAAAGAAAGGTATGCAAAAATCTAAGTGATACGGATCCTATTGTATTACCCAATTGCAATCTTGGGAGACTAAATTTGCGACTTTAATAGTGTGCTCTATAACAATTCGAAAAAACGATCCGAAATAACGATTCAAAAGTAAATCGTTATCTATGTCATCTTATTAAGATCGGAAATACATCCGTTCTGCGTGAAGGTCACCTGGGCATAGACCTGGGCATTAAAAAAAAACAAACCTCGCTCATTATATTGGTTCACTGACCAATCATAAGAATCAAGGTATGGTATGGATTTTGTATAAATAGAGACTAAGGTGAATGCCATGGCAGAAACTAACTCTGCTTGTGTTAACTAATCTTGAAATGAAAGTGATAATCTTAACAAACATATTTTAAAGACTTATAAAATGTTAACTAGGTATTAGACAATAACCTCTATTCAAATTGTGATGCATGTACTCAATATGTAAGGAAAAACAGATGCATATAAATAATTTATTAAAATGCAAAAAAATAATAAATATTTTTATAGGTAAGATGTGACTATTATGGCACTTAATAACAATACTTAAAGGTAACTAGATATACTATACCTGTAGTACTAGTACTGTAATTTCATTGAAGGAAATGAAAATGAAATCATTCTGGTGTAATGTCAAGTATGCAGGCAACTGTAGGTTTTAAGACTTTTCATTGTTTTCTTATAATATAGATATATGTTTAGTAAGTTTATAAATTGATATGCCCCACAGGGTTCTATGTAACAACTGTGTGTAATTTATGGAATGCAATAAATCATTTGATTTGAACTATATAAACAAAATGTATCGTGGTTTTTTTTTTGACCTAGAACCTCAATGTTTAAGTAATGATTGCAAGAAGTGAAATAGTTAAATTTCCATTTAGTGCAGGCATGGAATTCCATCGCACCTACCTACTACTACCTACCTAATCAAGGTAGGAAACCGATTAGGGTAGTTGATAATATCTAAATGATTCTATGAACAGAGAATCTTATATATATAGTTTTGTCTTATTTTAGGTAGACCCTTACAAACTTATTTTAAAGGGGTGCTTCAATCGATTTCGAAAATTAAATTTGAAATAGCTGCACTTGATATGCAAGTAAATAGACATGAAACCTTTCAATCAAAACAACTTCAAAACTTTCTCGAAAACAGAATGCCCCATACATCATTTCAAATCCTCTCACCAGATTCAGCTACGAATAAGAAGTATTCCTCCTTCGTTCAGACTCGCTGGGCCGGCCATGTCATCCTGGAGTCTTACCAAGCGTCGCACCGGGCGGTGGACAGTATTCGTCCCCAGGTGCTAATTGCCTTGGAATTTATACACCATGGACCGGCAAAAGACCGTTGCATATGTCATTCTATAATAAAATCATTGGGTTATTAATGCAATATATCCACTTAATAGTTAAACATATTCCGACGAGTGTATGCAACAAACATAGTACATACACCGCCCGCTTGTATCCGACGAGTGTATGCAACAAACATAGTGCATACACCGCCCCCTTGTATCCGGCGAGTGAAACATACACCGCCCCTTAATATCCGACGAGTGTATGCAACAAACATAGTGCATACACCGCCCCCCTTGTATCCGGCGAGTGAAACATACACCGCCCCTTAGTATCCGACGAGCGTATGCAACAAACATAGTGCATACACCGCCCCTTAGTATCCGACGAGTGTATGCAACAAACATAGTGCATACACCGCCCCTTTGTATCTGGCGAGTGAAACATACACCGCCCCATAGTATCTGACGAGTGTATGCAACAAACATAGTGCATACACCGCCCCTTTGTATCCGGCGAGTGAAACATACACTGCCCATTAGTATCCGACGAGTGTATGCAACAAACATAGTGCATACACCGCCTCTTTGTATCCGGCGAGTGAAACATACACCGACTCTTTGTATCCGACGAGTGTATGCAACAAACATAGTGCATACACCGCCCCTTTGTATCCGGCGCGTGAAACATACACCGCCCCTTAGTATCCGACGAGTGAAACATACACCGTCCCCTAATATCCGAATACTGAAACATAACAACTAAGCAATCATCATCATCTTATATTAGTAATCTCAACAGAACAAACTTGCTTGCTCACAAAGTCTTGTCTGTTAAACTCATGTCTCCTCACTCACGCACTCACGTGGTCTCGCGCTTAACTTTCATTATCAAACCCAGCAATGAACTCGCTCGCTCGCGAAGTCTCGTGCTTAGGTATCTCTGTTTAGAACGGCAGGAACCCGCTCGCTTACGAGTCTCATGACCGTCCATCATCATCTATCTCAAAACTGGGTGAGTGCTGGGTGAGCACTCACTAAACCAAGCGAACACATCATTCGTTGGCACAACATTAAAATTAGAGATATCCAAATTCAAAATTCACATTTAAACATTTCATTTAAATTCATATTAAAGAACAGTAAATATTTATTTATTTGTATTTTATTTATTACTAGCGGCCGCCCGCGGTTTCACCCGCGTGGTTCCCGTTCCCGTGGGAATATCGGGATAAAAAGTACATATAAACCTTCCTCTTGAATCACTCTATCTATTAAAAAAAAACGCATCAAAATCCGTTGCGTAGTTTCAAAGATTTAAGCATACAAAGGGACATCATCATCATCATCATCATGTCAGCCGAACGACGCCCACTGCTGGGCATAGGCCTCCCCCAAGGATCTCCACAACGATCGGTCCTGCGCTGCCCGCATCCAGCGGCTTCCCGCGACCTTGACCAGATCGTCGGTCCACCTTGTAGGGGGCCTGCCCACGGAACGTCGTCCGGCACGCGGTCGCCATTCAAGAACCTTTCCGCCCCAACGGCCATCGGTTCTCCGCGCTATGTGTCCCGCCCACTGCCACTTCAATGATGCAATCCTTCGAGCGATGTCGGTTGTTTTAGTTCTCCTGCGGATTTCATCATTTCTGATTCGATCGAGCAGGGAAATACCAAGCATCGCTCTCTCCATTGCTCGCTGGGTGACTTTGAGCCTTCTTATGAGACCCATAGTAAAAGACCACGTCTCACTTCCATAGGTCATTACTGGCAACACACACTGGTCAAAGACTTTCGTCTTGAGACATTGAGGTATTTCGGACGCGAATATATGTCGGAGCTTCCCAAACGCTGCCCATCCGAGCTGGATTCGACGAGAGATCTCTTTCTCAAAGTTGGACTTACCTAACTGGACCGTCTGTCCTAGGTAAACATAGTGGTCAACAACTTCGAGTGTAATGTTCCCAACATTAACTGGAGCGGGTGCAACATGGGCATTGGACATGATTTTCGTCATGTCCATGTTCATCTTAAGACCCACTCTTTGCGAAGCATTACCGAGATCTTCGAGCATTGTGTTCAGGTCTTCCAAGGTCTCAGCCATAAGAACTACATCATCGGCAAACCGTAGATGTGTTAGGTACTCGCCATTGATGTTGATGCCGCATCCTTTCCAGTCCAGCAGCTTAAAAATATCCTCCAACGCAGCTGTGAACAGTTTGGGAGAGATGACATCTCCCTGTCTCACACCTCGCTGTAGTTGGATAGGATTAGAGCTCTGGTTCTGTAATCGGACCGACATGGTGGCGTTTTGGTATAGGTACCTCAGCACCTCGATATACCTGTAGTCTATTTGGCACCTCTGGAGAGACTGCACCACGGCCCAGGTCTCGATCGAATCAAAGGCTTTCTCATAGTCCACGAACGCCAAGCAAAGTGGCAGGTTATACTCTTCGGTCTTCTGTATAACTTGCCGCAGCGTATGAATGTGGTCTATGGTACTGTAGCCTTTCCGGAACCCGGCTTGTTCGGGAGGTTGGAAGTCGTCGAACCTGCGAGCGAGACGATTCGTAATGACTCTCGAAAACAACTTATAGATATGGCTCAGAAGCGAGATGGGTCTATAATTCTTCAAGAGAGTTTTATCACCCTGCTTGAAAAACAGCATCACATCGCTTCTGCCCCATGCCTTTGGCGTTTTGCCCTCGAGGATGACAGAGTTGAAGAGCTTCTGGAGGACCTTAAGTATCGGCTTACCGCCCGCTCTTAGAAGTTCTGTTGTGATTCCGTCATCACCCGCCGCCTTGTTGTTTTTGAGCTGCTTGAGAGCCATTCTAATCTCGTACAGGCTGACGTCCGGGATATCTTCGGTATAGTGTCGGGTAAGCTTGGCTCTAGGGTCTTTATTAGCCTTGCTTTCAACAGGTGTTTGCGTGGAATATAGCTGTCCATAGAAACTCTCAATCTCCCTCAGGATTTCAGGTGTTGACGAAACGATGCTACCTTCCCCAGTTTTCAGCCTCGTCAATTGACTTTGCCCGATAGACAGATCTCTCGCGAACACTTTGGAGCCTTTGTTCCGCTCAATGGCTTCTTTAATACGCTCGGTATTAAATTGGCGAAGGTCGCGCGTCAAGGACTTAGATATCTGTCTATTGAGCTGCCGATAACGATGGGCATCCGCTGAGTTCTGCAGCTTCATTTCGTGTCTCTGATCCATGAGTAGGAGAGTCTGACTGGAGAGTTTCTTCAATTTGGGACGGTGGGTTTTATAGTACTTAGACCCTACCGTGCGGACAGTGTCCACCACCATGTTGTATAGATCGTCCACGTCTATGCTGTTCTCAAGGGCTTCGAAGCGGTTTTGAAGCTCGAGCTGAAAGCACTCGGGGTTTTGAATTTGAGCTGGTATTGGTCGGAGCGTGGATTTTATCAGTCGCGATCTTTCGAGCTTGACATCGATATTCAATGTGCCTCTTACCATACGGTGATCGCTTCCTGTCTTAACAGCGTTGATCACACTGACATCATTGAATATGTGCTTCTTCGTCGACATGATAAAATCGATCTCGTTTTTGACTTTACCGTCCGGACTGATCCAGGTCCATTTGCGGCTTACGGGCTTCCTAAAGAAGGAGTTCATCATATAGAGGTTCTCCCTCTCCATAAAGTCTGCCAGCATCTGGCCTCTATCGTTCCGTTGCCCAAATCCAAATTGCCCCACTCTCAGCTCATCACCGCAACGTTGCCCCAACTTTGCATTGAAATCCCCCATCACAACCGTGTAGTGGGTTTTATAGCTATGCATGGCTTTAGAGATCTCCTCATACATAGCCTCCACTTCGTCATCGTCGTGTGTCGAGGTCGGAGCGTAGACCTGGATAACATTCAGCGAATATCGTTTCGATAATCTGAGTATCAGGTACGCTACCCTGCTCGACACACTTCCGATGGTGATCACGTTGTTGACAAGGGATTTATGGACGATGAACCCGACACCACCAATGGACTGTTGGTCGCCCTCCCGGTGGTAAAGTAAGTTACCGGATTGCAGGGTTATCGAGTCCTCCCCCTCTCTTCGGACTTCAGATAACCCAATGATATCCCAATGTAACTTACTTATTGCCTCTTCCAACTCTACGAGCTTCGCGTCGAGCCTCAATGTGCGCGTGTTGTAGGTTGCCAGGTCGAGTCGTCGGTGTTGGTAGCCGGAGCCTACCCGGAGATTCTTAGCACCCCCTGCCCCGCCGTTACCATAGCCGCTACCGTAGCTAGGAATAGCGGGGCCGCCGGGGACTGGGGGCCGATTTGTTGGTTGTGTTGTCATTGGGGGGGTTGTGCCATAATCGCCACGCTTGGCAGGCGGGTTGGCGATCGCAGTATTGGCCTTTTGTAACTGGAGACGCTGCTGCCCATCTCCTGATGGCAGTTTTCCCTTAGTCGCCTCTTACGACACCCACGGGAAGAGAGGGGGTAGTGCTATTCTATTTATGTGCCGGCACTACACGGCACTGCCGGCACTACACGGCACTACCGGCACTACACGGCACAAAGGGACATAGGGAAAGAGAAAGCGACTTTGTTTTATACTATGTAGTGATATAGGTATAATTATGCAGATTTATTTTGAAAATATTCGTATTCATTTAATCCACAAAATTAATACCAATTAACTAGTATTAATATATCAATAAATAAAAAGCCAGAATTAAAGTTTAAATTATAGTTATTCAACCAATCTTAAATTTATTCTTCTTAAATAAATTATCAGGTTGGTAAAGCCCATAACTTATCGTTTTCTTTTATGGACTGTTGGTTTTAGATATAGACGTCATATATCGTGGATTATATGCGATATAGTAACCAGTGATTTAACACTGTACAACAGTAAAGACTATCAAAAATTTGCTCCCATCTAAACATTAAAATTAAAATTTTAAAACAAATTATCAGATAGGCAGACTTTAAAGCGTTACTTTTCTTTTTAGCGAAATAATTACTTATACATGAAAAAAACATGTTTTAATCATGGACTCTGTGTGTATTACAACTGATAAAAAAAAATGATATCCACTCAATGGTTACGCACGCTTAAATATGCTTACGGGGCAATGGTTCCTCAGCACAGCTCCGCTCCGCTCCGCTTCGCTCGCTCGGCTTTAAATTAAGTTTTACTCAAAAACTAGAAGGATTTAATAAAAACTAATTATTTATTTATAATGCTAGTTAAATTTGCAATAAGATTGTATGATTTGTAGATGGATTTTTATTACGATTTAATTAGAAACAGCGAGTTGAAGTTGCAGAAAAGGAAATGTTTTACCGATTTCTTTTTAAAACATGCAATAAATACTAATAAATAAACAATTATTACAGACCAATTTATGTTTAAATAATAGTTTACAATGTTGTTATTAGATAAAAGTAAAAAAAAGATAACTCTCTTTTAGAAAAATATTGTTTAATTAAAGATATAAAAATGTAAGTAAAGAATCACCCTTACGGGCTACAAAAGTATGGATCGATTTCGTATCGACTTCTTTTTTGTAAGTAGATAAATTTTAAATATATACTTTTTATGGGTATTGAGGGCATAACAAGTATATATTAATGTATTACAACATATTTAGTACAATATATTTAATTATATTTTAATATTTTATTTTTCCATACTTAGCTAACATTGCCTAAATCACGCAATGGTTCCTTGCCTCCCGGAGGCAAGCAAGTCGGCGAACTTCAATCGAATATAATCCGCCAAATTTTTATTAAATTGGACTAATTTCTTGTTCTACGATTAAAATAAGGCGTCTAGATTAAGATTGGTATAAGTTGGATAGGAACAGAAAGTGATTTGACATAATTAATTAAAGTATTTTAATTAGCTGTCAGCTTGCCTCCAGGAGGCAAGGAACCATTGGGGCGGGTAAAAATACTTGCCTCCAGGAGGCAAGGAACCATTGAGTGGTTACAATCATTGCTACTTGAAAACAAAAGATAAGGACTATTAAATAATTGCTCCAATCTAGCATTAATTGATTAGAACCTTATATGTTGTAGGTACACAGGCAAAACTGCCAGTCCTAGCTCCATGTGTACGATTATTCACAACATAAATAGCATATAATAAAAACCAACTCTATATTATAATAATGCCAATCAATTTCATTAATTCTGTACAATACAATCCACATTTAATAGGTACACCATGTAAATTAAACAGAATCAAGATATTATTCCAGATTCAAGGCACGCTATGATCGTGCCATACGAAAATATTTACTACATACTCGCGTTTAAAATTATGTCAGTGTAATCGGAGGGTAGCTCCGACCGTACACGAACACAATTAATCAATTCAAATATAAGTGCGATCTAGTTTATGTCCGCTCCGTCGGAGAGTAGCCCCGACCATGTACGAAACACAATCCGCCACTCAAATATCAGGGGCCCTATTCTCAGGCATTCTAATTTTTTCAGTGTGGTAATTCGTATGTCGAACATTTTGTTTGTGGTTTCTATTCAAAAGTTAGACGTTAGGACGTTTCAAACAAACTAGGCTGTCCCACATGTCAACAAATTCATTTTGACAGCTAAGTTCGTATACGAACATCTATTGGTTTGTACCACTCGTAGCGTTCGACTGGTTTACGATCGAACTTTTTCGATTGTGAAACTCTGCCAATTTCACAATCGCGTTCACAGTCCGGTTCGCGGTCGCCATTCGAGAACCTTTCCGCCCCAACGGCCATCGGTTCTCCGCGCTATGTGTCCCGCCCACTGCCACTTCAACTGAGCAATCCTTCGAGCGATGTCGGTCGTTTTAGTTCTCCTGCGGATCTCATCATTTCTGATTCGATCGAGCAGGGAAATACCAAGCATCGTTCTCTCCATTGCTCGCTGGGTAACCTTGAGCCTTCTTATGAGACCCATAGTAAAAGACCACGTCTCGCTTCCATAAGTCATAACTGGCAACACACACTGGTCAAAGACCTTAGTCTTGAGACATTGAGGAATTTTGGACGCAAATATATGCCGGAGCTTCCCAAACGCTGCCCATCCGAGCTGGATTCGACGAGAGATCTCTTTCTCGAAGTTGGACTTACCTAATTGGATTGCCTGTCCTAGGTAGACATAGTGGTCAACAACTTCGAGTGTAATGTTCCCAACATTAACTGGAGCGGATGCAACATGGGCATTGGACATGATTTTCGTCTTATCCATGTTCATCTTCAGACCCACTCTTTGGGAAGCATTGCTGAGATCTTCGAGCATTGTGTTCAGGTCTTTCAAGGTCTCAGCCATGAGAACTACATCATCGGCAAACCGCAGGTGTGTTAGGTACTCGCCATTGATGTTAATGCCGAATCCTTTCCAGTCCAGTAGCTTGAAAATATCCTCCAACGCAGCTGTAAATAGTTTCGGAGAAATGACGTCTCCCTGTCTCACACCTCGCTGTAGTTGGATAGGATTAGAGCTCTGGTTCTGTAGTCGGACTGACATGGTGGCGTTTTGGTATAAGTACCTCAGCACCTCGATGTACCTGTAGTCTATTTGGCACCTCTGAAGAGACTGCAGCACTGCCCAGGTCTCGATCGAATCAAAGGCTTTCTCATAGTCCACGAACGCCAAGCAAAGTGGCAAGTTATACTCTTCGGTCTTCTGTATAACTTGCCGCAGCGTATGAATGTGGTCTATGGTACTATAACCTTTTCGGAACCCGGCTTGTTCGGGAGGTTGGAAGTCGTCGAACCTGCGAGCGAGACGATTCGTAATGACTCTCGAAAACAACTTGTAGATATGGCTCAGAAGCGAGATGGGTCGGTAGTTTTTCAAGAGAGTCTTATCACCCTTCTTGAAGAACAGCATCACATCGCTTCTGCCGCATGCCTTTGGCGTTTTGCCCTCGAGGATGACAGAGTTGAAGAGCTTCTGGAGGACCTTAAGTATCGGCTTACCGCCCGCTCTCAGAAGTTCTGTTGTGATTCCGTCATCGCCCGCCGCCTTGTTGTTTTTGAGCTGCTTGAGAGCCATTCTAATCTCGTACAGGCTGACGTCCGGGATATCTTCGGTATAGTGTCGGGTAAGCTTGGCTCTAGGTTCTGTAGCCTTACTTTCAACAGGTGTTTGCGTGGAGTACAACTGTCCATAGAAACTCTCAATCTCCCTCAGGATTTCAGGTGTTGATGAAATGATACTACCGTCCTCAGCTTGCAGCCTCGTCAGTTGACTTTGCCCTATAGCCAGATCTCTAGCGAACACTTTGGAGCCTTTGTTCCGCTCAATGGCCTCTTTAATACGCTCGGTATTAAATTGGCGAAAGTCGCTTGTCAAGGACTTGGAGATCTGCCTATTTAGCTGTCGATAACGAAGGGCATCCGCTGAGTTCTGTAGTTTCATTTCGTTTCTCTGATCCATGAGTCGGATAGTGTGGCTGGAGAGTTTCTTTAATTTAGGACGGTGGGTTTTGTAGTGCTTGGACCCTACCGTGCGGACAGTATCCACCACCATGTTGTATAGATCGTCCATATCGATGCTGTTCTCAAGGGCTTCGAAGCGGTTTTGGAGCTCGAGCTGAAAGCACTCGGGGTTTTGAATTTGAGCCGGTATTGGTCGGAGCGTAGATTTTATTAGTCGAGATCTTTCCAGCTTGACGTTGATATTCAATGTGCCTCTAAGCATGCGGTGATCGCTTCCCGTCTTTACGGCGTTGATGACAACGACATCATTGAATATTTGCTTCCTCGTTGACATAATAAAATCTATCTCGTTTTTGACTTTACCGTCGTAGAAGCTTGTTGTGTGTTGTGGACTAATCCAGGTCCATTTGCGGCTTACGGGCTTCTTAAAGAAGGAGTTCATCATGTAGAGGTTCTCCCTCTCCATGAAGTCTGCCAGCATTTGGCCCCTTTCGTTCCGTTGCCCAAATCCAAATTGCCCCACTCTCAACTCATCACCACAGCGTTGCCCCAACTTAGCATTAAAATCCCCCATCACAACCGTGTAGTGGGTTTTATAGCTATGCATGGCTTTAGAGATCTCTTCATACATAGCCTCCACTTCGACATCGTCGTGTTTCGAGGTCGGAGCGTAGACCTGGATAACATTCAGCGAATATCGTTTCGATAATCTGAGTATCAGGTACGCTACCCTGCTCGAGACACTTCCGATGGTGATCACGTTGTTGACAAGGGATTTATGGACGATGAACCCGACACCACCTTGGGACTGTTGGTCGCCCTCCCGGTGGTATAGTAAGTTACCGGATTGAAGGGTAATCGAGTCCTCCCCCTCTCTTCGGACTTCAGATAACCCAATAATATCCCAATGCAACTTACTAATTGCCTCTTCCAACTCTATAAGCTTCTCGTCGAGCCTCAACGTGCGCGTGTTGTAGGTTGCCAGGTCAAGTCGTCGGTGTTGGTAGCCGGAGCCTACCCGGGGATTCTTAGCACCCCCTGCCCCGCCATTACCATAGCCGCTACCGTAGCTAGGAATAGCGGGGCCGCCGGGGACTGGGGGCCGATTTTTGTTGTGTGTATCCATATCGGGGGGTTTTGCCATAATCGCCACGCTTGGCAGGCGGGTTGGCGATCGCAGTATGGCCTGCTGTTAAATGGAGACGCTGCTGCCCATCTCCTTTGGCAGTTTTCCCTCTGTCGGCTCTTACGACACCCACGGGAAGAGAGGGGGTAGTGCTATTCTTTTTATGTGCCGGCACTACACGGCACAAGCAAGCACACGGCGTCGTACAAGCTACATTATAAACCTCATGAATTATGTTAGAATAGCCGGAGGGTAGTTCCGACCGTATAGGTACGAACACAATCAATTAAAACACAAATGCGATGTAGATTATGTCCCTTTCACTGGAGAATAGCCCCGACCATATACGAAACACAATCCGCCGCAAATGTATTCAAAATGTCAGCGTGTATATACAAAAATTAGACATTAACATGGAATCTGGAACATTTATCTTTTCTCTGCGTAAAAGAGAATAACGTTACGCGTTTGGCATTATTATAGAAAAGAATAAGCAAATTGTTCTTATTATCAGGTTAAAATAAACGTGGGTAGGAACATACCGCTTCTGAGATGTGAAGAAAATGCAGACTCCAGATAACACTCATATAATTCTTGGTTACTACCTACATATATTCAGATACAACAATCGAGAGATACAACAGTCGTCTTCGAGATCTTATTTCCTCGAGGCCAGGTTGAAGACTGAGCCCGACTCGTCAATCCGACTCAAGTCTGCCCATACCGATTTTACCACACAGATTAGCCTCTTAAACTTAACAAAAATGGCGTCAAGAGACGGCTATTACAGTGTTGCCCTTAAAATATATGAAAAATCTTCTAGAATCATGACAATTGGCTTATCCATAAATCCATAAGGTAGGTAACAAGTTTCATCATCAGCCGTTTAATGGCCTTCCTTATGGGTGGATGAGGAGATTGGGCCATGATACAACACGCGGGCCCAATGCTGGTTGGTGGGTATTGACGACTGCAAATGCAGCCGGGACGAACGGCTTAACATGCCTTCCGAAGCACGGAGGAGCTCGAGATGAAAAGTTGTCGGTCACCCATCCCGTGACTGACCATTGCGAAAGTTGCTTAACCTCAACGATTGCAAGCCGAGGCTACACGGGCTCCGCTACCAAGTAGCAAGTTTAAACAAGGTCAAAGTCAGGAAATACCTCATTTTAATAGAATATCGATTTACACATCTTTATTGTTCTTAATATCCTATAACTTGGCCAGTTTGTTCAATATAAACATGCAAAAGATCTACAAAATTGCTTTGCTTCTAAGAACAGCTGATATTGTAGATATACCAGATGATAATACAGTCTTGTTGGTATTGTATTTCAATTGGATTCAATAATATTTTAGACACAAAAAGAACATATTTATCCTTACATGATACCAAGCTAAGCGAAGCTTTTATATACATTTTTTTATTTTCACTAGAAATGTAATTAACCTGTGGATTAGCAAATATGAGGACATAGGAACACTCGTAGGCTTCGTTTCCTCTCAAAATACAAAATAGAAGAAAAAATACAGTTAAGTGAACTAAATTTCATTGGAAAAATGCCAACGAAATCGTTGACTGTCGCTAGTCAATAACAATCATTGTACTAAAATGAAATTTACCAAAATCAACTAAACCGTTTTTAGTACTCATTCATGCACGCAAAGTGACGTAGCATAGCATCATGTAAATAGAATCTTCTCATATTATGGTGAACTTACATGAAAGTGCTAAAACCCTATCTTTGACGTCACCTAGTCATTTAGCTCCAAAATATATTGTCCCAATACTTGCAAATGACTTTGGCCAGCATCCAACAAGCATTCAACTCCAATTCCAGTGGCAGAGCACACCTGCATCTTACTGCACCTTATGCTATTGCATCAAAGCTCTTTTTCGAACGACAGAACGTGCCATCTGCAAACAATCGTGTGGACGTTTCATGGTCATTTGCATTGTTAAGATTTTTTAAAGTGATAATTTCTCGTTGGTTGCATTTTTAGTTCGTTGTTACAGGTTCATTATTCTTCAAAATGGTAGTTTCAATTTCAAGGCTTCTTAAACTATCGTTGTTAAGTTCAGGGTCTCTAGTTACCTTGATCCATTATAGCATTGATGGCAGCTATCCACGATTTTGTTTTGGTAGATTTACTTTGTTCAAGACTATTAGGCAATGATTTTTTTAGTACCTAGGTAGTTACAGAGTAGTTGACGAGTTTCTTGCCGGTTCTTTACGATACAATAGATAGATACGGTAGATTTACTTTTTTTTATTGGTTGATAGGCAAGCGCTTGGCCGCTATCACGCCTGATGTTAAGCGATCTACGATGAATCGTGCTTGCCTAGAAGGTACCGGTTCACTCGCGACTTGAAGGCCCCCAAATTGTATCTATCGGCAAATACAGACTCAGGCAAGGAGTTCCATTCCTTAGCGGTACGGATAATAAAATTAGAAGTAAAACGCAGTCTGTGTCCTAGGAATATCCACTATAAAACGGTGGCGCTGATTCGTACGTCTAATTGCCCGTTGGAAGAAGGAAGATGGTGGAATTAGGTTGTGCAATTCCAGCTTAACATAGCTTAAAATAAGATATACGCTATATTACTCACAAAAAATACAACATTTATGGGCAAAGGTAGTCTTATCGCTAAGAGCGAATTGTTCGTCTAAGAAGAGAGCGTTACGCGTCATATTACATTAATATAATTAATAGTACATTACAGCCGAGGACAGGTAAGTAAGAAATTACATTGTCGAGGATGGTTTGAAGCACGAGCCGCAGGCGAGGGCTTTAATCATTCGAGGCAAGGTAATTTGCTTACCGTACAAGGCTTGTATAGTGCTTTTCTCAAGAAATGCAAGGAAATAAAAAAAACTGTTTAACTAAATAATATTTATTAAAATTTATATCACACATGTTCGGGCAATTATTAAATGTAAATGTTATTGTTTTCCCGGGCACACTTATGTATAAATCGCCCATAATAATATTATTTTAATGATGTAGGTATCATTAAAATACGCCAACAACACAGATTCTGAAAACGTATGCGCCTTTTTTCACTTTTCCAAATCAGATCGTAGGTTTTCATATATCTTTCTTTTGATTTTGCTGGCAGTAAGTTTTCTGTTATTCATTTTGCTTTTGCTCTCAAATTTGGTAGAGTAGGTACATACAATGTCTGTATATGTTTCATTGGCAGAACTTATTTTGATAATTTATTACACAATATAAATAAACTGTATTGATATCAAATCAACCGCTGAAAATCATTCCCGCCGTTTTTTTAATATTGGTTTGTGAGGCCAAGTGGAACGGTCATACAGCCTATTGATACTTAATACTTGCTACTAAAATGCGCACTTCAATACCCGCTTCTGGGTGGTAGATGGCGCTGTACATATTTCCCATACAAAATTACTCGTAAAGGATATTTTGTCTATGATAAATCTCATTTTGTTTTTTCGATTGATGTTCGTGCTAAGAGTACATAGCGCTTTTGGCACAATACGAAGTAATATACTCTGTGCGCACCGTATTTAAAAAAAAGTTAACCTAATTATGATATAATAATTACTTATATAATAATAATAATAATGTGGCTGTATGGTGCAAATGTCCCTTTGCTTTTTCTTTTTTATACACAGGAATAACGAAAGAAAAAATAAAGAAAAAATTTGGTAATAATATCTTTGAGTAGTACCTTTTCCGAGGTAAACATTCTAAATTTGAATTACATTGATTACTGCAGTGATCTGCAATGGTACTACCAACTTTTTTCTTTATTTTTTCTTTCGTTATTCCTGTGTATAAAAACAGAAAAAGCAAAGGGACATTTGCACAATACAGCCACATTATTATTTTTATTACTTAAGTATATGTAATTATTATATCATAATTAGGTTAACTTTTTTTTAAATACAGTGCGCACAGAGTATATTACTTCGTATTGTACCACAAGCACTATGTACCCTTAGCACGAACATCAATCGAAAAAACAAAATGAGATTTATAATAGACAAAATATCCTTTACGAGTAATTTTGTATGGGAAATATGTACAGCGCCATCTACCGTCCAGAAGCGGGTATTGAAGTTGCGCATTTTCGTAGCAAGTAGTAAGTATCAATAGGCTGTATGACCGTTCCACATGGCCTCACAAACCAATATTAAAAAAAACGGCTGGAATGATTTTCAGCGGTTCATTTGATATCAATACAGCTTATATTGTTTAATAAATTATCAAAATGAGTTCTGCCAATGAAACATATATTATACAGACATTGTATGTACCTACTCCACCAAATTTGAGAGCAGAAGCAAAATTAATAACAGAAAATTTACTGCCAGCAAAATCAAAAGAAAGATATATGAAAACATACGATCTGATTTGGAAAAGTGAAAAAAAGGCGCATACGTTTTCGGAATCTGTGTTGTTGGCGTATTTTAATGATACATCATTAAAATAATATTATTATGGGCGATTTATACATAAGTGTGCCCGGGAAAACAATAACATTTACATTTAATAATTGCCCGAACATGCGTGATTTAAATGTTTATAAATATTATTTAGTTAAACATTTTTTTTTTATTTCCTCGCATTTCTTGGGAAAAGCACTATACAAGCCTTGTACGGTAAGCAAATTACCTTGCCTCGAATGATTAAAGCCCTCGCCTGCGGCTCGTGCTTCAAACCATCCTCGACAATGTAATTTCTTACTTACCTGTCCTCGGCTTTAATGTACTATTAATTATATTAATGTAATATTTTCTGGTGCGCTGCCTCTCTAAAATTTAAATATTACTTACATTTAATATAATTAAATAAAACTACATAAAATCCTTACAGTTATATAGTAAGTAAGTAATATATATATGTTTATATAATTGTATTAAATATGTGTATTTATAATACATAATATATTATTTTATATTATAAAAGATAGCAGATTCTCGCGGTTTCACCCGCGTGGTACCCGTTCCCGTGGGAATATCGAGATAAAATATAGCCTATGTCACTCGGAAAGAATGTAGCTATCTAATGGTGAAAGAATTTTCGAAATCGGTCCAGTAGTTTCGGAGCCTATTCGATGCAAATAAACAAACAAACAATCAAATCTTTCCTCTTTTTAATATTAGTATAGATAAGATACTATATTATACCCATCCATGTATAAACTTACACAATTTTATTGTTATACTAGCGGCCGCCCGCGGTTTCACCCGCGTGGTTCCCGTTCCCGTGGGAGTATCGGGATAAAAAGTACATATAAACCTTCCTCTTAATCACTCTATCTATTATAAAAAAACGCATCAAAATCCGTTGCGTAGTTTCAAAGATTTAAGCATACAAAGGGACATAGGGACAGAGAAAGCGACTTTGTTTTATACTATGTAGTATTGTTATATGGAATAAATGAATTGAAATCAAATGAATTAGAACGTATGCAAGCTAAAATTTCGTCAGGAGATGCGAATGCAGATTGGTCTTAAAACTGGCGAGTGACTTTGAATGACGGATCTATAAGGAAGGTTATTCCAGGGGAATAATAGTTCTGCCCCTGTTCTGTAGGGCTTCCGGGGCTTCCGAACTGACGGCGCGGCGTAGTTTTATTGACATTCGTGAGTGCGTGTTACAGCCTAGACTGAATAAATGATTTGAAGGTAACATTTAGAATTTTTATTTCTGAAAGGAACTTAGCAAACACTTCCTACACTTCTTTTTAACCGACTTCAAAAAAAGGCGGAGGTTCTCAGTTCGGTTGAATTTTTTTTTTTTTTTTTTTTTTTTTTTAATGTTTGTTACCTCATAACTTTGTCAATTATAAACCGATTTTAGAAATTCTTTTTTGGTTTGAAAGCATATAGTTACAAATTGGTCCCATTGTTATACGGTCAGGATCTGATGATGGCATCCTGGAGAAATCAAGGGAACTCTTCAAATATTATAGGCACACCTATAGCGATTTTGGTATTTTCTTAAGTAACTCGTGCATTTGCTTTCGGTAAGCACCATTTGGTGAAGAGTAACTGATGATGAAGACCACATATGGCCATCGAAAACATTAATTAAATACTAAATATGTTACGGGCGCAATACGATTCCTTTAAGGTTCATAAATAATTTTCAAGTATTTGCGACTGGTAGTCATCATCTCACGATGATGAGCTGGTGATGGAAGGTACAACTCCTCAATAGTTAGGAGTTGGAGGATAATTCTTTAAATATCGTTGATACGTAAATATTTGTAGTTGTTAGCTTTCAGGTTATTTAGTTAAGCTGATGATGGAAGGTAAAACTCTTTAACGCTTAGGAGTTAAAGTATGTTTTTAAGTACTACAAGCGCCAATAGAACTTTAGGTTGTATTCTTTCAAGTAATTTAGGTTAGCTGATGTTGGAAGGAAACTGCATAACAGTTAAGAGTTGGAGGGTGGTGCTTGTCTGAGTTCTAATTTAGATATGGGCTATAGTCGTTGCACATTGAGCTACCCTTGCTCATTATGCGGTTTCTTATAGTAGATTTCTTACACTAAAAAAGGAAAAATAAACAAAATTTTTCAAAAAAAATTAAACCGCCTTCAAAACAAAACTGCAAACAAAAACTCATTTCCCAAAAACACGTAAAAGTGAAAAATAAATTGAATCATTCAATTCAAAGTACGAAAGTGCGGGACTTTTTCTAATTAATCTTGAACTTACTGATCTGATTGAAGTCGGTGTCAAGCCGAAAGTAACAAGAACGAATACTTAAAATTCAATTTCATTTCATTTCAAAATAGTGAAACAATAATAAACAATATCTCATGCGCAGAGTGGTGTAAATTGTAACCTATCAAATACATATTAATATTAATATCTATTTGGCTTGACACCGACTTCAATCAGATCAGTAAGTTCAAGATTAATTAGAAAAAGTCCCGCACTTTCGTACTTTGAATTGAATGATTCAATTTATTTTTCACTTTTACGTGTTTTTGGGAAATGAGTTTTTGTTTGCAGTTTTGTTTTGAAGGCGGTTTAATTTTTTTTGAAAAATTTTTTCATTGTAAAATCAGCCAAGGGACACCTAAGCCACAATACCACTATCATATTTCGCCAGCAAAATAAAGACTTTGTTTTCATAGTGTTTGTATGAATGGCAAAGGTATTTACTGCTTGGTTTTTTGAAAAAAATGTTTTATTTCAAAAACTGCCGACTTGTTCAAACCAATTTTCGGTGAAAGTTTTATTGGGAGCTTCTACAGCATATACTTTTATAAGTTATCCCCCTCTCTTATTTAAAACTAAAAGGGAATGGGGGGGGACACATTTTACCAATTTGGAAGTGCCACTTTTTCTTAAAGACTCTTCCAAATTAGAAACTTCAAAATTAGAAACCTTAACGTCATTTTTAATGACCTCCTCGTAACTATAGACACCCCATACGAATAGATATGTCTTTTTTTTTTGCTTCAGTTCCATGTATGTAGGTAATTTTTTAATAAATGTATAAAATTCGTAAAGCGGTTTACATAATACATCTACCTACTAGTAGTCTTTAGTTTAGGAATAAAGTACTTATCTATGACAAACTGACGGACGGACGAAACGACAGACATGAAGACAAGGCGAATGCAATCGGAGGAGCTTAAAGTAGGACATGTTGGTCAGCTATCCCTTTACAAAGTTTTTTTTTTGTACACAACGGTTTAGCACTAACGGCCGGTTTCTGAAACGCCAATTAAAATTAAATTACCTAATTCCCAATTAATCTCCAATTAACTGTAGTTGGGTTTCTGAAAGAAAAATGTGACAGACTGTCAACAGTCTGTTAACAGTCTGTCAGTGCCCATACAAATCTGTACCCCTAGTGTAAGTTTTTATGTCAAGCCAACGCAAACTATTTCGATTCCGTATTTCTGTCAATTTGTATGAAAACTATATATGCACGCTACTCGCCGCTAGAGGCGCTAATACAGTTTTCATACAAATTGACATAAATACGGAATCGAAATAGTTTGCGATTTTTGACATAAAATCTTACACTACGGGCACTGAACCTAATTGTGAGATAATTTTCGTTTCAGAAACCCAAGGTGCTTTTAATTGGGAATTAATTGTGACAGTCTGTTAGCTAATTTTAATTTTGATTGGCGTTTCAGAAACTGGCGGTAAGCTTCAACACACGTGATATTAAGTGCTGATAAGGCTGAAGGTGGAAGCGCACTACTCACGGAATCCGCAATCACTGAGGAACTGGCTCTTTTTTGTGTAAGTAACTGCCGGAACACAATAATGCTGAAAACATCATTGTAATAGCGACAGACTTAGTTAAGATGGTGGTCACTAGGCTGGCGGACTAAGGACAAGTCCTACCACCAACCAAACCGTTGTGCAACTATGTACCTACTTGTTTTATGTGGTATTTTTTCTCTAGTTTTTGTATTGTAAATAGTGTTTAATTTCTGCTTCTTTTCGTTTGTATACTTTTTTTGTGTTATTAATTTTTAAAATATGTTTCTTTCAAACGTGCTAATTATTACCACCAAGCTCTTTTTTATCATGCAAGCGTTATAATGCGCACAGAAACTGCACTTTAACCCCTTCAATCAATCTAAGTACCTACATCTAATGGAAGTTCAGAGTTCTCCCGTAACAACTCCTGAGTGATGGCAAATGATTACCATCATTAAGCTGCCGCACGTGTTATGGGGAGGGCTCTTCAATCTTAAGGCTGTGAGGCTAAGGACCTAAGGTGAAAGGAAGCGAGAAGGTTACGCCAGGACGCGATTAAACCAATTTTCATTTTAAAATTTATTCAAAATGAAAATTAGAACAACGATTTGCAAATTTTTGCCGCGGTTTAGAGAGACATATATACTTTTTATTAACACAAAATACTTCACATGACATATAACAAAGAAGTTAAAAACTAATAATTATAAGACATTGGTTAAAAACAGACACAAAACATTGCCATCACACTATAGTGTATCACGAACGCTGGTATTCTGGCAGGGCCTGTTGGTGGACGAAAAATCAAAACAAAAACAACTAGTTATACAATCAAAAAATTACAAAAATTACAGAAATTATAACCAGACAAACACAACATTCAACAATAACAAACAACAAAATGTTTACACTGATCGACTTTAAGATATATCTTAAATGTATGTGGGTACAGGTTTTCTTAATACTTACAACAAATAAGAAACTGCACTAGTAACATATTAATAATTTTGATTAGATGATAATCACAAAAAGGTGTTGGCTGACTGACTGTTGCCCGAATTCTCGAACGCAAATCATCTTTGGGAACGTCTTAAACATCATAGCATCTCTTTCCTACGTTTGACATTTAAAGTGACAGGGCGATGTTCAGTATTAAGTCGTATAAATTCCTTGGTCGAGCTTCATGTTTGAGACGCTCCCAAAGATAAGTAGCGTACGAGTATTCGGGCATGTGTCAAACCCATGAAGCTCGACTTAATACTGAGGTAACTGGAGAGTGCAGTACGAACAATTTTTTGTCCACCACAAATTACACAGTGGCTGTCTTCCGTCTCACCTACACTTTAAAAAAATACATATGGTCATATGAGACAACTGACAGCCACTACATACATAAATGTCAAATTTGCTGGGTACACTTTTTTATTCATGGTGAGAACTCCAGTTACCTCAGTATTAAGTTGAGCTTCATGGTCAAACCGAATAAAATATTCAATGACAAAGAACGTGACATTCTAATTATTTCTTTTCGAACAGTCGTATTTAAATTTGACAGATAGTTTCGTATACATAAAGGAGGCTATAAAATACATAGAATAAAAAAATAAAATAATGAAAAGGAGGTTGTAACGACAACATGTGTTAACCACTACGCCACGCGCTCTCATGAACGCTTGTAATCTATGACTATCAATTATTATTACCTTCAGCAACCAACTAATAACTTCTTTCATAAATTAATTACTTACGCTCTTGAAAATCGGAAACTAATTTTCTAATACGTCTCGTTCAGATTCTCGCGCGACCGCAACCACAACCTTAGTATGTAAACATTAATTATTTTAGAAGTCCTTGTAACCTAATCCGCTAACATAATTAACGTGAGAATATTTGAAATTTTACCTTTAATCATTACTTGACGACAACCAATATTGGTTTACATAAGTATATACACCTATTTACTAATACCTAGATTTGTGTTTATATTTTTGTAGTTATACTTGTTGATTTTATTTGCGTCTTTTGGGATCAATAGTGTAGGTATCTTGTGGCCTATGGCCTATCTGAGTACTCATACAAAATTGGATTCCAACATGTTCAACCGTTTACTCATGAACAAACAGGCTTACAAAATTTCCATATAAAGTGTGTGTTAGTTGGATTTGGCAAGATATTTCTTTTTAAATATTTCATGGAAAACAAACAGCATTAAAAAAAACACATTAGTTAGGAAATTTAGAACAAGTATGCCTTCACAGATAAGAGAAATTATGCTCAGATTTTCTACTTGTTAGCGTCTATGTACACTGCGTTTTTGTAGCGCCGTTAACGCGCCGTCAACGCTCCGTCAACGCGCTATTTGGCAATTCTACCTTCCTTTGATCAACATAGATGACGGCTCACGAACTAAAACATAGCGAAAATATGGCACCAAATTCCTTTTTTTTTTTAACTTTTTTTTTCAAATAGGTTACGAAGTTTACGACCTTTCGTCAAAATTACAAGAAATAAGAGCCCACCTTCAAAGTGCGCTCTTATTTTCAGGCCCGTCTTTGACACTCCAACCGATTTTGTAGTGGTATTGTTGATTGAACGGTGCTACAAAAAAGTGGTATGCATAGATTTTTCGATACAAACTCGCGTTTCGTAAAATAGCACGCTGTTCCGCAGCCCGTTCAGCTGCTTTTCATATTACTCAGTGTTTTATTGTTTTATTACAAGCATGTCATGTCGAGTCGATTCCTGTCATTACTATCAAGCTGTACAAAGGCACTGGCGGCAGTTAAGAGTAAAAAATTGTCTAAACAATTAGAATCATGGGCAGAGAGTAAAAATAGTCTCAAAAATTTGAATTATGTATTACATACAAGGATCAAGTCAAACCTAATCTTTATTCATATTTACCCTCACTCGTGTACAGACGTAGGTCTGTTATTAATAGCAGTTTCAGTGAAAACGAAACCCATCCCAAACCCGGGATCAGACTGACAAATTACTCATAATCCCCACACAAACGGCGCACTAACACGATAACTATGTTTACAAATAGATTTAGTACCACTCTAATCTCGGCGAATCGTGACGTTGCAAAATTGGTGAAAAATTTATAAAGCTATTTATGTGAAGCTTTCTGATTTAAGTTTTTTTTTGTATCTTTTGTGTATTGATCATACATGTCTAACCTTACGAAGAGAAGAAACAGAAATTTATTTTCTCTCTTTCAAACTCACATACAGATACTTCTGCAGATAAAGGGTTTTTCATTAAGAGCGCTCGAACTTTGAAATGGAATAAAAAAACCCGTTTAAGTGATATTGCCACAATTATTATTTTATTTTAAAGAGCATTTGATGACATTATTTACGGAATATAATTTCAGCCAAATGACCACCGCGATTTCGCTGAAGGTGGTGTATCCTGGTGGACAATTTTGGAGGACATTTTCGCATAAATGGGGCTCAATCTCATGAATAACACGAGTTATGTTTGCCTTCAGGGCAGCAATTGTCTGTGATTTGTCAGCATAGACTCGAGATTTCACGTAGCCCCACAGAAAGTAATAGAGAAGTGTTAGATCACACGATCTCGGTGGCCAGTTGATGTCACCACCACGTGAGACAACGAAGCCCTCAAACTTCTCATCCAATAAATTTAATGTTTCCCGTTTAGTATGGCAAGTGGCGCCGTCCTGTTGGAACCACATGTTCCATGGTGAAATGTTACGAATAAATATGTATTCCCGCCAAATTTGACAGCTATCGCTTTTCCAAGATGGCCGCTATCAACTTTCAAAGTTCGAGCGTCCCTATTGAAAAACCCTTTATCCCTTTCGGGACCATAACATTATAGGAGGTAAAGTAATTATTCTGATTGTTTAAGATGACTCATTAGGCATCTAATAAACATACTTATAAATAAAAATACTAAAAATAATAATAGTTTCTCGGATTTTTTTTGGGACATATTTGTCCCTATGGACGTCAAGGGCTGACTTTTTACTTATTCAGCCTAACTTTACGTGTTTTACATTTACGAGTTTCATAAAAGCAAACAACATATTTATTATTTTTATTAAGTTTTAATAATTAAACTATAATATTTTAACCTTTCGACGACACCAATAACTTTTTGAATGGCCCATTTTTTATGTAAACCAAGCACTTGATCGCTTGTTATCGGTCTCCCGACGACATATTTATACTTAGCCCTAGGCATAACATTTGCTACGAAAAGTACGTACAGCCATGTCAGGTTTTGTAGACCAGTAATCTCTCAACGATGGTAAAGTATAATATCCCATTACTAAATTCAAACCAAAAAAATGCTTTCATTTCATCTATTTCAACGGAAAATTCTCGTCCGTTTTGATGAGCGTATCGCAGTGAGTCTGATACTATCAACTGTACTAATAGGTAAAATTTTGTTGTTGAAAGGAATATTTCGAAAGGAGTCAACGTATTGTTTTCCACATCTTGACAGAATTGCACCTTTCCGAATTCATATTCAACATTTTCAAATACATTCGGAATGTATGTTCTCTGGGTCCACTTGAAAACTGGTTGCTGAACGGTAAGTGGTTCGCTTACAAGTTCTACCGCAGAAGTTGAAGGTTCGGGTTATGATATCCTGGATTCTTGAAGTTGATGTGTCGTATCTTCAATCTCAACTTCGGATACCCCTTGGTCATCATCCTGTGTGAGAAGCCTTTCATCTTCTTCGTCAAGCAATAAATTGTCTTCATCGTCACTATTATCACCCATCAAAATCTGCTGGATTTCATTTTTCTTGAGTTCGAAAACTGTACGTCGTCTAAGAAACATAATCTGTAAACATAAATATAAGAAATGAGGGTAAAAGTAAAAAAAACACAACAGCAATAATTGAAACAGATAAATTCCCTTATAGACCACAGGGACACCGGTGTCCCTTTATGTTTATAATAACAGATCAAAGGGTACAATATGAATTTAGGTTTTATTAGTATACAAAATAAAAAAAGTACTTACCAGGCAGTAAATATTTCGCAATATAATAACTTGTCGAAAACTGTTGCACTCAAAATACCTTTTCAAAATTTAAGAAAACCGCGCGAAAAAAATTGACATTTTGCAATGACCTAAACAAAGACTGATAGTTCAAATGCTGTATTGCTATGATAAAACAATAAAAAGATACGTTCAGAAACTAGTTAACGCTAAAATTACACCTACTGTTTTATTAGTTTATGACTTATTATTTTTTTTTTGTTTGGGACACGGGTCCCCGTAGTCGTCAAAGGGTTATATAAAAGTACCTTCCACGTATCAAAAGAAGAGTCTTATCAAATAAACAAGAATTAAATTAATGAACCGCCATCATTTTCATTCTCCCAGCTGTACTGGCACAAATTTTCTTTTGTAGGAAGATAAAGAAGGATATCTAGGAAGGATCGTTATTAAGGCCTGACTTGACTATTCATTACTCACATAAAAACATTGAGTCTAACTCAATGCATAAAAACGACAGATTTCTCCTTTCCACTTATCAAGGGCCAGCATTTAAATTACTTTTATTTTTCTTATTGCTATAGGATAAAGAAAGGTATATTGATGGTATAAGTAATTTGGTGATATTATATGAAAAGATTGTTTACTAAACACAGAAACGTTGAAGCGTAGCGTGTGATATATGTCTATCGTCCTCACACTCGTAAGAACTCGCTAGCGCTGTCTCATGAATGAGCTCGCACAGGGAACTTTGTGGTGATCCGTTAACAAAATGATCACCAAATTACTTATATCACCAATATACCTTACCCTACATAACAAAATCACGCTACGTCCACGCAGAGCAAATTGCGGTTACAGATGAGCAATAGCCGCGTACAAAAAATACTCGTACCAGTTTCAGAGACACAGACTCAAATTATCAATCTTTACAGCCCTACGATGCGGTAAACCACTAGACAATCATAGACTATTTGTGCTCAAAGTGGCCCAAACGTCCCGCGGAGTGATCTACAAAAAGCGGCATCCATACATTAACCGTCAGCTATCAAAGCAACGAACTGACCCGGAAAATGCGGGTATTACCCGTAGCCCCACCGCTTTGCCCTACACGTGGGAAAATGTTGTGGAAATGTACGATTATCGCATTTCCTTGTTCATAGGAAAAAGCAGCTTTAGTGATACGGATGCATTTTTCCATCTCAATCAAAGACTTGCTCTCAAACGTGCCTGTATTAACAATATATATCAAATAGAATTATTAGATTCAGATATTCGACAGATTCAGATTGCACAGAATCCACTGATACAGTCCTACCGATGCAGTAAACACTGTAGTCAAACAAAGACTTGCGCTCAAATGAACGAACTGGCCCAAACAATGTTGTGGAAATGTACAAATATCTCATTTTCTTGTTTATACGAAAATGCAGCTTCAAAGATACGAATGCAATATTTTATCTCGATCAAAGAATATACTTATATCAAACAGAATTATTCCATTCAGATACTCCACAGCTTCAGACAATCCACTGCTACAGCGTAACCGATGCGGTAAACACTGTAGTTAATTTATTTATTTATTTATTCACAACGGGGTAGCACTTAGCCTTCATCACACCTGATGATAAGTGGTGATAAGGCTGAAGGTGGAAGCGCACTACTCCCGGAATCCTCAATAACTGAGGAACTGGCTATCTTATCTCAAACTGCCGGAACACAGTAATGCTGAAAACATCATTGTTATAGCGTCAGACTTAGATAAGATGGTGGTAGCTAGCCAGGCGGACTAAGAACAACTCCTACCACCAACCAAACCGAATACAATATGTACCCCCACTGGGAATCGAACCCGGGACCTCTGGGTCTAAAATCGGTGGTATGAACCACAAGACCACAGAGGCGGTTAATCAAACACTTGCGCTCGAACGTCCCGCGGCCTGGGGCCCGATTCTCAGGCATTCGAACTTTTTCAGTGTGGTAATTCGTATGTCGAACATTTTGTTTGTGGTTTCTATTGAAAAGTTAGAACGTTTCAAACAAACTAAGCTGTCTCAAATGTCAACAAATTCATTTTGACAGCTAAGTTCGTATACGAACATCTATTGGTTTTTACCATTCGTAGCGTTCGACTGGTTTTCGATCGAACTTTTTCGATTATGAATTTCTGACAATACAAAAACTGTGTTATATTTGAATTTCGAACTATAAATGTGAACTTTTCTCGATTGCCTGAGAATCGGCCCCCTGATCCACAAAAAGCGGCGCACATACATTAGCCGTCAGCAACCGAAGCCGGACACACTGGCCCGGAAAATGTAGTGGAAACGTCCGCGTCAGTAAATCACAGAACATACGAGCTCCAGCATCCAATACAACTGTTTGGTTTACAACGTTTCTTGGTTAATTTTATTTAAATCTCAGGCATATCAAACTTTAGTAGCTTGAACACTAGTGTTATGGAAATTGGAAACAACGACGGGTATTACCACATACACCTAGACCCGAGGAAAATGTAAAGTTCGCTTTCAATTATACATATATATTTACCGGACTGGGAATCGAACACTTCCGGGTTCGCGTTCTATATATGGTTTGGTGACAGGTTTGGGTAGGATTATTTTATTTCATTGTAAAAAAACACTCCAATATTTTGTTATGAGTGAAAATATTTATTTAAAAGTCTATTATATTTCAGCCTCATGAAAAATATATAATTATGATTGTTCATCATAATGTTAATATTTCTCTGAATATGAATGCTTGTAGCATGAAAGTAAAATAAAAATTGTGCCATTAATGTCCAACTATAAAAAAAAAATCTGATGCATTTTATTGGATTGTCAGAGAAAACTAATTATCCTTAGTTATGTAGTTATTATAACACAAAAAGCGATGTATCTGTTACATCACATCATTAATTTAACTTGTTTCATACCGATCACTATAAACAGTTGAACGGAGATACGTCATAACATCATGATCGCAATAGTTTTACATAATATGACTGTATTTTTTGCCGTGATAATCCTACTAATATTATAAATGTGAAAGTTTAGATGTTTGGATGTTTAGATGTTTGGATGTTTAGATGTTTGTTCCTCAATCACGCCAAAATGGCTGAACGGATTTGGCTGAAATTTGGAACACAGATACTTTGTAGCCTGAAGAGGAACATACTTTTTATCCAGGAAAAATATCATATTCCCGCGGGATAACGTCGTGAAGTCCACGCGGGCGAAGCCGCGGGCGGAAAGCTAGTGTCTTATAAATCGATGAACGCCGGCTGCAAGCACGAAAAACTGTCACGTTCCGAGTGCAAGCGAGAGCACGAAACAAGCGATAGAGAGGCACGATCGGCCTAAGGCCCTAAGCACAGCCAGCCATCTCTATCGTCTTAGAGAAGGCTGTGCCCTAAGCGTTCGGTTTGAGACGCGAAGAGAGACAGCGGCATATTGTTATCACGTAAAATTATCGTCTCTAAGTCGACTTCAGAGAATTAGAACTTTAGAACCGACAATTTCGAACTGTACAATAATCCCTTACCCTCAATCGGTTTCCACTAAATTCTACCAAACCCGTTTATTTAGTAGCAACACTGTCGATTCGGTCCCGGGTCAGGCCGAAACAGGATCTGCGGTCGGGCCAGCCTGATTGGTATTCTGAACCAGCACTGTTTACACCACGAGGGACTCTAACTTGTGTACTTTGTTTGTTTTCATTATTAGTATGTTTTATTAGACCTCGAGGACTATCAAAGTAACATGAAATCAGTTTGGATTTAATAATCCTACTAAATCCTTACTTTTTATATTATAAATGCGTCTCTGTCTGTCTGTGTGTTACACAATCACACCTAAACTACTGAACCGAGTTGAATGAATTTTGGTACAGAGATAGTCTAGAGCCTGAGAAAGGACATAGGCTACTTTTTATTCCTGAAAAATATCACGTTCCCGCGGGATAACGTCGTGTAGTACACGCGGGCGAAGCCGCGGGCGGAAGGCTAGTATATTATAAATGTGAAAGTTTAGATGTTTGGAATTTGGATGTTTGGAGGTTTGGATGTTTAGATGTTTGTTCCTAAATCACGCCAAATCGGCTGAACAGATTTGGCTGAAAGTTCCTCTGGAGAGAAACATAAGCTAGGGCAGATTTGTGGCCACTTTAAGGATTTTTTGACTTTTAAGCACTAAGTACTAAATGGTCTTACATATTTTAGACACAAATTATATCTTAAATTATAGATAATTTATCTACCTTTAAAGGTACATTTTTCAAATTCATAAAAGTAAAATAGTTTTTTTTTATATTACACATAATGTGTGAGAGGTGCCAAATGTACCGGTTTTGGCCATTTACTGATAGTTAAACTTTTGTAAGTATTGCGAAAAATCAAAACCAAACCCAGGTAAAACCAATATATTCTAATGCGCTAGAAACCAGTCAATTGCAAAACAACAATTTAATTGTAAAAAAACAAAGGTTTATAAAGTATTTCATCCAAAAGAAATTTCTTAAAATTTCATTCAAAACATTTTTTCAAACAGAAAATTGAATTTATTGGAAACAAATCTTATGACATAACGAATTCTAAAGGTTGTTATTATTACCTTAAAATACCTTATTTTAATTGTCTTTATCATAAATGGCTAAACGTTGTTTAGAAAACTTTTAGATCAAAAAGTGGCCAAAACCGGTAAAGTGGCCAAAACCGGTACGCCTGCCCTACTTTTTAAATTATCACAATCCCGCGGGATAACGTCGTGTAGCCCACGCGGCTGAAGCCGCGGGCGTAAAGCTAGTGATTTCTATAACACTAGGTTTTTTAAACTACGGCAGTTTTTAAAATGAGATTATACCTAGGCAGAAGTTAGATTAATGTTGTCTGGTCATATCTCTAAAGTTTCGTTGAATTCTGAGTTCACATGTAAGAAAGAAAGAAAGAAAAAACCATTTATTTCGACATCACACGACAAAAACAACAAACATTTCATAAAACGAGAGCACAGATACACAAAAAATAATTAATTAAGACAAATATGACAAAAAAAGATAAAACAATGTCGCGTGATGTCAAAATTGCGCCCAACTCAGTATGAGCAGCAAGCTGGGGCTTGCTGCACTGATATTCTGTTGAGCGCAGCAGTGACATCAGTGACGAAAATAGAAATTTGTCATGTCTAAGAAATCCCCAAATATCTTTGTATGATAATTCCAACTTCCTACAACTTCCCCATAGACAACCGCAATTTCTTAGGTAAAGACCTAAAATTAACCAACCGAAACCGTTTTAAATAGATTTAGGTTCAGGATTTATTATAATATCTTATCAACAAAATAAAAAAGTGAATCAAACACGACACGTGTTTTATGTTGAAGTTTAGCATATGTTGATCACTTGTACTTAAACTGTAACAAACATATTATAATAATCTATATAAATAAAATCTATTTGTTAAGAAAATGCGTACCCATATATAGTTGTTTATATGCGAGAACATGTAAATAGTGCATAGTGTTCGTTTACTTATAAAATTTTTGTTAAATTGTCACTGTATGTTTTCCAAATAAAGCAAAATAAAATAAAATAAAATAATTATGACCGCCACATTTTGAATAGTTTCTGAAAAAAACCGTTTTAACTTTAGAGAATAACGAGTTACATGACCCATATACGATAAACATGACATCAAACTCTGTCTTGAAATAAAACGAACGAGCGAACATTGCACTAAAAATCTCATATCCTTGATGCATGCGAGGCATGGCGGAGACATGTCGTTTGTGTGCACATCGGGCTAGCATGCAAAATAAAATGCAATATTTCCATACAAATTACAGAGAAGGAAGTTAAAATGCATAGGGACGTCAATATGAAAAAAAAAATAAAGAATTATATTTGAACACACATAAAGTGGGAAGGAATTGTCGTTGCTGCAGTATATTATAATTGATATTGCATTTCATCGCACGGCTTTGCCGATTAATAAATAAATAAATAATAATTAACTTCTTACATTCACACCAATTATCTAAGCCCATATTAATTTCATTAAGAAACTGTATCATGGAAAACTTGATAACGGTTAAATATATACTTGTTCGGAAAAGATCGACGTTTCTGAACGCAACTCTAATGTCACGTCAAATTGACATTAGCTGTCACTTGAAGTTGACAGTGACACTTGATTGGAATTCTTCTTGGAAAAATGTCGGAATAATTTTGCTGAATTTGTTAAAAAATCGCTCGCGTTGAATGTGCCTGGCATATCGAGTTTGAAAAATCTTAAATTATCCTGCCGATCCCGTGTTGTACGACCACGATTTTGATGCCATCCTGATGAGTGGCCGGTCGCGATGCTTTGAAGGATAATCATCCACCACACGTGTTGTTGCAGGGGCAATATATATCTTGACAAAAGGCTCCTCCGTGTAGTGTTGAAACGCCCAGTGTCTTGTGAACGCTGTTATTTGTGTTATGAGTGAGGTGACTAATTGGTAAGGTCTGCAGAAGAAGACGGAGCCACAGGGGGGGCCCCCCTCTCCCCACGCTGCCCAGGGACTTTCTACAGCACAGACCACAGTATGTAAAATCACCTTACTTCACATTCTCTCCGCTGTGTATCGCAGTCCTATTGTTCAGTTACATCCCGGCTGAAACCAAGATTTGTCCGGAGTCTATACTCATGATAGCCTTCCACTGCGCCAATGCTGACTCCGCGGTCTAGGCAGGGGTGTACTGAACATTTTTTGGTAGCAAGAGCGTAGCTTGAAGGCCTGAGAGGCCCACGCCAAAAGTTTGTCTATTAATCAGTGCCGTTTGATGACCATCTGGTCCGGACTAGATTAATTTGTACTTGTAAATGGTAATTAACTTGCATTTGAAAAGTAAAGAGCATTCCTTTGTTATTGGTTCCATGTCTTGTAATTAATTGTCATGTATTGAGGTTCCAAAATGTAAACAGATGCCTTTCTTTGCTCATAATAATTATTATTCAGTTTTGTTAGCAAATTTGAGTTGTGAATATTGACAAGTTTGTTGCTAAATAATAGCTAATAAAAGGTTAGCTAATAAGTTTGCACTCAATACTTAGTGAAACTTAAATGATTTAAGACATTGTTTACACATTGAAACTTATTGAAACTTGTGCTTTGAAATAATTAAAATCATCTTGTTGTATGTCGATATCCAAGTGAATTTCAATGGTCAGTGATTTGTTTGAACTGAATAACTTTTGACTTACAAAGTCAAAGTTAGTTTGTGTCTAAGTTATAACCTCTTGAGAGTTAGAGTTATAATTATATACTTGAGTTTTGTTGTTTTCTGATAACCTCCAAATATTTAAGAGTTTGTGTCATTATAAATACTTTGTTGTTGTAATATTGGAATTTTGTGGTTATCAATAACCTCAAAATATTGGAGATTTTGTGTTATAGTGAATATTTTGAATTTGTTGTTTTTGTTGATAAATTTGTGACGTTACAATGACGGCCTCCTCTGCTAAAGCCAAAATACGTTCTGAGTTACGGTGGTTAGCGTCTGCAGTCGCATTGTTGGATCGACCTGATAGGACGGAGGCCTTGTTGAACAGATACGTAGATCTGCCCGTACGTTTGGCTGTTGTTGATGAACAGTATGCCTTATTTTTGGAAAGGACTGTTGAGGCCGATGTGGAAATGCGACAAGAAGTCGATTTGGATGTGGACCAGTGTTATGATTTTGCGGACAGAATTACCCAGGTGGCTCGGCCTTTGCAAGTGGCAAGAGAGAATGAACCGAGCCCGTCCCCGGTCACATCTAAAAGTATGCCCCCTCTCTTTGCTAGATTGGCCCCCTTAGACTTAAGGCGTTTTGCTGGTCGTCTAGAGGACTGGGAGGGCTTTATTAATATTTTTGATAGTCTGGTACATGCCCGGGATGATTTGACCCAGGGCCAGAAGTTAGCTTATTTATTATCCGTGTTGGAAGGGGAGGCCCTTGAATCGGTTCAACATTTGGCCCCCTCGGATGAAAACTACCCTATTGCCAGGGATTTGATTGCCCGTCGGTACCAGAACGTACGACGTCTGGCGGACAACCATGTTGCCGCCATTTTGAATTTACCCCGCGTTGCCAGCGTGATGCACTTGAGAGTGGCTTTGTTGAATCCGCTGTTGGTTGCCTACAACGCATTGAAAAACTTAAAACTCCCAGTGGAGCAGTGGTCGTTTTTGTTACTGCACATTGTCCTGGGAAAGTTGCCGGACTCTGTTAAGGTCCGTTTTGAGCAGCAGTATGGTGGGGATAGTGCGACTTATCTGCCACCCTTCTCGGACCTCTTGACGTTCCTGGAAGGAGAAAGTAGACTGGCAGATAATTCCTCTCTGGCCGGTCCTATGGGACCCGAACGACCTGTGCCACAGAGTAGATCCCCCACCGGACCCCCCCGTAGGGGGCGTATGGCCCCTCGCGCGCCCGGCCGCTATGCCGCCGTCCAGGAGACCGCCCGCTGCTTGTATTGTCGGGAACCGGGTCACAGCACGACCCGTTGTGATAAGTTCCTCGACCAGCGCGTCCAAGGCCGTCGAGCGATCGCGCGACAACGGACATGGTGCTACTCGTGCTTGGGCCTGCACATGCAGCGCGAATGTACCCAAGCGCACCCATGCCGCTTTTGTAAGGGCAACCACCATCCCCTCCTCTGCATGAACAGCCCAGAGGGCGGCGGAGCGCCGCAGCGCGTCGCTGCAGGATCACCGCGTATGGGTGGGGGTCTCGGACCCCCCGCGGTGTTTGAATCCCGCAGCAGTTCTAGTGGCCACCAGAGTGGCCCCAGACGCTCTCCGCCACGTTTGGAGCCTCAAACGGGCGGGGGTCCCAGGGACCCCCCAATGGGAAACCGATCCCCAAGGATGGGGATGAGTTATGCGAGCGTTGCCGGAGGTCGTAGAGGCCCCCCGCGACGTTTTGAGCCTCGCACGGGCGGGGGTCCCAGGGACCCCCCAATGGGAAACCGATCCCCAAGGATGGGGATGAGTTATGCGGGCGTTGCCGGAGGTCGTAGAGGCCCCCCGCGACGTTTTGAGCCTCGCATGGGCGGGGGTCCCACGGACCCCCCCATGGGAAATCGGTCCCCAACTAGGGGGTTCGATTTTGCGAGCGTTGCGGGAGGTCGTAGAAGCCCCCCGCAACGTGTTGAGCCTCGCACAGCCGGGGGTCCCCGGGACCCCCCCTCTGAAAATCGGTCACCGTGCCCCCGCGACTATGGGGCGACGTACACGGTGGATGATAGGCACCGATTCTCGCCGCCGCTCGCCGAATACCCGCGTTTGGAGCGGCGCCCGCCCCGTCTTCAAGGGGCCGGGAGATATAACCCGCCTGATACCGGGCGAATTGGACGTAGGCAGTATGTGGGAGATTGGGACCCACTGGATCGCTATGAGCGACCCCCTTACCATGGGGGGACGTCTGGGGACCCCACATACTAGCAATCAACGTGTTTACGGTCGATTGTAGCCACCCCTCCAGAGACCGTTTTGTTGCCCACGGCCTCTGTGCTTGTCAGGGGATTGAATGGCGACCTTGTGGAAGTTCGCGCCTTGTTGGATTCCGGTGCTCAGGGGTGTGTTGTGTCATCTTGGTTAGTTAGGCGGTTGGGCCTCAAGGTGCACCCCCACACGGAAGGCGTGAGAGGTGTTGGCGATGTGAAAGTCCCCGGGTTGTTAGGGCATGTTGACTTCACATTTACATCACGTAATAAGTCCACGCCAGGCATTAAGACCTCGGCGATTGTGTTGGACACAGTTGTTGGCCGTCAACCTTCAGTTGACTTGGGACCGAGTATGTTGTCTTTGGTGTCTGATTCCCCACTCGCCGATCCAAATTTCTTCCGCCCAGGCCCGATTGATGCTCTCCTTGGAGCCGATGTCCTGGGGCGAGTTTTGTTGACGGGGAAGCGAGTTTTGCAGCCAGATGGCTTGGTAGCTCTGCAGACGACACTCGGTACAGTTGTGATGGGCCCTGCTCGCCGCGTTTTGGATTCCCTTGATGAGGATCGCGGTCTTGTTTTTAATGTGTCTCTTTCCGAAGTGGTGCAGAAGTTTTGGGAGGTTGAGGAACCTCCACCAGCCCCGCGGGTCGACCCAGTAGCGGATGAATGCGAGTTGTATTACCAGAATAACACTGGTCGCCTCCGCTCTGGTCGTTTGATCACCCGTCTCCCCTTTCGTGCCGGCCGACCTCCTCTGGGCGAATCCCGACCGCTAGCGGAACGTAGGCTAGTGGCGATGGAGCGTCGCATGAGCAAGGATCCGGTCTTCCGCCAGAAGTATGTTGAATTCATGCGGGAGTATGAGGAGTTAGGGCACATGTTCGTGAGCGATTTGGATTGGCGCTCCGTTGAGCACTTCTTTTTGCCGCTCCACGCCGTTTTGAAATCCGGAAAGATTCGGGTGGTCTTTGACGGTTCGGCTCCCACCTCTACTGGAGCGTCCTTGAACCAGTGTCTGCATGTAGGTCCCAAGCTGCACACGGAGATCTCAGACATTTTGACCAACTTCCGGCGGCACCAAATTGTATTTATGACTGACATCCGGATGATGTTCAGACAAACGGTCATCCATCCAGAGGATAGGAGGTACCAATTGATTTTGTGGAGAGAGAGTCCTAGGGACCCCTTGTTGATTTATGAATTGAATACGAATACGTACGGTTTGGCTTCGAGCCCGTTTGTTGCGATTCGTTCTTTGTTGGAGTTGGCCGAGAAGGAGCGCTTGAGATACCCTCGCGCCTCCGCCATTTTGGCCAGTGACGTCTATGTGGATGACATTTGCACGGGCGCCTCATCTGTCTCAGAGGCGATTGTCCTGAGAGACGAACTCACCGCCCTTTTGAAGTCGGGAGGTTACGAGTTGAGGAAATGGATATCCAACTCGCCTGATGTACTGGTAGGTTTGCCCGAAGAGCACCAGCAGGACCCCCACCTATTCGAAAATGTTGATAATCCCCATGTGGTGACCGTCCTTGGCGTACAGTACAAACCGGTCTCTGACACGTTCACTTATTGTGTGGATTTACGACCACCGAAAGTCTGGACCAAGCGTTTAGTATTGTCTACTGTCGCACGTACCTTTGACCCCAATGGGTGGATTTGCCCCGTGCTGTTTATGGCCAAGTGTTTCTTGCAACGGTTATGGGCTTCGGGTGTGTCGTGGGATGAACCCCTCTCGGACGAGTTACTCCGAGATTGGTCGAGCTTCGTTTCATCCCTCCCCGAGATTAATGAAGTGCATTTGCCGAGGCTATTCCTCCCTTCTGAAAATTGTAAAGTTACTCTTCACGGCTTTTCCGATGCCTCCGAACGTGGATTTGCTGCGGCCGTGTACCTCCGCACCGTTACTGTTGACGGAGTTGTTGCTGTGCATCTGGTGATAGCGAAAAGCAAAGTCGCTCCCCTTCGGACTCGTCATACGATCCCGAGGTTGGAATTGTGTGGAGCTGCCCTCCTAATGCGTTTGTTGAACCACGTATGGCTCACATTAGGTCGATCTATTAAGATACAAGAGGTTTATGCTTGGACGGACAGTCAGGTCGTCCTTTGTTGGTTGAAGGCTCCGGCGCACACCTTGGACGTGTTTGTGGCCAATCGAGTGTCGCAGATTTGTAATTCCGACATCGAGTTGATTTGGAGACACGTGCCGGGAACCATGAATCCCGCGGATTGTGCGTCTCGGGGTTGTGTAGCCCCAACCCTAATTAACCACCCCCTCTGGTGGGGCCCACAGTGGTTGATGCGGCCTGAGTCGGAGTGGCCGCCCTCTCCAGCGTTGTCGAACGTAGCCGTTCCTGATATGCGGGCATGCGTCCTGGAGACTAACCCCGCCGGGGAAAAGGATTTGTTGTTGGATCGGTACAGCTCCTTACAGAAGCTGCTTGGTGTTACCGCTTGGATCAGACGTTTTGTGTACAATTGCAGAAACCCACGCGCGAGGCGTGATTCGTCGGTTCTCACTCCGGACGAGCGTAGGGACGCGCTCTTGTTTTGGGTCCGGAGAGTACAAGCTGATAGTTTTGAGTCCGAGATTGAAATTTTGCGTTTAGGCCGTCGCAAGTTGAAGGGCGCGGTATCGCGATTAAATCCCTTCCTGGACGAGAGTGGGCTTTTGCGAGTCGGCGGAAGACTTCGAAATGCGAACCTGCCGTATGGAGCTCGTCACCCCCTTTTGTTACCTACAGCCGGACATTTGACTCAACTGATAATAACAGATCGCCATGTGAATGCACAACATGCTGGCTGTAATGCTTTGTTGGCCATTTTGCAGCGTGAATTTTGGATTTTGTCTGCTCGTCGAGCCATTCGCACTGTGGTTTTCCGTTGCCTGCCTTGTTATCGATTGAAGGCCGCGACCATGCAGCCCCAGATGGGTGATTTGCCTGCTGATCGCGTCACGGAATGTAGAGCTTTTGCCGGAGTCGCCACCGACTTCGCCGGTCCCTTTACTGTAAAGGCTTCGAGACTGCGTAATGCTAAAACCTATAAGGCGTACTTGTGCGTGTTTGTGTGTTTGTCCACCAAGGCTGTCCACTTGGAAATTGTCTCGGAATTGTCTACCGAAGCCTTTGTCGCCGCCTTGAGCAGATTTGTATCCCGTAGAGGACTGCCGTCATTGATACGTTCCGATTGTGGTACTAATTATAAGGGAACGTGTAATTATCTTAAGGAAGTAGTTAAGTTTTTTGTTGATAATAAAATAGACATTGGAACCACCCTCTCCCGGCGTGGGATAATCTGGAAGTTTAGCCCACCAGCTTGTCCGACCTGGGGAGGAATTTTTGAGGCTTGTGTAAAGGCTGCCAAGACACACTTGCGTCGCGTGATTGGAGAAACTATTCTCACGTTTGAGGAACTTGATACGGTATTTTGTAAAATTGAGGCCGTCCTCAACTCGCGACCCTTGTGCCCGTTGTCTTCGGACCCGAATGACCTGGAAGCGTTGACGCCAGGTCATTTCTTGATCGGACAGCCCCTTTTGGCGTTGCCTGAATATCCGATTCAGGATGTAGGATCCCATCGTTTGTCGCGATACCAACTTTTGAAACAGATGTCCCAAAACTTCTGGGCACGTTGGTCGATGGAGTATTTGCATATCCTACAACAGCGCGTGAAGTGGACAGATAAAACCACCCCACCCCAGACTGGCGACCTCGTGTTGATTAAGGATGCTAACCTGCCGCCCCTATGTTGGCGAAGGGGGCGCATTGTTAAACTCTACCCCGGAACTGACGGAGTTCCTCGTTTTGCTGAGGTTTTGGTTCGAGATTCGGTTTTGAAGAGAGCAGTTAGTGGGCTCTCCCGATTACCCGTAGATTGACGTACCGTTCTTAACGGTCCGGGGCGGGGGGATGTTCGGAAAAGATCGACGTTTCTGAACGCAACTCTAATGTCACGTCAAATTGACATTAGCTGTCACTTGAAGTTGACAGTGACACTTGATTGGAATTCTTCTTGGAAAAATGTCGGAATAATTTTGCTGAATTTGTTAAAAAATCGCTCGCGTTGAATGTGCCTGGCATATCGAGTTTGAAAAAACTTAAATTATCCTGCCGATCCCGTGTTGTACGACCACGATTTTGATGCCATCCTGATGAGTGGCCGGTCGCGATGCTTTGAAGGATAATCATCCACCACACGTGTTGTTGCAGGGGCAATATATATCTTGACAAAAGGCTCCTCCGTGTAGTGTTGAAACGCCCAGTGTCTTGTGAACGCTGTTATTTGTGTTATGAGTGAGGTGACTAATTGGTAAGGTCTGCAGAAGAAGACGGAGCCACAGGGGGGGCCCCCCTCTCCCCACGCTGCCCAGGGACTTTCTACAGCACAGACCACAGTATGTAAAATCACCTTACTTCACATTCTCTCCGCTGTGTATCGCAGTCCTATTGTTCAGTTACATCCCGGCTGAAACCAAGATTTGTCCGGAGTCTATACTCATGATAGCCTTCCACTGCGCCAATGCTGACTCCGCGGTCTAGGCAGGGGTGTACTGAACAATACTTAAATACTTTTTGTTTGTAAATACATACTTAATTATACATAGTAAACACCCAGACCAAGACAAATAGACATGTTCATGCACACAAATATTTTGTTCGGGAATCGAACCCGAGACCACTGGCCTTCCCCTGCGCCAAATCGGTCGTCAAATTTTTGCCCGATTATGCCTTATTGCCCGCTTATGTTAAAAAACACGTTAAAAAAGGGCTCTTGAGAAGTTTGTCTATAATCAACCTTGAAGGTGATCTATAAAGACAGCAATGAATATAGGTATTTGTTAGGTAATATAATTATCATTATCTTAGTTTATATAATAGTAGTTTATGTGACTGTCGCATAATGATGGGTATTAAAACACGAGTGGGAGTTTAAAAAACGAGCCTTGGTGAGTTTTTTAATAGTACTTATTCCACGAGTGTTGTGATGGCATTCGTATTATTAGCAGATGTGCGGGCCGGGCTCGTAAAACAAAACTAGGAATAAAAAAAAAAAAAATTCAAAAAAATGTTTCGAATATTTCTTCTAATAGATTAAGAGCGACAAGTTTTATTAGCGCACGGCGGGGACTAAGACAAATGAAGTCTTGGGTAGGCCGTAAATTACGCTCAACTGTCAGACAAACTATTCAAACTGGTGAATGATGGACAATTTTAGTTTAAATGCACAGATTTCTAAGAGCTTGGTAGATATTAAATGTGTTACAGATGGGTGAAGTAGACGAAGGAAGGAAAAGACTTGAGTTCTTCGAATTGTTAGGGCGGATCGTGAGAAGTTGTGCGTAGGCGTCACCATGGAGATTGCAAGCATCAAGCTGACCAATGAGGGATCGAGATGGGCGTAGAGCGGGAGGAGATAACTTCAGTAGAGATGGAAGATAGAAAACGGGGATGCAACTGGCATTGGGGAGACGCTATTTGATATTTTAGGACAGTGATAGATTGGGAGTTTCGTGACTCCATTGTAACTAACTGTGTGAGAAATAAAGATTAAAGAGTTAACTATTAATTAAATACTAACTTTGTTAAGTAAATTGTAGATTTGAATATTAAAACAAGTGTAACTATTTTACAAAGTGAATTTAAACAACGTCGAGAGGGGTATGTAATTGTGTACATTGTGGCTTATTCCGTGTGTCAATAAAGGTACAATCTCTAGAATAACGAGCGGTATATCACATACAACGTAGAAATGTATCAATACGAAGAACAACACCATTCTGGGGGTTTCGCTTTAATAACCGAATGGAACCCGATAGAACATCTCATTTTTGTGTTGGCTTTAATATGCGCAATAGTTGTGTTAGGGTGTTGTGGATATAAGATATTCAGTTATTGCAATCGTCGAATATTAAATAGACGGAGGTATTTGCAAGATGGTCTACCGAATGAGATAGAAATGCAAAGAGCCGGGTTAGACCTCAATCGAGGCTGAATTGGATTGCGTCTTTTCTCGATGCATAGTTAATCTCAGAGATAGGGATGGTTAACGTGAAAGTATTAATTAAAGCTCTAGAGACTGTAACTTTATGTAGCCTGGTGGAATACGAAACACTAATATCTACCATGAATGTTAATAATCAAGTCTAAATTAGACTAATATGTGAAATAGTTTTCCTTTCCATTTTTCAATCAATGGAACAGGTTTGTTCTATAAATGTGTTCGTATCTCACTTTAGACTTAAGTTGTAAAATAACTATTGAAACTTTAGTGTGTGTTTAATTAAATTTAAGTGTGAATCTAGATGACCTTAGAGAGTTTTTTCTTTGGATTTTCGCTTTCTCTCTATGTAGTATGGTCTTAAGATAGGAGCTGAAAATCTAGCTGTCATTATATAGCAACCTATAGGTGACAGCTTAAATAATCAAACCAGTTTCTTTTTGCTATTTCGAAGATAAACAAAACACATTTAAGTTAAATAAATAATATTTTTTTTCATAATTATATGTTTTACTGCTTAGATATAAGATTCCTAAGAGGAAGCACAGTGTGAGGCATAGTCAAATCCGTGTTAAATACTAAGAAATACTTAGGAGAACCATTGAGCTAGTTTGTTTGACTTCGCTTAACACCTTGCGTTCTCACATGTACACCTTTCAGTTGAATCACGATTTCTATGAGCTAAATTCGTTAGATTTCAGTCTAGGTCTAGGTAGATTTCTATACATATACCTAAATAAATAAACATGGGATAGTAGGGAGTGATTAAAGACTTTAAGGGAGAGACTACATTCAAACCGTTGAGGTTACCTGTGTATAGGTAGTTTATTTAAACGTGTTAGAAAAGGGGTCTAGCTGCTGAATTTGGACGAGAGAGACAACAGGAGCAGAGCAGAAGGAAGTATAATGTATTAGTGTTGAATAGGTATAATGTGTAAGTTCATTTTGCCTCTACACAGGACATAGACGCTGTTAGGTGCACTTATAGACTTGTATTTAGGATAGGAAATAGAGATAGGTATACTAGGTGATCTGTGATGAAATAGGACTTGCACAGGGTGTTTAAATCCTGGGGTGTTTGACCGCTTGAGGCTGCGAGCTAGTCATTCCACCCACTGACTTTAATCGAATGAGGGCCCTTGACTATAAGAGATTATTCTCTTAGACTACTGAACGGGATGCTCTGGCCGGCACTCGCGAGCTCAGCCTTATTGAGCCTAAAGGCTATCTGCGTGTGGGTTTCAGTGAACGGGTAGCAGCATTTCTGGGTCGTCGTCACACTTGCACTTCCATAGCGTTCAGCCATCGCCCGATTTGGCCAAATCGAACTTTCTCAATTAATACAAATATGAATAAATAAAGTATACCATGGTATTATGGGGAAAGGTGTCTAGCGAACACCTTATAAAATAAAGTAAATAAATGTCCACATCCTGGAGATGTCTGACATACGCTTCGCAGCGTAACAAAGATGGCTGACGTTCCCCAAATAATAAACCTCAGAAGGGTTTTTCCTAGAAGGTTTTGTAGGCGCTACTAAACGACCAGAGTGTAATCCACTACGTGAGCAGACATCTATTGGTTATAGCTTAGGAATTAGAGTAGAAGAGAGGCGAAGGTCGCGATCAGATTAAAACAATTTGCATTTTAATATTAACAAGCTTCGCAATGTTATTTAAAACCATAGGCCTGCGGAATGATGGATTTATCTCGATGAGCTTCCGTTCTATTCACACGCAGCTACTAAATAGTACAAACATAAACACGATTCGCAGATCACTTAGATGCCAGTAACATCGACTTTCACCAAGACCACCAAATACATAGAAAAACATTATAACTAGACGATCACATATACAAATCAGGGTTAGAGCCACTACAGAAAATGGTGCCGTGACCAGGATTCCAAATACGTATTCGAAATAACGATACGATTGGATCAAAAGGACCAAATAATTATAATAAATAAATAAAACAAAAATAAATAAAATAAACACAACGTAGAAATCGTGGTCAGTTGAAAGGAATACTTTTACAGGGATGTTACGAGACATCGTGATGCGAAACAAGGAGGCGAGATAAATTGTGCATGGAATAATTATTTTAATTATGTGCATGGTGTGATTATTTTATTGTGTTAAACTGTTTACATGTCTTTTGAATGTAGGGGAAAGACACAGTTACAGTCAGAATTTGTCATAATGTTATCAACGAGATCGAAAAGAAAAAAAAAATATACATACCTATTTCGTAAATTATAAAACTAAAAGAATCTATTTTTAGACAACTGTATAGCCAAGTTATTTGTTCACGGAAGACAAAGCCTGTCTGACAAGCTTGTGAATGGGAAGCGAGACAAAGGAGACCTTAGGGTTAATGTTTTATTGGTTTGCAACTTAACTGCTGTTGTCCATTGAAGTAAAATTTGACGGCTGTACATTAAAGACAAAAGGGAAGGACGTGGAGAATTCTTACCGAACAAAATAAACAATAAAAGAGTAAAATAAAAATACTTTCCAATATTATTCAAAGCATAGCGTCGCGTTTGACGATTTTGACTGTACGTAAAAAGGTTAGCATAATAAAGATGTGTGATTTAGGTGGAGACAAAGGCGGGAGCAGATTCTCAAGATATTGTTACATTTCAATGTAAGTCTGTTATCATGAGTATTTTAATCACATGTGGTACTATCTACCTTTCTCATAAAGAACGATCTGTGCATTTAGGAGTAGGGGAAAGTTTAAATCAAAACTAGTTTGTCGGCAGTTGAGTTAAGTGACGTTATAATGCCTAGGCGCAGTAAGAGACGGGTTAGGGGTCAAGATAGGACAGGGGAAAGTCGTGAGGGTAACGGAGGCATAGGGGAACAAACGGGAAATATAGATAACATAACTTTACAACAGATGTCACAAAGAATGGATGAATTTCAAAATACATTACGGCAGTTGAGCGCGGAGCGATTAAACGAGAGGTTAGAGTCGCGCGGGAATGTGCAAAATAGTCATCAGACGATTAGACAGGAGTCGATTAGCACAACAGCTAGTGGTAGTGCCGCGAATTCGGAAACTAGAAACTTATACGTCATACAGCCTTCAGTTGCGAAGCCGAGTTTTGACGGAAAACCATTCGCGAACCCTATTGCGTTTTTGAAACGATTAAAAAAATATATTAGAGAAGTGAATGGACAGGACCGCGAAATTGATATAGCGCTAGGTTGCATCATGGGACATGCACGAAAATTGATGGAGATGTACTCAAGGAGATGGAATACTTTTAGTGATTTTGAGGACGACTTTAGACGGACTTATTGGACTGAACAAATACAAGAATCCGTTAGGTATAGGTTGATTAACGCGGTGTACACAAGTGAATCAGCGATTTCGATGTCCGAACATTTTGCTGAATATGTTGAGTCGATGCAGTCCTTGACTATATCTTTTAGTGAAAGGGATTTAGTAAATTCGATAATGCGTCATTATCCTTTAGATGTTCAACGGTTGTGGTTTACGAGAGCAGAGGAACCCACTATTGTGAAAGGCGCGAACTTTCTTAGGAGTATCGAACAAAATGTAGTTGTGGGACAGAGAGAGATAGGTAGATATGCTAGAGAAAGAGGAAATAACCAGAGAGGTCGTTACAGTAGGACACAGACAGATTATCCAGTTGCGGCAACGATTTTAGCGGAAAGATGGCGAGGCAGAGGCGGTTCAACTCGGGGAAGGGCTCACCGACGAGGCAGGATAGGTTACGGATCATATTCTAATAGGAATACATCACGGTCAAACGTGTTGGGTGAAATGAATACTAGGCCAGCTATAACATTCATGAAGGAAGGTGAGGGGTCAACATTATCAACGTCTGTGAGGGAGGATAAAACAAAAAACTAATACCCCCTACACAAGCGGAGTCCGATCGGTTATCAAAGTGTAGGAAGGGGAATGAATGGACTTCAGAAAATAGGAAAGACGATATAGCATATAAGATTTTAGTTAAAAATGGATGGGAGCCAGGTCAGGGTTTAGGAGCAGACGGAAAGGGATTGAAGAGGCCATTGACCGGGGGAGTGTCAGTGAGTAGCAACAGTTTGCGAGCAATAGCGTGTAGCATAGGTGTCTTATTGGAAAATCAATTCAATCATGTGATAGAATGTGACGAAGAAGGGCTTGCGTGTGATCTTTGTACAAGCAGGGGTAGAGAGGTTTTGTCGATATCACATGAGCTAGACGAGTTAGATTACTTAGGTGTTGATTATTCGTTGCCTAGATTACCCGAGATAGGAGTGGATGTGTACGGGATGCGTATAAGTGCATTGATAGACACAGGGAGCCAAATAAGCGCTATAACTAGGGAACTACACGATTCTATTCGGAAAGAGAGAGGTGATTTGCCCGAGATCGCTATCCCGGCTATACAGGTGCAGGGAGCATTTGGATCACGGAGTGAAAGTGCGAATCGTATGGTACTAATAGAGCTAAGTTTGGGTGGCACAATCATTGAAACGTCAATGTTAATTCTGCATAGGCTTCCTAGGTCAATGATATTAGGATACGACTGGTTGGAACATGTCAAGGGGATAGTGGAGTGTGGTAGAGAAAGGACGTTATCAATTGAGCACTTAGGAGTTAGGACTAGTGTCAAAATAAATTCGAGTTGCGAATTAAAACGGTTAGGCGGGAGAGACAATGCAAACATGATAAATACGATGTTAGAGACGGACGCCCAACCGGCGGTGTATAATGAGGCGAGCGAGAAAATAAACAATAGCGGAAAGGTGGCTACCTACTTGGACGAGATGGGTTTAAATGACGAACAAAAGAAACTATTGTTACCCGTTTTAAACAGATATAGTAGAGTGTTTACCGACGAATTAGGATTGACGGACAGATACGAGCATGTTATTGAATTAATCGACGACACGCCTTTTATAAAGCGAAGTTATCCAATACCTTTAGCATATAGGGAGGAGATAAAAAGAGAACTAGATGGGTTAGAGGGCTTAGGAGTTATCCGTCAGGAGGCGACACCGTGTTGTAGTCCGCTTACCTTTACAAAAAAGCGAGACGGAACAATTAGACTCTTATTAGACGCGCGCGAACTCAATAAGAAGATGGTGGGGGACGCGGGGGCGCCACCACTTACATCAGAAATCATACAATCCTTTTATGGGGTTAATTACATCAGTCTTATTGACCTCAATAATGCATATTTTCAGATACCATTACATCCCGATTCTAGAAAGTATACAGGGTTCACTTTTATGGGGAAAACCTATACGTATTGTGTTTTACCTCAAGGACTTAAGACATCGGTGGCAGGTTTCTCGAGGGCTATGGATTCGATACTAGAAGGGGTGCGCGAGTTTTGTATAAATTATATAGATGACATAGTAGTGTTCACTAAGGGGGACCTAAAGTTACACCTAGAACACCTAGATCAAGTACTGAGCAGGTTAGAGGCGGCTAGACTAACGAGTAGGAAGGAAAAGTGTACATTCTTATGTGTGGAGGTAAAGTTATTAGGGCACATTGTAAATACCAAAGGGGTACAAATGGATCCGGATAGGGTAAGGGCGATATTGGATTTCCCCGCACCTCGAACCATAAAACAATTAAGAGGATTTCTGGGATTAATAAACTATTTTCGTAGATTTGTATCAAAGTATAGTGAGGAGGTTAGGCCTCTGTGTGACCTATTGAAACAAAACAAAAGATGGTCATGGACACAGGAAGTAGACGGTTGTTTTAAAAGGGTGAAAACTTTATTTGTAGATACCGTGCTTCTTGCACATCCAAACCCGAAGGATATATATTATTTACAAACGGACAGCTCGAATATAGGTGTCGCAGGATACATCTACCAACTAACAAGTGAGGGGGAAGAGAGAGTTATAGGGTTTTGTAGTAAATCATTATCAGAAACGGAACGCAGATGGACAGTCACTGAACAAGAGCTGTGGGCCATAATTTATAGCCTATCAAAGTTTGAAACGTATTTAAGGGGTGCTCGGTTAGTAATTAGGACCGATCATAAGAGTTTGACGTTTCTACAATCGTGTAAATTACTAAGCGCTCGCATGATACGGTGGGTAAGTTATATACGACAGTTCAATTATACGATTGAACATGTCAAGGGTAGTCTGAACACTGTAGCTGACGTGTTGTCACGACATATAAGTGGAGTCACCGATATCTTGACTAATAAAACTGTGGGACCGGAAATGAATTTGTTTGAAATACCAACTGGACGACTCATAAAGAATAATTGGGAAGAGATAAGAGAACATCAGGGGCGCGATCGTGTTGTTAGCGAAATAACTAAGCGTATAAAAGTTGGGAGCGAGTCTGAGGCTAGACATTACAGACTAATAGACGGGATTCTCTATAGGATAGAGATAGGTTCGGGTAGGTCGCGATTATATGTTCCCGAGAACTTACAAACGGAATTGATTACTAGTATACACGAGGAAGTAGGACATTTTGGGCGATACAAGGTTCTTGCGTTAATGAAGCGACGTTACTACTTCACTGAGATGGCACGCAAAATAGGACAGGTAGTTAGGGCTTGCGACGTGTGTCAAAAATCGAAACATGCGTTGGAGACACACTCAGGACCAATTAAGACGGTGATAGCTAGGGAGATAGGGGAACGAGTATTTTGTGACATTTATGGACCAATACCGGCAGGACGCTTTGGTCATAAGTACGTGTTTGTTATGCAGGACGCCTTCAGCAAATTAATTGGATTATACTCATTACGACAGGCGAGTGGCAGGGCCTCATTAACTTGTGTTAGAAAATTTCACGAACAGGTCAAAATAAAGGTTTTATGTTCGGATAGAGGTGCAAATTTCACATCAAGGATTTTTGAGTCAGGTGTTAGACAGTTAGGTATCGTACTAACGCACACCTCAATCAGAAACCCGCGACCTAATTCTACGGAGAGGGTCAATAGAGAGCTAGGAAGAATGTTTAGGACGTATTGTGAAAAATCACATTGTTCTTGGGTTGACGTATTGCCGAAAATAGAGGATTGTTACAATCAAGTTATACACACCACGACGGGTTACACACCTAACGAAATAGTATGGGGTACAGGAACTCGTTTATCTACGGATAACGACAAAATTATTGGAGGGGGGTTAGGCCTACAACAAGAGCCATTAGAATTAGTTCGGGAACGAGCGAGACAGAACATGTTGAAGTCAGCCGAGAGTAGAGAATTTCATTATAACAAAAATCATAAACTAGTGTGTTTTGACATAGGTGATCTAGTGAAGTTGAAAAAGTTTGCGAAATCGGATGCATCTAAAAAAGTGACTAAGAAGTTTGCACGTTTGTTTGAAGGACCATACGTCATTGGTGTTATTCCCAGTAGCAACGTGTACACTCTAATAGATAAACAAACAAACAAGATAAAAGGGAATTACAATGCGATACACCTGTTTCGCTATTATGTGAATAGATAAAAATAATAAAAGAAAAAAAAAATAGGGACAATGGTTTGTGAGGCGCCATACTTATGTAACAAAGGAGGCGGAGTATCGGGGTTTATTGCCTACTTGGGTATACAATGGACAGATAAGAGCTATAGAAAGGGAACGTGAGAACTGAACGAATACCGTGGGAGAGTTTGGAAATGTGGCCAGATAGGAAATATAATTTAAAACGAACTTACATTCGGATGTAGGTGTTTAAGATTCTATTTAGGGGAATGTGTGATGGCATTCGTATTATTAGCAGATGTGCGGGCCGGGCTCGTAAAACAAAACTAGGAATAAAAAAAAAAAAAATTCAAAAAAATTTTTCGAATATTTCTTCTAATAGATTAAGAGCGACAAGTTTTATTAGCGCACGGCGGGGACTAAGACAAATGAAGTCTTGGGTAGGCCGTAAATTACGCTCAACTGTCAGACAAACTATTCAAACTGGTGAATGATGGACAATTTTAGTTTAAATGCACAGATTTCTAAGAGCTTGGTAGATATTAAATGTGTTACAGATGGGTGAAGTAGACGAAGGAAGGAAAAGACTTGAGTTCTCCGAATTGTTAGGGCGGATCGTGAGAAGTTGTGCGTAGGCGTCACCATGGAGATTGCAAGCATCAAGCTGACCAATGAGGGATCGAGATGGGCGTAGAGCGGGAGGAGATAACTTCAGTAGAGATGGAAGATAGAAAACGGGGATGCAACTGGCATTGGGGAGACGCTATTTGATATTTTAGGACAGTGATAGATTGGGAGTTTCGTGACTCCATTGTAACTAACTGTGTGAGAAATAAAGATTAAAGAGTTAACTATTAATTAAATACTAACTTTGTTAAGTAAATTGTAGATTTGAATATTAAAACAAGTGTAACTATTTTACAAAGTGAATTTAAACAACGTCGAGAGGGGTATGTAATTGTGTACATTGTGGCTTATTCCGTGTGTCAATAAAGGTACAATCTCTAGAATAACGAGCGGTATATCACATACAACGTAGAAATGTATCAATACGAAGAACAACACCATTCTGGGGGTTTCGCTTTAATAACCGAATGGAACCCGATAGATAATCTCATTTTTGTGTTGGCTTTAATATGCGCAATAGTTGTGTTAGGGTGTTGTGGATATAAGATATTCAGTTATTGCAATCGTCGAATATTAAATAGACGGAGGTATTTGCAAGATGGTCTACCGAATGAGATAGAAATGCAAAGAGCCGGGTTAGACCTCAATCGAGGCTGAATTGGATTGCGTCTTTTCTCGATGCATAGTTAATCTCAGAGATAGGGATGGTTAACGTGAAAGTATTAATTAAAGCTCTAGAGACTGTAACTTTATGTAGCCTGGTGGAATACGAAACACTAATATCTACCATGAATGTTAATAATCAAGTCTAAATTAGACTAATATGTGAAATAGTTTTCCTTTCCATTTTTCAATCAATGGAACAGGTTTGTTCTATAAATGTGTTCGTATCTCACTTTAGACTTAAGTTGTAAAATAACTATTGAAACTTTAGTGTGTGTTTAATTAAATTTAAGTGTGAATCTAGATGACCTTAGAGAGTTTTTTCTTTGGATTTTCGCTTTCTCTCTATGTAGTATGGTCTTAAGATAGGAGCTGAAAATCTAGCTGTCATTATATAGCAACCTATAGGTGACAGCTTAAATAATCAAACCAGTTTCTTTTTGCTATTTCGAAGATAAACAAAACACATTTAAGTTAAATAAATAATATTTTTTTTTCATAATTATATGTTTTACTGCTTAGATATAAGATTCCTAAGAGGAAGCACAGTGTGAGGCATAGTCAAATCCGTGTTAAATACTAAGAAATACTTAGGAGAACCATTGAGCTAGTTTGTTTGACTTCGCTTAACACCTTGCGTTCTCACATGTACACCTTTCAGTTGAATCACGATTTCTATGAGCTAAATTCGTTAGATTTCAGTCTAGGTCTAGGTAGATTTCTATACATATACCTAAATAAATAAACATGGGATAGTAGGGAGTGATTAAAGACTTTAAGGGAGAGACTACATTCAAACCGTTGAGGTTACCTGTGTATAGGTAGTTTATTTAAATGTGTTAGAAAAGGGGTCTAGCTGCTGAATTTGGACGAGAGAGACAACAGGAGCAGAGCAGAAGGAAGTATAATGTATTAGTGTTGAATAGGTATAATGTGTAAGTTCATTTTGCCTCTACACAGGACATAGACGCTGTTAGGTGCACTTATAGACTTGTATTTAGGATAGGAAATAGAGATAGGTATACTAGGTGATCTGTGATGAAATAGGACTTGCACAGGGTGTTTAAATCCTGGGGTGTTTGACCGCTTGAGGCTGCGAGCTAGTCATTCCACCCACTGACTTTAATCGAATGAGGGCCCTTGACTATAAGAGATTATTCTCTTAGACTACTGAACGGGATGCTCTGGCCGGCACTCGCGAGCTCAGCCTTATTGAGCCTAAAGGCTATCTGCGTGTGGGTTTCAGTGAACGGGTAGCAGCATTTCTGGGTCGTCGTCACACTTGCACTTCCATAGCGTTCAGCCATCGCCCGATTTGGCCAAATCGAACTTTCTCAATTAATACAAATATGAATAAATAAAGTATACCATGGTATTATGGGGAAAGGTGTCTAGCGAACACCTTATAAAATAAAGTAAATAAATGTCCACATCCTGGAGATGTCTGACATACGCTTCGCAGCGTAACAAAGATGGCTGACGTTCCCCAAATAATAAACCTCAGAAGGGTTTTTCCTAGAAGGTTTTGTAGGCGCTACTAAACGACCAGAGTGTAATCCACTACGTGAGCAGACATCTATTGGTTATAGCTTAGGAATTAGAGTAGAAGAGAGGCGAAGGTCGCGATCAGATTAAAACAATTTGCATTTTAATATTAACAAGCTTCGCAATGTTATTTAAAACCATAGGCCTGCGGAATGATGGATTTATCTCGATGAGCTTCCGTTCTATTCACACGCAGCTACTAAATAGTACAAACATAAACACGATTCGCAGATCACTTAGATGCCAGTAACATCGACTTTCACCAAGACCACCAAATACATAGAAAAACATTATAACTAGACGATCACATATACAAATCAGGGTTAGAGCCACTACAGTGTTTTAATACCGAGTTATGTGCAGTCTCATACACTACTTTATCTACACTCATTACATTTATCATATATTTCAAAAATTAAGCATTAAAATATTAATTATATAATGTGGATTGGCGCCAAACCCCACTGATATGATAGAAGTCTATACGGTCTATACCTCTTAATACAAAATTATTATTTTAAAAAAGTTTCTTATTGTTGCCGGCTAAAGAAGGGCTTGAAAGAGTTGGAAGTCAGGGCCAGTAAATCCTACGGTTGCCATCAATGACGTATTGGTTGCCATGGAGATTGTAAAATTAAGAAAATTAAGTGTATTATAATGAGTGAAAGCTGTATCCGGTTGTATCATAATGACCATTATTAAACACTTTTATTTTTTAAAGTTGACTATGGCATAATACTTTCAGGCATGAGTTCATAATTCGAATATTATAACATGAGTGTAGATAAAAATTATTATAAGAATATTTAAATGGTTTTGTGTTTGGCAACGGCATGTTTATTAGAAGAAGCTGTTATTTGTTTACTTTGACTTATAAAACTCAAGAAGAAGCGATGGCGTTGATTTTAGCAGACATTGAAAACCTGCTAAATGATAGCTAATTATATAACGTTAAAAGAAAGCAGACGGTATATTCTTAGAGCTCATCACGATAACTGAATCATGGAATATTTTCTCAGAAGTAATAATCACTGTATAAAGATATCAGATTGGAGTTCTTTTGTTACTCAATATTAATAATCGTACACAAAAGCGGTGTCTTAAGGAGGGTAATTAGAGTCTACGTTATTTATTTATAAGAAGATTACAATTTTATTTATAGTTAATAGAATTATAGTCTATCACCACAAGACTACCCTCCATCTGTCTCAAGTGTCTCATTGATTAGTTTGGTCTCATATTGACAAGGAAAAACGAAGGCAGAGATCACGATCACGTGGTTTTTGCACTTTTTTTATCCACATCGGGGCGCACTTAGCCTTCATCACACCTGATGTTAAGTGGTGATAAGGCTGAAGGTGGAAACGCACTACTCCCGAAATCACTGAGGAACTGGCTATCTTATCTCTAACTGCCGGTACACAATATTGCTGAAAACATCATTGTTATGGCGTCAGACTTAGATAAGATGGTGGTAGCTAGCCAGGCGGACTAAGACCAAGTCCTACTACCAACCAAACCGAATACAATTATGTACCCCCACTGGGAATCGAACCCGGGACCTCTGGGTCTGAAATCGGTGGTATGAACCACTAGACCACGGAGGCGGTTGAACCACGATGCATTTGTCCGACCAGGGTGCCTACCATCAACTCTTATTGCGGTTTTGTTTAGGACCTAAACTGATTTGCTTCGCTTATTCGTACCACGACAGCTTAATATCAATGACAGCGATTCAGTGATCATTCAATGACATTTCACAGCCGCTAAGCTGTCAGATCTCTTATTTGACTTATAACTCGGCCAAGCTGACATGACACCTGCAGGTTATACCCGGCCCTCTCACTCTCCGGCATGACAGAATCGAGTGAAAGAGACGGGTAGAAGAAATAAGGACAGAAATCGTTCGGTCATTCACATTTAGCAATTCATTTGCGATCCAGTTTTTAGAAGATAGTACGAAAGAAAGCAATTCATTTTAGGAACCTATTCTGCATCGCGCTATTTTTGAATCGCTGTCTTAAAGTTGATGGTAGGCACCCAGAAGCCCTACTCTAATACAACGAAAAACGAAACTTCGTTAGGCTCGCCGCTTTCACGCGATTATGTCATGCTTGGAGACGAATGACCTAATACTCGTACGCTACTTATTTTTGGGAGCATCTCAAACATCGCCCAGTCACTTTAAATGTCAAACGTATGAAAGAGATGCCATGATGTTTGAGACGCTCCCAAAGATGATTTGCGTTCGAGAATTCGGGCGTAAGAGAGACGGATATAACGAAGTTTCTTTTTTCGTTGATTAGAGTAGGCCTGCAGGGTGCATACCATCAACTCTTATTGCGGTTTTCTTTAGCACCTAAACTGATCTGCTTCGCTTATTCGTACCACGACAGCTTAGTAACAATGACAGCGATTCAGTGATCATTCAATGACATTTCACAGCCGTTAAGCTGTCAAGAACTCTTATTTGACTTATGACTCGGCCAAGCTAACATGACACCTGCAGGTTATACCCGGCCCTCTCACTCTCCGGCATGACAGAATCGAGTGAAAGAGACGGGTAGAAGAAATAAGGACACAAATCGTTCGGTCATTCACATTTAGCAATTCATTTGCGATCCAGTTTTCAGAAGATAGTACGAAAGAAAGCAATTCATTTTAGGAACCTATTCTGCATCGCGCTATTTTTGAATCGCTGTCTTAAAGTTGATGTAGGCACCCAGAAGCCCTACTCTAATACAACGAAAAACGAAACTTCGTTAGGCTCGCCGCTTTCACGCGATTCTGTCATGCTTGGAGACTAATGACCGAATACTCGTACGCTACTTATCTTTGGGAGCGTCTCAAACATCGCCCAGTCACTTTTAATGTCAAACGTATGAAAGAGATGCCATGATGTTTGAGACGCTCCCAAAGATGATTTGCGTTCGAGAATTCGAGCGTAAGAGAGACGGATATAACAAAGTTTCGTTTTTCGTTGATTAGAGTAGGCCTGCAGGGTGCATACCATCAACTTTAAGACAGCGATTCAAAAATAGCGCGATGCAGAATAGGTTCCTAAAATGAATTGCTTTCTTTCGTACCATGACCTTCTAAAAACTGGATCGCAAATGAATTGCTAAATGTTAATGACCGAACGATTTGTGTCCTTTTTCTTCTACCCGTCTCTTTCACTCGATTCTGTCATGCCCGGAGAGTGAGAGGGACGGGTATAACCTGCAGGTGACATGTTAAATCGACCGGGTTATAAGTCAAATAAGAGTTCCTGACAGCTTAGCGGCTGTGAAATGTCATTGATCGATTACTGAATCGCTGTCATTGATATTAAGCTGTCGTGGTACGAATAAGCGAAGCAGATCAGTTTAGGTCCTAAACAAAACCGCAATAAGAGTTGATGCTAAGCACCCAGGTCTCTGATTCACAACCGTTAGGAAAAGGAATTTGATTCGAATTCTGTTGTGTCTATTCTGAAGTCAGTGACAGTATACATTCCGCTCTTCCGGCAACGTTTATGACGTTTCGTGAATACGGAGGCATATTCACACCATTTGAAACCACCAGTATAACGATGCACTGAATGCCCCCGGTGGCAGGAGACGATCGAGGATGTCAATCCATCATCATCATCAAGGAAAAACTTCCGGAAGGTGGTGGCCACGAACCTCACACATGCGGAAATTGACGAGAGGAGAGCATTTTTACTGAAATTCCTAGTAGAAATACGTCAAGAGATTCAAAAAGACCTATATTCAGTCGTAAACACAATTCAATAAAAGCTAATAATATTAAAAACTTTGTTGACAACATAAATGTTGTCTAATTACTCTTGTTAGTAAATATGAATTGAGCATCATCAAGATTTTGTATTTAGCTTCCGGAAGTTTAGCGGAAGATCGCATAGTAGAGAAACTGATAACAGTAAACACACATTAAAAAATAACTATGAAATAAATCTAGCAGACTCATTTTTAATTGACGACATAAAAATAGGTTACTAAATTGTAAGATATTATGTTAGTTATTTTTTGATAAAATAATTAAGTATGTATTTCTATTATAATATTACTATAGAATCTGTTCTTTGCATTAATATAGCGTCTTGTAAATGTTACTGTCTTATACGTATATCAGAGATATCTGATACAATAGAAACAAGGAAATATTAAGATGTAATAAAAGTTTCAAAAAATGGCCAAAAGAAAGTTACGAGTCCATCGTTAAATTGCCGATTCACTTACCAATAATTTGCAGTCTGATTGGTAACAAGAAAAATCTATCTAAAGATTACCTATCTAAAAATAATACAATAAAGTTTCCTTCGAATATAATAGTAAATTCATACAAGAAAGCACAGTCAATGAATATCTCCATCTTACGCCAAAATTTTTATTTAATTGGTCACTCACTAACTAACCTATTCAAAACTAAGCTACAGCGATGAGATCTAACTTTAATGACATTCGAACATACTAAATTCGTATATAATAGCAAATTCAGCGAACAATAGTGCAAGACGCAGTTGCATCTCCTAAATGCGAGTTCCCAACTTATGGCACTGCATCTGCCGTTTGTTGTGTTAAGATAGATGGTTTTCGGAACTTTCCAGAATTGCTAATTAGTTGCTGCATGCTCCATAGTTGTGTTAAATGTTATAAAGCGATGGTTGGCAAAGTTTCATATTCAAATACATTTTGGCTATAATTCAAATCCATTGAAGTTTAATGTTAGAACCGTTTGTAGTTCCTTCTATGCAGGGTGTAGTGGAAGGCATTCCAATGTGGAATAACTTTGCCAAGAAATACAAAATACCTGATATGATATTTAAATACTGTAGTTTTAAACGCCTTAGTACATAATTGAGTTAAAATTTTATTGAAAATCACATTTATTAGAAAAATGGACATATCTCCCAACGAGCTGCGCTGGGACTCGGACCCACGGCCTTTCATTGTCAGGGCAAATAATCTGACCGCTGAGCTACGAAGTCGTTAGAAGGCATGACATTCATGTACTAAACGCTAGCTCACAGCCTTAGAAGTACCTATTAGAAAAGTTCGAGTCCCAACTGAGCTTGTTGGGAAGCGTGTAAATTTTTTACGAATATTTCATTTTCAATTATTGTGAAAAAAAAATGCATTGTATGTAAATGAAAATAAAAAAAAATCGCGGAAAAACGGTTTTTTATCATCAATAGTACCTATTGATATTAAAACTAAAGTAATATTTATAATATAAAAAAAGTTACCGTAAAACCGGGTTACTTTGACCCTAGGGGGTAACTTTGACCCAAAATAGAATATTTTTTAAACTTTTTGTTTTACAATATAATAATGAACTGAGCATAATAATACCTCTGTTAATCCTTCGACAATGGCCTGCAGCTGATAGATAAAAGTTCATACCACAGGACGATAAGTTTATACCGTTTTCAAATGTGAGACAAAGTTACCCCCTAGGGTCAAAGTAACCCGGCTCTACGTTATTTATTATAAGAATAAGGAGTTAATATTCAAATACGATTGCCTCATATGAGCTAATTCTGGTTTCAGATATTTATCTATTTCCATAGAAACATGCAAATGTATGCTAAACTAGATGCTTACAACAGAATGTCTCCATAATAGAATAAGGGTCCACTTTGTCCCACAATCAATCATACTTATATTTGGAAACCTATTAAGATGACCTTTCTCTTAATTTGATTCAATGTCCAGACAACGAACCCTCGACCTTCGTTAAAAATGTACAAAGAAGAAAAGCTTCTTATGTTAAAATTCCTTTGTACACAATTGAATTTTTACAGCGATATTTACAAATCAAACTTTTTTATGACATGAAAATGTATTAATAATTAATTGAGAAATGTAGCTAGAGGCAAAGTGCAGTTAAATCAGTAAAAAAAATTGAAGATTGCTTTCATTTGTTTATTATATTTTAGAAACTATTTGAACCTTTTTTTACAAGATAGTTACCTAAAAAATCTGCTAAAATAAATGTTTTCTAATATTTTGACAATCTACATAGTAGACTATAATTTCAGGCACAGACGCAATATGCGACATCCGACAGCTAGTTTGTGTCTTTGAATTTAAAGATTCGAATGAACATCAACTGTTAAAGCTTTGATAAACTACATAATAACATGTGAATTAATTTACCGAACTAATGCCCGAATACTCGTACGCTACTTATCTTTGGGAGCGTCTCAAACATCGCTTTGTCCCTTTAAATGTCAAACGTATGAAAGCGATGCCATGATGTTTGAGACGCTCCCAAAGATGATTTGCGTTTGAGAATTCGGGCGTAAACCTGCTACAAGTCTTGAGTTTAATCTATCCCTGTGCCAAGTTTTATCCAGCCTCTTGGTTTTCTAACTCAAATATTTATCGCGATTAGTTTGAAAGTTGTTGTACAGCCAATTGCTGCAGTTGTACAATTTGTTTTTTTTAACTGCCTTCAACAACTAGTCCTGGATGTCAAACTGAAATCGATCGCGATAGATGTTAAGTAAGACAATAGCCCCTTGATTTGGGCATGCATTTCTCTGTGATTAAGGAACAAACATACACACATCCAAACATCAAAACTTTTGCGTTTATAATATTTGTAAGATTATTTGGCTAAAATCTGGAGTGTATTACGAATATCGTTATAACATCAAGTCCCGTATGCATAATACATGCAAGGAATACTCTGACACTAGAGAGGTTGTGGCTTAGGAGTGAGAAATCGGACAGAGGTAAAAAAACCAAAAAGGCAAAAGTATTTAAGATTATACTCCGGCCTATGTATATCTTTTATAATATCTCCAATGCTAGAGACGTTATTAGAGACCTATCTTATATGATTGTATAAAATAAAACATAAGGAAGCCACAACCCTCATCGTAAGCCGTAAAGAGCTATCTCCACCGCCAGCTGGCGAGCAATGTGACGTTTTACCTCTTTACACACTGCAAGAGAGAGATAGAGAGGCGATCGATGCTGCTTGCGGTATGAACCAAAGTATGTAAAGATGTAGAACGTCACATCACTCAGCTCGTTAGTTCGCTCGCCAGCTGGCAATGTGGCTTGCGCTTTAAACGGACAAGAAGGTGTTAACGACTGCAAAGTATGATGAAAAGCTTCCGAAAAGCGAAGACCTATAATTTTTTGTCAGCCATCATAATATACCTATAACCAACCCCTGTCTGGTAGGCTTTACAAACGAGACATTTTTCGGCTCTGTTCTGAACTTCTGTCTAGTGATTTTTTGCCGTTCACATATCACTAACATAAACGAGACAAACACTGACTGTCTCAAATAATAGTGAGAATAGGAGGAAATATTTTTGGACAATCCAAAAGCATTTATTTTGTGTATCTATTCGATTACTTAGAGGTTTGAGTTGAGTTTCAGAGTCGACTAAAATCTCGTCACTGGATTTGTCTCTGTTCCTTCACCAACCCTTCTATCAAAGGCAAGTTATTAAATTCCATAGGGATGTATCTTTATTTGGGACACGTATCAGCACAGAATAAAGCCTACCGGCATTCCGGCCACGTCCCGCAAAGAACAATGCCGTGGTTTATCGTATTTGAAAGATACATTAGCGGTTTGTTTGGCAAAGGATCAGAAAAGCGTAAACACGTAGTTTACCAAAAGGAAGGCTACGAGGTACCTAATTGATGTATTTTTTCTACGCGATGAGATTAGTGGAATACAATTGGTTAGGAATACAGTTAAGTGCAGTATGGTAAAAGCAAAGAATATATACTCTAAGCTATGCGTTTAAAAATTACTTAAAAAAAATACGAATTCACAACAAACATTTAATTTAAGAAAATTATTTACAAAATTAAAGAATATACGCAAAAATGGCGGACAAGGGACGTTACGGAGATGCGTCGTCGACGGTGGCTCGAGCAGCAATGGGGCGAGACAAGGGGCAGCGCTCGCTTATATAGGCTGATGACAGTCGATTTTTCTACATCTTCTATACGGCCTCTCCTGACAGGAGACCGTCCTCGGGCTCCCAAGTAGCTCTTGAGGTTAGTCCAGCTCCGGCATACTGAGGCCCGCAGATGGTTGGTCTTCAGGCGTGGCTTGGACTAGCGATTCGTCAGTGTCGCTGGGTAGTTGCTGTTGCTGGGGTCTCTGTGGCTGCAGCCCGGATGTGCTAGGCTGCTGCCCATCGTTGGCTGGGTCGTCGCTGGTCTCAGGTTGCTCTGCGACGGCAGGGGTGGACTCAGAATCGTCAGTGGCTGCGTCTGTTAAAAATAAGAAACAACCACACATGTATATTGTTAGGAACCGTCTTACAACAAGTCGGTTGTAATATGAAAAACAACAGCATAACGCAACACATAATGCGTTAATCGGCAAAATTAGAGGCACGACGTGAAGCATAACTTGCCAATGTTAAGTTAGAGGCGCGACGTGAAGCATAACTTAACACCCGGTCGAGACAGAGGCACGACGTGAAGCGTGTCTCGACAATAACAGGACAGAGGCACGACGTGAAGCATGTCCAAACAAAAGCAAGTGAAGGAAAAGAGGCACGACGTGAAGCTTATTCCAACACTGCTCACACAGGCTTGACTCACCATCAAAGCAAGCAGCACACACTTCGGGAGTCCACTCTCCATGCCACGGAATCATGTACTCCGCGGCCGCCTGAGTCGACTTCCCATAGGACCCAGCCAGCAGCTGCAGCTCATAGCGACCGTGAGGCAGGACCCTTGTCACTCGGTACGGGCCGCGCATGCAAGAGTCCAGCTTGCCAGTAGCCTGCGCCTGTTTTCTAACAAAAACAAAAGAGTTTACTTCAAAACCACGGGGAGGCTTCCTCCCTCTATTCACATAAGCATCTTGTTTTTGTTGGTTCAGCCTTAGTCTTTCCGAAGCTCTTTGGCGGCTCATCTCTCGTAGGGCTTCACGGTTCGGGCTGGTCCCTTCGAGTGCCACGTCTCTGACTAAGCCCCGGATCACCGGAGTCGCCGCATCAATACCAACCAGCAAGTTCAACGGAGAGTCTTGGGTGGTTTTGTGCTTGGTCATATTCAACACAAGTTGAATTTTCCAAACAGTGCTCGGCCATTCATGTTGTCTGAAATTAGTCTCAATACGGATCATATTTAACACCGTCCGACAATACCTTTCGACTTGCCCATTTGCTTGGTGCATCTCGGGTGTTATAAAATGTATTTCACATCCCATGTCCTTTACCCAATTGAGAAATTCATTACTCTGGAACATTCGACCTCTATCGGCTACAATTAGTTTAGGTGTTCCAAAAAGAGAAATAGTATTTCTAAAATGTCTCTTTAGTTCGTCTGTATCTTGCCGGTACATCGGGTATAAAAGACAAAATTTTGAAAAGGCGTCTACGACTATTAAGACATGGCGAAAGCCATCGGATTCAGGTAGAGGACCTAAGGCGTCAACATGAATAGTGTCAAAAGGTAAGAGCGGTTTTTCCCAAGAAGTTATAGGTTGCATTGGAGCGCGGGGCACTTTCTTATGAGATATGCAAACGAGACAGTGTGCGATATATTTTCGAACAAAGGTTCTTAAACCAGGAAACCAAAAGTGCTTGGTAATTAAATCAAACGTTTTGTCAACACCCACATGCACATGTTCATCATGAAAGATGCGAAGTAAACTTAATCTATGACCTTTTGGAATGTAACAAAGATATCGCGAGGATTCACCAATGGGTGAATATTTTACGTACAGGGTGTCGTTCCTAACAACATAACGATTTGCATCAAGTTGTCCGTCAGTCAGTTTCTGTATAAGGCCCCTAGTCTCCTCATCAGACGCCTGAGCTACCTGTGCCCAGTTTCGTGGTTTTTGGATAGTACACACATAGACTAGATTTCGACTAAGATAGTCGGCATGTGACATAGAGGTACCTTTTCGATAGTCAAGACTAAAGTTAAAATCTTGGAGGTACACCCACCAACGTGCCACTCTGGGTAACAAGTCCTTTTTTCTTTGCGTAAGCTTTAAAGCATTGCAATCAGTGACAACGGTGAAGTGTGTACCCACCAGATATGGCCTAAAATGCTGAAGTGCTTTAACTACAGCGAGAGTTTCGAGTTCGTACGAGTGGTACTTACTCTCCGCTCCCTGCGTAAGCCTACTAAAGTAAGCCACCACGCGTTTATAACCACCTTCGTGAACCTGCATTAATACCGCACCATAACCTATCGCGCTTGCGTCTGTATGAACTTCAACTGGTAAGGATGGATCGTATATAGCGAGAACGGGCTCAGTAGTTAAAGCATGAATAATATCGTTACGAGCTTTTTGCTTTTCATCACCCCAATTGAAATTTACACCTTTTCGCGTCAAAGCAGCTATGCAAGCAGTCTTTTGCGCAAACCCAGGTATGTACCTACGAAAGTAGCTAGCTAAGCCCATAAACTGGCGAACTTGCCTAACGTTCGTGGGCTCTGGTGAGTCTACCAAGGCTTTTATTTTATCACGGCTCGGCCGCATCTGACCCTGAGATATGGTTCTTCCTAAATAATCTATCTCTGTTACTAGAAATGAACATTTGCGCAGATTAATAGAGAAACCAGCGTTGGTCAAAGTTAAAAGTACTTCGCGTAACAAGGTAAGCCCTTGTTCTATGGTAATACTGAGTATCAGCACGTCATCAATGTACACAAGCACGTCGCCAGAATCGAGAAACTTACGAAGAGTTTTTGCTATTATTCGCTGATAGACGACTGGCGCGTTTGCCAAACCATAAGGCATTTTTAAGTATTCGTAGTGCCCCTCGGGCGTTACGAAGGCAGTGAGCGAAATTGAGGCCTCCTGAAGCGGTATCTGATGGAAGCCTGTCGCCATGTCTAAACTCGTAAAATATCGATTCTGACCTAGCCGATCTATATAATCGTCAATACGAGGCAACGGAAACCTATCCTTAATAGTAACTTCATTAAGCTTCCGAAAATCGACGCACATTCGATCCGAGCCGTCTTTCTTTTTAACGAGCAGGATTGGGCTTGCATAGTCCAAATCAGATTCCCGGATAATGCCCTTTTCCAACAAATCTTTAATAATTCCACGGACTCTAAGAACTTCCGCGTGTGAAAGACGATAAGGTCTGTGATTGAGTATTAGAATTTAACTTAATTGACATGCTTCCTGTTTTCACAGTCGACATAGCCGTACCAGTTATAAAATACTGGGAAAACTCGTTTATAGTCGTCAACAATTGTTTTAAATGTTCATCACCAACGGAAGTTTTTAGTGGAAGAGATGGATCAAATCGAATGGTCATAACCTCATCAAAATTAGTCAATTTCCGAGTAAGTGATTGATAATCACGAGTACGAACATATTGAACACCTTCTCTATTTAAAACATCAGTACCTATTATTATCGGCGTGTTCATGTACTCAGACGATACCACAAACAAATCTACCTCAATAGTAATGCCGTCAAACTCGATCGGTAAAGTTACATATGAAGTACTTTCTATTTCTTGACTTCCGAGCCCTTTTAAAATGCGTAAAGTAGGTTTACGTGCACATTGAAAGTGCTTTAATAAAGACAACGAAATAAGCGATATGCATGAACCGCTATCAATAAGAACATCTACCGGTATTCCTTGTATAACAGCAACAATAACGTAGCGATTGCGGGTAGTGTCGTTTTCGCGGCAAAAATTAACGTTATTCTTATTACGTAACTTGGACTTTTGTTTCGCAAAACAATTCTCTAATTTGTGACCAGGTTTTTTGCAATAAGAACAAGGTTCGGATTTCATAAAAGTTAATACAGACTGAGTGTTAACATTTTTATCATCAGGAGTTGATTTTGTATCAACTTTGATTCTTTTGCAAAAAGCCTGTCGATGACCAGGTAAACCGCACGTAAAACACTTGCCTTCGTCTAACCGTCGTTTTCGTGAACTTATATTGTTAGCATTTTTATTCTTTGAATAAAAAGAATGTGACGCGGGTGGCCGCATACTATTAATTTTTGGCACACTGGGCTTAACATAAATCGATAAAAATTCTACTAAATTGGAGGGTAGTAGTTTGGCGTTCGTAGCGGATGCTCGAATGTTAGGGTCAGTGATGCCACGAATTATTATTGCAGTTATTAACTCATCACTTAACCCCCGCACTATTCGTAATCGGAGCAAAGAACGTCGGGCATAGTCAGCATACGTTGGATAGTTATCTGAATTTGTCTGCATTATATCAAACAAAATATTTGCAATGTCAGGAGTTTTGGGACACAATGGCTTAAATTCACGTTTAAAATTAGTCCAGGTACGCTCACTAGTTACCCACTCATTTAACCACGTTCGAGCATCCCCTTTCAAACAGTTCCCTATTCTTGAAAGACATTCGTGATCGTTCCAATTATTAAGAGATTTAGCTCGATCAATTTCTTCGCACCAATCGTCAATGTTATGCAAATTGGGATCAAAACTCGAAATATAAAATAATTGGTTTGATCTTACCGAAGTATTAATAGAACGAATCGCATCCACAATACGATCGGTCACCATTACCGGCACGCTGACGTCGCTGGTTGAGAGTTCCGGAACGGACTCGGACGGAGCTGTGCGCGTCGCGACAGGAACCACGGGAACAGGCGGCGTATGCGATCGTTCTTGATCATGCGCAGGCGACGTAGTGCAGCGATTCGGTTGTGGCAGTGGCGCCGGCGTGCGCCTAGACGGCGCCGACGGCGAGCGCGCGCGGCTTTGGCGCCGTGATGTCGGCGTAGCAACGCGCCGCACTGGCGGTGAGCGCGTACAGCTACGGCGGCGCCACGGTGTCGGCGGCGAGGCACGGCGGCGTCGTCGCGGGGTCGGCGAGCGCGATGGTCGGGCTGTTTGTTTCTCCAAAGCCTGGAGACGAGCTCGCATCGACTCCATTTCCTGTTTCAATTTACCTTTCGAGCCACGATCACGGCGGTTACCATGACGTGACTTACGGTGGCGGCTTCGGCTTCGGCGATATTCAGTGTCCGACATTTTTGGTTTCAATTCAAAAGCAACAAATCGAGACTCACTAAAACTAAAACTAACACGAAAAAGATAGGATAGGATGCGTAGATCCTATCCCACTTCTGATCTATGCTATGCGTTTAAAAATTACTTTAAAAAAATACGAATTCACAACAAACATTTAATTTAAGAAAATTATTTACAAAATTAAAGAATATACGCAAAAATGGCGGACAAGGGACGTTACGGAGATGCGTCGTCGACGGTGGCTCGAGCAGCAATGGGGCGAGACAAGGGGCAGCGCTCGCTTATATAGGCTGATGACAGTCGATTTTTCTACATCTTCTATAATACACTTACGCGAAAAGAAACGACACTTAAGCATGTGTGCACGTAAAATCGCTTGCGGCTATGTGTGGGTATCTGGATGTGAGCGGGGGCCATGAGAGGCGCGCGGGGTGGGGAACAGGCAGTCGGTGAATGCCTTGGCCGAGGGCTGGCGCAATCTTCATACATTCAAATAGGAACTACTAGGAAACCAAAAAATTCGAAAGTTGTTAAAATTCAGTCGATAATAAATAATTATTGAGAGGACAAATTTTTATTTGGGCGATTATTGATTCACTCACTCAGTATTTTTGTCGCTAACTTAGTATTTTCTTTGGACGATTTAGTTTTTTATTCGGACACTTGGATTATCTGTGTCCCACTGTTAGTAGCCTATTTTACGTACATATATTATTATTATTCCCTTTATTACATATAAAATACTTACAAAATTATATTTCTAAACATAAATTTTTTACAATATTTAACACAAAAAATTATAACATTTAAAAATACAAAAATGCAGTTCTCCAACGGTAGCAAGATCAGGGTCCCGGCTACCGATGGTTAAGGATCCAGAGACAGGAACTTTCTCACACGAGCCGTGTCCAGAAGTAAGTATTGCCTTCTGCATCTGACTTCCAATCCATCCACCTAACGCAAGCCTCTTAAGGTGTTTATCGAGGCTCTTGGCTATCAGACCATGGGCATGGGCATGGGCAGATATGACTATCGGAACAACAATTGCTGAATCAATGTCCCACATGTCAACAAGATATATGTTTTCTTTATCTTTTTCAGCTTTCACAAGGTTGTCGTCAACTTGTCATGTCATGGGGAACAGCGACATCAACAATTATTGCGCGGCGTTCATGTCGATCTATCAATACAGTATCGGGCTTATTAGCTACAATAGTCCTGCCTGTCTGTAATGATAGATCGATCCCAATACAATGTGGCATAACTATTTTCAAGAACCTGTTCTGGTGCATACTTGTGGTACGGCACCTCGGATTATACCCACAATTATGTTTCAGAGCAAGTTGTTGGTGTATTATCCTGGTCATATGTCTATGCAAATACTCGCCGTTTGCGAGACGAGAACAAGCGGAGATTATACGTCTAAGGGATTCACCCGGACGATGGCCCGCTCGGCAAATATCCACTGTGCCATCCCTTAGGATATACTTTAGGTAGTTATTCGTCATCGCAACCTTATCCATAACTGCACAGACAAAACCTTCGGTTTCACCAAAATGATACTTGTTTACCGAGATATACGTATTCCTGAACATATTCAAATAAAGTATTTTCGACTCGAAATTAGTTATTCGTAAATTGTCGCTAGTTTAGTTAATTTTTCGCAAACAAAATATAACGCTGCTCGGTTTATTATTTGAGTATTTTATTAAATGTCGTTCATATTTTATTTTGTCGGAAATTTTATTATTTCCCATTTGTAAAGATATTTAATAAATAAAAGTTGATTGAAAATTGAACGTGTCTTTCATTACCTAGATGTTCTTCTTCTTACACAAGTTTAAATTATATAACATCCCACGTGTAATCTTCTTTGGCATTATGTCTATACTTATTCCATTTCGGTATCAACCCTAGCGTCGGCTAAATGTCACCGGCGCTCGAACTCTCACGGACACGGAGTGTCACCGCTGTGGTAAAAGTTGGTAGGTTCTAGATATGAATGTAAGGAATGAAATAGAATGAAAATATTCTTTAGGGACGCGTCAAGTCCAAGAAACAAATATAATAGTACAACCATGTTAGGATATTTATAAATAAATAATGACATTGACCGACCTAATACACTATGTTCGTAATAAGAATTTACCTTCAGCCGTATGACACGCAACGCACTGCTGGGCATAGCGTCGAAAACGATCGGTCCTACACTGCCCGGTTTTCATCCAGAGGTTTTCCGCGACCCTCACCAGATTGCCAGTCCACCTTGTTGCTGGCCTGCCCACGGGACGTTGGCGTCGTCCGGTATGCCATTCGAGAACCCAACGAGTGGAACACACATAATTTATTTCATACAATTTTGCTTACATAATCGTTAAAATCATTTAAAAACATTAAAATTATAATAGTAGATTATACACCGAGGGGATAAAGCACTGTTTTATGTCACGAGCGCGATATTGAATCCTGAGCAAATGAAGGACTCCAGATTCAACACCTGAGAGTAGCGAGGGTGTTACGAGTTTTCCTGAGCGAAGCGAGGGAATTAAAACGGAGTCCTGAGTGCAGCGAGGGATTCAAGCTCGCCCAAGACGAAAACAGCTTTATCCCAAAGGAGAATACTCTACTTTTCTCACCTTTTACGAGAATATAAAAAACAAGGCTACTTACATAGTATGTAAGTAGCCTTGTTACTAGAAACAATGTTTTATTAAAACTTAAGTACCTTATTTAAAAAAAACGTACAAATTCACTTTCGCTTTCGTCACTAGACATTTTTATTTAAAACTCTTTCAACTTCAACCTACTGCTAATATAATACTACACAGCGCTTTGCAACATTCGCGGCTTTTATTTTCCGTTATAAATTCAAAACTCATTATTAACCAGCGGGTCATAATGTTGTACTGAATTTCATTATAACCCGCTGGTCAATAATGACTTACTTTCGGTGAGGTTTGCATGATATATAATGTGGCAAATTCGAGCATGTGGTGTGAAAATTATTTTTATGTACTCACAATGCTATTCTGCAATCCCGCCTGAAAGCCACTTGCAGGGCCGGTGGTTTTTTTCAATCGAAATTTTTCCTACATTTAAAAACAGTCATAGAGGTGAAGAAATACTTATGAATTCTCGAGGCAACAGGTACAAGGAAAGTCGTAATTTCAACGCGAACAATTTCTAAGAAAGTACTAAAACAAGAATGTACTTTATATGCCTATACTTTTGTGAGCGTGCCATGAATACGAAACGTATATTATAAAGCTAATACGCGGTACTTTTTGTGAAGGCTTCTTGTTGTGTATTATTTAAATATATATTTTAGGATTCCGTGCTCAATAAATATGAAAACAATAACTTCCGTACCTATCTGTTTATCGTTATCATTATAAAGTACGTACAATATTTATACTGAAGTTTGGTGACTGATATTCAAAACGTTGTCCGGTTCCGTAGAGGCTTTATAACTGGGCTATAAAGCCTGGGCTAAAAAAATAAACCAGTTTTTTTTTAATAACTTTTTAACAATATTTTTTTATACACACAATACATATTATTAAACCATAAAACAAACAATGTGAAAACTAATAAGCTTTTTTGCTGACTGTACTTAAATATTGTATTGTCATCTAAACCAAACCTTTATACAAAATTTCAGCTCCATCGGACACTGGGAAATGGGTTAAATTAAGCTTGCAAGATTTGTCCCCCACTAACTAAGAAACTAACTAACATGGCAAGTTATTAAAAAGCTTGTAAAAAGGACCCTTCTCGGCTAAGCATTTGTGGAACATTGGAGCAGTGTTTTGACTGCAAAGCCTGACAAAGCTGACTGTTTTGTAGTAATTCCAATCTGTGAATTGTACTATATTTTAATAGGGTGTGTAATATATGATAATAATATAACAACATTTCGTATAATACTCACAAAATATAACAACACATTACATAAAATCATTTCATATAACGTTCATTTTGTATAATCAACGAATGATATAAATTCAAAATTATAATTTTAAACCGTATAATGAACATTTGATATAAAAACGTTTTATATAATAAACACTGCCGCCGCAGCGTCACGCTGCTCGCGCTTTGTTTTGTTCACAGTTCTAGCCTAACCTTACCTATTATAATTTGTTTTATCACGGTTGTGGCTTTTTATGGCGGGGGGCTTCGCCCCCCGAGCCTACATTTCGGGTGCACTGTACCCCCCGTGCCCCCTGCTCCTTTGCCTACACTATACATTTAATTGACTAAATTGATGATTGTATAAAACAAAATCATATCAAATGAAATTATTACATAATTGATAATTATATGAAATAAAATTATATCAAATGACCGTGATAGCAAATGAGTTTATGTAAAATATTTTTATATAAAATGAGCGTTATGTTAAATGATATTATATAAAATGATGATGATATGAAATAAACATTATGTAAAATGAAATTAGTTGAAGTGTTGTTATGACAAACGTTTATTATGTCATATGAACGTTATTGAAATGAAATTATATCATTCATTACGCACCTTTTTAAATGTAAACCAACTAGTTGTGATCTGCTGAGATTTCTCTTTCACAACAGAAAAACAAAGAAAATAATACGGTAAAAATCGCACACCAATTGTGTCAAAACATGTCTTGTGACATGTTTCAGACGTTTTAATCATTTTGAACATAAGTATTTTTGAATTTAAAAACCTAATAAATGAATTTCCTTTTTTTTACCTGACTTACTCGAGTCTTATCCGACTGCGACAGAAGGAGGGTTGTGTTTTTTGAGAGTAAGGACGTATGTATGTAGATTTATATGTTCCCTGCTACAGCCTAAACGATGAAAAAAAAACAAATGGCGATTTTTTTGAAGATACTTATATTGCGATATCTTTATTTTTTTTTACAGTTAGGTTTTTCAAACTATACGACACGGGAACTTTAACAAAGGAACCGTCTTCGCCAGTTGTTATTTTCAGTAAATATAATCGAGTTCCATGAAACGACTATGATGAATTAACACATGACGTCAATCCGACAAAGATATTCATCATTCCGGCGACAATATATCAAGACACGAAGTGGCACGTGAGGGGACAAATTAAAATTAATGAAAATTACTTGCGACGTGCTTATAATGTATGTTCTGTTTAATTAGTAATAGAGAAGCTTTCTCTGTTGGTTGATTACGTGAAGAGGATGGTTTCGTTCTTTCATGGGAAACTTTGATGTTTTATTGTCATATGGAGAATTGTTATTAAATTTCACATAGGTATTTTAGTAAGACAATTTCAAAGTACAGCATTTTCATAACGTCATTAACCGACTTCTAAATCAAAAAGGAGGAGGTTCTCTATTCGTCTGTATGTATGTTTTTTCTTTTTTTTTTGTGTATGTCCACCGATTTCTCGAAGACGGATGGACCGATTGAAATGATTCAAACGTTATTACATCAGGTTGGTTTCCAAGTTGGTCCCATTTATTGAAATTTTGAAATCAGTTCAGTCGTTTTCAGTAAATCTTGAAAATACTGTCTTTCTCGTTACCACTTTATGTGAATTTAATACATGTCTTTAGGCATAACTCCTTTGTTTATAAACCGATTTAGATGATTCTTGTTTTGTTAAAAAGAGGATACCCCAAGGTATTTTAACCGACTTCAAAAAAGGAGGTTTTCAGTTTGGTCACATACCTATTTACCAGAATACACGTCAATTGCCTGCACGATGCACTAAAAAGAGTGAAATAAAAATATTTTTTATAAAAAAATAAAACCGCCTTCAAAAAAATCACATCAAAAAAGTAATAAATAATCTCTTACCAAATAAATAACGTAAGTACTTTGCAAAGTACTTACGTTATTTATTTGGTGAGAGATTATTTATAACTTTTTTGATGTGATGTTTTTGAAGGCGGTTTTATTTTTTTTTAAAAAGAATTTTTTAGATTAAGATTTGTATTTTAAGTATGACTTCTCTCTTTTGATATCCTTACGTTTCAGTTCCTCTGTAGAGTCCGTTTTATTGGTATTGCAAATTGGTATTGCAAGCAAATACTCCAATGTAGTGTTACTGTTTTGTTAATATAAATTAACAAAATTCAACATACTAGTATAGAAGCTAGAACTTCTTTTTCTAACGAGTCGTTGGCAGGCACTAAACAATTGCAGCCCAGGGTGCCTACCATCAACTCTTATTGCGGATTTGTTTCGGACCTAAACTGATCTGCTTTGCTTATTCGTACCGCGACAGCTTAATTGCGATCGAGATTCTATTGGGTCAACGACAAGTGATTCAGCGACATTTCACAGCCGCTTAGCTGTCATTAACTGCTTTTGGTTGGTGGTAGGACTTAAAGGTAGGACAAAAAGCAGAAAGCAACTTCATGTACTCACGTGCAGGGTTATCACGATAGGCTTAACAAATCGGAAACTGCGTTCTGGCACCCACAAAGCAGTGAAAACCCCAGCACTTCCTTTGCATGCGTTGACATGTTGCACTGCACTGATATTCTTCGTTGATTTTGTCTCTCATTTTGTTATGTTGTGAAAATTATTTATCAAGCTAAGTTAATTTAATGGTATTTTATGGTAATCTAAGTTTTGTTTGTTTTGTTCTTGTCCTGTTTCTGTTTAGTTCTGTATATCTTGACAAAGTTTGCGCCACACAGCACAGCAGAATTTTATATTGGTTATGTGCATGGATGGTTACAATAATTAAATAGACTAGTAGCTAATAACTTGTAGTTTATTTATTTATATTGTGTCTATATAATTTGTGGTCTCACCACAGACCACAGATAATCAGTTGTTTTTTTTTTGTTGTTCGTTTTGTTCTGTGTAAAGGCAAATGAATTTGGTCATACAGCCTACTGTCATTGTCTTATCTTTTTATTTTTTATTTTACTTTTTTGTTTTTATTTTGTGTACTTTTAATTACTTTAATTTTTTTGTTACTTTGTCATGTCCAAAGTCGTCCACCAAATAGGTCCCTCCAGAATACCAGCGTTGCAGTGCCAGCCTCTTGTCGCTGCAACATTATGCTGAGGATGGGGCCTAGTTGGCGACATGCTGTTTTTTTCTCTTATCATTTTTTTTTGTACATATAACCGTTTTGTGTCGTCAATAAAATGTTTTTCTTTCTTTCTTCTTCTTTCTAGGACTTGTTCTTAGTCCGCCTGGCTAGCTACCACCATCTTATCTAAGTCTGACGCCATAACAATGATGTTTTCAGCATTATTGTGTTCCGGCAGTTAGAGATAAGATAGCCAGTTCCTCAGTGATTGAGGATTCCTGGAGTAGTGCGCTTCCACCTTCAGCCTTATCACCACTTAACATCAGGTGTGATGAAGGCTAAGTGCTACCCCGTTGTGGATAAAAAAAAAACTCTTATTTGACTTATAACAAAGAATATATACACAATTATAACTCGATGGAGCTAAAATGACACCTGCAGGTTATACCCGTCCCTCTCACTCGCCGGGCATGAGAGCATCGAGTGAAAGAGACGGGTAGAAGAAAAATCGTTCGTTCATTCGCATTCAGCAATTCATTTGCGATTCAGTTTTGGAAGGTCATGGTACAAAATAAAGCAATTCATTTGAGGAACCTATTCTGGAACGTACCAGTTTTGAATTGCTTTCTTACAGTTGATGGTAGGTACCTAGAACTTGACCACATTGAGATTCCGGTTGGCTGCAGTCATGAGGTCATCCTGCGTACAAGTCAAGATATAGTCAGTTCTTAAGTGATAGAAGATTCCGGGAGTAGTGCGCTTTCACCTGCAGCTGTATCACCACTTAACATCAAGTGTGAAGGTGAAGGCTAAGTGCTACCCCGTTGTGTATAAAAAAAAGTTTCAAGACGATAAAAGATGGAGCATCGTTTGAACCACACCGCAAATACGGTCTACGGAACCGCCCAAAAAACTTCATCGGACCATGTTGTCCTTGCTCTGTCTGGGCTGGGCCAGATTAGCCATGACAAATTATAGCCAGGGGGCAGATGAATAGAGAGCAGCCTCCTAATACGCCAACGGTCGGAAATGCTCTCGACAGCGAAATGTATGCCCTGTCTCTGTCTCTTACTATAGAATAGACAAAGACAAAACACAGAATTCGAATTCGATTCCGTTTCCGACAGTTCGTGAATCAGGGGGCAGGGGCCCGATTCTCAGGCATTCGAACTTTTTCAGTGTGGTAATTCGTATGTTGAATATTTTGTTTGTGGTTTCTATTGAAAAGTTAGAACGTTTCAAACAAACTAAGCTGTCCCACATGTCAACAAATTCATTTTGACAGCTAAGTTCGTATACGAACAACTATTGGTTTGTATCACTCGTAGCGTTCGACTGGTTTTCCATCGAACTTTTTCGCTTGTGAAATTTTGACAATGCAAAAACTGTGTTATTTTTGAATTTTGAGCTTATAAATGTGAACTTTTCTCGATTGCGTGAGAATCGGCCCCCAGGACACAGGGAGCACGCAAGGTCTACCTTATGCCAAAAATGCACATTGCTTGTGTTTCAAAAATATTGATTTGACGTAGTTTTAACCTCCTTTTTTAGTCAATAAAAACAAACCTTATTCTATAAACCAGCTTAAAAAGCAACGCCATCTGTTGACGGAAATAGGAAGCCTATTCACCTAAAGTATGGTCCGTCCCGTTTCGCCGCTCTTTACTGCTGACCGTCCGGAAAAAAGGTCACTAGGTACATAAGGAAGGAGTACATAAGGAACCCTTTCTGAGCCCACCCATAAATTGTATGATTACAAATCGATAAGTATGCGAATTTGCACCAATGATATTATGTGATCTTGTTATTGATTTTAGTTTTGCTCTTATACTCTTCTGTAAATAAATTTGTAGAAAAATGGAAAATTAAGTATTTAGAAAAAATCGACCCGTCTCACAACCAGGGACCGTACTCTGAAACGCAAATCCGAAACTTCGGTTAGCCCCGCCCCTATCACTCGATTCCGTCATGACTCGAGAGTGAGAGGGACGGGGCTACCCGAAGTTTCGGATTTACGTTACAGAGTAGGCCCCCAGCTCTTATGGGACGATGGGATGGGATGGATGGTTGTGAGACGGGTCGATTTTTTCTAAATAATTCATTTTCTATTTTTCAATAATAGGAATTGCATTGTAAATGCAAAAAAGTGGAAATTTAAGTAAGTAATAGTAAAAAATCATACAATGAAATATTTTGCAAAACTTCAATTGATAGGTGTTTGAGCAGGTTTTGGAAACGAAAAAAATACTTAGCTGTAATTTTTTTATTATATCATTTGACTAAGTAGTTACTGAACTATTTGAACCAACTTTTATGTAGATAGTATGTGTCTAGTATTTACCTGTTTCACAAAATGTATCTAATCATTTACGCACAAAAATTAACACTAACAAACAATCATGCTACGACTCTTAACTCCATTTTTTCTGCTTTAGTAAGGACTATAATTTTATTCAAATTATGACTATTTTTTTTTCTCTTAAATATCTCTTAGTTACCACACAAAAAAATTATTGTGGCATCTTGTTAATGTTCTTCTTAGCGTGTCGATCAATTTGACTTTATTATATAATTTGATATGTGCTCATGAATATGAACAACTTTTACTATGGGGCCAACTCTGCAACTCAAAAAAATCTGCTGTTTCATACAAATTGTCAGTACCTACTCGACAGCTGTTTTTAGGGTTCCGTAGCCGAATGGCAAAAAACGGAACCCTTATAGATTCGTCATGTCTGTCTGTCTGTCCGTCCGTCCGTATGTCACAGCCACTTTATTCCAAAACTATAAAAACTACACAGTTTATACTTGGTAGGTAGATGTATTCCGTGAAACCGCTTTACGATTTTAATACAAAAATAAAAAATAAAATAAATTAAGGGGGGCGCCCCATACATGGAACTGAAACTGATTTTTTTTTAATCAAACATATTCGTGTGGGGTGTCTATAGATAGGTCTTTGAAAATAATATGGAGGTTTCTCAAATCATTTTTTCTCTTACTCAATATTTTGAAAGATAGAGCCTTCCAAAGTGGTAAAATGTGTGTCCCCCCCCCCCTCTAACTTTTGAAATAAAAGAGTGAAAAATCTAGAAAAAACATATGCTGTAGATCTTAATAAAAACTTTCAACGAAAATTGGTTTGAACGATATATAGTAAATACTTTTTGAGATATAACACATTTTGAAAAAAACCGCAAATGTAACTTTGTCATTCATACAAACACTATGAAAAACAAAGTTATATTTTGCTGACGAAAAATTTTAGTGGAATTTTGGAAAGGTATAGGCAACCGGTACGTTAAGTGTGCTCGGAACCCTTCATGGGCGAGTCCAACTCGCACTTGGCCGATTTTTTTTGTTGAGTTGCAGAGTTGGCCCCTGTGTCAAAGTTGATCTTAATCATGAGCACAATCACGATGGTTTAGCGCTTATTCATTTACACGTTGTACTTATATCTGCCACACATAAACTAAAAAGAATTTAAAATCTCAACCATACTTTAGACCAAGCTTATGAATATTAAAAAAAAAGATAGCCTATTCACCTATAGTATGAACGGTCAAATCTTTGTCTGCTAATAATATTGATTGCAATTTGTACTCAATTATCATAGCTTTACGTCATAAGGGCGGCAGCTAAGAGCAAAATCTTGTTTACGGGGAGCCAATCGAGTATCCATTTACGAGGCATAAAAGGGATTGACTGACCCTTCAGCCAATCAAGGGGATGATACGTCATCGTTTTGGGACTTTTATGGTATCTGAAGCAGTAGGCTGGCGTACAAAATGTGGTATCTGTACCGTGATTTTTTTAACTTTAAATAATTGCAATCATGCCAGATATTATTTAGCCCATGTAAGGTCTTTAATGTAAGAACTTCTTCATCATCAGCCATTTAATTGACTTGACTGTCTAAAAAAACTTTTATAATTCAAAATAAATATATTTAGAACTAGCAGATCGTCGTAGTTTTACCCTCGTGGTACCAGTTCCCATGGGAGTATCGGGATAAAATATAGCCTATGTCACTCTGGAAGAATGAAGCTTTCTAAACTCTTCAACTTCATAATATTAGTAAAGATAAATATAGATAAAGAGGCTTAATTACAAAGTTTTTAATAGAAATACCCGAGATGCATAGAGTGGAGGTAAAATAACTTCTTATCACAACAAAGGGCGATATGTTATTGGGCTTTGTTGTTGTTTGGTTATTATATTAAATGTCTGTTAAGCTTACCCAACAAAAAACGTAAATTATACATGATTAATAGATAGGAAAACGTAAATATTAATTTGCTGTGAGTCAGATAAATGTTTGCGTTACAATATAAAAAGATCACCGTAATAACGTTACGGGATACTAGTAGTCTGTCAATATAGGTAATAACAAAACATAGGGTAAACTGTCCTAATTGTGAGCATCCGTAATTTTATTGGTACCCCTAAATTTATCTCGAAAATCAAGGAAAAAATATATTACGCAAGTTAGGTTTGCGTTTAAAATGTGAAAAGGTATTATTGTATTGCACAAAATTGGCACTAAGTTTTGCTATTCAAGCTTAACCTTGTCCGTCTTAATAAATTTAGAAATACAAAATAGTTGTAACAACACTTTTGTATGTTTTGCCGAACAAATTATTTTGATTTGATAATGGTAAAAGGATTTTTAAAATCAGCATAAAGTTTGCTTACGCATATGACGCTTTGAAACGTCAAACGTAAGGAGTAATATTGCTAAACAATATTTTTGGTTAAGCCAGGTGTAAACTTACTCTTTGTTTACTAATAACCGATTTAGCACAGGGATAGGATGCCTACCTTCTGCGCTAGAGGTCTCGGGTTCGATTCCCATACAAGACAAATATTTGTGTGCATGAACATGTCTATTTGTCTTGGTCTGGGTGTTTTCTATGTATATTAAGTATGTATTTAGAAACAAAAAGTATTTAAGTATATATTTACCCGTTATCAAGTTTTCCATGATACAGTTTCTTATTGAAATTCACATGGGCTTAGATAAATAATTGGTGTGATTGTAAGAAGTTATTTAATCATTTATTTATTATTTATTTAATAAGGCCGTGTGAGTGCCCACAATAAGGGCAGTGAACCCTACATTAATAGTGTTTTTGAAGCACAATAACATTATTTTTATAGGGCAATCGTTAGTTGTCTTTCGCTACACGTGTCGTTTCCTACACGTGTTATGTTATGTATTATTTGGTAATAGGAATTGTTTATTCTTGTATCGACTGACTAGGGTACGAATCAATGTCAACGACAGAATATTTAGTTTTTTTACAAGCTTTTATTTATCTTGCAGTGTATGTAGATTTGAATGTCCGTTTGGGTCAAATGTTGCAACCTAAATTTGGTTTGGATGAAGTAAGGTCAGCAAAAAAGCTTTTCATAAAATAAGATGTTTTTACAAAATAACTTAATTATGTTAATAAAACGATGTAAAATTTGCATGTTGGATCATGTTCTGGAACATCTGAAATTTTTTTTTTTTAAATAATGCATTCACAATACAATCTTTGTTATTTGAAAATATTGAAAATAAAATATTAGAAAAAATTTACCCGTCTAACAAGTACTTCCGATGAGACTCAAACCCACGACTTATTTACTATCGAGGGTAGTTAGTATTATAATCACAATCTAATCTGAATAAAGCAAAAAAAAACTTTTTGACTCTTTCATCCCGCTCCTCCTTCGGGAGTGGCAACCATGCGGGTAAAACTGCAACAAGACGCAGCTAGTTTAGACATATTTGTATTACAGAGCTGTAAGTTTTCCAAATAGTATAAAATAAAATAAAATAGATAAACAAACGACTACCTACTTGATGGCATCGTGAGTTAACACGCCTGTCAGTAAAACCTACTTTGGGCATTGCCAATCATGGGATTTTAATGATTTATTTATTTATATTTATGATGGTACGGCCGACTGGCTCTTGACCGGTTTTTATTTAATGTTGAATTACCGCATTCCTTGCTGCCACAGTCTTTTACACCCTCAACTCTTTTGAAAAGACCAGTTTGTTTAGATCCTCAAGGATATTCCGTCACAACAGTGGTATTTTATAATGGCCGATGGTTTAATATAGAGATGGAATCTCCAGTGATGTATGTATTTTTTAAAAGTGAAAACTTCTTTAGCGGCTTTATGCACTTTTTGTGATGGGTAAAAAATGTTAAGGTAAAAAAAAGTGTCTAGGTAAAAAAACTCGCGTCAGGGACACGTGACCGTCAGATCGAAAATTTATAATGCCTAGTTTACACGTATTAAGTAAGCAAGTGGTTAACTTAATTTCAAGTTAATTGACTTTGATCTCCTCCTCGGTACCCTTCGTTCCTTTAACGTCTCTGTCCCTGTGATTGAATGGTTACAATCCTATCTTTCTGAGCGCTTCCAGTGTGTAGTCCATAATGATTTTTTCTCCAGTTGGTCACGTATATCAGCCGGTGTACCACAAGGTGGTGTTCTTTCTCCTTTGCTTTTTTCTATATTTATTAATGGTATTTCTAAAGTAATCTCTTCCCCTTTTCACATTTATGCTGATGACCTTCAAATTTACAGACACTTCTCCATTGCTGAGGTTTCAAAGGTTATTGACTCTTTAAATCAAGATCTGGCTTCCATTCGTGACTGGGCTGCTTCATTTGGGCTTATGGTTAACCCTGTTAAAAGTCAAGCCATGATTGTCGGTAGCAGCCGACTAAGGAGCAAACTCGCCTGGGAATCTGTTCCTCCACTTGTTTATGACAACGTTACCATCCCTTATACCGATAAGGTCAAAAACCTTGGGCTCGTTGTCGACTGTACCTTGTCTTGGTCTCCGCATATTAATGAGGTCAGTAAACGCATTCACTATACATCTCACTCTCTCAAGCGTCTTCAATACTTCCTTCCTTTCAAAACAAAATTGCTGCTGGCACAATCTCTCCTCCTTCCACTTCTCGACTACGCCGATGTTTGCTATCTGGACGTGACAGAAGAACAGTTGAACAAGTTGGAGCGCCTTCAAAATCTGGCAATTCGATTTATATTTGTATTACGAAAATATGACCATGTGTCATCATTTCGTCATCAACTCAAGTGGCTCCCAGTTCGACTTCGCCGTGATATGCACATCCTTTGCACACTATATAAAATCCTCTATGACCCGAACTCGCCCCAGTACCTTGTTTCCCGCTTCCAAATACTTCCTCCTCCCACTCGCTCTAGGCGGCCTTGTATCACGAAGATGCTTGAGCTACCTAGAAGCAACACCAACTTCCTCCTTAATTCCTTTTCCGTTAGAGCTACACTGCTCTGGAACAAACTCCCGTCAAACATTCAGACTTCTCCGAGTACTAATAATTCATTTAAATGGAAATTAAAAAAGCACTTTTTAGAACAGTTGTCACATCCCTAGAAATCATCAGATAGGTTACATTTAATATCATCACGTTTGTTATTATGTATATATTATAATATTATGTAAGTATGTATATTTTATAATAATATGTATTATTTATGTAGGTATGTTTATGAATTTAGATTTTAGTAAGTATTTGTCTTGTTTTTCTTCTTTTTTTATGCACTTTGTCTCTTCTACTTTCCTTACATTAATCTCTCACACATCCTGGTTGGCTGGAAGAGATCTCTTTTAGAGATAAGCCCACCTTTGCATACCAATTTTATGTCATTGTTTATTAAACTGTGTTTTTTTTAAGTGCAATAAAGAATATATTAATTTTAAGAAGTAAACTGTTTACATACATGTGTAATAACTTAAATTCAATTTAGTTTGGTCACAATGGACGAAGGTAATTCCTACTTCGCTAAATTAGTGCGTTCACACGCGAACTTTAAGGAAATTTAGTAAAGACCACGCCTACCGGGGAATACGCGCGATGCAGGAGGGGGGGTTACTTAAGCAAAAATAGACTCGATTCTATTCTACTTACTCACTTATTCACTAAATCGTTTACTTAGCACTTGTGACTAAAGAGCTGTTAAGTGACTGTTTACACGCGTGAATTTAGTTAAAATTAACTTAAAATTTAGTTAATTACTTCGTCACTTAATACATGTAAACAACCCATAAGACGGACACGTGACGTTGCATACACACGCACAGAAGAAATATATCTATGTCGCAGGGATTTTGTCAAAGTCGTGGTATTATAATTCCACTAGTGAAATTATAATTTCATGTGATATTATAATTCCACTAGTTAAATTATGAATAAACAGATTTTAGTATCAATAAAAAAAATACCACGAAATTTAAGGCAATCGCTTCGCTGCGCTTCATCACGACTTTGACAAAATCCCTGCGACATCTATACTATTATAAAGAGATATAATATTATAAAGAGGAAAGATTTGTATTTTGTATGTAACGAATAAACTCAAAAAGTACTGGACCGATTTAGAAAATTCACCGTTAGAAAGCTACAGTCTTCCCGAGTGACATAGGCTATATTTTATTCCGATATTCCTACGGGAACGGGTACCACGCGGGTGAAACCGCGAGGAATCGCTAGTAAGTAAATAAAGATGAACAAATTGTCTCTAAGTGCTACGGTGCAAGAACTTTATACAAGCGAATGCTTGAAAATTATTAGAAGCTTCATTTAAAGTTCTATCGTAAAAGTTGATAGGTAGAAAGTTCCAGAAAAATTCATGTGACGGTCACTAGTGCAGACTTCGAGCAACGCGGGTCTTCCGTCCCGGAACGGAAGGCCCGCGTTGCTCGAAGAGTGCAGATCACAAACTAGCAGCAAACTGCAAAAGTTACTAAGCCAGTTTCAAAATGTAAAATTCAAATGTAGTCAAAAACTTACATTCGTTTTGTGAGAAAGTTTTGGGCTTGAATAGATCTATACGGGATTTTACTCGATCTAGGACATAAAAGTTGAAAAAAACGTTTGATAAATAAATAAATATTTGTTACAATCACACCAATTATCTAAGCCCTTAGTAAATATCTTAAGAAACTGTGTCTACGTGAACTTGATAACGGATAAATATATACGTAAATACTTTTTTTACTGTCACATTTTTCCTATACTTACAAAATTGCATTGTGAATGCATAAAAATAATATAAAATCTAAATACTTTTTGTTTGTAAATACATACTTAATATACATAGAAAACACCCAGACCAAGACAAATAGACATGTTCATTCACACACATATTTGTCTTGTTCGAGAATCGAACCCGAGACCTCTGGCGCAGAAGGCAGGTAGTTTACCCCTGCGCCAAACCGGTCGTCAGGTCGTTGGGTCACCCATCCCAGGTATGACCATTATAAATGTTTGCTTACCGTTAACCACTACTGCACGAAAGTTTCTTTGCGCCATCAGTCAGAATTAATTTTCATGAATATTATAATAATTTATTTTATCTAAGACATATTTATATCTATGACTTGTGGTTCCTCGTGGTTTTACCCGCGTGGTACCCGTTCCCGCAGGCATATCGGGATAAAACATAGCCTATGTTACTCGGGAAGAATGTAGCTTCCTACTAGTGAAAGAATTTTCAAAATCAGTCCAGCAGTTTTTGAGTTTATTTGTTCCGATACTACTTTTTATTCCGATATTCCCACGGGAACGAGAACTACGCGGGTGAAACCGCGGGCGGCCGCTAGTTATTTATATTATATTTATGCTATACTACCAGGCCTGGAAGATAACATCATTAAGACGAACTTACGGACTATAACGAAACGATCAATAGGAACCTTGTATTGGACTAGTTGGAGGCCATCAACGTCAGGAACAGACCTGTCGCCAATATATTTGCTAATTAATATTGGTATTGTGCGGACGTTTTTAAATTAGTTTTCGGTGGTTTGATGGGCAATAAGTGGTAGAGTGAAATGGGAATCATTGTTGAATTTGATAGTTAGTAGCAGTTTTTATTTTATTTTAATATTTTTTGTTTGATAAGAAAATAACAAAAGATTATTATTATTCAACTAGCGGCCGCCCGCGGTTTCACCCGCGTGGTTCCCGTTCCCGTGGGAATATCGGGATAAAAAGTATTCTAAGTTACTCCTTATTACCTCAGCTACATGCCAGTTAAAGTCCCGTCAAAATCGGTCCAGCCGTTTCAGAGATTAGCCGGAACAAATAGACAGACAGACAGACAAAAATTGTAAAAAATGATATTTTGGTATATGTACCGTATATATAATCATATGCATGTAGTAAAAAGCGGTTATTTTAATATTACAAACAGACACTCCAATTTTATTTATTTGTATAGATTGTGTAAAAGTTTATCGACTTGGCGGGGGCTCTACCGTGCCCCCAGATAAAAAGGCACCTACCCAAAGACATTTTATTTTAGTTATTATCTGACAAAAAATAATTTAAATCTGTGTGTTTCCTGATCATTAAAATGTTGGCATATTCAAGACAAGAGTGAATGGGCACCTTCTACCTAGGTAAGCATGCATGCCCTACCACCAACCAAACCGAATACAACATGTACCCCCACAGGGAATTGAACCCGTTACCTCTGGCTCTGATACCGGTGTTGTGTACCACTAGACACAGAGGCGGTTGCAGTCAAGCCACAAATTCTCGCCGACACTCTCGTTACAATGTCACTTTTCACTGTCGAACGTAACGATCAAACGAGGAAGCTTCGAGAAGCTTCTGCTCTGAATAATAATACATAGAACTGCCGCCGCGATCCAATAATCATTTGAATTCAAATTTCCATATTTTAAATTGACTTCTCAACTTGTTTGTGATTGGAAAACTTAGGTTTATTTATTATGCGACGCTTCTTGTTTTTGGGTCTTGAATACCTACGATCCCTAGTTATATAAAGTATCTATAAAACTTAAATAAGAATCATTAGCAATCGTTTATAGATGCTCTCAATTGAGTCGGCATTGTAAGAGGGCGAGATAAATGAGAAAATTAGTAGCGAAATATTTGATGCAACACAATATTCCCAATTTATATTTCGAGTTGTTTATCTAATCATCAAAAACCTTACCTTTTTTCCTGGGGAAAATGCCCTGGTTGTGGTTAAAATTTAGTCCTGGATGGACGAAGGAGTCTCTTAATCTGACGCCCCCCCCCCCCCCCCAGTCTACTTCAACTACTCCTTTCCTTGAAGCGGCAAACCTCCATGTGCTCACCTGGGGACGCCACTTCCAGTTGGAGTTCCAGACAAGCCGTGAAGTTCCACGGCCATTCCCCAAATCATAAGGAATATCTACACGACCTTCACTGTCGGCTAGTGTACGCAGCGATTTTCAAGGTGCCGCTATACAATAAAGTTAATAAGATAAAAGATAAGATAAACGATATATATCCACTTCAATTGTATCATTGTAAGGCTAAAGTCCGTGAATGGCTACTGGGTTTGAACTATGAAGAGACAGAAGCAATTCTTACACACATAAAATAAAATCTCACGAAATTATTCACACTTACCTACACATAAGCATTGAACTGTAGTATGTCCTTTCCTTTTTTGAGTTATGTTTCTTTTCTTTAATTTTTGGTTTAAATATGATAAATGTAATGTCTTGTTCTCAATATTTTATGTAATAATAAAAAAATGTCTATAGGGTGGGGGCGCTGGCAGCTGTGTCACAGTTTTTACTTCTACAGCTGTCAACGACTGCCTCTTAAGTTTTGAAAAGTGTTAATATTACATTACTTTACTTTATCTAGCTTAAGAGAACTTTGTTATATGGAGTACTGAATAAACCATTTGTTTATTTATTATTTATTTATATCTAAAGTCCCGGGTACGATTTCCGGTTCGGTAATTATTGAAAACGAACTTTTCAATATTTCCTTGGGTCTAAGTGTCCAAAATATCTTAATAAGTACTAATGTTCAAGCTACTTTAGTTTGGTATTGAAACAATGTATGTTTGGGTGTTAGTATTTGGCACGATGTTTATCAAGGTTAAAAGTAGGAGTAATTTAAGGTACATTAGCTTATTTGTTTTTCAAACTAAACGTTTTATTATATTTCCGTTTTACACCCTTGTTTGTAAAGGCCGCTGAGTAAATAATGAAAGATATGGTTAGGTCACGCACAGTTGTACTTATTCATTCATTCATTTATTCATTACTAGTCACAGTATATAAGATGTTACATAGAGTGTAAGATCAGTGTGACACCCCGTGAGGGCACAGCAGAATTACAATTAACAATTTAGAGCTTATCACTAAATATTCATCTAAACTATAGTAGGCTTTATTTACTAAAAGGTTTTAAAGCTCGCATTCGAAAACATCTGTATTTTCCAGGCATTTAATACTATTTAGGATACTATTGTACATTTTTATTGTCATAAAATGAGGACCTGTTTTATACAAACTCAAGTGGAGTGAATGGGCTATTTAATTTAAATATAAATCACGGTTGTTTCTTCTAACTGTAGTTTTTTGTGAATAAAGGTACTTACATACTTCCTTTTCTTTACAAAGGATAATTTTCAATTTTGTATGGAGCCTCGGCTAGGACTTTGTACACTATACCATATGCAAGCAAAACATAAATATAATAACTGAAAACTAATTATATCGCTATAAACTAACGCGTTTGATGGTACAAAAGCATTATCTAGTCTTAATTTTATGCAACCCCCGATTCAATATGGCGGTAAAACGTCACACTCACATTAAAAAAAAGGTTAACATTGACAGATTATCATCAGTCGCCAATGTCATCGTTTTTTCGTACAGAAACATCAATGTTTCCGAACGTGATTTAAATATGGTTGCCAGTGTGACCATGGATGGCAAAGAATTTTTATTTTAAAGTTAATTTTTGTACCATTTTTCCAGAAAGCCAATGAGAACTTTAATATATTTTATATGACTTTACTATATTTTTTACTATTATTACGAATAGTGTACAAAGTCCTAGCCGAAAATGAAAAATATCCTTTACAAATTTCAGTAATATACAGTGATGTAATAGTCAATATTTTATATTTAATGAAGTGGGGTTTACAAGGTTTGGTGTAGGTATATTATTGTAGTTGTTCAAAGTAAAAAATTTGTCCACGTGCAATACAGGGTTAAGCTCTAATGTTAATTAACCACTCAGAGTATTGGGCTATAAACAAAAAAACAAAACTTTTTTTTACACGAGTGGTAGTTACATAGACAAGCATGTACTTATACCTTTTTTGGATTTGCTGTGCTATTTTTATTATTTACTAGCTTTCCACCCGCGGCTTCGCCCGCGTGGACTTCACGACGTTATCCCGCAGGAATATGATATTTTCCCGGGATAAAAAGTAGCCTATGTTCCTCTCCAGGCTATAAAGTATCTGTGTCCCAAATGTCAGCCAAATCCGTTCAGCCGTTTTGGCGTGATTGAGTAACAAACATACAAACATCCAAACATCTAAACATCAAAACATCTAAACTTTCACATTTATAATATTAGTAGGAAGTAGGAAGTAGGATAAATGTATTATAATTGTGTAATAAAATTTATTATTACCAGTTCCTAAAAAAGTTAGACGAAACACACATAAAACGAAATAAAAGTTACAGTTTGTTTGAAAATTAAAACAAATGAATTCTTAGCTTTTTCATTAAAATCTGTAGAATGGAAATAATTTGTGTCGCTGGATAAATCAATTTGAATATTTGAAGGATGTTAATTTTTCCGAACGTTATATTAAAACCTTTTTCGTTGCTTGAAGAAGCTGAAATGACGTTTTTGTTTCATTCAATTTATAATTTGTGAGTATTGTTTAAAATCATCCGAATTTTCTTTCAAAACTCGGAATCGATAATGTTATAATACAATGATTTGTGAATGGCTTCAAGGCATAATTTATTTTCCTTACCATATGGAAAATAGAAAAGGTTTATTACATGTGAACTGGCGTCTAATACACAACTTCTGTTAGAATAGGTAAAATAAATAAAGAACTTTTTACAATCACACCAATTTTATTATCTAAGCCCATGTAAATTTCATTAAGAAACTGTGTCATGGAAAACCTGATATCGGATAAATATATACTAAAATTCTTTTTGTTTGTAAATACATACTTAATATACATAGAAAACACGCAGACCAAGACAAATAGACATGTTCATGCACACAAATATTTGTCTTGTTCGGGGATCGAACCCGAGACCTCTGGCGCAGAAGGCAGGTATCCTACCCCTGCGCCAAATCGGTCGTATGACTATTAACATAATATTATTATGTTTCACAGCTTTATTCTTTTCGATTTATGTTAAACATATTGTAGTAGCGTCTTCACGCGTGAGCATTGCACGGTTTTTAAAGTTTTTTTTTTTGTATTGGCAACACTGTATTCCCGCCAATTTATACTACTCTCTACTCTGTGGTTCTTTATACCTTCGTTACCTGTCAAACTCGAGTCATTCAAGTCTCGCACGTCTACTCTACTCGCCGTAAGATACTTTGAACATTGGGGAAGAAATAGAAACATCATGATGATTACGAGGAAGAAAACCTCGTCCGTCGTGTTGTATCAGTGCATTGTGATACTTTTACTTTAACCTCAAACTCTTCAACCTTAATCTATACTCTTTACATACATTACATACATTACATACATTACATACATTACATACAAATAAATAAAATTGGAGTGTCTGTTTGTAATATTAAAATAACCGCTTTTTACTACATGCATATGTTTATTTATAAGGTACATATACCAAAATATTTTTTTTTTCAATTTTTCTCTGTCTGTCTGTCTATCTGTCTGTCTGTCTGTTTGTTCCGGCTAATCTTTGAAACGACTGGACCGTTTTTCACGGGACTTTCACTGGCAGGTAGCTGATGTAATAGGGAGTAACTTAGGCTACTTTTTATCTTGATATTCCTACGGAAAATATCGGGAACGAGAACCACGAGGTTGAAACCGCGGGCGGCCGCTAGTAGGTACATACGATTAAAAACAATCAGTTTTTTTGTTGTAAAAATGACACTAAATATTATGTCAAGTTTTGAAAATTACTCCAAATCTGAAAATATGGTATGCCTGATCACAGACCAAGTGGTTAAAACAAGAATCTTTAAACTTCAAGCATCGGATACCAGCCTACATTGCGAACACCACCTCCGAAGTTGCGAGAGGACCCTTTCGGACTCAAGGCACAACTTCAATCAATCAATCAATCAAAAACATTTATTTAGTACAATCGAGGGACAAATTATAACTTATACAACTAGACAAAATTCATAAATGAAAACAAGTCAGAAAAACTATAGACAATATTTAAATAAAAATTAGAAATATAGTCCCACGACTGTACCAAAAGGGATCTAGTTCAGCATATGTCAGTGTTTGAACACTGACTGGTTTTTCAACTATTTCCTTGACATTTGAAATGAGTTAGTTGAGTTGAAATTGTTATATATTCGGCTCTAAAACAATATTTTTTTTCAGTATGCAAATTGTTGTATCGATAACGTTTCTTGTATAAGTGACAAATATGTGTTTGCATACTTTTCACATGCGTACTTTTTTGTTACATTTAAAAATTAAATTTCAAGTATGATGCACAGGGATAAAAATTCTAATTTTGATAGTGCTTACATATGTCGTCGTCTAAAACGTTCTCGCAAATTTGCAGACTGTAAAAAATTTTACACCTCTAACTGTCGTGTCCGCCGGGTCTATATGGTATCTGCGGTCGATAATCCTCGCCTTAAAAAAATATTACATGACGTCCAAAGACCTCAAAGACGCTTAGGTGCGTTTTTATTATATTATATAATTCTCTTATAAAATGTCTACGAAATAAATACAATTATAATATATAATATTATAATTGTATTATAATATATATTTATATATATATATATATATATATATATATATATATATATATATATATATATATAATATATAATACAATACGAAATAAATGATATTGTACAATGTTACGAATCTAATTACCTTCCTTTGGTCCCTGTACGTACAGCTTCGTTGTCTTTACTTGAAATTAAATAATGAAACCAGTGAAGTCAGTATTGAGATAATCTCATAATGTTATCACGGTAATCTATTGGGACGGCTTATACCAAATTAATCTAAGTTACTTACACCAGTCGCCTACAGTCTAAATTCATTACTAAACAAAATGTAGACCAAAGCGGTGTAGTACCAAAAGAGAAAATAATTTGTACTCCCACACTTGGCAATTTCTCGAAGTTACAAAGTTTCTATATCGACTGTACTAATTTAAGCACAATTATCAAAATATTTGTACTAAACTCTCAACGCTAAATTCTAAATGTATCTAAGTTCTAAAAGTTTGAAATTTGGAATTTCCTTATTTCTTCGTAGAAAGAGCCCACTAATGAGCAAATTATATTCATGCAATTAAAAGCTAGATTTTTTTTTTGAATAAACTCAAAACACATTTTTAACTATAATTAATAAAGTGGCTTATTATTCTGTATACAGCTCTTCTTACAAGTTTCTTAAAGTTACCTTTTACAATAAAAAAGAAATTGGAAATAAATCAATAAAGAGATAAAACGATTCGTTAAGGCGATACTCGGAACAAATGTGCTAAAGCGAGATAGCAATGAGAAAACGACGCGCGCGGGAGCGAGACCGATTTTGCAGATTAGGCAAAAAAAACACAAAATCACTTCGTATTAAAAAACTACAACGATTTAAAACAAAATGCTTCTATACGATCCTCAATATTATTGGTGTCCACTAATTAAATCAATTTCCAATAGTGTAAAGTAACCCCCCATTTATGAATAATCTTCACTTTTCGTGCTTTTTAGAGGTCTAAAGAAAGACGATTCCGTGACACGAATCGTCAATGACGGTACGAAGCCGTACTTACGTGTCTAAATATAGAAACTTGTACTGTCATATGAGAAGGTTAATTGAAACTTGATGTATTTATGCGTCGTATAATTTTAGAACTATGTCATAGACTTAGTAATTAACAACTTACTTGAATATCTTGTCAGGGAGTATTGACACCTTTGTTATTTTAATTTTTAGATTTTTGAATTCACAATGCAATTTTTAACATAGAAAAATGGAAAATGAAGTATTTTAGAAAAAATCGACTTGTCTCACAACTAGCTAGTCCCATCGGAGCTAGTTGTGAGACGAGTCGATTTTTTCTAAAATACTTCATTTTCCACGGACAAGGTTCTATACTTAATACCTACATGTTGATATTGATCTTGGGTTTACATACGTTAATGTTTTAGCTTTGTGATGCAATTCAATTCAAAACAGGCGAAGCCTTTGTATAATTTTAGAACCAACAAATATAGTTATTGCTATGTCCTTACGGGACGCTGCATTGTAACATCAAACATCCTATTTACCTACTTACTCAGTATATCACTCTGTACAACAATGTGGAACGCAATAAAGTTTTTGTTTTTTTTTAAAGAGCACGCTACCAAACGTGACATCATAAAAAAAAAAAACAGAACGAACCCAAAACGTATTATATAGCATTGACTGATTAGTGGAATTCCACGTCTAACTAAAAGAAATAAAATGCCTTTCTTTCTTTCACAAAAAAACCGTAGTAACACAAGTATCCATCCATCCATCGACGACCGATTTGGCGCAGGGGTAGGCTACCCTCCTTCTGCACAAGTGGTCTCGGGTTCGATTCTCGAACAAGACAAATATTTGTGTGCATGAACATGTCTATTTGTCTTGGTCTGGGTGTTTACTATGTATGTTAAGTATGTATTTACAAACAAAAAGTATTTTTCACTTCTCATGCTCGTAAAGTTCGTGTTTATGTTGGGTATATGCTGCATAAAATCGCTTTTTATGCTCTAGTGCATAAAGTAAAATCTTCGTCTATGTCACAGACTCCTAAGACAAAGGTCGTCAGGTAAACAGTCACACACGCAATTAAACTTCGTTAAATAAACTTGTTGTTTCATTCTGTTTCTTAAATTTTGTACATAATCCATGTTAAATTACTAAATAAATAAAACTAGGCAAAATGAATGAGTTTTGTAAGAAATAAGTATTTCAAGAGCATTATGGACTACGACCTATGCTTAGTAACTGTGCTGCCACTTCCAGTATAAAAAAAAGAAAAAGAAAGTTTTCCCGCCAATATGGCGAAGTCTTTATTTTTTCTTTTTTGCAATATTGTAATTTATTTTCCTCACACTCGAAGTGAAAAGCAGAGTGTATAACTCGTACATAAAACCCATTTTACCCTCGAATTGACTATCCATCCTCGCCTACGGCTCGGGTGGATATATACGTCTCGGGTAAAATGTTATGTTTTATGCACTTGTTGTACAATCTACTATATAGTATATATTTATCCGTTATCAAGTTTTCCATGATACAGTTTCTCAATGAAATTAACATGGGCTTAGATAATTGGTGTGATTGTAAGAAGTTATTTATTTATTTTATTTATTTATCCATCGGGTCCATAAAAAACGAGAAATACTTAATGATAATTATGTAATAATATAGAAAAAAAAAACAATTTCGACGAGACAACAATAGATACTGTACTGTAATAGATACTGATTTTGCTACGTTTCTTGGTTGGTGTGTATTTTAAAGAAACTACCTTTTGGATGTCTATTTCTTAGTTATTGAAAATTATTTACTGCTATGATTACCGGGTTTTTTATTTTGTTTTTAAACTTAAGATTAATTTGTGATGGAAAGTGACTTTACATATTATATTATGTTAAAGTCAGTTTTCAATTTGACGACTCTGTATGAAATATGACAGGGAGAAAAAAATAGCCCTTGGCGAGTTTCTTGCCGGTTCTTCTCGTTACAAGGCCTCCCGCCGTAGGATTTACGAACCGATAGCGTAGCTTCATTGACGTTCACAAGTGCTGTATCAGCCTAAAATGAATAAATGATTTTTGATTTTGATAAATAACTGAGCCTGGCTAGCTATCACAATCTTATTTTATTCTGAAGCCAATTATAACGATGTTTTCAGTATTGTTGAGTTCCGGCAGTAAGTAATAAGGTGGCCATTTCCTCACTGGTTGAGGATTCCGGGAGAAGTGCGCTTCCACCTTCAGCTTTAAGGTCACAGCAGACTTATCAACTCATAAACAGATCGTAAACGTATCAACTCGAGCGGTTCAGTATTATTTGTATGAAACCCCCTACTGCAACGCACACTAATCGGAATCGTAACGTAATCGCCTCGTCTCGGGACCAGCCTCACGAACCGCTTTGCGGGTCGCTCAACTTGCTATCCCCGCGCTTACCGCTAGTCGTCCACGCGCTCACGTCTTTCCGTACCCGAGCTTACGGCTCTACGCACAGTGGTCTGAAAATCAAAATGAACTAACCACATTTTAAGAAATCTGACTGAAATTCCGAGATTTGATCCCATGTCCACCTTTTTTTGAACCACTGTGCGGCGAGCCGTAAGCACGGCGTCGTCGCCTAGCCGTAGCCGAGTCGACGTACCGACGCTTATCCGGTTTGGTAAGGGCTTGCGTTAGGTTGACTTGACGCCTGGTTGACGGCGAGGCGAAAGGCGATACGGTGTCGATCCCTTTCCGAGTTGATATATCTGCTGTGACCTTTATCCTCACTTAATAAATCAGGTGTGATGAAGTTTAGCCCCGAATTAGATAAAAAACCAAACAATTGAAGGATAAAGTGTGGATAAAGTAACAACAGTATAATAATTGTTTTTTCGTCAATATAATTAAGTTAACACACAAAAGAAATATAACTCCCTAGAAAAATAAAACTTAGTTATAGACAAACTATCTAATAATTCCCGGTAAGTAACTACCCCTAGTATCGTAAACAAGAGAGTACGTATGTAGTACTTTAATCAACGGTTTCCGATAAACTTAGTCATTATCTGCTAAACACAGGTGAAAGTTTTGCAATTATCAAAGTTAAAGGGAACGGGTCGGCAAAGATAAAAACATGATTAACTGTGGAGTGGGTAGTGGAAACGAGGTATTTGGTAATTGAGATTTGTTTGGTAAATATTTGAAATATTATTGAGATTACGCGAATTTATTCAAATAGAGGCCCGTGGCATTAGTGAGTAGTCGGCCTGCGATCGTTGAGGCTAAGCAACTTTCGCAATGGTCGGTCCCGGGATGGGTGACCAAAAATTTATTATCTCGAGCTCCTCCGTGCTTTGGAAGGCACGTTAAGCCGTGTTGGTCCAGCAACCTTTACGGTCGTTAATACACACCGGATTGGTCATGCATGGCACATTCTCCTTATCCATCCATAAGGAAGGCCAGTGCCCTAGCAGTGGGGAATTAAAATGGCTGATGGTAATTTAAATAGAACGATAAATGGATTTAAGGCGATACTCAGAAAAAATATGCTGAAGCGAGATAGCAATGAGAAAAAGAGGCGCGCGGGAGCGAGACCGATTTTGCAGATTCGGCTAAAAAAACACAAAATCACTTTGTATTAAAAAAACTACAGCGATTTAAAAAAAAATGCTTCTATATGATCCTAGATATTACTGGTGTCCACTAATTAAACCAATTTCCAATAGTGTAAGTAACCCCATGTATGAATAATCTTGAATTTTCGTATTTTTAGAGGTCTTTTCGAAAAGAAAAAGTGTCGATGCAATCATAAAATCGTGTTTTTGAAACTATACGATTCTAGATAAAGGTATGAAGAAAAATATATCTTAATACCAGATTTGTAACAACTGTAACCGTCCTATAGTTTTAAATCAAAAAGTCCATACTTTTTCCGAGTAGCGCCTTAACTGGTCTGAAGGTACATGGTCGTGACGATATAGCATGGCTTTTTCTATTCCCACACGGGACAGTCATCTAAATTGTCCTTGTCGCAAGTCCCAAGAGACCTACCATCAGATTGTCGTCGCAGTATTAAAGGTCGGAAATATACACTATTTATAGCACCATCTCCGCCTCTGTGGTCTAGTGGTTCACACTACCGATTTCATACCCAGAGGTGCCGGGTTCGATTCCCAGTGGGAGTACATATTGTATTCGGTTTGGTTGGTAATAGGACTGTTCTGAGTCCGCCTGGCTAGCTACCACCATCTTATCTAAGTCTGACGCCATAACAATGATGTTTTCAGCATGATTGTGTTCCGGCAGTTAAAGATAAGATAGCCAGATCCTCAGTGACTGATGATTCCGGGAAAAGTGCGCTTCCACCTTCAGCCTTATCACCACTTAACATCAGGTATAATGAAGGCTAAGTGCTACCCCGTTGTGGATTAAAAAAAATCTCGCTAGCAAATTACCTACAGCTTACATTGTTTTGCAGTTTGTAGTGAGAGCCCATGGATCCATCCTTTGGTTTAATGGTACAGCGGTTCCGACCATTCCTACACATACTGACACGATAATTATGAACTTGCTCACTCGTGACTATCACTTATTTTGTGCTCGTGACAAACATGCCGGTATGTACGACTAGTTGCGAAAATTTGCCGATGCTATGCCGATTTTATGGCGATGCTGTGCCGATGTTGAGTAAGCGAAGTAAGTAGTAAGGTAAAGAGAGAATTATTGAGAATTATTTATGTAACCGGCAGATGATATCTTGACGCTCAAAATGTAACGCATGAAATAAAAATTATTACCTTACTAAAACATCAGGCGCACCTTGTATTCAGTTAATAATAAATAAAACAACTTAACGATGCGTGAGTAAAAGAAGCTATTACTATAGAGTTTTATTTATTTTATTTTCTGACTGAATCATTAATGAGTTCGTTTCATCGGCGACTAAGCACACGTGATGTTTGATCCCGTTGTCCTAGATGAGCGATGCGATGCAGCGCAATGCGACCAATAGATATGCACAAAGAACGAATCACGTGACAACGTAGGCCACAGTTGCATAAAGGTCACAGCACATTACATCAACTCGGAAAGGGATACACCGTATCGCCTTTCGCCTCGCCGTCACCCAGGCGTCAACCTAACGCAAGCACGTAACCAAACCGGAACAGCGTCGGTACGTCGACTCGGCTACGGCTAGGCAACGCCGTGCTTACGGCTCGCCGCACAGAGGTTCCATAAAAAAAATGATAAGTAAAATAAAATGATTAAAAAAAATTATAAAAAATACAAAAATATATAGTTTATAACTTTTTATATTATATAAGTTTATATAGTTCATTTTCATTTTCAGACCACTGTGCGTAGAGCCGTAAGCTCGGGTACGGAGAGACGTGAGCGCGTGGACGACTAGCGGTAAGCGCGGGGATAGCAAGTTGAGCGACCCGCAAAGCGGTTCGTGAGCTGTGGCCCGATTCTGCTAACGTTAAGTCGTAATCGTGTCTCAATCGTGTTTCAATTGTTGTGCTTTTTTACACACTAGTTACAAGAATTATGACAGTATGATGTGATGTGAATGTAGTGTGTGGTGTGACCATCAGTAGTATTGTGAAAAAAGTTCACATTTCTTGTAACTAGTGTGTAAAAAAGTACAACAATTGAAACACGATTGAGACACGATTATGACTTAACGTTAGCAGAATCGGGCCACTGTTCCCGAGGCGAGGCGATTACGTTACGATTCCGATTAGTGTGCTTTGCAGTAGGGGGTTTCATACAAAGAATACTGAACCGCTCGAGCTGATACGTTTACGATCCGTTTACGAGTTGATACGTCTGCTGTGACCTTAAATCAACATTTTTTTTTCACTTAATTGTCCACCTAAAATAATCAATACTAATATTATAAAGAGGAAAGATTTGTATGACATTGTATGTATATATTTTTTTTTTTTTCATTTATTCTGGCAACAAACAGTCGTATATACATTACAAACAGTTTACAATGTAAATATAAATTAGAAAAGACCTTAAAGTGCCAATAAAGAACAAAAGTATTATGCACATAATACAAAAAGTATAGACTGTATCGTTGTTAAATTTGGAACAGACGTTATCATTAAGTAAAACTGATGTGTAGATGTTACAATTCTACAACAATAATGAATAAACTCAAAAACGTCTGGATCTTTCACTTTTAGAATGCGACATTATCTGATGATGATGATGACAAAAAATATAAAATCGAATCGAATCCTGCATTCAAAGGTCAAGTACAGCATTTCTATGAAACTAGTCGGCTCGTCGAAATTGTAATACGATAAGGAACTTGGGAAAAATGAACGTTCGGAAACATGTTTGGGGAACTATTAGCTCGAACTCAGCGATTGGGAAAATTGTATTTGAAGTCAGATAGAAAACTTGATTTATTGGAATGTACATATAACTCAATGGTGCGTAAGAAGGTAGCCGGTTGAAGTTTATAAGATACTAGCTTTCCACCCGCGGCTTCACCCGCGTGGACTACACGACGTTATCCCGCGGGAATGTGATACTTTTCCGGAATAAAAAGTAGCCTATATTCCGTCCAGGCATCAAAGTATCTATGTCCCAAATTTCAGCCAAATCCGTTGAGCCGTTTTTGCGTGATTGAGTAACAAACATCCAAACATCTAAACTTTCACATTTGTAGGATAGGATAGTAGGATATACCGCCTCTTGAACCGCCTCTGTGGTCTAATTGTTTACACCACCGATTTCAGACCAAGAGGTGCTACGACTTCTACTACTACTACTAGGTACTTCCTCAGTGATTGAGGAGTAGTGCGTTGCCACCTTCAGCCTTATTACCACTTAACGTCAGGTGTGATGAAGGCTAAGTGCTACCCCGTTGTGGATAAAAAAAATCTAGTAATGAATATAAAAACCCCTATTTCAGAAAAAACGAGTAAGCAGGTACTTGCTTTATTTTCATACAATAATATTTATTTTTCTATTCAAGAATATTTCATGGCCATTTAAATAAAGCAATAATGTTAATACCAAAATTTCTGTGTCAATTTTTTTAGATAAATGTTTGATTTTCCGAAAATAAGTTTCACTATAAGGGCTTTGTAACATTTTCAGAATATTTTATGTTATAATAAGCTTACTAAGCAGGCTTAAAATATCGAGTTTAATAATTAACAAAGCGCATCATACCGCACTCACGTAGGTACAAAGTGGAAAATTCTATCCTATTAATTCAGTTGCAAGTTGCTCGCTCGAAATTTGAGCATGTAGTTCCTTGTAATTAGTGCAATACATGCTAGTGATTATTTTAAACTTGCATGTGAAAGCATTAATCTACAGTTATAGCAGGTAAAATTGCACAACTGCTGTTCAAAAACCGACGCTATAAACAAGCGATATAAAAAATATGTGATTCTTGGTGTGTTGTTGGCTGGATTCTAAATAATGCTTTAGTAATAAAATTTAAATCGACGCTTATGATGTTAAATTACAGGTGAAGCATCGTTTTCATTAAAACTACTAAAGTAATTAGGTTGTAGACTTATTTTTTTTAAACATAACCAAGGTTTTGAAGCAAACAACAATAGGTAATTTTCAAACATTATGATTCAATGAGAAGAATCTGATTTCCACCAATGATATACCTACCTACGTGGTACAATTATATAATAGATAGAAGAAGAAGAAGACACCAAAAACAATACATTATTATATACATGGACAATACAAGATGGTACAATAATAATTGGCGGCCTTATCACTAAAGAGCGATCATAGCAGTATTGGTCCGGAAATATATATTTTTAAGCCAAGTGGTCGATAGGACACTACAATATAAATTTATGGACAACTCACTCAATGAGTTGTCACTCATTCGGTGGTGGATTTCGCACGATCTAACAAATCCTGAGGATGCCCAGTGTTGGGGCGAAGCGAAGCACGTGTAGAGTAGTTTAATCGGTGAAGGTGCAAAGTGTGTCGCTGCCTTGCTATCTGTAACTGCATGTAGGTAAAATTGTGGACTGATAGTTTCGTGGTGTGCATGTTCATTCTTTGGCAGGCGGGCGGGCGTTGCATCTTGCATGTTCTGTTTTTTTGAAGAAGTAAGCTACATATCATTTTTTCACGATGGGTAGGGGCTACCGCCAAGTGACGCCTAATTCAATCAAATAAAGGAAATTTACTTGTGAATTTTGGTACGAAAAACCACGCAAATGACGTTAATTAGCATTTATCACTTTAAGAACTAGAATACAAGAAAAGCTTATATTATGTGTACCTACCTAGAAGCGGCCGCCCGCGATTTCACCTGTGTGGTTTCCGTTCCCGTGAAAACATCGGGATAAAAAGTAACATAGGTGTTATTCCAGCCTATAATCTATTTCTGTTGCAAATTTCATCCAGATCCGTTTAGTAGTTTCTGCATGAAAGAGTAACAAACATCAATACATCCATCCATACTCATAAACTTTTGCATTTCAAGTATTAGTAGGATGAAAACCAATTTCCATTTAAGCTCAAACATTCTAATAATAGCTCAGAACTAAAATAAAACATTCCAACTCCTTGTCATGTCTCATCGTAAATGTCCTCCGAGGAATAAGGTTTACAGTCTTACCGACAACCTGTCACTTCTCAGAACACTAATCGATCAAAAATATCAGTACCGACTTCCACGAAAAAACGAATTGTGTTTTTTATTGCTTTCTATGTTCTTTTGGGAGGAAGCTTTACCATCATTAAAGACGTTTTATTCCTGGAGAAAAAATAATATCAATCAACAAGGTATGGTATCTCAGAACTGTAATATCAGGCTTCTAAGGTTACTCAAACGAAAAGAATGAAAATTTATACCACAGTTTTGGCTTTCAATAAAGAAAACTGTGCTTTTTTTACTAAATTTGGTTGGAAGCATAGTGTTATAGTACAATCATAGGAAGACTAATAATTTCACCACTTTACCAAAACGGTGCGTTTTTAATAAGTTTGGTTCGAAGCTGAAGGGAAGTACAGTCATAGGAAGGTTAATACTTTCACGACTTCACTTATAAAATCGCCAATTTCCCATTTCGATTACACTAGTGCTCAGGCTACTTATATTTGGTATTAGAACAGTGTAATTGAGTACTTGACAAATTTTTTTTTTATTGACTTATAATGTAAATTTAATTAGTAGCAACACAACATAGGTATTTACTTTTAAATATCTTGCATACTTTCAGCGATATACCTAGAGCATCAATCTTTCTAATTAAACAAGGAGAACACTATCGAAATATGACGTCACATTTCTATAGCGCCATACTCACGCCATAGAAAATTTAGTTTTAGAAAGAGATAGCTAGAGTCACAATTAAGTAGCTCATAATTCGCTTGTTATAATACAGATTGAATTTCTTTTTTTCACATTTGTTATTCAATAATGATTTATTTCTGAATGTCATAGTTAAATATCTACATTTCATTATCAGTTTTTAAACAAAGATGCTTATAAATGGGCTAATGATTTCTTGCGATGTTTAATTTTACCTAATTAATAAGTTTTTAGTAAAAAGTTGTTTTTAATGACAAGCTGTTTTGCTTAATGTTTACTTTAGAATTGTATTGTCCCAAACCTGTATACAAAATTTCAGCTCAATCGGACAATGGGTTGGGTAGTGGGTCATAGCTTGCAAGATTTGACCCGAACGGACATACATACATACCTATATACACTGCAAGTTAAATACAAGCTTTAAATTTGCTCCAGGAATCTACAACACGATCTCCTTTAGGGACAAATATTCATGCGACAAACATGTATTTGTTCCGTGTCTGGAGATAAACGTACCTATGTTTGATTTTAAAGGGTTGTATTCTGTTCATCATACTTACTACCAGAATGCGTATTTATACCAAATTATAATTAAATTTGAAACTAGGTCTATGCGTTTGCGTTAAGTAGTTTTTTAAAGTATTAACTGTTTGCACAACACCTTCCTAATAATATTTATGTAATATTACGTCAATAAGATTTTCGTAACTGAAGTATTTTAAACTGTCAATGTAGGAAAATTATATTCTCCAATAATTTATTTATAAACCTTTAAACAATATTTTTGTAATGTCCATCTATGTTCAAATCAAATGATTAAAACATAAATTACAATTATTAATTTAAAAAATTACAGAATTATTATATTTTATAAACTACATAGAGCTTCGGGCAATAATGTTGGTACGAGTCAAAAAAGGAAAAGTAACAGAATGAGTTTTATTTTTATTACATTATCTTTCAATTCACCAACGAGGGTAGCGGTACAAAGGTATTAAAATAATTAAGGTATGCCTCCATGTTTTAAAATGTAATAACATAACATGGTAGCCTCGTTCTCAAAATATTCATTATTTTTTATTTAGATGTTCATCCATCAATTATTTTCTAATTTATATTCCAACCAAGAACTTTTTTATTTTCGTTTTATATTTTTTATCCTTGTACATACCCACTGTAGATAAAAATACTTAATAAATAAGCCACACTAAAATAATGCATAATTTGAGTTATTGGAAAAAAGCGTAATAATGTTAAAATCTGAATAGAAAATGTTTTAAAATTAAAAAAGAAATATTTAGAAGAAAATCGAGCCATCTCACAATCACAACCAGCTCCGATGGGACTCGAACCCACGACCTTTCGCTACCCGGGCGACTGCTCTAACCTCTGAGCTATGGAGTCGTTACGAGAAGCGTCGAATTTATCCAATACTTCTAACGCGCTGTATAGCCAGCGTTAATTGGAGCTGGTTGTGAGGTGGTGGGTCGATTTACTACTTCTTAATTACTTAATACTTCATTTTCAATTTTTAAAGATAAAGATTATTTATTTGCATAAAATATGGAACATTGAGATCTTGAAATTTTCAATATAGGTTCATATATTTTGCCAAATTTAATGGCGTGCAAATGTCTGTTCAAAATAAAATGCAAAAGTAAAAATTTAAATAACTAAAACATTTTGCTTAAACTTAAATTAATTAAAAAAACACTTTATTAAGAGTATGCTTGTTTATTTTAAATTACAGCGTTAGAAATCTCTTAACTTTTCAGCTTAAAACTTTAAATTGATTTACCTCAACCCTTCCCCTTATTAAACTTCAGTCGAAAATCCGACTTGCAACTCGTTTTACATCCCTAAATAACAGAGGCTGCCAATAAAAAAAAAACTCACCTCCAAAAAACTAGCATTTCAATACAAAGCACAACACAAAAAATTCTCACTGCAACTACACTCGACCAAAAGTTTTCACTGCTGAATTTCAGGAGCGGACCGCGACCGTCCAGTGGGGAGAATGAAACGACACTGAAGCCTGTAAGGCTCCTATACTCTGAAGGGTGGAAGTCGGCTGAACATCGACGAGCTACTCTGGTTACAATACTGTCAATATTTAACACGTTTTTGACATAACACGATACAAGGAAGCGATGTATTAGGAAATAATGTGTTTGGGGGAACCTCTATTTTCTTTTGTTTTAATTGATGTTTGTTTCTGTGAAAGGTATAGAATATAGTTGTAGCTAGCTATACTAGGAGTTAATAGCAAATAATCCATATACTATAATATAATAATTGTGAAAATATGTTTGTTTGTTCATTTGTTTGTCTTTCACGTAAAAACGGAGCAACGGATTGACATGATTTTTACTATAGGGTTAGTTTGAAAGCTGGAGAGTAACATTCGCTAGTTTTTATCCTGAAAAAAATCATTTTCCCGCCAGATAACGTTGTGTAGTCCACGTAGCCGAAGCCACGGGCGGAAGGCCAGTTCGCATATAACTTTGAGATTTAATGGAAAATTAAAGAAGGAGGTTAACAGCCATAACGCACTACATGGACTCGACACAGCGGAGGATGTATATCCTACTAATCCTACTATATATATATATATATAATATTATAAATGCGAAAGTTTAGATGTTTGGATGTTTAGATGTTTGGATGTTTGTTACTCAATCACGCCATAACGGCTGAACGGATTTGGCTGAAATTTGGAACACAGATACTTTGTAGCCTGGAGAGGAACATAGGCTACTTTTATCCCGAAAAAAAATCACATTCCCGCGGGATAACGTCATGTAGTTCACGCGGGCGAAGCCGCGGGCGGAAAGCTAGTACGAAATACGTTAAAAAATCGATGTAATAAGGTTGCTTAAAAATAAAGTATTTTGGTCACCCATCTCATGACCGACCGCACCAAAATTTACTTCGCACGGCCATAGTTGTCTTCATAAGAAAAAATAAAATGTATTCGATGAATAGTAAATATCTACTCGTAGGTATAATCTTGGTCAAAACAAATTCCATACTATTTACTGTCGCGTTATATTTATCTGATTTGTAAGGGCGTCAACAACGGAGAAAAACTATCAAAGTGCCAATTAGTGTCAACAAAACATTATTTAACAATTTTTTTCCGACACTCATGTTGAAGAGAAATATTGAAAATGGTATTAGCTTTTTACATCAACCTAAGGCTGCCTGTCCATTTACGCGGAGCTAGGCGGGGCGTGGAGCGAGCGAGTGTTGCGGAAAAGAGTTGCAGACTATGGGCGTTTGTGCACTACCACTGAATTTTACCGATCCGGAAAAAAACGGATGCTTTTATTTAATTAATTACTAATATAAATGATTAATTATTAAAATACAAGCATCCGATTTTTTCCGGATCGGTAAAATTCAGTGGTAGTGCACAAACGCCCTATGTCTGTCCATTGACGTGGAGCGAGGCAGTGGAGCAGAGCGAGCGAGTATTCAAGATTCAAGATTCAAATTTGTTTATTCAATTTAGATTGTTATTTACAATACTTGTGAACGTCATAGAAGCTACGCCATCGGTTCGCAAACCCTACAGCGGGAGGCCTTGGAGAAGAACCGGCAAGAAACTCCAAGGGTTGTTTTTTTCTCCCTGTATTATTTCATACAGAGTCGTCAAATTGAAAAATGACCTTAACATGGTATGACTAAGGTCAGTTTCCATCACAATTACACAATGGGTTATGATAAATACAGTTAAGTATAGGCGAACTAATGATCATAGCGGTGAACAATATTGCGGAGCGGAGTTGCGGACCCGGACTGTACAGCGCTAGGCCTCACTCTGCTTCCCCGCTCCGCCGCCGCCTCGCATCGCTAGCACGCTCCGATTCCGAAAGTGTATAAATTTTAAAATTAGCTCGCAAATCCTTGTCCACTGGAGCGGAGCGGAGATTTTATGCAATCCTATTGGTAAAATTTTCTCCGTTTCTCCGCTCCGCTAGCTCGCTCCGCGTCAAGGGGCAGGCAGCCTAATGGTACAACAGAGATTTTATTCTATTTTAATTTACTGTTTTTTTTTCGGGTTTGGAATAAAAATCAGGAGATGGACCGAACCCATGGTTCTTTGACATCCACAATTTCTTTAAAAAAAATATTTTAGTTTGTTTGAAAGTTAATGACAGCATAATAATTTCACGTTTATATCATGTTCATGTATGAAAACCGATCTTACATTACGAAGGCCTTTGAATCCATGCTCAAGGTCATCATGTGAAGCTTTTTATGCTGTTGAATGTACCAAATCGTACTAAATCAAATAATCTAGTTGTTGAGTATAGTTCTGTTTTTCTACAGGTTTTAGTTATTCAATAAGAGTATAAATAGTGGTCTGGAACTGACATCATTCGGAAATTGGCGTTTACAGGTCCAGCCGGTTTAATTACAAGACGATAGACGTCAAACATTTTTCAAAATATTGTTAGAAGTGTCTGAAATAAATATTAAAAATAAAATAAAATATTCATTGACGACCGATTTGGCGCAGGGGTAAACTACCTGCCTTCTGCGCCAGAGGTCTCGGGTTCGATTCCCGAACAAGACAAATATTTGTGTGCATGAACACGTCTATTTGTCTTAATCTGGGTGTTTTCTGTGTATATTAAGTATGTATTTACAAACAAAAAAGTATTTAAGTATATATTTATCCGTTATCAAGTTCACGTAGACACAGTTTCTTAAGAAATTAACTACGGGCTTAGATAATTGGTGTGATTGCATGAAAAAATTCATTTAGTTACTTAAAATAATAAATTGACTTAAATCACGTTATAATGAAGATGAAGTTCCTCAGTGATGAAGGATTCCGGGAGTAGTGCGCTTATCATCAGGTGTGATGAAGGCTAAGTGCTACCCCGTTGTGGATAAAAAAATGACCAACCTATCGAATGTAAACCTACCGTATTTACAGCAAATAAAGCATTATCTTATTTAAAATCGTCAACATTTTCCTTCCGCCCATTTTTATTACTTACAAGAAGAACAGGCGCAGATTTGCCAGCGTTTCTTAGGTAGCGACATTTAATAATAATTTATATGAGCATAAATTATACAACATTAAAATAATAAAATAACATTTTAAGTGATTATGTTATACAGAATCATGACTTGCGTTGAGATAAATGTATTGTTTATTTGCCGTTGTGAAATTAATTTGGTAGCAATGGCAAGCAAATGAATTGTTTTTAAGGCGATTGATATTTAATTTCAATTCTAGTGCAATAGGTACTAATGACAAGTTCTAACACAAATGAGGCTTGCTTCTTTATTTTTATTTTATTTTACAACTTTTCGGGAAGCTTTTAGCTAGGTTACAGAAAAAAAGCTTAAATAAATACTCATAGCGCACCCATTTTTAAGCGCACCTAATTGAACGCACCTATTAAACTGTTCAGGAGTGTATATATTCTTTGGTTCAGGCATGTTCAGGTGTGCTAACAAAATCAATTAGAGTGCTTGTACACGGTGCAAGTAGCTGGAGCTAGTAACGATGCGGGTTACACGAGTGAGTAATATGCTCAAGCTACTTGTTCAAGTTACTCGCTTGTACTTGTACATGGTGCAAATAACTGGAGCAAGTAAAGACACGGGCTACTTGCCCAAGCAGTACGCACAAGTTATATGCTCGTGGTCAAGAGCTACATGTGCATGCTATTCGAGCGGTAGCTATGCGCGATAGACCCGCAAATTAGTTTGCGCGGGTGGCTCGCTTTGGTACATGCTCGAGTCGCTAGACCCGCACAGGTTTTGTAAACGGTAAGTTTACGATGCATATAACCCGCGTAAGTGCCTCAACATGCGCAAGCCACATGCACCGTGTACAAGCACACTAACCTCAAATAGATGCGCTATGTCACAGCCATCTCTATCGTCTTCTACAAGCCATGCGCATAAAGTTGGCAACGTAGTTTTAAGTGAACCGATTTGACACCGTTTGCACCGTTTGACAGGTAAACAGCGAGTAAACCTCGAGTACTGAATCCTATGGAGATGGCATATCTTCTATACATCTATACAAATAAATAAAATTGGAGTGTCTGTTTGTAACATTTAATAACCGTTTTTTACTACGTGCATATGATTAAATATACGGTACATATACCAAAATGACATGTTTTACAATTTTTGTCTGTCTGTCTGTTTGTTCCGGTTAATCTCTGAAACGGCTGGACCGATTTTGACGGACCGATTAATACGACAATTAGAAGTAGTTTAAAATTGAATTCCAAGATTTTCTTACATTGTGACTTAGTTACACCTCACTTTTTCGTAGGTATGCCACCTCCATAGGATTTAGTACTCAGAGGAGTAAACCGGTTCACAGCAATGTTGCCGTTCCGTATCATAGCATGGCTTGTAGAAGACGATAGAGACGGCTGTGGCTATGTTGAATAGTTTTTACGATGCACATAACCCGCGTAAGTGCCTCAACATGCGCAAGCCACAAGCACCGTGTACAAGCACACTAACCTCAAATAGGTGCGCTATGTTGAATAGTTAGGTGCGCTTAAAAATGGGTCCGCTATGAGGAATACCACAAATATCTAGTGCCAATTACAAGCTTCCAATTACTTGTTTCCGTGAATAGTATGAAAATAGAAATTAAATAACCGACGACGGCCGATGAGCGGAAAGGTTATAAGGGTCCTTCATTAGCTGTCATAGCAATATTAAACAAAGGTAATAATTACTTTCTACGGATATTATTTGTGTATTCAGTATATTCATAGGTACGTTATCTAGTATTCATAACAAACCGTTTTTAAATCAAACTAAAAAAAAATCTTTATTAATAAATAAATAAATAACTTTTTACATTCACACCAATTATCTAAGCCCATGTTAATTTCAATAAGAAACTGTATCATGGAAAACTTGATAACGGATAAATATATACTTAAATACTTTTTGTTTGTAAATACATACTTAATATACATAGTAAACACCCAGACCAAGACAAATAGACATGTTCATGCACACAAATATTTGTCTTGTTCGGGAATCGAACCCGAGACCAATGGCACAGAAGGTGGGTAGCCTACCCCTGCGCCAAATCGGTCGTCAAAACTTGACTTAACAAATAAGCTCTTTTGAATCGTCAATATTTTTCTACTTTTCACGCGTTCATGACTTTTTAACTGATAAGAAGAACAGGCGCAATAAACTTATCTTTAAGAGTAACGATATTTTACAAAGATTTATATCCTAAACTTTTACATTTTTTTCTAATAACATTACATTAGTACAGGTTATGTGTTACATCTAAGCTATGCATTAATTCGAGCGAGATAGACAGTTAATTTTAATTAAAGTTATTTTGAGTATGGCGCCATTTTTTTAGATCGTGGTGGTAATGTCTCTGGAATAGTGAACACGTAGGTTGCGAGTGACACGTGGACAATCGATTAAGCAATCAAGCACGAAATACTATCGTTAAGGTAATCGTCGATTAAACTACACTATCCGTCAAACTGCTACGAAAGTTGTCAATTATCTTTATTATTGAAAATAGCGGCCGCCTGCGTGGACTACATGACGTTATCCCGGGGAATCAAATAAATTGGTAAGATAAAACTTAGGTTGCTCATTATACACGAGGCTGTGGGTTGCAGCCCGAGCCGCAGGCGAGGGCGTAAATCAGCCGAGTGTCTAGTGAGTAAGTTGCTCACGAGTTTCATACGCACTTTTTCAACACACTTGCGAGGAAAAACAAACATTTATTGCATACATATTGTATTAACCTAATATTAACGGGAAAAAGCGCACAAGTTTTTTTTTTGCACGCGCGAAATGTGAGGTGATTGATTACATACAGCCATACAGCCTACTTCAAAATAATTAAGTATAATAATAGTGATAAAATGCAAATGTTTTATAACAAATTATTGTGAATTATAAATAATTTGATAATAATATACTTAATTATGTTTTTTGTCTTCATTAGGGACACATTTATTTATTCTAAAAACGTAAATGGATTTTCAGCCGTACAAAACCTCTTTGTTGTTACAAAAAAGAACTGTATCTATTACCCGCTGAAATTGAAAATGCTCTGTTGACTCGCATATAACTTGCAGTTAGGTACTAACTTAACTTTGTAGGGATACTGTATTACCCGGTTAAATTGAAAAGTCTCTGTTTACTCGCATATAATTTGCAGTTAGGTACTTACTTAACTTTGTAGGGATAATTTTATTACGCAACTAGTACTGTAATATTATTATGCACGCGTGGGTTATAGTTCGGTTTATGGCCCTAAGATCGATGTAATAAGGCTCACTTTATGAGCAAGTGTGTTGAAAAATAAATTACAGCCTAAACGATGACAATAACGTAAGACTGAAGGCATTTAAATAGATAGTATTAAAATGGAAGTTTTAGCCAGTAGGTACCGAAAATCTATAAAAATCTGAATTGCGTACCTACGCAAGTATGTACCTACCTATGTACGCGATAAGCGCGCAAAGACTAACATAAAACGTAACGCGCTCTCGACTGTTCATTATGATTCCATAGGCTTTGATCATAATGTTGATCAAATAGAATTGTTTATAAGTAAATACCTAATTTAAAATCTTTTAGATTAACATGTAATACTGAGAATGATGCTGTACCAAGGGTAAATAATTCATAATAAAGCCACATGCTTTAACACAAAGAGATGAGGGAATTAACATGCCTGAAATTAAATTTTATTCTGTATTAATTACAGCAATGCTTGAGTAAGAGGAAAGATTTGATTATTTGTTTGTTTGTAAGTTTGTTTGCATCGAATAGGCTCCGAAACTGCTGGACCGATTTAGAAAATTCTTTGACCATTATAAAGCTACATTCATCCCGAGTGACAAAGGCTATATTTTATCCCGATACTACCACGGGAACGGGTAGGTGAAATCGCGAGAATCCGCTAGTTTTTTATATGTTTAAACATGTCCTTTTTTAATTTGGCCATTTTGGATTAGTTTTTGTGACAAAGATATCCTAATAAAAGGATATGTTTGTGTGCGTCAGCTAGAAATGCAAAAGTTTCTTTTGTTTTACAAAGAAACAAAAGATTTTACTTTTTTACCCTCGTGGTATCACTGTTCCATACATTTCAGTCGAGTCGATGTTGTTATTTTGTATGGAACAGCAGATTTTTTTTCGCTATTCCGTGATTGTCCCCATAGTAAAAATTGTTCGTACTGATGGACACTATCATCTCCTAAAATCTTTGTACTAATTAAAATTTTGTGGTGTAGGTATATGTCGCAGTAAGATAGCTATATAGCCGTGATATAGTTATATCCCTAGGGATATAATTATGTACCGTAAGATAGTAAAGATTCGCTTTTTATAACTATCTTACTAGGAATATAACTAAAATACTAGTGATATTATAGTTATATTACAAAATTTGATTAATGAAATAATTGTATGAGTGTAGTCCTGTAGAACACGTGATAGGTTAGAAATTTAAATTTCGTGTTAATTTTTTTTCCACACCACAGAACTCTTGTTGCTTTTGTTGCTTTCGTATAACTATCTTTCGGTATATAATTATATCCCTAGGCATATAATTACTATATCACGGCTTTTTCTATCTTACTGCGACATAATAATATAGGATATGCTATGTTATAGACTACGGGAAAATCGTACATGTTTCACGCCCGACTTCAAAGTACTTACGTTATTTATTTGGTGAGGAATTATTTCTTACTTTTTTGATGTGATTTTTTTGAAGGCGGATTTTTAGTGCTACTACTCATCTTGTTGTGTTTTCGATTGTAGGTACAATACGAAGAGTGATTTGTGAGAATGTTAGTTGTTATTACGTTCGCAGCACAAAGGCGATGACGACAAAGGACTTGTCGCACTTTCTTTTACCAAAAATGCCTTTCGAATGCTCAAATTCGCTAGGCATTTCATTTCCCAAACCCGAGACTTCTTTTTAACCTTTTTATCGCGCTAAATACGAGTAGAGCTTATTAAGGCGTCTGACAAACAGGGATATTTTCATTGAAATAGAGTAATTTAAACTTGAAACTAAATGCAAATCTCTGATATCAAATTTAATCATCATTGCGTTTCTAATTAAATCTTTTTATCTATAAAGTAGGTAAAATAATATATAATTATTTATTTTAAAAATTGTTCTACTTTTTTCTTAATGGACTTTCTCTTTCACTTTCTAATATCTTTTGTTTTGTTTTAAAAAGTATACACTTTTATACATATTCTGGAAGCCTATTTAATAACGTTTGATAATAACCTTTTTTGGCGGCCATTTTGACAGTTGGGACGCATCCGCCATATTGTCGAAAATCTTTATAACAAAAGCGACACACTACTCTCAAAAACTTAACCATAAACTTACAACGATAAATAAATACATTTCACCAACAGCATTAAATATTTCAACAGTGAAACTTCCGCAGAAAACAATAAATTGTATATTCGTAGTAGTTCTTAGTTTTATTTCCGCAACGGGTCCCGCATTAATAGCGTTTAGGGTTCCGCTGGTTTATGGTTGAACCCTCTCGGACTCCGCAGATTGTACAATTGCTCTATTTGCATAATTCAAATTAGTCCCAGTTTGAATTTACAAATACATGACTAATTAATAGGGCATTCAAATTCTAAGAAAATGTTTAAATGTAATTTGTTTTGTATTTGGAACTTCTTTTTAGTCCAAACTTGTACCAGTGTTTTCATGTTTTGAATCATAATATACGGAGAGAAATTTTTGGAGTTAACATTATCATTATCATAACGTTATCATTATTACGACGATTTAGGAACTTTATTTATTTTAACACCATAGCAATACCTATCAGTTTAAGGCCCTATTAGTATTAAAGTTTTGAGCTAAGTTAAAACCTTGATTACGTACCCCTAGCAGAGAGAAAAAGGATTATTTCAATTGCCTACTAAAGATCTGAAATCGAGTTATAACCGCCTCTGTGGCGTATATAATCTATCTCTGTTGCAAATGTTTTGGGTGAAAGAGTAACAAACATCTATACATCCATATTAACAAACTTTCGCATTTATAATATTAGTAGGATCATGATCCCTTAATTTTAGTGAAATAGTCAAGAAGTTGACAGGATGTTAAGTTAAAAAACTTTTAAACAGAACCATATTTGTTAATTCCAGTTGAAACTTAACTTTTAATTAACAAATAAGACTAACTACTATTACAGCTTATTTCGAAGGTACAACTTTGAACTTATTGTTTTGAAAACTTTAGAGTTTATTAAAATAACAACATTAGAAGCACTGAATACCTAGAACTTTAAGTGTTAAATAAAGTGGACTCTCTTTGCATTCATTTTTTAACGAACTTCATAACTGACATTTAAATACAAGTTTTTATTATGAATAGTATTATTACAGTCTCTATTTCAACTAATCATTGATATAATAATAAATCAGAAATTAAATAGTTTTTTTTAAGTTTGTAAGGTTTTTTTAATAGTGCTGTACAGAATAACCTGCTCAATAATTAATGGAAATAAAATCAAATCATCAAATAACGAAAGCAAATAAATAGATTGATTTATTCAGCAAGAAACACAACATACAAATACAAAGAAAATAACAGACAATAAAGATACAAATAGTTATTTTTTGCTGAAACGGCCTCATCTCGGCTTGTTCCACAGCTGGTGACACTGGTTAAGAAAAAGTAACAATGTTATTACAAACTAGTGTAAATATACCTAATATATTTGTAATTCTGTGCTTTATTAATTCAGTCGTCTCAATATACTGTTCTACAGTTCCGTTCAGAACTAGAAGAAAAAAAAGGCTTTGATATTATTGCTAGTTTGAATGAAAAACTTATTTGTAGTAAATATATGCGTGTAATATATTTCTTTCAACTCCAACATTGACAATATAAACTCATAATAAATGGAACTAAAGGCCACTAACTTTACTAAATCTACTATCCGGGTTTTACTAAAGTTCTAAACGGAAATTTCGTATCATCTGATATCCGAAATTAACTTCCGATATCGGAAAATACTAGCTAGATAGTGAATGGAAGAAAATAAAAAATTGTAAAGCGGTTTACAGAATACATCTACCTACCAAGTTTCAAGTGTCGTTTTGGAATAACGTGGCTGTGACATACGGACGGACGGACAGACAGACGGACGGCCAGCCAGACGGACAGACAGACGGACAGACAGACGGACAGACAGACGGACAGACAGACGGACAGACGGACAGACAGACGGACAGACGGACAGACAGACGGACAGACGGACAGACAGACGGACAGACAGACGGACAGACAGACGGACAGACAGACGGACAGACAGACGGACAGACAGACGGACAGACAGATGGACAGACCAACAGACATGACGAATCTATAAGGGTCCTATTCTTCGGCTACGCAACCCTTAAAATGGGAACAATATCCATACTAATATTATAAACGTGAAAGTATGTTTGTTTGTTTATTTATTTGTTTGTCCGCCTTTCATGTCAAAATAGAGCAACGGATCGACGTGATTTTTGGTTTGGGGAAATTTTGGGGGCTAGAGAGTGAGGCTCCTTTTTATCCCGGAAAAATATCACATTCCCGCGGGATAGTCTACGCGGGCAAAGCCGCGGGAGTAGTTTGTTAGGCGTTATTAAAGGCACCAAATTCAAGAATTTTATGTTAATTATGTACATTTTTATTTACTTTCGTTTTGAAACGCCTACCTTGTCTTTCCTATTGCGTTTGTTTAATACCTAATAACTTTTTTGAGAACTGAGAAATACAGTCTCTTAAAAACAAAACTTAAAAAAAATATATAATGCTTTGCACCTCTTTTTCTTTACATACAAATTAAAAGAACATCCATTATTTACTATTTATTCTAAATCTACCATCAAATAAATCACATTTCCGCCAAACCAAACGACAATAGTCACGCCGAAATCCACTGTCCTTTCCTAATCTCCAAATAAGGCCGGGGAAAAAACATTTCAGTGAAAAAAAATCTTATAGAAGGCGACAATGCCATGAGCGTCCGATAAGGCAGCCTTTGACATATTTTTTTTAACACCACATTAGTAAAATTACAGGCGCGCGGATCAGGCTGTGCGCAGATCGGTATCGAGTGACAAATGATACTCGTACTCGCTAAAATCACTGTGATTTCGTACGCGATTACGAATTGTTCGCTAATCAATCAGGGTTTGACGTTATATTGATGGAGGCTTTATTGAGTTAAGTGGGGTTGTGAATTTATGTTTTTGGTATTTGTGTTAACGTTGTTAATAGTTCAGTAATAATGAAGTAATAAATACTAAATTAATGAACTGCTTGTCAGGGGTCATTTATTGTTGTAGGTAGTAAGATCAATACTATTAGATTTCAGGCTAAAGATACTATAGTGTTAAGGCGCTACTCGGAAATAGTATGGACTCTTTGATATAAAACTATAGGACGGTTAGAGTTGTAATAAATCTGGTAATAAGATATATATTTCTTCATACCTTTATCTAGAATCGTATAGTTTCGGAAACACGATTTTATGATTTTGGCTCTGACACTTTTTATTTTCGAAAATACCTCTAAAAAATAAGAAATATCAAGATTATTCTAAAATGGGGATACATATACTATTGAAAATTGGTTTAATTAGTGGACACCAATAATATTTAGGATCGTATAGAAGCATTTTTTTTAAATCGCTATAGTTTTTGAATACGAAGTGATTTTGTGTTTTTTTTGCGTAATCGGCAAAATCGGTCTCGCTCCCGCGCGCGTCGTTTTCTCATTGCTATCTCGCTTTAGCATAATTTTTCCGAGTATCGCCTTAATGTGAAATGCAAGTTCTAATTTATGACACTTTGTTATTAAATTCATATTTAATATTTTTATACACTGATTTATAAATACTTACTTAAATAAATTATAAATTGGTAAATAATGTATTCCTAAATTAAAAGAAACCACTTAAAGTTTTCTGAATAACATATTTATGTTGAAAACTGGTGTTTTATTGTGTTTCTTAATTAACTCGCCATAAACGTACGGACGGACGTAACGGACGTATAAAGCTATTATTTTTTAAGTCGAAATATTTCATTTAGTCGGTTTCAATGTACGGTTAATTCCATATTATAATTAATTGCTTCCAAATTTTAGGCCTTGCCACCATTGCAGCAATTAATACAAAAGTATCCCAAATAGACGTTGGTTTTTTGAACAATTATTACCTTTGGACGTCACCAAGCCCGAACAATGTACGTGATGGTGTCAAATAATTATTATTTGTTAAGCTACAAAGGCAAAATACACGTCTTCTAACAGGTTTTCCAATATTTCAATATAATTGTGTTTTTGTGGCCTAAAAAATAGTAAAATCAAACACATAAATTCTTTCTGGTTACAACCTGTTTCCGAATATCGCGTGACGGTACAGTAGTCACGTCACTAATTTAAACTCATTCACTTTTTACAGCCCTGAAAAAGTTGATCCTCGAAGTGGCTCCCGGGAGGCTTTAATGAGTATAATAGGATTTTTATTACGAAAAAGTTACATGCCTTTAGGGCTGCCAAAATTTGTAATAAAAAAAAATATGCTTGTTTTAACAATCCTTTCAATATCCCCTGCGAAGTTTTATGCAATTTTGCAATAATAATCATAAAACGCCATCAAGTAACACAATATTACTGCTCTTTGTAGTCGATAAACAACTTTAGCTCAAGTTCAAAATATGAAGCTTTATATTCTATCAAAATATGTAGTTACGGCAGATTTGTTACTTAAAGTACATGTTTTGTTTAATAAGTGTAAATAATTCAAATAAGATTAAAAGGTGTTTATAATTATACTTTGATATTTTGTCAGAAAGACGCGAAAAGTATAATCTAGATTTATTTATTCAAAGTATTATGAAAAGTTCAAACTTAGCTATAATAGAGATTATAATATTCTGTAATTTATTTATTTAAATTGCTCTATTGCATAGTAACTATTAACTGTTAATAAAGTAGGGTAAAAAGACAGGTTTAACGCTAAAAGCAGTTTGTAATTTGTATGTAAGTATACTTACACCCTTAATTAGTACAAAAAAATACATAATAACCGGGGTAAAACAGGGGATGGCTGTGCTCACCAATATAGACAACTTTTACCACAGACCATGAAGTTCGACTTAATACTGAGGTAACTGGAGAGTGCAGTACGAACATTTTTTTGAATACCACAAATAACACAGTGGCTGTCTTCCGTCTCACCTACACTTTAAAAAAATACGTATGGTCATATGAGACAGCTGACAGCCACTACATACATAAATGTCAAATTTGCTGGCGACACTTTTTTATTCAGTGTTCGAGCTCCAGTTACCTCAGAGTATTAAGTCAAACTTCATGCCACAGACTAAGAAGAGAACAAGTTCAGACCGCCATGTTACCTACATTTGCTCTACGGCGTATGCAAAAATTGAATTTGACAGCTTTTTTTTTTAATTGGAACCGGACTTTAGACACTTTTTTAAATCTGAAAAAGTAAAGGTAAATATCTATTCAGCCATCCTAGAGGGGTGCTGCAGGCTATAGTGGTGACTATTTCTCAACTTGAAAATAAGGACTTGGAGGATCTAAAATAAAACCACCATTATTTATTATGTTTTTTATTATTTACTTTTTGTTTAAAGACAACTTGTCTCCAACTTGACAAATGTTTATGACAAACATGCATATTCAAAAATTCACTTGAATTTTGAATGCAACCACATAAGCAGTTGTTTTATTTATATATTATTACAAATTTTCATATATACAACGTGATGATTTACGCTCTCTGACATGTACATTACGAAATAGAAATAGATTAGCTTTACCTTTTACTAAATTGCATATAGTTAGCTCCGGAACCTACCACATGTCCATAAAAATATATAATAAAATACCCAACTATATTAAAAGTATAGACAACTAGCTTCCGCCCGCGACTTCGTCCGCGTGGACATTCCAGAAAATACTTCATCATCATCATCATCATCATGTCAGCCGAACGACACCCACTGCTGGGCATAGGCCTGAAAATACTTAGGGGACCAATAACCAGGATAAAAAGTATTCTATGTTTTAATTTCATAAAAATCCGATCAGCCGTTTTACGTGATTAGGCGGGTCCTCCCTCACCAAGCGAGCAGCCTCGCGCGAGGCAGAACGTTTGCCACGTGCGGCGGATCTCGCACGAGGCTGCTCGCTCGATGATGATGATGAAGTATTTTCTCGAATGTCCACGCGGACGAAGTCGCGGGCGGAAGCTAGTAAATAATAAGTGTCTGTTTTACAATCAAAAAGTTAGTTCTGAGTAGCTTAGGTACCAAGAACTTTTAGGGTACTTAAGATGATTTAGGTTTCTATAAGTACCCTATTTACCCCCTGGGTTTGATTTTCGGAAAACTACGAAATGGGTTGCCTATTTGTTTTAAGAAGTAGGCCTACAAAGTTTCAAGTTGAAATGTCTATTTTACCCCCTGATTTTTCATTCAAAACTTCACCCCTATTTCAACCTTTTAGGGGTTGAATCATGTTCAGCATGTTAAACCATCAAAATAAATGCCATTTTTGCAATCGTCATCCCATAAAACCTCAATAACGACATCCATAACGATTTTTAGGTATATTTATCCCATTTAACCTCTAAGGGGTAGATTTTCGAAAAAATACGAAATATGTGTTTGCTTATTTATTTTACTTTCCGACCATAAGCCTAAATAATAAATTTAATGAAGGACTTTCCAGATACAACATTTCATCCCCCTTTTCACCCCTTCGGAGGTGGAATTGTCAAAAACGCTGGCACAGGAAAATATGAATTTTCAATTAACAGCCTAAATACAAAATTTGAAGATTCTAACTTCAAAACTGACGGACTTTTATACACATATTCATCCCCTATTTTACCCCCGGTTTGATTTTGGAAAAATTACGAAATGGGTTGCCTATTTGTTTTAAGAAGTAAGCCTACAAAGTTTCAAGTTGAAATGTCTATTTACCCCTGATTTTTCATTCCAAATTTCACCCCTATTTCAACCTTTTAGGGGTTGAATCATGTTCAGCGTGTTACACATCAAAATAAATGCCATTTTTGCAATCGTCATCCCATAAAACCTCAACAACGACATCCATATCGTTTTTTAGGTTTATTTATCCCATTTAACTTCTAAGGGGTTGATTTTCGAAAAAATACGAAACATGTTTTTGCTTATTTGTTTTACTTTCCGACCATAAGCCTAAATAATAAATTTAATGAAGGACTTTCCAGATACAACACTTCATCCCCCTTTTCACCCCTTCGGGGGTGGAATTGTCAAAAACGCTGACACAGGTAAATATTCATTTTCAATTGCCAGCCTAAATACAAAATTTGAAGATCCTAACTTCAAAACTGACGGACTTTTATACAAACATTCATCCCCTATTTCACCTTCTTAGGGGTGGAATTTCCGAAAATCCTTTCTTAGTGGATGCCTACACTGTATAACGTATCTATATGCAAAATTTGAAGTCTCTAGGTTCAGCGGTTTGGGCTGTGCGTTGATATCTCAGTCAGTCAGTCAGTCAGTCAGTCAGTCAGTCAGTCAGTCAGTCAGTCAGTCAGTCAGTCAGGACTTTGAATTTTATATATATAGATGATAAAATATTTTTTAAAAGATTAAGAGATTTCTTAGTGGAAAAATGTTTCTACGAGTTAAAAGATTTTTTAAATTGAATGTCGCCTTGTTATGTTATATGTTATTATTATAATATTTTAAACTCGTTGTCAAAATAGTTTAATTTTAATTATTTAGTTTTAAGATTTGCGACACCCTTACAGGTTTCATATTGCGAACTGTTTATACTTAAGATCTATATGTAACCAATATGATGCAATAAACATTATGACTATGACTATGACTATATTAGTAGTAAAATTATGCAATTAAACGTCCTTTCGTACTAATCTATTGCACTTGATACACAACACTTGTGATACATTTTCTAGTACTGGTAGTACTGTATTTTGGAGATTAAAAGAGACGCAAAAACTTGTTATCAACACAAATAAGCACAATGGGTTATATTACTGTATAGTTAGATTAAAAAGAGGCAGAAATCAATCGATATAAACACTTTTCAATAACACAAACAGTTAGAAACGGACACAGGTTAGAATAAATAAGACGCATATCAGAAGAATAACACAGACTAGAATAAATACATCTAGCGCGGGTAGAGGGGGGGGGGGGGGGGGGGGGGTTAAATTTTTGTATGTGGACTTTTACTATGGAACAAGCCACGAAGTCATGAAGACAACTAATTACAAATTTAAGGGTGTACCTGTTGCCAACCCTACGCGATCCACCTTTGACGGCAGTCGCTTATGTAAAGCAGGCTGAAAGTTTAAAGGGCCGCCGCCCGCGATATGAACCGCTGTAACCTCCGCGATGTTTACTGCATGTTTTTGTAAGAGGCTTACCGACAGCTTTGCGAAGATATGCCGAGTGTAATTCCACTTGGTTCATTTGATCTGTTACAACTTGAGTAGTTCCGGTCCGACCTTTGCAAAACTAGCTTCATACGCAATGGCAAATTCGATTTCATTAATAATAATATATGATACTAAGTTTTAATTATTGTTAAATAATACTAGAATATATCTACAGTGACTTGATTTTATCCAACATTGAAAAATGGAAAATGAAGTAAGTATTTAGATAAAATCGATCCGTCTCACAACTAGCTCCGATAGGACTCGATTTTTTTCTAAATACTTCATTTTCCATTTTTCAGTAATAAAAATTGCATTGTGAATGCAAAAAACTAAAAAATTTAAATAACTTATCCAAGATTACTTAAGGGTTGTAATTAACTGATCACCAAACTAACCTAACCTAACCCACAAAAATACTAACTTACCATCTAAAATACTGTACTAAAATACTACATTTCAGTATTTTAGATGCTTACTTATTATTTTTTTGTGGCTCAATTAATTATTTCTCATTACTTAATATCAAATGAAGTAGGTTCAATTTATAAAACTTTTCTTTTTGTATAATGTAATGAACTAGGGGAAGGGGAGCTGCTGCCGGAGATATGGGGAATCCCAGTTTAGGTAGTAGTTTGTATTGCCTTAGTACCACAGAATAAAAAAATAACAAAATGGGTAGTAATGGGTAATGGGATCGACTAAAATACTTTTTTACCGACATAAATACTAGGTGGGCGACTTATGCCCGAATACTCGTTATCTTTGGGATCTACTTATCTTTGGGAGCGTCTCACACATCGCCCTGTCACTTTAAATGTCAAACGTATGAAAGAGATGCCATGATGTTTGAGACGCTCCCAAAGATGATTTGCGTTCGAGAATTCGGGCGTTAGTCGCCAATCTAACCTAACTTAAACCTATTTTTCCGCAACCAAACCCAGTATTTGAGTAGGTTAATTTATTAATTTTTAGTCGGTCGGTTTATTAGATTCCATAATAAAATTATTAATGACCATTGCCCGTAGTGTAAGTTTTTATGTCAAAAAACGCAAACTATTTCGAATGCGTATTAATGTCAATTTGTATGAAAACTGTATTAGCGCCTCTAGCGGCGAGTAGCGCGCTTATATAGTTTTCATACAAATTGACATTAATACGCATTCGAAATAGTTTGCGTTTGCTTGACATAAAAACTTACACTCGGGGTACTGGATTGTGAGCCACACGCGACAGCCACAAACGCTTGAAGAAAATACAAGTGACGACTAGCGGCGGCGCGGCGGCGGCGGGCGTCAACAGTGTGCGGCGAATTCATATTATAAAATGTATGAAAACTACGGGAAATAGGTCGGTGGCGGTGTTTTGAGGTAGTGGTCGGTGGCCCATGTACGGCGGGGCTAAGAAACGTTTTTTTTTAAATCACAACGGGGTAGTGCTTAGCCTTCTTCACACCTGATGTTAAGTGGTGATAAGGCTGAAGGTGGAAGCGCACTACTCCCGGAATCCTCAATCACTGAGGAACTGGCTATCTTATCTCTAACTGCCGGAATACAATAATGCTATAAACGTCACCATTGTTATGGCTTCAGACTTAGATAAGATGGTGGTAGCTAGCCAGGCGGACTAAGAACAAGTCCTACCACCGACCAAGGTTACAAGCCAGCTGGCGATGGCGAGCTAGCTAACGAGCCGAGTGGAGTGACGTTTCACCTCTTTTTACAAGCTTTTATATATCTTGTTGTATGTATGGTATGTCCGTTCGGGTCGAATCTTGCAAGCTAAATTTAACCCACTTCCCAGCGTCCGATGTAGTTGTAATTTTGCATATAGGGTGCATACCATCAACTTTAAGACAGCGATTCAAAAATAGCGCGATGCAGAATAGGTTCCTAAAATGAATTGCTTTCTTTCGTACTATGACCTTCTAAAAACTGGATCGCAAATGAATTGCTAAATGTGAATGATCGAACGATTTGTGTCCATATTTCTTCTACCCGTCTCTTTCACTCGATTCTGTCATGCCCGGAGAGTGAGAGGGACGGGTATTACCTGCAGGTGTCATGTTAGCTTGGCCGAGTCATAAGTCAAATAAGAGTATGTGACAGCTCAGCGGCTGTGAAATGTCATTGAATGATCACTGAATCGCTGTCATTGATATTAAGCTGTCGTGGTACGATTAAGCGAAGCAGATCAGTTTAGGTCCTAAACAAAACCGCAATAAGAGCTGATGGTATGCACCCTGGTTTGGATTTGGTAAAGCGTAGATTTAATTATTTATGATACACAACTAGCTTTTAATATTTACCCGACCGGGGATCGAACCCGGGACCTCTGAGATAGCGGCACCTTGAAACCGGTACGTACACCACTCGGCCACGGAGGTCGTCTAATAAATAATTAGTTTTTTATTTTTTAAATTATAATTAGTTTTTTTTTTTATTTTTGTTATTTTTGCATGTTTGGTGCAAATAAATGATAACATACAGGGTAAATTTTTAATCAGTGCATAAATTTTTAAGATCGGCTCAGAATCGGTAAATGAACAACTTTCTCCTAGAAACGTAGGTCGAAATATGACAAAAATTTTTTGACTCTTCATACAAATCGGACTGATCACGTGATCGATTTAGTATGGGGAGTCCAAAAATTTTTGTCGTATTTCGACCCATGTTTCTAGGAGAAAGTTGTTCACTTACCGATTCTGAATTGATCCTAAAAATTTGTGCACTGGTCAAAAAATTTTCCTGTATTTATCTATCCATATTTTATACCGATATTCTTAAGGGAACGATCACCATGCGGGTACAACCGCGGGAGCAGCTAATAACTAAATGAATGACCGTTAAAAATACTGATTTAATTAAAGCTTACTATTTTATTTCTTACTTATTACGTATACCTACTTCAATAGCAAATTAAATAAAAATTTCGTATTGGCATTCCTTGCACAAAAATAATTAGGTATACTTAAGTTATAAAGACTTAAAATATATAAGTACAGGACTTATTGGGATTTTCAAATCAATATTAAGTAAAGTCGTGGCAGACGTGTATGTAATCAATTCGCAATCTTATACGAAACCTTGTTCTGAAGGGTTTCTACGCAAGAATATGAACAGACTTATGAGAGGTTCCAACTTGAGAACATTTCCATACATGTTGTTCAAATTAATATTGAATGTAGTACGTTTGCTGCTAAAATAGTACTTTGTTTGAGAGTTTGTCGGTCATTGGACCCGTTTTAATTGCCTAAAGAAGGGATATGGCGCACAATATGAGAAATAAAAATAAGTATAATCAAAAAAGTATTAATTGAACTATCTATTTGACGACCGATTTGGCGCAGGGTCCACCCACCTTCTGCGCCAGTGGTCTCGGGTTCGATTCCCGAACAAGATAAATATTTGTGTGCATGAACATGTCTATTTGTCTTGGTCTGGGTGTTTATTATGTATATTAAGTTAGTATTTACAAACAAAAAGTATTTAAGTATATATTTATCCGTTATCAAGTTTTCCATGATACAGTTTCTTAATGAAATTAAAATGGGCTAGATAATTAATTGGTGTGAATGTAAGAAGTTATTTATTTATTTATTATTTATCCAACTAATTAGAGTAAGCTTTAGCTATCCGTAAATAGAGAACGCTAATCTAGGTATTGTGAAAAACGAAATATATTTAGCTTACTTCCGCAAAAAACACAATATGCAAGATGCACCGCCCGCCCGCCCGCAAAAAATTGCACATGCACACCACGAAAATACCATTGCACAATACCTGCATTTAGCAAGACAGCAATACACCTTGCACCGTCACCGATTAGACTACTCTACACGTGTTTCGCCCCAACCCGGGGCTTCAGGAGATAGTTCGTGCGAAAAACCGATCTTGCATATTGTGTTTTTTGCGGAAGTAAGCTACATATATTTCGTTTTTCACAATGGTTAGGGACTTCCGCCAAGTGACGCCTGATTCAATCAAATGCTAATCTAGGTAATAAAATAATGGACAAGAGAGAGCATTGCCTCTATCGCGCAAACACAACATCCATAATAAAATTATAAATGTGAAAGTGGGTTTGTTGGTTCCTTTTTCCGCCTTTCACGTCTAAACGGAGAAACGGATCGACCTGATTTTTGGTATCGGGATAGTTTGAGAGCTAGAGAATGACATGGGCTCCTTTTTATCCCGTAAAAATTTCTCATACCCCCGGGGGTAATGTCGTGTTGTCCACGCAGGCGAAGCCGTGGCAGCAGGCTAGTAAATAATAATTCGATATAATATTTAAAGGAAACATAACTACTTACAGAAAAAGTAAAATTATAATTTTTAGGTTTTCTCACATGAGGTTGTCAGAATCTGTTACATTCTCTAAGGATGAAGGGCACATTTGTGTGGGACCCGTCTCCCCTTCCAACATACCTACCTTATATGTGTGTCGACTATTTCATACGTATCTATAAAGAGATTAATATCCATATTCAATGTCAAAATCCATGGGATTTAGTCAAACCGAGAACCTCCTTTTTGAAGTCGGTTAAAATACCGAAACCTTCTCCTAAATGTAACAAAATACTTTCCTGAAAACTGCATCAAAATCGGTTCAGCCAAACGCAAGATAATCGCGGACAAACAAACATACGTACATACATATATACATACCATGCATACAGATCAAATTGAGAAGCTTCTTTGTTTTTGAAGTCGCTTAGAAATGGTAAAAATCAAAGTTTTTTTTTATTAACGTTGGTGTTATTTTTGTAGTTATAAATAACACTATTAAAATAATACTTTCCCAGAATTCCCACACATTTGAGGGATGTCGCCATAGTAAAAAGTTGTCACTATATTAATATCTTTCACCTGAGATACATTTCAAATCTGTTGGTTTCTGGGGACGTTTTGTAAAGCTAAAAATGCTTTTTAAGTATACAGTAAATACTCCTAAAGGTCACAGCACATTACATCAATTTGGAAAGGGATCGACACCGTATCAACTCGAGCGGTTCAGTATTCTTTGTATGAAACCCCCTACTGCAAAGCACACTAATCGGCTTACGGTTTTTATTACCTATTCAAAATTATCATTAACTTTCAATAGCGACTATTTCTTTATATTGCAGGCCTCGAAGCCCACGCCTTATGGGCTTTGTGTGTCCAATTTGGGGTTTTCGGCTGCCCAATTACCCACGTATTCTCGTCCCATTGTATGGCTAATAAGGACAGAAGTTCTTTATATTGTGCGATTGGTGAAGTACTTACTTTATTTTTTGGAATATTAAAAGTTTCAAATCTATTTAATGTAAGAATAGAAGTACTTATAGGTACTGGCTTTCATTGACAGTCAACAAGTTTAATAAGCATTACAACAAATTTTAGAGAAATAGAATTTAATTATAAGAGAATGTCAGTCATATTTAAAATAATACATACAGTTAAATGTTTTGTTAAATTTTGAAAGGCTTTTAAATCATAAAATTTTAAAAATAGGCTTTTAAAAATATAAAAAAGTATCTATTGTTAATCATGACGCAAAAATTTTACTAATAAAAAGGTATTGAGAAAGTTGTTAGGAGTAACATACCTACATCATCGTGATTAGCCATTTCATGCGCCTACAGGATGGGGCACATGTATTTCTTATAATTGCATATGGAGTAGGAGAAACAGCATTCATCATCATCATGTCAACCATACGACGCCTACTGCTGGGCATAGGCCTCCCCCAAGGATCTCCACAACGATCGGTCCTGCGCTGCCATCCAGCGTCTTCCCGCTGCCTTGACCAGATCGTCGGTCCACCTTGTAGAGGGCATGCCCATGGAACGCTGTCCGGTACGCGGTCGCCATTCGAAAACATTTCCGCCCCAAAAACATGAAAAAAAAAAAACACCACAAATTCGTTGTTTTCTGAAATTACCAATAATATCAAAAACATACTTTGTTTTATTAATATTTATTAGGATGTATTAGTTTAATAATAACACCCAATTGCTCCCTATATAATTAGAAAAAATAACGATTGGGTTTCCATCTTTAATATTAAGCAAATATAAAAATAACCAATCGGATCGTGTAAAAGTCACAATGCCATTTTCTTGCTGACCAAACTGTGTTAGTTATCCCTCCTTTATTAAGAACTCCTAAAATATATTGCCTTTGAGTATGACTTTTGTTCAATACTCCTGACTTTTATTACTACGTAGACTAGGTATCATCTTGTTTGTGATTCAACAAACTCTTTCCACTCCTTATGAGCCGCAAAACAATTTTTCACAGACGATTCTCTAGCTTAAATAAGTAAGATAATGTTATTTTTACTTTGATGCATTCTTAATGCAATTTTTTATAATTGAAAATGAAATATTATAAAAAAATTATTCGTCTCAAAGCTAGCTCTTATGGAACCTTTCACTGTCCGGGTGAATGCTCTGACCACTGAACTACGAAGTCGTGTTGTAATGAGTAATTACTGTTTAAATCCCTGTAAGTATAACGACTAAGGATATAGCATAGGTAAAAAAAATATCGTCGATGGCCGTTGCTTACACAAGCGAGGGGGTGCTGGGATCGGTAAGACTCCGGCCGCGGCACTCTCGTAGACTGAGAAATACGTGTAGACGCGGCATGCAGCGCGCATTCTATTTACATCTAAAATATCACCTATGTGCGCTTTTACTAAGGAAATTATATTATGTAGAATACAAGAAGAAATATTATGAATCTTTATTGTAAACGTCGGTTTGTAGGAAGAGTAGATCTTAGATATTATTCGTATGTAGTAAAAAAAGCTTTTTTTAACAAAGATAGTCACTTCAAACGCTTCAAAATGCAGAACACAGCAGCATCTATTTATATTTATTTTCTATCTCTAAATCATTTCGATAATATATCCATTATCGAAATGATCTTCGCAGGCAAAACTACAACATTTGCTACAAATTATACTGAAAAAAATAAATAATGTATACTGCTCTAACCAGTAGGTACATTTTCAGATTTATTCCAATCAAATTAATAAAACTTATAATTTAATATGAAAAAATATAAATAACTCATACTAGCCCATCATCTAATACTTTTTTACAAAATAAATCTACTTAGTTAATCAATATTTAAATAAGTATACCGTTTATATAAAATCACGCTATCAATTTATAATATAAATCAATATATAAAAAAACACTTAAATAAAAATATTGTTTAAGTAAAAAAAAATAAAATAAAATACATATTATTCCAATACCAAAAATGATAATATCAAATAATACAATAACTTGTGTCATTGAAAATTGGAAGCAACGATCACATACACCCAGATACAAGAAAATATCTAAAAGTTAGTTTTCGACATTTACCCGTCCGAGAATCGAACCCGGGACCTCAGAGATAGTGGCACCTAGAAAACCGGTGCGTACACCAATCGGCCACGGAGATCGTCGAATTTGTTTAAACTAAATGTAGCGCAACTGAAATAATTGATACTTTGTTTACTAATGTAAACTTGCCACGTAAGGTTATAAATCAGCCACTTTAAAAAAACCTTTTTTCATTACTCATTTTAAAATATCTTTATTTTTCACTGTCACTATTTTTCGACATGTACGCATCATATCCCTTGTGCTCTAAAAATGGGTAACAAACGTAAAAACTTGCCTAACGTCAGGTTCTTTTTTCTGTTTAAATATTATGCGATATGCTGAAATATTTGTACTAATTAAAAATTTAAACCGAAGCGACAGCAACGCAACTATATGTTAAAATTTTGTCATATTTTGTAAACTCAAGACAATTTTGTGGTATGTGTGACATGACAACCAAAAGCGACAGCAAAAAGACAATAATGGGTGCATCCATTGCATTGTAAAGTGATTGACTGATATTCGGAAAATTCTAAACAGTTAAACAGTGTTTATTAAATTAGTCGCGTGAATTGAGTGAACTCACAAAGGTAGTTTTATAATGTGGTTGGTTATAGTACTTGAATAAAATTTTGTGTGAATAGATTCACCCAGAAGATGCCTATTCACTTGCGACTTTAAGAGGTTTGGGTTGTAGGTACTCGGGCAAACAGAAGCCGGCAGGGTATTCCAGGCATGATGAAAAAGTACTTTAATTCTCTGAGCGTGAGTTTAAAGGAGAGGGCGGAATGAGGTTATGCAACTCAGATGCACACTCGTTAAAGCATATCTGACAAGTGACTCAGAGGATGAAACTCATAGCTGAAGTCCCCCATCGACAGTATGGGAGTGCTTATTCGCCAGGCCAGATAAAGAGGTACGCACTGTGTATCAGACTAACACCAGTAACATAGAGATCCTTACTACCGAACTTAGTAACTGTACGGTCACTTCAGTCTACAAACCTCCCAATGCACCGTATTATTCAGCTGTCCGCCGAACTTTAACGCCCATCCGGTTAGATTCGTCCTTGGTAATTTTAATAGCCATAGCGAGAACTGGGGATACAGAACCAGTGATGACAACGGAGTGAAGGTTGAAGAATGGGTTGATGGACACATACCTACTATATTTGATCCATGATCCAAAACTTCCGTCATCATTCAAAAGCGGTCGCTGGAAAAGGGGTTAAAACCCTGATTTAATCTTTGCCAGTGATCACATAGATCACGAGTGCGTGAAGACAGTAAGTGGTGCAATACGGAGGACCTAATTATGTGCCAGGCCTTACGACCTGAAGGATAAAATAATAAATTAAAATAAAAAATATCTTTATTCAACTTGACTTAAGAAATAAGCTCTTTTGAATCGTCAATATTTTCGTTCAAGACTTTTTTAACTGATAAGAAGAATAGGCGCAACAAACTTATCAGCTTTAATAATTGGAGTAACGATATTTCCAAAGATTTATATCGTTAACTTTTACAACTTTTCATTATAATATTACATTAGTTCAGCTAAGGTTATGTGTTACATCAAATCCATGCATTACGGTCTTTCAAATAGTCGTCTACTTTATAATATCCTTTGCCCATGAGCATTTTTTGCCATGACTTTTGAATTTGTGCAAAGGCAGCTCTACTAAATTCTGTGGAACTTTATTAAAACTAGCTACGCTTTTCCCCAAAAACGAACTTCTTGTTTTTTCAAGTCGAATCCTTGGAACGGCAATCTTATTTTTATTTCTTGTTTTGAATTGATGTATATTGCTACGTTTTACAAATGTATTGAGATACTTCTTCACATATACCATATTCTCATATATGTATTGTCCTGCAACAGTTAATATGTTGATTTCTTTTAAAGAATCTCTTGGCCGAAGTTTGTATATGGCGCGAATAGCTCTTTTCTGAAGCACAAAAATACTTTCGGTTAGCTGCTGAACCCCAAAGTAATAGGCCGTAGGACAATACACTCTGAAAATAGCTAAAATAGATTAACCTTGCCGTTTCAATATCGGTTAAGAGCCTTATTTCTTTAACAGCAAATGCCGCAGAGCTGAGTCTACCGGCCAAGGCTTCAATATGAGTGTCCCATTGAAGTCGATAATCTAATGTTATATCTAAAAATTTAGTACTGTTAATTAATTCTACTATATTGTCATCCAATTTTATGTGAATATCAACCTATCTTACATTTGGCAGGGAATTATTTTTCACATTTTGTTTTTTTCGAGTTTAATGATAGATTAATTGGTGGTACCACGGCAAAAAGAAATTGCCACAGTACCATCAATGGTACTGTGTAATGGTACCATGGTAAAGGAATGGATTATTGGTATGAAACCAATGCGCAACTTTCGATAAAGTACTATTTACTTCGTCAGAACAATTATTACCTCTGTCAACTTTAAAGACTAGAGGAAGTGTCATCAGCAAATAGCACTGTCTCGCATAAATTCTTTGCTTAAAAAGGAAGGTCATTTATATAAATTAAAAGCAGCAAAAGGGACCAGTATTGACCCCTGGGGTACGCCCATGTTGATAGGGGCTCCAGTAGACTCAGTTTTTTTGATAACTACTGTGTTCTTTCACATAGATATGATTGCATAAGGCTAACCGATTTATCATAGACACTATAATGTTTTAATTTCCTTAAAAGCGTTTGGTGATTAACACAATCGAAAGCTTTGGAGAGGTCACAATAAATACCAACTACATCTCGCTTGCTCTCCCAAGCATCAAATATATGTTTTTAAATATAATATGATAGGATGACATACCAAGACCAGTATGAATTAGATCCCATCTCACAGGACACCATAGGTTTTGGGAATGAATTGCTAGAAGCCATATCCGAAACAACGAGAGAAAAGTGGAACAAGCTAATCGAAGGCGTAGATATGATGCATAAAAGCAAGAAGGCATGTTGTTTTATAAGTGTTCAGTACACCCCTGCCTATACCGCGGAATCAGCTAGCGCAGTGGAAGCTGGTATTACTAATATAGACTCCGGACAAAAAAACTAGGTTTCAGCGGGGATGTAAACTGAACAATTGGACTGCGATACACAGCGGAGAGAATGTTAAGTAAGGTGAGGTTACATACGGGTCTGTGTGTCGAACGTCTCCAAGGCAGAAGTGGTGTAAGGGAGCGCGCGCGCCCCTGGGGTCCTTTCTTCTGCAGCCCTTACCAATTAGTCACCTTACTCACAACACAAATAACAGCGTTCCCAAGGCACTGGGCGCTTCAGCAATAGATACACAATGACACACACGGGGGAGCCTCTTTTATTACGATTTACAGTCCCGACAAAAAGCGCGTGGTGGACAATTATCTTTCTTTCAAAACTCCGCGACCAGCCCGATGGATGGCGTCAAAACCTTGGTCGTACAAAACGGGATCACATAGATAATTTAAGATTCAATTCAAATTCGATATGCCAGGCATATTCAACGCGAGCGATTTTTAACAAATTCAGCAAAATTAATCCGACATCTTGTTACAAGAATTTCAATCAAGTGTCACTGTCAACTTCAAGTGACAGCCAAATGTCAATTTGACGTGACATTAGAGACGCGTTCAGAAACGTCGATCTTTTCCGAACATCCCCCCGCCCCGGACCGTTAAGAACGTTACGTCAATCTACGGGTAATCGGGAGAGCCCACTAACTGCTCTCTTCAAAACCGAATCTCGAACCAAAACCTCAGCAAAACGAGGAACTCCGTCAGTTCCGGGGTAGAGTTTAACAATGCGCCCCCTTCGCCAACATAGGGGCGGCAGGTTAGCATCCTTAATCAACACGAGGTCGCCAGTCTGGGGTGGGGTGGTTTTATCTGTCCACTTCACGCGCTGTTGCAGGATATGCAAATACTCCATCGACCAACGTGCCCAGAAGTTTTGGGACATCTGTTTCAAAAGTTGGTATCGCGACAAACGATGGGATCCTACATCCTGAATCGGATATTCAGGCAACGCCAAAAGGGGCTGTCCGATCAAGAAATGACCTGGGGTCAACGCTTCCAGGTCATTCGGGTCCGAAGACAACGGGCACAAGGGTCGCGAGTTGAGGACGGCCTCAATTTTACAAAATACCGTATCAAGTTCCTCAAACGTGAGAATAGTTTCTCCAATCACGCGACGCAAGTGTGTCTTGGCAGCCTTTACACAAGCTTCAAAAATTCCTCCCCAGGTCGGACAAGCTGGAGGGCTAAACTTCCAGATTATCCCACGCCGGGAGAGGGTGGTTCCAATGTCTATTTTATTATCAACAAAAAACTTAACTACTTCCTTAAGATAATTACACGTTCCCTTATAATTAGTACCACAATCGGAACGTATCAATGACGGCAGTCCTCTACGGGAAACAAATCTGCTCAAGGCGGCGACAAAGGCTTCGGTAGACAATTCCGAGACAATTTCCAAATGGACAGCCTTGGTGGACAAACACACAAACACGCACAAGTACGCCTTATAGGTTTTAGCATTACGCAGTCTCGAAGCCTTTACAGTAAAGGGACCGGCGAAGTCGGTGGCGACTCCGGCAAAAGCTCTACATTCCGTGACGCGATCAGCAGGCAAATCACCCATCTGGGGCTGCATGGTCGCGGCCTTCAATCGATAACAAGGCAGGCAACGGAAAACCACAGTGCGAATGGCTCGACGAGCAGACAAAATCCAAAATTCACGCTGCAAAATGGCCAACAAAGCATTACAGCCAGCATGTTGTGCATTCACATGGCGATCTGTTATTATCAGTTGAGTCAAATGTCCGGCTTTAGGTAACAAAAGGGGGTGACGAGCTCCATACGGCAGGTTCGCATTTCGAAGTCTTCCGCCGACTCGCAAAAGCCCACTCTCGTCCAGGAAGGGATTTAATCGCGATACCGCGCCCTTCAACTTGCGACGGCCTAAACGCAAAATTTCAATCTCGGACTCAAAACTATCAGCTTGTACTCTCCGGACCCAAAACAAGAGCGCGTCCCTACGCTCGTCCGGAGTGAGAACCGACGAATCACGCCTCGCGCGTGGGTTTCTGCAATTGTACACAAAACGTCTGATCCAAGCGGTAACACCAAGCAGCTTCTGTAAGGAGCTGTACCGATCCAACAACAAATCCTTTTCCCCGGCGGGGTTAGTCTCCAGGACGCATGCCCGCATATCAGGAACGGCTACGTTCGACAACGCTGGAGAGGGCGGCCACTCCGACTCAGGCCGCATCAACCACTGTGGGCCCCACCAGAGGGGGTGGTTAATTAGGGTTGGGGCTACACAACCCCGAGACGCACAATCCGCGGGATTCATGGTTCCCGGCACGTGTCTCCAAATCAACTCGATGTCGGAATTACAAATCTGCGACACTCGATTGGCCACAAACACGTCCAAGGTGTGCGCCGGAGCCTTCAACCAACAAAGGACGACCTGACTGTCCGTCCAAGCATAAACCTCTTGTATCGCAATAGATCGACCTAATGTGAGCCATACGTGGTTCAACAAACGCATTAGGAGGGCAGCTCCACACAATTCCAACCTCGGGATCGTATGACGAGTCCGAAGGGGAGCGACTTTGCTTTTCGCTATCACCAGATGCACAGCAACAACTCCGTCAACAGTAACGGTGCGGAGGTACACGGCCGCAGCAAATCCACGTTCGGAGGCATCGGAAAAGCCGTGAAGAGTAACTTTACAATTTTCAGAAGGGAGGAATAGCCTCGGCAAATGCACTTCATTAATCTCGGGGAGGGATGAAACGAAGCTCGACCAATCTCGGAGTAACTCGTCCGAGAGGGGTTCATCCCACGACACACCCGAAGCCCATAACCGTTGCAAGAAACACTTGGCCATAAACAGCACGGGGCAAATCCACCCATTGGGGTCAAAGGTACGTGCGACAGTAGACAATACTAAACGCTTGGTCCAGACTTTCGGTGGTCGTAAATCCACACAATAAGTGAACGTGTCAGAGACCGGTTTGTACTGTACGCCAAGGACGGTCACCACATGGGGATTATCAACATTTTCGAATAGGTGGGGGTCCTGCTGGTGCTCTTTGGGCAAACCTACCAGTACATCAGGCGAGTTGGATATCCATTTCCTCAACTCGTAACCTCCCGACTTCAAAAGGGCGGTGAGTTCGTCTCTCAGGACAATCGCCTCTGAGACAGATGAGGCGCCCGTGCAAATGTCATCCACATAGACGTCACTGGCCAAAATGGCGGAGGCGCGAGGGTATCTCAAGCGCTCCTTCTCGGCCAACTCCAACAAAGAACGAATCGCAACAAACGGGCTCGAAGCCAAACCGTACGTATTCGTATTCAATTCATAAATCAACAAGGGGTCCCTAGGACTCTCTCTCCACAAAATCAATTGGTACCTCCTATCCTCTGGATGGATGACCGTTTGTCTGAACATCATCCGGATGTCAGTCATAAATACAATTTGGTGCCGCCGGAAGTTGGTCAAAATGTCTGAGATCTCCGTGTCCAGCTTGGGACCTACATGCAGACACTGGTTCAAGGACGCTCCAGTAGAGGTGGGAGCCGAACCGTCAAAGACCACCCGAATCTTTCCGGATTTCAAAACGGCGTGGTGCGGCAAAAAGAAGTGCTCAACGGAGCGCCAATCCAAATCGCTCACGGACATGTGCCCTAACTCCTCATACTCCCGCATGAATTCAACGTACTTCTGGCGGAAGACCGGATCCTTGCTCATGCGACGCTCCATCGCCACTAGCCTACGTTCCGCTAGCGGTCGGGATTCGCCCAGAGGAGGTCGGCCGGCACGAAAGGGGAGACGGGTGATCAAACGACCAGAGCGGAGGCGACCAGTGTTATTCTGGTAATACAACTCGCATTCATCCGCTACTGGGTCTACCCGCGGGGCTGGTGGAGGTTCCTCAACCTCCCAAAACTTCTGCACCACTTCGGAGAGAGACACATTAAAAACAAGACCGCGATCCTCATCAAGGGAATCCAAAACGCGGCGAGCAGGGCCCATCACAACTGTACCGAGTGTCGTCTGCAGAGCTACCAAGCCATCTGGCTGCAAAACTCGCTTCCCCGTCAACAAAACTCGCCCCAGGACATCGGCTCCAAGGAGAGCATCAATCGGGCCTGGGCGGAAGAAATTTGGATCGGCGAGTGGGGAATCAGACACCAAAGACAACATACTCGGTCCCAAGTCAACTGAAGGTTGACGGCCAACAACTGTGTCCAACACAATCGCCGAGGTCTTAATGCCTGGCGTGGACTTATTACGTGATGTAAATGTGAAGTCAACATGCCCTAACAACCCGGGGACTTTCACATCGCCAACACCTCTCACGCCTTCCGTGTGGGGGTGCACCTTGAGGCCCAACCGCCTAACTAACCAAGATGACACAACACACCCCTGAGCACCGGAATCCAACAAGGCGCGAACTTCCACAAGGTCGCCATTCAATCCCCTGACAAGTACAGAGGCCGTGGGCAACAAAACGGTCTCTGGAGGGGTGGCTACAATCGACCGTAAACACGTTGATTGCTAGTATGTGGGGTCCCCAGACGTCCCCCCATGGTAAGGGGGTCGCTCATAGCGATCCAGTGGGTCCCAATCTCCCACATACTGCCTACGTCCAATTCGCCCGGTATCAGGCGGGTTATATCTCCCGGCCCCTTGAAGACGGGGCGGGCGCCGCTCCAAACGCGGGTATTCGGCGAGCGGCGGCGAGAATCGGTGCCTAGCATCCACCGTGTACGTCGCCCCATAGTCGCGGGGGCACGGTGACCGATTTTCAGAAGGGGGGTCCCGGGGACCCCCGGCTGTGCGAGGCTCAACACGTTGCGGGGGGCTTCTACGACCTCCCGCATCGCTCGCAAAATCGAACCCCCTAGTTGGGGACCGATTTCCCATGGGGGGGTCCGTGGGACCCCCGCCCGTGCGAGGCTCAAAACGTCGCGGGGGGCCTCTACGACCGCCGGCAACGCCCGCATAACTCATCCCCATCCTTGGGGATCGGTTTCCCATGGGGGGGTCCCTGGGACCCCCGCCCGTTTGAGGGTCCAAACGTGGCGGAGAGCGTCTGGGGCCACTCTGGTGGCCACTAGAACTGCTGCGGGATGCAAACACCGCGGGGGGTCCGAGACCCCCACCCATACGCGGTGATCCTGCAGCGACGCGCTGCGGCGCTCCGCCGCCCTCTGGGCTGTTCATGCAGAGGAGGGGATGGTGGTTGCCCTTACAAAAGCGGCATGGGTGCGCTTGGGTACATTCGCGCTGCATGTGCAGGCCCAAGCACGAGTAGCACCATGTCCGTTGTCGCGCGATCGCTCGACGGCCGTGGACGCGCTGGTCGAGGAACTTATCACAACGGGTCGTGCTGTGACCCGGTTCCCGACAGTACAAGCAGCGGGCGGTCTCCTGGACGGCGGCATAGCGGCCGGGCGCGCGAGGGGCCATACGCCCCCTACGGGGGGGTCCGGTGGGGGATCTACTCTGTGGCACAGGTCGTTCGGGTCCCATAGGACCGGCCAGAGAGGAATTATCTGCCAGTCTACTTTCTCCTTCCAGGAACGTCAAGAGGTCCGAGAAGGGTGGCAGATAAGTCGCACTATCCCCACCATACTGCTGCTCAAAACGGACCTTAACAGAGTCCGGCAACTTTCCCAGGACAATGTGCAGTAACAAAAACGACCACTGCTCCACTGGGAGTTTTAAGTTTTTCAATGCGTTGTAGGCAACCAACAGCGGATTCAACAAAGCCACTCTCAAGTGCATCACGCTGGCAACGCGGGGTAAATTCAAAATGGCGGCAACATGGTTGTCCGCCAGACGTCGTACGTTCTGGTACCGACGGGCAATCAAATCCCTAGCAATAGGGTAGTTTTCATCCGAGGGGGCCAAATGTTGAACCGATTCAAGGGCCTCCCCTTCCAACACGGATAACAGGTAGGCCAACTTCTGGCCCTGGGTCAAATCGTCCCGGGCATGTACAAGACTATCAAAAATATTAATAAAGCCCTCCCAGTCCTCTAGACGACCAGCAAAACGCCTTAAGTCTAAGGGGGCCAATCTAGCAAATAGAGGGGGCATACTCTTAGATGTGACCGGGGACGGGCTCGGTTCATTCTCTCTTGCCACTTGCAAAGGTCGAGCCACCTGGGTAATTCTGTCCGCAAAATCATAACACTGGTCCACATCCAAATCGACTTCTTGTCGCATTTCCACATCGGCCTCAACAGTCCTTTCCAAAAATAAGGCATACTGTTCATCAACAACAGCCAAACGTACGGGCAGATCTACGTATCTGTTCAACAAGGCCTCCGTCCTATCCGGTCGATCCAATAATGCAACCGCAGAAGCTAACCACCGTAACTCAGAACGTATTTTGGCTTTAGCAGAGGAGGCCGTCATTGTAACGTCACAAATTTATCAACAACAACAACAAATTCAAAATATTCACTATAACACAAAATCTCCAATATTTGGAGGTTATTACTAACCACAAAATTCCAATATTACAACAACAAAGTATTTATAATGACACAAACTCTTAAATATTTGGAGGTTATCAGAAAACAACAAAACTCACTGACTATTGAAATTCACTCAAAATCACTGACTATTGAAATTCACTTGGATATCAACACAACAATAAGTTAATTTCAATTATTTCAAAGCACAAGTTTCAATGAGTTTCAATGTGTAAACAATGTCCCAAATCATTTAAGTTTCACTAAGTATTGAGTGCAAACTTATTAGCTAACCTTTTATTAGCTATTATTTTAGCAACAAACTTGTCAATATTCACAACTCAAATTTGCTAACAAACTAAATAATAATTATTATGAGCAAAGAAAGGCATCTGTTTACACTTTGGAACTTCAATACATGACAATTAATTACAAGACATGGAACCAATAACAAAAGGAATGCCCTTTACTTTTCAAATGCAAGTTAATTACCATTTACAAGTACAAATTAATCTAGTCCGGACCAGCTGGTCATCAAAACGGCACTGATTAATGGACAAAGTTTTGGCGTGGGCCTCTCAGGCCTTCAAACTACGCTACTGCTGCCAAGAAATGTTCAGTACACCCCTGCCTATACCGCGGAATCAGCTAGCGCAGTGGAAGCTGGTATTACTAATATAGACTCCGGACAAAAAAACTAGGTTTCAGCGGGGATGTAAACTGAACAATTGGACTGCGATACACAGCGGAGAGAATGTTAAGTAAGGTGAGGTTACATACGGGTCTGTGTGTCGAACGTCTCCAAGGCAGAAGTGGTGTAAGGGAGCGCGCGCGCCCCTGGGGTCCTTTCTTCTGCAGCCCTTACCAATTAGTCACCTTACTCACAACACAAATAACAGCGTTCCCAAGGCACTGGGCGCTTCAGCAATAGATACACAATGACACACACGGGGGAGCCTCTTTTATTACGATTTACAGTCCCGACAAAAAGCGCGTGGTGGACAATTATCTTTCTTTCAAAACTCCGCGACCAGCCCGATGGATGGCGTCAAAACCTTGGTCGTACAAAACGGGATCACATAGATAATTTAAGATTCAATTCAAATTCGATATGCCAGGCATATTCAACGCGAGCGATTTTTAACAAATTCAGCAAAATTAATCCGACATCTTGTTACAAGAATTTCAATCAAGTGTCACTGTCAACTTCAAGTGACAGCCAAATGTCAATTTGACGTGACATTAGAGACGCGTTCAGAAACGTCGATCTTTTCCGAACAATAAGGAAACTAAATAATGATCCTAAAATCGCTGATCGTCATTCCAATGTGACCACAAACCAGATCACCACTTACTCCAAACTGGGAAAGCTTCCACGAAAAGTCTCCAGAAGAAATTTACACGAGACCCTGGTAAAGAGGTTAACCACTTGGACGAGGCTTTTACAGAAACAGAGCTCAAGTTTGCCCTTGATAAGATCAAAGAAGGTAAAGTCGCTGGCTTTGACAACATCGGGGTCGAGCAGCTGAAACGGTTTGGTTTCGTTCTACTTATACAAAACTGTCATTTCTTCCATGGCCGCTTCCAAAGGGTATGTAATCTAATCACTGACGTTTTAGCCACCTACTTTTAATAAATGACATTTGTGGCAGAGAGTGTATATAAAACTTCTTTGAGATTATTTATTATTATGAGTTTATTATCTTTGATATAATATGTTAGTCAGTTTAAAGTTAGCCCGCCATTTGTTTATACTTTGTGCAATGAAATTTAAATAATGAAATAAATATTCCTCCTTCGGAAGTACTTGTACCTATGCAATATTTCATTAGAGTATCAAAAATTTTACTCCGACTATGCAAGTCTCCTTACAGAACTCCGCAAACTTATCTGACGCGGTGGTTAAATTTGAGAGTTAAAACTGTCAATACAGCTGACAGACTTTTCATTCTTTTTTATTGCTACCGGCGCCTCAACCATCGGTTTTAGATATTGTTGTGGGGATTTTGAATTTCGAATTTCAAAACCGCGAGAGCATTTCTTGCAAGAAATTGTATGCACGCTCTATTTTGTACTAATAATGGATAAGAGAATCAGTAATAAAAATGTTTTGAACCTGAAATTTACACAAAATGGTGCGGTTTATGTTCCTCACTCAAAGGAAAGAAGCTGGACTTCTCACAGTCTCATAAAATTGGTGTAATGGTGATATTAGATCAACTAGGTATATAAAATTCTTACGTCGGTTTTATTTCAAGAATTGCTTTTACATTATGTCTCTGTAAAAAACTTTTTCAACAAGCGAATTTCTTATTTCTTGATGCAATTTTTTACACCTACCTATCTTAACTTTCTCACATTTTCAATTTAGAGGAACCTAAAACGAACATAGTAGAAGTTAGAAACTTAGACTAATTATGTACCTACAACACAACAAAATATTGGTACTCAAATAGGTACAACTTTTATGGGCTCTTAAGTATCTTAGGCAATATTATCCGTCACTTTTATTTCAAACTATTGATGTTTGCTTTAGGTAATGAGTAAAATAACTTGTCCTAGGTTACATAGGGCTATGGTTATGCAATAAATGGCAAAGCACTCATCTATACCCAATCCTGAAGCGCTATTTCAATATTTCCTAGCAAAATAAGCATCATTGAAAAAAATTAAGGATCCTAGTGTGAGTTTTTTTTTTTCAATTTTGGCGCAATCGGAGCGTTACAGTCTCCACGTCCAAACGCCGCCAATGCCAGGCGGAGACTGAATAATTATGCTGCGAAACGGTGCACGATGCATTTTGGGATACTAGTTATTGACTATAAATATAACATAAAAAAAATTTAGTAACTTCCCTAGATATGACTAAGAATTACTTACACAAAAAAAATTAGCTTGATTACTCAACTAGTTATTGAGATAATTGAGTTTAAGACGGAAAAAAGGGGTCTTGAAAATATTTTTTTTTAGTACATTGTATTTATTTGATTCAAATAAATTTTAGTAACTTCCCTTCATAAAGAAAAGATCTATCACATATAATACTTTGGAAGGCCTAGCAATGATACTTTGTCAGGAAATTTAATTTAAAAACATTGAAAATTTTGAGTTTGATCGCCGCGATTGCCTTAAATATTTAATACAAATAGAAAATCTTTTTCACTTCTCATGCTCGTAAAGTTCGTGTTTATGTTGGGTATAGGCTGCATAAAATCGCTTTTTATGCTCTAGTGCATAAAGTAAAATCTTCGTCTAAGTCTCAGACTTTAAGACAAAGATCGTCAGGTAAACAGGCACACACGCAATTAAACTTCGTAAAATAAACTTATTATTTCATTCTGTTTCTTCAATTTTGTACATAATCCATGTTAAATTACTAAATTAATAAAACTAGGCAAAATTAATGAGTTTTCTAAGAAATAAGTATTTCAAGAGCATTATGGACTACGATTTAATGCTAAAGTCACTGTGCTACCAATGCCACGTATAAAAAAGAGAAAAAAAGTCTTCCCGCCAATATGGCGAAGTCTTTATTTTTTCTTTTTTGCAATATTGGTATTTATTTTCCTCACACTCTAAGTGAAAAGCAGAGTGTATAACTTGTACATAAAACCCATTTTACCCTCGAATTGACTATCCACCCTCGCCTACGGCTCGGATGGATATATACATCTCGGGTAAAATAGTACGTTTTATGCACTTGTTGTACAATCTACTATATTTGCTTGTAAACATGGTATAGAATCAATTGGAACTGATCTATAGTCTCGTTGTAGACAACGAGACTATACTTTAGATGAACAAGTGAAAGTCCACCTGCCCTCAGGTAATTTCTGTTTTGTAGTAGAATTCCCACATGTATTGTTTTTGTACACGCGTAAATTATAAACTTGTATACTAAACAGAACTAAAACGACCGACATCGCTCGAAGGATTGCTCAGTTGAAGTGGCAGTGGGCAGGACACATAGCGCGGAGAACCGATGGCCGTTGGGGCGGAAAGGTTCTCGAATGGCGACCGCGAACCGGACGACGTTCCGTGGGCAGGCCCCCTACAAGGTGGACCGACGATCTGGTCAAGGTCGCGGGAAGCCGCTGGATGCGGGCAGCGCAGGACCGATCGTTGTGGAGATCCTTGGGGGAGGCCTATGCCCAGCAGTGGGCGTCGTACGGTTGAAACGATGATGATGATGATACTAAACATGGCGATTTGCATGGTGGCAATACAATCAGGAAGCGGCTAGGCGAGTTCCACTTAACCACCGTCTGCACGCCAACGTGGATGGGGTATGCGTAAAAGCATTCCCCTCACTATAAAAAAAAAAAAAAATGGTGGCAATACAATAAATAGGAATCTATAATGTTTCGGTACCAATTGGTCTTGGTTTACACATCTTTGACAATAGTCCGAGTGATATCATGGATTTACCTTTTAAAGAGTTTACGAATTAATAAAAAAAATGTTCATTTTTAATAATAAAAATTGCATTAGGAGTGCAAGCAAGTAAAAATAATTGAAAAAGGCAATTATTTTATCTTTACAGATTCAATATCTAGAAGTTTATTGCTTCCTGTTCCTATACTTACATAGTTACATCAAAATAATCTTAAATCATGAAACTAAAGTTCCCAAACTGGATGTCTTGTAAGACTGCATGAATATCAAATAGGTACTGCTCATGTTGTACCGTCGTCGTCGGAGTTGGTCGAAGTTTCGCACGAGAACAGTGAATAGGTGCACACTTTAAACTTTGTTTCTCTTCACCTATTGATGAATAAGTACTCAATTAAGGCGATACTCGGAAAAAATGTGCTGAAGCGAGATAGCAATGAGAAAACGACGCGCGCGGGAGCGAGACCGATTTTGCAGATTAGGCAAAAAAAACAAAATCACTTCGTATTAAAAAACTACAGCGATTTTAAAAGAAATGCTTCTATACGATCCTCAATATTATTGGTGTCCACTAATTATACCAATTTCCAATAGTGTAAGTAACCCGATTTAAGAATAATCTTCAATTTTTTTATTTTTTAGAGGTCTTTTCGAAAAGAAAAAGAGTCGAGGCAAAATCATAAAATCGTGTTTTTGAAACTATACGATTCTAGATAAAGGTATGAAGAAATAAATATCTTATTACCAGATTTGTAACAACTGTAACCGTCCTATAGTTTTAAGCCAAAAAGTCCATATTTTTCCGAGTAGCGCCTTAAGCCGCTACTCGGAAAAAGTATAGACTTTTTGATATAAAACTTACGAAATACGAAATATCAAGATTATTCTTAAATGGGGTACCATATACTATTGAAAATTGGTTTAATTAGTGGACACCAATAATATTAAGGATCGTATAGAAGCATTTAAAAAAAATCGCTATAGTTTTTAATACGAAATGATTTTGTGTTTTTTTTGCGTAATCTGCAAAATCGGTCTCGCTCCCGCGCGCGTCGTTTTCTCATTGCTATCTTGTTTTAATAGTTTTTCCGAGTATCGCCTTATGCAAGTCTTATTGAACTTGAGTTTGTATACTTACATACACATGCCGTGGCAGCCTATAAATAAGACATCACTTAGAATTGTATCCCTTAGATAATATAATAATGTTTAGTTTTAAGTGAATGAACTTGTTGGTTGTCCATAAATAAATAAAATAATGAAGTATGATTGCAACATATTACACAAACAAGATGTTTGCATTATCGCGCATTTACAGAAAATTGGAACACACGCGTAGCATTCTCAGCAATCTAGAATAAGATCGCTTACTAAGATAATGTATCTTTAATTGTACTCAATATTATTATCTCAATATACATCTTGACACCGAACAAGTCACATCTTTTTTATTACCTTAGCCTCGGTAAAGCGTCATACCTCTTCATGGCGACCCTTTGCCAACCGAACTTATAAATTTTTGCGGGAAAATCATTACTACATGGAGCAGCAAAGCAAAATTTTCAACACCATACTAGCAGCAGTCTTCGTTGCGGTGCTATTTGGCTCTACACTTCTGTTCATCGCATTACTTGGGAAGACAAAACAATAATATGGGAGCACCACAAAGTAAAGAAGAAGTTATCATCGCACAAACCGCCAGCGGCGACGCCCAAGCAACGCAGAAAACTTCAAGCCAGCCCACTACAACAGAAATTTTACTATCCGTCATACTGCTTCTCATCGTTATACTCATCATTTACGCCTGCATCCGGAAAATTTGGGACCGAATTGTCAACCGACTCCGTAGAGAATTCAACAGCGCAGTTCTAAGAAACACAATATCTTCCGTGGAACTGGCAACGACGTCGACTCAACCATCAACGTAGACCAGGAGGTGTCCAGGGTAGAAACCCGGCCCATTGTACGAGGGGCAAGGGAAATCCCAGCCCGATCTTCAGTTAGCTGTTTCAAGCGGTCCAGGAACCCATCTTAGAAGTCTGAAGATCCTACACACTCAAGGAGCATGAGAAAACCCCCAGCCCGCAGCCCCAGCCCCCACACGCCACGCCGGTCACCACATACCTACTCATCGTGCAGAGACGTAATTATTTTATTCGCGCGCTATAATGCCACCGTAAGTCGTAAGTTATTTTATACCTAAACGTTTTAAATAATATGTAGGATTACATTTTTTTTCTTATTAGATAATGTCATTTATTATTTCCGATTTAAATGAATTGCATAAGAAACTATTGTATATTAAAGATAATTTAGTAAAACTAGGACCAGATAGACGTCAAAAAGAGTTAGGTTTTACGAAATTTAATGAAGCGAAACTTGAATACGCGAAATTAGAGTATATTTTAGCTCAAGTACATAATTTAGTTGAAAAATCGGAGGTATCAACTAAAGATATAACTTTAATTAATAAAATAGCAAATGACATTCAGATCATTTATGACAAAATTATTTCTTTAGAGACTTTAAGTGTTAGTAGTATTTCAAAAATGGCAGAAAAAGATAAATTTGACTTGAAGACAGCCATTGCACTTTTACCAACGATGACAGGTCAAGAACACGTCACTAAATCTCTAATTGATGGTATACAATTATATAGTTCAATGATCAGCGATGCTACTCATGGGTTACTTATTGATTTTGTGATTAAAACTAGGCTCTCTCCTAGCGCAAAATTACGTTTAAAAAGTAGTTATCCAACTATTAAAGATTTAATTAGAGATATGAATACGCATTTGATTCAGAAAAAATCTGCTGTTGCTATCCAACACAAATTACAAAACTGTCGTCAAGGTCATAGGTCGATCGAGTCGTTCGGCTCGGAACTAGAACAACTTTTTGTGAATTTAACCATAGCACAAGCGGATGACGACGCTACTAAGTTTGAAGTATTGCGTCCCATTAATGAAAAGGTTGCAATCAAGCGCTTTTCAGATGGATTAGTGAATCAAAAGCTTAGTACTATCATAGCATCACGTCACTTTGATTCTTTACCAGAGGCTATAAGAACTGCCCTAGACGAGCAGTCAATGTCTACCAGACACGAGGAAGTTATGAACATTAAAAAGTTTCATACTCGTAATTTCTCACGCACACCTACTAATTATCCGCGTCAGCCAAGTAATTATTCTAATAAATATAGTTACTATAATAGATTTAGCGCAAACAATAGGTACGCTGCCGGAAACACGAGACCACAACAAGGTAAGTACATGTCGCGAGACTCCCGCGCCGCGCAAGGAACACAATCACGTTCACGTGACCGCGGTCGGCCGAGCCCGCGCCCGCCGCGCTCAGCTGTGCCTTTTCAACGTGTGCAGTACGCTAGCCACGAGCAATCGACCAATAGTGAGTCACAAGCGCGTTCTGAGCCCCAGAACGATAATAATTTAGATTTTTTTCGTTCCTACTGAAAATTATGTTTTAAACTACAATAATAGTAGTACCGTAACTTTTAACGTAAGTAATAGCAATATCGATCTTTTAGTCGATAGCGGAGCAAGCCTTTGTGTTTTAAAATACGAATGGTTATGCGATTATCCGAAGTTATTGAATTTAATTACATTTGAGAAGTTAGTTATAAAAGGTGTTAGCGGTAAACTAGTATCTGAAGGATATATTTACTTAGATTTGTCTTATAATGGGTTAGTTTTTAGAGAAAAAATGTATGTGTTTAAAAATATGTCTTGTTCTGCAAATGGTATTTTAGGTGATAATTTTTTGAAACGCTATCAAGCTATAATTAACTATAAAGAAAATACTTTGCTTTTAACTAAAGATAGTAATTATGTGTCTATACCTATATTGAGTCACTATAGACATTTGATACCGCCACGATGTGAGGTAATAAAATATATACCTACATCGTTAGGCGACGATTGTGTTTGTTTATCTAAAGAGATACAGAAAGGAGTTTTTATAGGAAGTATAATAGCGAAACCTTGTAATGGTCGCATGCCAGTAAGGATATTAAACACCACTGAGAAAGAAGTTGATCTAGATCTTACCGATTTAGAGACTTTTTCATTGAATGATTTTGAAGTCTGTAATTTTGAAAAAGAGGAGGTTTCTGTCGATCGTGTAAAAACATTATTAGGATTATTAAATTTACCTGAACTGAATTTAGAAGAAAAACGAAGTATTGAAAGTATTTGCGCTAAGTACGCAGATGTTTTTCATCTGCCAGGCGACAAACTCTCTTGTACAAACCTAATGACCCATAATATAACTTTAAAACCTAATGTCTCGCCAGTTTATGTCAAGCCACATAGATTACCGTTCGCACTAAGGAAGGAAGTTCAGAAACAGATAGATATTATGCTCGAAAATGATATTATAGAAGAGGCTACGTCAGAGTGGTCTAGTCCCGTCTTGCTTGTACCGAAAAAAACAGATAGGTCAAACGAGAAACAATGGCGATTAGTTATAGATTACAGGCAGTTAAATAATCGTATTGAGGACGACAAATTCCCTTTGCCTAATATAACTGATATCTTAGATTCGCTTGCAAATAACATTTATTTTTCAAAATTAGACCTTTCGCAAAGCTATTATCAGTTATCTTTAAGCGAAGATTCACGAAAGTACACAGCTTTCACTGCTGGTGATAAAATTTTTCAGATGAAACGCTGTCCCATGGGTCTCCGGACATCTGCGAGTGTATTTTCACGTCTTATGACTATTGCAATGTCAGGCTTAAATTATAAAAAGGCTTTTATTTATTTAGATGATTGCGTAATTTTCGGGAAATCTATAGAAAACCACAATAAAAACTTAATTAGTATACTAGAGAGATTTAGAAAAGTTAACTTAAAATTAAATCCTATGAAGTGTGAATTTTTGCGAAACGAAATAATATATCTAGGACACAAAATAACTTCTGATGGAATTTTACCAGATGAAAGTAAAATTGCAACCATGCAAAACTATCCAGTGCCGATGAACTGCGACGATGTCAATCGTTTTGTCGCGTTTGCAAATTACTACAGACGATTCATACCGAACTTTGCAAACATTGTTTATCCTTTAAATCAATTAAGAAAAAAGAATGTACAGTTTCTATGGTCATCAGAGTGTCAAACGGCATTTGAAAAATTAAAATCAGCATTAATTCAACCCCCTATTTTATCTTATCCAGATTTTTCAGAAAGTAACATCTTTCGGCTACAAACAGATGCTTGTAAGACAGGTTTAGGATCTGTTTTATCTAACATGAACGGTCAAGTAGTCGCGTATGCGAGTAGAAACCTGAAACCCGCCGAGACGAGATATCCCATCATAGAATTAGAACTTTTAGCAATTGTTTGGTCTGTGAGACATTTTCGCCCTTATTTATATGGACGTAAATTTAAAATTATAACAGACCACAAACCGTTAATTTATTTATTTAACTTGAAAGACCCAACAAGCAGACTTACTAAATTCCGATTATTCCTAGAGGAGTATGATTTTGAAATAGAGTATGTTCCAGGACGAAACAATGCAGCTGCAGACGCATTGAGTCGCATACCTATTACATCTTCTACTTTAAAATCATTACATCAAAACACAGTATCAGTTTTAACTAGAGCACAAAGTAAAAAATTAAAAACCCCCACTGATTCTTCTTCAGAGAGCTCCACCAGCACTAGGCCTGATCAACCTATTGCGGTAGAACTTCTCAAGAAACCCGATGACGTAACTGAATTAAGTTTTAATCAATTAAAGTTTGACAATTATTCAAAGTCTAAAGATAGCATTATTTCTAATGCAAGTTGTTACGTTTACGTACCTTCGCAATCAGCGATATATCTGAGTACCCGATCGTCATCTACCCCAGAGGTGTTAGCGAGGGACTTAGAGTCATTATGTCAAAAAATAGGCATACATGAGGTACTTATTATTAAAGAAAAATGTAACGAGAGTAAAATCAAAAGTCTTGTACAAGCAACAAAAAGAATTAACTCTGTTACCCCGCGCTTTCTCATAACAAAAAATATATTAAGAATATATGATAGTGAACAAAAAAGAGTAATACTAAATGATTTCCATCTATTACCTACCAGCGGACACGCAGGAGTTAATAGAATGATGAACAACATTAAGCAATATTATTTTTGGCCAGGTTTGAGTAATGATGTAAAACTTTTTGTTAAAAATTGCCATCAATGTCAATATCATAAGCATAGTAATAAACATATTAAGCAGCCCTTAACCATAACATCAACAGCCCACTCATCATTCGAAAGAATTAGTTTGGATATAATGGGTCCACTCGATGTTGATGACTATAATAATAAATATGTATTGACATTACAATGCGATTTAACCAAATTCGTTGAAGCGTATCCATTACCTAGTAAAGACTCGGTCACAGTTGCTCAATCTTTTACCAATAATTTCATTTTACGTTATGGTATTCCTAGAGAAATATTGACTGACCAGGGAACCGAATTCATGTCATCAGTGATGTCCGAAACATGTTCTCTATTACATATTAAAAAATTAAATTCTACGGCGTACCATCACGAAACTGTAGGCGCTTTAGAAAATACTCATAAAACCCTAGGAGCTTTTCTGAGAATCCAGTGTAATAATTATAAACATAACTGGAGCACCTGGATTCCATATTGGTGTTTTTCTTTTAATACCACAGTGCATAGTGAAACTAAATATACGCCTTTCGAATTAGTTTTTGGAAAAATTTGTAACCTTCCAAATAATTTACAATCAGAAATCGACCCCTTATATAACTATGACAGTTATCCCCGAGAACTTAAGTATCGTTTACAACAAGCGCAATCCGACGCACGACGTAACTTGATACAATCTAAAGAGAAAAGAAAATTATTGTATGATAAAACTAGCAATAATGTTACCTATCAGTTAGGCGATTTGTTATTATTAAAGAACCAAGTAGGAAATAAATTAGATAGTATTTACAATGGCCCTTATAAAGTTTTAAGAGATATGACGTCTAATGTAGAAATTTTAAAAGAAAATAAAGCTATAATTGTGCATAAGAATAATACCAAACCATTCAATAAATAACTATTTTATTTGATACGTAATTATAAGTATAGGTACTTAATTACATACCATGTTACTTAACACTTTGTTATTGTTATGATTAAGTGAAAAATGTGAAGCTTCCGTTTTAATTCAATACCATTTCAATTCGATACCATTTTAATTAGATACAATTTTAATTAGGTATATTGTTTATATTGTAAAACGTTTTTGTATTAGTACGATTTAATAAATGAAATAGTTTTAACTTTGCTATGTTGATAATGTTTAAATTTTGTTTACTTATTTTACTTAAGTAATTAAATTTTGGTTAAGTTCGTTAAAGTCAATGTTACGAGTCTGTTCCTTTTTGCAGGGAGGGGATGATCCTTCCACTTTTTCAGGGGAGATGAAGTATGATTGCAACATATTACACAAACAAGATGTTTGCATTATCGCGCATTTACAGAAAATTGGAACACACGCGTAGCATTCTCAGCAATCTAGAATAAGATCGCTTACTAAGATAATGTATCTTTAATTGTACTCAATATTATTATCTCAATATACATCTTGACACCGAACAAGTCACATCTTTTTTATTACCTTAGCCTCGGTAAAGCGTCATACCTCTTCAATAAAACTCTTTTATACAAATTACATATAGTAGGTACAGTCGAAACAAATTAAACCGTGAGGTGACCCACCATTAGTTAATTTTCCTACAAATATTAAAATACAAAAAAGTCGAAATTCAAACTCGTTGACATTGACACTGGGCCCCGATCGCGGTATTTCTATGACGCATTAGTCAAGTGTACGTGCAGTTGAAGTGCAGTTGACGTGCAAAACCGTTTTTGATAACGCGCGGCTTTGACAGTGCGACATCGTTTTCTGTTCCGGTTATAATCTTATTTTTATTTTTTTATTTTTTATTTATTGGGGTCAACAAACAGTTTCACAATAGGAAATATTAAACTAATTTTACAAAATATATTAAATTATTGTGAGACCAACACCGTCAACCACAGCTTTATTTACTAATTATGTTGAGCGAGGGTGCACCCACAAGAAAGTAATCTACATAGAAAGGAAAAGAAGAGGAAGAAGGAAAAATATCTATTTGTACTAATAATATATCCATAACAAGGTATATGATAAACAGCAACGGTTAAGGTGTTGTTTTCACTTCCAATAAACAATTAACTACAGCCTTTTTGAAAGAAGGTTTGCTTGTGTTAAACATATCCAAGGCAGCAAAGTGCTTATTGTAAGCATCAGTCAGACGTGCAATGGGGGAGCGTTTGCCTGCATTAGTGCGGTATCTTGGTGTTGTAAAGAGTTTCTGAGTTCGGCAAGCACGCACTTGCGGCCTGACTGGTACTTGGTAACGAACCTTACTAACTATGTCATTACAATCATATTTATTATTGCAAAAATCATGCAGTAACATAACCTCCAGCTGGAGTCTTCTAGACTTAAGACTAAGCAAGCGAAATTTTTTTAATAGTGATAAATAAGGTAAGCGACTACGATAACATTTATAGTACATACATCGCAGGTATTTCTTCTGGACTTTTTCAAGGCGGTCAGAATATTTAATGTAAAACGGGTCCCAAATGGCGGTGGCGTATTCTAACTGCGAGCGTATCAGTGATTTATAAAGATATAGGTATGTGCTAGGGCGCTTAAATTCAGTACTAGCTCTGATAACAAAACCATACATTTTGAATGCCCTTCTGCAGACATCATCAATGTGTTCATCAAGGGTAAGTTTACTATCCAACAAAACTCCAAGATCCCTAATTTTTTCGACTCTGTCTAGGTTAGTGCCACATAGTGAATAATCAAACTTACTTGTTTCTTTTTTCTTAGTAAAGCTGATACACTTGCATTTATTCAAGTTAAGTTCGAGTTTATTATCACTGCAATAACTAGTTAATCGATTCAGGTCATCTTGGAATCTATGTTGGTCCGATATATTTTTCACACTTCGGTATATTTTAAGGTCATCGGCATATAGTAAATAGTTACAGTTTTTGAAACAGGTGTCAATGTCGTTAATAAATAAAATGAAAAGTAATGGACCGATAATCGAGCCTTGTGGAACCCCAGAGGTTACAGTTATTGTTTTCGATTCATAACCTTTAATAACCACCTTTTGAGTTCTATTCAAAACGTATGATTTGAACCATCTCCATAGGCTACCACGTATGCCATTGTATGCAATCTTTTGTAACAGGATTTTGTGGTCAACTCGGTCAAAAGCTTTCTTAAAATCCGTGTACACTGCATCCGTCTGCATATTAGCATCCATATTTTCAAAAAGCTGAGTTGTATAAATAGTCAAGTTAGTGACAGTTGATCGTCTAGATACAAAACCATGTTGTTGTGGGAGTATGTATCTATGCAAATGAGAATACAGGATGCTGCGTACAAGTCTTTCGAGTAGCTTTGCCAAGATAGGCAGTATGGAGATAGGACGATAGTTTGTAACATCTCTCTTCGATCCACCCTTATGAACCGGAATAACCTTAGCAGACTTCCATAGTGTAGGAAATACCCCTTCCTTCAAGCATTTGTTATACAGGATACATAAAGGTATACAGATAGTTGTGGCAGTATTTTTGAGAAAAATTGGCGGTAAGTTATCAGTACCTGGGCCTTTGGAAACGTCTAAAGATTTTAACTCTTCCAAAATACTATCGGATGATAACGTTAAATCACTAAAAATAGAACTTGAGTGTGTTTTAGAGTCCAAATCAGATATTTGATCCAAACTATAAGAATCTGATAGATTAGAGGATTGGTATACTGACTGAAAAAAGTTCGAAAAGAGATTGCAAATATCTTCAGGTCTATTCGCATTGGAGTTCACGTAATGTACACTGTTAGGGATGTTATTGTCCCTTTTACGGTTACTTAAATAAGCCCAGAAATACTTCACGTTCTCCTTCACACCATCCTCAACCCTGGCAATATAACTCTTATAGCATTCACTAGCTTTATTTTTGAATCTTTTTCGATAAATAGAAAAATTTGAATAATCAGAGAGATTCCTGTATTGCTTCCACTTAATCCACGCATCATTCTTATTTTTATGTATGTGTTTAAGGGATGAACTAAACCATACAGGAAAATTATTATTTGATATTATTTTTAAAGGGATATGTTTTCGAATAATATTATAAACGTGTTCATAAAAAATGTCAACACACATTTCCGTATCTTTATTTAAAAATATATTTTCCCAGTCTATTTCCAAGATTTCCCTATTGATATCCTTATAGTTGGCATTTCTAAAACAATATCTAGTCTGCGTCTCGTTCATAATATTGGATGCATAAGTCTGGCTAATTGGAAAAAGTACGTAGTAAGCTGGGTGGTAAGCATCTAACGGGACTAATGAGTCAGGAGTGCTAAAAGATTTACAATTAGGCACATTTGTGATACATAAGTCTAATAAGCGGTCCTTGTTATTTTTAAATATATTTACTTGTGTGCAATCAAAAATAAACATAAAGTCCAACAAGTACGAATGTGGAGGCCCAACGTAGCCTAACGGCGATGGTTTAGCCAGGTATCCATCGATATCCCATTCGAGATTAGGCATATTGAATCTTGTATCTTAGGAACTAAAACAGTTTTCATACGACACAGTCTATTTTGACAGCTAATTTCGTATTGCAAGTGGTTCCTCTGTCACGGATGTCACCGGATCAGAGAGGATTGTAGGACTATAGGTTTGCGTGACGTGTGCGTCGTTATGTCATTACGGCAATACGAAGTCAAATGTCAAGACCCAAATGCGATAAAGACGCGCTGCATAGAATTACGGCGATTGGCCCGCTGAGCTTTATAGTTTTGAAGCTTTCAAACAAAATTTTTCAAAAAAAATTAAACCGCCTTCAAAACAAAACTGCAAACAAAAACTCATTTCCCAAAAACACGTAAAAGTGAAAAATAAATTGAATCATTCAATTCAAAGTACGAAAGTGCGGTACTTTTTCTAATTAATCTTGAACTTACTGATCTGATTGAAGTCGGTGTCAAGCCAAATAGATATTAATATTAATATGTATTTGATAGGTTACAATTTACACCACTCTGCGCATGAGATATTGTTTATTATTGTTTCACTATTTTGAAATTAAATGAAATTGAATTTTAAGTATTCGTTCTTGTTACTTTCGGCTTGACACCGACTTCAATCAGATCAGTAAGTTCAAGATTAATTAGAAAAAGTACCGCACTTTCGTACTTTGAATTGAATGATTCAATTTATTTTTCACTTTTACGTGTTTTTGGGAAATGAGTTTTTGTTTGCAGTTTTGTGCATATACGCCGTACGCCTTTTTCTGAGTCAGTCGCATACCAGTTGCTCCGAGTTGTTTTATTCGATAAAAGTGCAAAAATCGGTTGTTCTTGTTTGGATCAATTATAGTTATATGCCGTACAAAGTGCTTGTTATTTTGTGCTAAACAGCTTCAAAATCGCTATACGATTGTGCTTGCTATTTCAAAAATAAGATTTTTAATTGCTATAAATTTTGTGTTTGTGACCGTGAAGTGTCCTTGGAGAACAATAGCAAGGTCGTCACACAAGACTTTGCGAGTTGAAAGAACACTTACAAGACCAATATAACGCTTTATTTCGTCAACTTTTCTATAACGCGCCTGGTGGCTCGCACTACGTTTTGGTCTGACTGCCGACTATCCAGAGTTCAAATCCAAGAAGAAACTTTTAATTTTTTATTTTTTATTTTTGCTAGACCATCTTTAAGAGATCAAACTAGAGTCTGCAGACTACAGAAAAAGAAAAAAAAAAATTTTTTTCGAAGAAAACTTTTTTTTTTTTTGAATAACGAAGTCTCATTATGTTGTCAGCGGGTTCTTTGGAATGTGCGGGATGCCCCAACAGCACAGCAGGAACGACCACCTTACAATGCAAACGCTGCAAGGATAATTATCATCTGCAATGCACCGTATTTTCTCCTGCAGAATTCAACGCTATGTCTGAAGAATTTAAAAACGCCTGGATATGTGACTTTTGCCGTAGTAGTGCACCAAAGAAGGGGGACAACACTAATACTCCTATAAGAGCGAAAATACCTACACCAGCTAAAGATAGCTATGTGACTATACGTTCGAAATCTCCCAGCTGCGCCTGCCTATCCGCTGACGCCGTCAGAGATATAATAAGAGAAGAAATACATTCTGCTCTCGTCGCTGCAGTTACCCCGAAAATAAGCGAGTTGCAGAATATGATTGCCGGCTTTGAGTCCACTCTTTCCTTTTTCAACCGCGATCTCGAAGATATAAAAGCGCAACATGCCAATCAGACTATCGAATTATCGGAGATTAAGAAAGAGAACCAGTCGTTACGTACCTCTTATCAAAATCTTTCTGCAAAACTTGCACAGCTGGAGCTACAAACAAGGGCTACAAATATCGAATTACAGTGTGTACCTGAAAATAAACAGGAGAACCTCGTTAACACTGTAATGCAGCTCTCCAAAGTTATTGGCTGCCCCATCAACGAGTCCAACATTCATTTTAGTGCAAGACTGTCTAAAATGGATAAAAAAAGCCCTCGTCCCAGATCCATTTTGGTAAAGTTTAACAGTCCACGTATACGAGACCAGTTCCTTGCGGCTACCATAACATTTAACAAGAAAAACTCTAATGAGAAGCTGAACACCAGCCATTTAGGAATTGGCGGCACAAAAAAAGTGCCTATCTATGTCTCCGAGCATTTGACTCCAGAAACTAAATTATTGTATGCTGCCACTCGGCGCATGGTGAAGGAGCTGAAATATAAATTTGTTTGGGTTCGCGATGGAAAAATATTTGTGAGAAAGAACGAAGAAACCAACTATGTCTTCATACGCAACCACGAGACTCTTAATAATTTGTCATAAAGTGCGCTAAATTTGTGTAATAATTACTTATGGGCCCCTTTAGTAATATTAATGTTTATTATCAAAATGTTAGAGGTCTAAGAACAAAAACTGTCGACATTTTTAACAACGTAGTATGTAACGCATTTGATATTATTATACTTACGGAGACTTGGCTGAACTCTGGTGTTTCTGATGGAGAAATTGTTGACGATAGGTATGTTGTCTACAGGCGCGATCGCAGAGATACTGGGTTTCACTCTTTAAAAGAAGGAGGAGGAGTGCTTATTGCTGTCTCTAAGAGATTTTCCTCTAGGCGCGTTCAATCTTGGGAATCTGATTGTGAGGACCTTTGGGTATGTCTCGAATGTCGTAGTTCTGACTCAACAAAATTGGACATAAATATCTGTGGGGTATATTTGCCACCTCCATTGAAAACTCATATTTTGAAACACTTTCTTGATAATTGTAACAGAGTCATGGAGATGGTTAAAGGTATCACTTTGTTTGTCGGTGACTTCAACTTAAGCGGTATATCATGGCTTGGTGACACTAGCGCAGGCCTCACTCCTAGCTACTCAGGCAGCATATTGCATAGCATGCTTATTGATTTTATCTCTTTGAATAGTTTAGAACAGTATAACGATATTCCCAATAACAAAAACAACATTCTCGATCTTATTCTTTGCAATAAACAAATTGTTGATGTAGCTGTTAATCACGATCCCCTGACTGTCGTAGACCCGATTCATCCTCCAATGAACTTTTCAGTGCAGTATAGTGGCTTAAAGACCCTACACCCTAACTCCGAGGAACGATTTCGCTTCTATAGGGCGGATTACGATAGTATCAACAATGAGTTGAATGATCTGCCTTGGCATGACATTATGTCTGAGTGTGACTGCGTTGACGACATGTTAGAAATTTTCTATGAGGTAATACGGGCTCTTATCGTTAAGTATGTACCCAAGTCAAGACCGCGTAATGGTAAATACCCTTACTGGTTTACTAATTCATTGATTGGATGCCTAAGAGAAAAGCACAGATTTCGTCTGCGTGTGCGTAAATATAACAATAATCCTCGAGATGTTCTGTCTTTCCGGCTTTTGAGACAGAGGTGCCATGCCCTATTGTCTTCTTCCTACGCAAGTTATTTGGCGCGATTGGAGGCTTCCTTAAGGTCAAACCCAAAACTAATTTGGAATTTTGTAAAAAATAAAAGCAAACCTAAATCCTCGATACCAGGTTCAATGTCTAACGGTCCTGATACAAAGTCTGACGGTACTGGAATCTGCAATTTGTTTGCGGATCACTTCTCTTCGGTTTTTACTACAGGATCAGGGTTAAAATCTTTTAATATGATTGGCCAGAATTGTTCCAATTATCTTAACGCTCTATCATTCTCCCCCGACGATGTTTATAGAGCTTTAAAAAGACTTGATTCACGGAAGGGAGCTGGAGCCGACGGTATTCCTGCTATTTTTGCGAAAACCTGCGCAAGGAGCCTGGCCCTTCCTCTATCTTTAATTTTTAATAAATCTCTAGTGGATGGAGTCTTTCCCGCGGCTTGGAAAAGTTCACTAATCTTGCCTCTGTTCAAGAGCGGGGATAGGAGCTCTGTCAAAAACTACAGGCCTATCTCAATCTTGTGTACCTTTGCGAAGCTTTTTGAGTCTCTTGTATACCCTTCAATGTCGTCGTTATTTAAACATACAATCATCGAACAACAACATGGTTTTACTAAGGCAAAATCCACCACTACCAACCTTGTTTCTTTTGTCGAGGGTATTACAGGAGCTCTTGACTGCGGCCATTCCATCGATACTGTCTACACTGACTTTAGTAAAGCGTTTGACAGAGTGAATCACGCTCTTCTCGTCAAGAAGCTGGAAGCAGCCGGTATCTCAGGTTCGCTTTTGAGCTGGTGCAAATCATATCTGCACGGCAGAAGATCTTCGGTTGTGGTTAACGGGTACTCGTCTGAATCTTTCACAGCAACTTCGGGCGTTCCACAGGGCTCACACTTGGGCCCCCTGTTTTTCAATGTTTTTATTAACGACATTCAGTCAAGTATTCGTTTTTCAAAATACTGTTTGTATGCCGACGACCTTAAGATTTTTAGACCTGTTGACTCTGATTCTGATGTTGCCTTGCTTCAAGCCGACATTGATAGTTTGGTATCCTGGTGCAGTATGAATGATATGAAACTGAACTGTTCAAAGTGTTTCATAACCAGGTTCACGCGGAAAAAGCAAGCACTGCAGCGTTCTTACCGCCTAAATGGAACAATTCTTTCCGAAGTCGACCAGGTACGGGATTTGGGCGTCGTTTTGGACTCAAAACTACGTTTTCATAAACATATCGACTGTATAATACAGAAAAGCCTGAAAGTTCTGGGATTTTTAATAAGGAACTGTAGACAATTTAAAAACCCCAGGACTAAATTAAGTCTGTACTCCGCCTTGGTGCGCAGCAATTTAGAGTATTCTTGTGTGGTGTGGAACCCAAATTATGACGTTTATGTGAAGAGGATCGAACAGGTACAGAAACGGTTTTTATGGCACCTATCATATGGCTGTAACTTGGCTAAAAAATTACCAAGTTATAGCGAAAGACTTGAACATTTTAAGCTCGTTTCGCTGCAAAATCGACGCCGCCTTTTAGATCTTACCTTTTTGCATAAGCTAGTCGGAGGGTTCATTGACGCGCCTGAATTACTGGCATCTATAAATATTCGTGCACCATCTCGGCTTCCTAGGCTTACCGCATATAAACCGTTTGTGGAAAAAAAGGCTTATTCGCGTCACGGTCGCTTCTCTCCACTGAATAGAGTTGTACTTACTTACAACAGCTTGCACAGCAGCCTTACGCGGTTTGGAAATGCGGTGCGGGTAAATAAGGCTCCTAAGTTCAGTCAACCATCCTCTTACCCTGACGTTGATATTTTTTCAGACTCATTAGTAAAATTTAAGAAAAACGTTATATTGTGTCTTGACATAGCTTAAATTATTATTATTTTATTTTACTTCTCTTTCACTCTTTTTAATTTTTATTTTTTTTCACTTAAGTGTAGGTAGGTACTTAATTGTTTTCAAATAATTTAATGGTAAACTTATTTGCTTTTATTATTATTATTGTAACTTTTTATATATAATCCATAAATCTGACATCGTAATCTAGACATTGATATTTTGCTGTTTTTATATTATTATTACATAATTGACATTGATATTTTTTTTTTACATTGACTATTTGATATATATTTGTTTAATGCTTCTGACTTTTTTTTGTTTTTCTAATTTTCAATAATAAAATTTATGTAAGTACTATAAAATCATAATCTCACATTAAGAACACTTTTATTATAGGTATTAAATTAATAGCGGCTACTCTCATTATGCATTTGTGTAGTACCTGTAACTGAGATAGCATTTAGCTCTGTAACTTTGCATTTTAGTTATAATTGTATTTATTGATGTATATCTTGTTGGTGCTGAATAAATAAATATAAATATAAATATATCTAAATTAGAACTCAGACAAGCACCACCCTCCAACTCTTAACTGTTATGCAGTTTCCTTCCACCATCAGCTAACCTAAATTACTTGAAAGAATACAACCTAAAGTTCTATTTGCGCTTGTAGTACTTAAAAACATACTTTAACTCCTAAGCGTTAAAGAGTTTTACCTTCCATCATCAGCTTAACTAAATAACCTGAAAGGTAACAACTACAAATATTTACGTATCAACGATATTTAAAGAATTATCCTCCAACTCCTAACTATTGAGGAGTTGTACCTTCCATCACCAGCTCATCATCGTTAGATGATGACTACCAGTCGCAAATACTTACTTGAAAATTACTTATGAACCTTAAAGGAATCGTATTGCGTCCGTAACATATTTAGTATTTAATTAATGTTTTCGATGGCCATATGTGGTCTTCATCATCAGTTACTCTTCACCAAATGGTGCTTACCGAAAGCAAATGCACGAGTTACTTAAGAAAATACCAAAATCGCTATAGGTGTGCCTATAATATTTGAAGAGTTCCCTTGATTTCTCCAGGATGCCATCATCAGATCCTGACCGTATAACAATGGGACCAATTTGTAACTATATGCTTTCAAACCAAAAAAGAATTTCTAAAATCGGTTTATAATTGACAAAGTTATGAGGTAACAAACATTAAAAAAAAAAAAAAAAAAATTCAACCGAACTGAGAACCTCCGTCTTTTTTTGAAGTCGGTTAAAAATATTAGCAAATGGGTCATGGTTGAATTGTTTCGACTGTACAAATCAATATCAATAATATTTAATTAAAAGGTATAGTCGAACCAACAATCAAGAGCCATTTAATGTCCCTTTTCCCCCTCTATGGGGCACAGACCTTTATTGATGGATAGGAGGAATGGGCTATGACCCACCACGAGGGCACAATGTGGATTGGTGGGTACTAACGACTACAACAACATCCAGGACCAACTTACAGTTAAAAGTGCCTTCCGAAGCATGGAGGAGCTCGAGAGACTAATGTTTGGCTACCCATCCGGTGACAGACCATTATGAAAGTTGCTTGACCTCAGTGATCTATGTTGTTGACTTGTGTCAGCTATGTTGCGCTCGAAATTACATGATGATTTTTGAGTTGATTTATGTTATTTTAGCTATATTTGTTGAATCTGTATCTTGTGTATTTTTTATGTTTGTGTCTGAAGGGACAAATAAATGTCCGAAATTGATAATTAAAGGTACTACGGTTGCTTTTGCATGAAAAGCTGTCTGAAAGACAATCAGACTTATTATCTCGCTTATTTCGCTTCCAAATAAAAAATACCACACTTGAGTGATTGTGATATGAAAACCAAACCTGAAACAAACGGGAAAAATGAAACGTAAAGAATTGATGAGGATCCAACAACAGGCTGCGACAGCGAACGTGCTTAACAGCGGTTACAGGCAGGATATAACGATCGGGTTTCCAACGGATAGACAATTTTTATTTTGTAACTATTGGTCGAAGAAAAGCATTGGCTTTTCCCCAACGGACTCGCTGTCACACCGTTTTGTCACACTGGTGTGACTACGAAGATTTTTTTTCTATTTTTCACACTGGTGTGACTACGAAGATTTTTTTCCTATTTTTCACACTGGTGTGACTACGAAGATTTTTCTTCCTAATAGTCACACCATTTTCAAAAAATCATACTTGACGTAAATCACTAAACTTGATAATTTGATACCAGTTAATACTTGATAATTCCATAGAGAACATTTTCTCGCAGACCCACTGCACAAGAAATGTCTTTCTCGACAGTTAGAATACGTATTATATTAAGATATTATTAGCTGAAAGTACCAGGGTTGCATAGCTAACCAGGAGTTATTTTAGATGTTTTGAGTTTTATAGGCAGCAGCATTTTAAGTAGGTATACTCGTAATAACTTCTGGTTGCTTAGGCTGCCCTGGTACTTTTTGTTCAATATTTTTCCAATGTGCCTAGTGCCTAGTACTTCATTCGACTCAGGAGGGCTACTTATCCTTTATGCAGTAGTAATGTGGGGAAAAAATCTCCCGTGTTACTACTACAGCCGTTAGTTACTAAAGGCGGTTAATAAAAGTTGCCCCCCTTACTATCAGTAGTAAGGTCTGGTAGTAAGGAGGGTAACGAAAGATATTGTCGGTAATGTCATAAAATAAATAGGTATTTTTTATTTTCGTTTCTATGTTGTATGTTAAAAAGAACCTATTTAAAATTAAAATGTTAAGGCGATACTCGGAAAACTTATGCTAAAGCGAGATAGCAATGAGAAAACGACGCGCGCGGGAGCGAGACCGATTTTGCCGATTACGCAAAAAAAACACAAAATCACTTCGTATTCAAAAACTATAGCGATTTTAAAAAAATGCTTCTATACGATCCTAAATATTATTGGTGTACACTTATTAAACCAATTTTCAATAGTATATGTATCCCCATTTAAGAATAATCTTGATATTTCTTATTTTTTAGAGGTGTTTTCGAAAATAAAAAGTGTCGAGCCAAAATCATAAAATCGTGTTTCTGAAACTATACGATTCTAGATAAAGGTATGAAGCAATATATATCTTATTACCAGATTTATAACAACTCTAACCGTCCTATAGTTTTATATCAAAGAGTCCATACTTTTTCCGAGTAGCGCCTTAAAGTACCTACTTACCTACCTTTTTATACTATGCAAAGAATTTTTTTCATGTTTTGTTTAAGTTTATTAGATTAAATAAGTATTATGTACTAGGTACATGTTTTGTTTTATTTTAAAATCTGACGAATGCAAAGTTTGCAATCCATGTTATAAAATATGCACATACAGGGTATTTAATTTCCCCGCACTAGTAGTGTGACATCAAGTCTCATCTCATCTACGAAGAAAACAATTCTTCGTAGTCACACCAGTGTGTCAAAACGGTGTGACAGCGAGTCCGTTGGGGGCTTTTCCTGATAGTTTTGTTTTCCTGATCGTTATGACGACTTCCGTGCCCGAGTGGTGTACGCACCGGTTTTCAAGGTGACGCTATCTCTAGATAAGAGGTCCCGGGTTCGATTCGGGTCGGGTAAATATTGAAGTTAATGTTGGGAACATTACACTTGAAGTTGTTGACCACTATGTCTACCTAGGACAGACAATCCAATTAGGTAAGTCCAACTTCGAGAAAGAGATCTCTCGTCGAATCCAGCTCGGATGGGCAGCGTTTGGGAAGCTCCGGCATATATTTGCGTCCAAAATTCCTCAATGTCTCAAGACTAAGGTCTTTGACCAGTGTGTGTTGCCAGTTATGACTTATGGAAGCGAGACGTGGTCTTTTACTATGGGTCTCATAAGAAGGCTCAAGGTTACCCAGCGAGCAATGGAGAGAGCGATGCTTGGTATTTCCCTGCTCGATCGAATCAGAAATGATGAGATCCGCAGGAGAACTAAAACGACCGACATCGCTCAAAGGATTGCTCAGTTGAAGTGGCAGTGGGCGGGACACATAGCGCGGAGAACCGATGGCCGTTGGGGCGGAAAGGTTCTCGAATGGCGACCGCGAACCGGACGACGTTCCGTGGGCAGGCCCCCTACAAGGTGGACCGATGATCTGGTCAAGGTCGCGGGAAGCCGCTGGATGCGGGCAGCGCAGGACCGATCGCTGTGGAGATCCTTGGGGGAGGCCTATGCCCAGCAGTGGGCGTCGTACGGCTGAAATGATGAAATATTGAAGACGAAATCCTTACTATATATTATAAATGCGTCTCTGTCTGTCTGTGTGTTACACAATCACACCTAAACTACTGAACCAATTTGAATGAATTTTGGTACAGAGATAGTCTAGAGCCTGAGAAAGGACATAGGCTACTTTTTATTCCTGAAAAATATCACCTTCCCACGGGATAACGTCGTGTAGTACACGCGGGCGAAGCCGCGGGCGGAAGGCTAGTTTTTAATATTTCCTCGGGCCAGACCCGATATGTGGTAATACCCGTCGTTGTTTTCAATTTCCTCAATACTAGTGCTCAAGTTCCTGTAACTTAGTATTGGAACAATGTATGTGATGGGGTCCAATATTTATATTTATTTATTTACTAGCTTTCCGCCCGCGGATTCGCCCGCGTGGACTACACAACATTATCCCGCGGGAATTTGTTATTTTACCGGGATAAAAAGTAGCCTATGTTCCTCGCCAGGCTTCAAAGTATCTGTGTTCCAAATTTCAGCCAAATCCGTTCCGCCGTTTTAGCGTGATTGAGTAACAAACATCCAAACATCCAAACATCTAAACTTTCACATTTATAATATTAGTAGGACTAGCTTTCCGCCCGCGGCTTCGCCCGCGTGGACTACACGACCTTATCCCGCGGGAATGTGATATTTTTCCGGGATAAAAAGTAGCCTATGTTCCTCTCCAGGCTACAAAGTATCGGTGTCCCAAATTTCAGCCGAATCCGTTCAGCCGTTGTGGCGTGATTGAGTAACAAACATCCAAACATCCAAACATCTAAACTTTCACATTTATAATATTAGTAGGATTATAGTAGGATTAGTAAAAAAATTTAATCTTGAAAATGGGGTGCAAAGTCTGTATGGAGAAATAGGGTGGGATATTTGGTGTGAAAAAAGTTCTATAAAGTGTACTTGACACAAACCACATGACACAAACGGAAGAGCGGCATCGCGCGTTGCGCGTCTTAGCCGCATGGAACGGCAACGTCGCAAATTCGCTCGCGTCGCAATGTTTGTATACGTACACGACTAATGTCACACACATAATTATACTACTACGTGATCCCGAATTTAACGCGAGCAAAGTCGAGGACAAAAGCTATTCTGATAGCTTTTAATTGATTTAACTTTACAATAATGCTGAACAGCTTGAATCAGAAAAACGGTGTGTGCAGAATTATATTTCCTTTTAATATTTATATTTAAATATGATTGACTTGATGAAGTTATGTAAACTAGATGTAAACCGATCTGCGATAAATACGCAACCGCCTGTGGTCTAGTGGTTCATACCACCGATTTCAGACCCAGAGGTCCCGGGTTCGATTCCCAGTGGGGGTACATATTGTATTCGGTTCGGTTGGTGGTAGGACTTGTTCTTAGTCCGCCTGGCTAGCTACGACTCTCTTATCTAAGTCTGACGCCATAACAATGATGTTTTCAGCATTATTGTGTTCCGGCAGTTAGTGATAAGATAGCCAGTTCCTCAGTGTTTGAAGATTCCGGGAGTAGTGCGCTTCCACCTTCAGCCTTATCACCACTTATCATCAGATGTGATGAAGGCTAAGTGCTACCCCGTTGTGGATAAAAAAAAAATAACCACTGTACGTACTTGTACTTGGCAATCGCTAAAGTGCTGGACTAATGTTAATCGGCCTTAAATCGACAAAGATTTTTGTTAAAGCACAAAAGCCTCATTCCCCAAAAACCTTTAATTACTGAACATTTCTTACCGCTGAATTCTTTCGCTGCTGTTGGCGGTTCATTATTTAGCCTCCCAGTTAACGGAGGTTAATTTATAATGATTTTTTGTTTTGTTTCGACTAACACTCCGGTCGACTGGGAAGCTTCGCATTTTTATTTGCGGCCATTTTTCATTCGTCGTTGGGCACCAGTTAAAAGGTTGTTGGATGGTTTTATGCTTTACAAACAGGGCTTGGATTCTGTGAATTTCCCGTATTTATTTGTGGTATTGTGCACACTTCGGCAGTGTCTTGATTTATTTTTATTTATTTATGAGCCACAGCAACAAAATAAAATTAAATTTCTTGAAGCTAGAAAAAGTATTAAAATTGCGCTCACAATTAGAAGCTGAATGTCCACCTACGTTCTGAGCGGCATAGTAGGCGTACTGAGCCGCAATCAATGAGCATCGATCGCTGTGATTCAGCCGCTTACTGAATGAGTCTGCAAGCGGAACGCTGCAAACTGCGTACTGGCAGGCGTTTGTCACTCGATGTACTTGCGCGCAAATCTTGCCCTCACCGCCTCCGGCGGTGAAAATCCATAGAAATATGGTCCGCAAAAGAGCTAGAATATATGCGATAGAAAGAGATGCCACGAGCGGCCGTTCGTAATTTGCGCCGTACAAGCTGAATTCCGCTTTATTGCGTTATAGTTAGAGTTGCTATTTATTTAAATGGCTTAGCGGAGTGCAGTATCTGTTACTACTTATGGGGGTCGTGGTTTTTTACGATCACATTTTTCCTATACTTACAGGATTGCATTGTAAATGCATAAAAATAATTTAAAATCCTAACATACCGTCCTTCAGAAGCTGTTAAAGTGCTGCTGACAAACATGTATTGAATTTCAGTTCCTTAAACGACCGCAAGAGGCGCTGCTCTGGTTTACATACAAAATAATAATAATAATAATAATAATTATTAAGCACGTCTTCCACCTCCGGGCTCGTCACCTCGCTCCGCCTCGCAGTTGTCGGCAACTGCCTCAGTGCCGTGTGTTCAGCTGACATCTGCAGTTGCGTCGAGTGATAGTGACGAGTACTTCTCTCCGCCGACGTCGCCACCGCCTGTACGCCGGAGGAGGGGCCGGCCACCGAAGAGTTTGGGGCTTCTGGGGCAAACGGCTCCGGTCAGGGCCCCCGCTCCCGGTGGAGTGCAGCGCATGCGATGGACAATTTCCATCAATGAAAATGTCATGCGCGCATATTTTGAGGCAACAGAGGCAGGAACTAATCTTACTGCGTATCGTGTTCGGATGCTTTCTCTGTTTCAGGCTCTCGAACCATCAATCAACGTTTCGGCTCAACGACTGTCGGATCAGGTGCGAGCCATTCAACGGGGTCACTTGTTGGATGACTCGGTACTTGATCGGCTCCGTACAGAGGTGCAACGTAACCGTATCATTACTACTGCATCGCAGGCGGCAACTCAAGCTTCTGCCGCGGCCACATTGCAAGCTGGCGTTGCTGATAGTGATCGTGGAGATGATATGGTTACTACTGTAAGTCCCCAATACAATGATATATTGAGGAGTACTCTTGAAGATGTAGTTCGGGAATTTCGATCGACTTTGGTTCACCTTAGACCTCGGCTTCCACGTTTTCCCATGCACAAAAAAAATAGGGCGCTGATGTGTGCTTTAGATTTGCTACTACCAAATTACTTTGTTAGTAGTGAAGACCTGACTGATACTCATTCGATCCTGTACTGTGCGGCTATTACAGCTTGTCGTGTTGCTCATGTCAAATTTCCAAATACTGACACAGCAACACGCCCTCGCCTGGCTGTACCAGCCTGGCAGTGTAGGATTGAGCGTCGTATCAGTGAGGCTAGGGTACTCATCGGTAAGCTCAGCTGCTTTAGGGAGGGCAACATGCGCCCTAGGGTCATGCGCTTTGTGAAACGTGCATTTTTGGGGACTGGTATTAGTCCTCAAAATTATATTTCATGTGTCACAGAGCGCATCGACTTCCTGAAGCAGAAAATTTGTGCATGGGCTAATCGTATTCGAAGGTATAGGGTGCGAGTCGATCGCTTTACTCAGAACCGCATGTTCGAGAGAGATCAACGACGTGTTTATGCATCCTGGGAGCGATCGTATCAGAGTGATACTGATATGCATCGGCCGGATGATGAAGCCATGATTTCTTTTTGGCACAACATCTGGTCCGTGCCTGTCACTCACTCTGAAGGCGCGTGGATGGAGGATGTTGAGCGTTCGTGTGAGCTTATACCTGATATGAATGAAGTAACCATTGACTACCAAGACGTAGTTTGTGCAGTTCGTTCCTTACCCAACTGGAAATCTCCAGGCCCGGATGGACTGCACAATTTCTGGTATAAATGGTTACCTAGCTCGCACGTTTGCTTAGCATCTCAATTTCAATGTGCTTTATTATCTCGATCGCTTCCAGAATTCATGACAACAGGCATAACCCATCTGCTCCATAAATCTGGTAGTACTGCGGACCCCAAAAACTATAGACCTATCACCTGTCTGCCAACAATTTATAAAATTCTTACGTCCATTTTGAGGTCGAAGATTAATGAACACATTAATCAAAATTCTATTATGGTCGCCTCTCAGAATGGATGTAGGAATGGGGCCCGTGGTACTAAGGAGCTACTCCTCATTGACATGGCTATTAACCAACAGGTTCGTCGAAACCGAAAGAACCTGTCGACTTCCTGGATAGATTATAAGAAGGCCTATGATTCCGTGCCGCATTCGTGGCTCATGAGGGTGCTGGAGTTGTATAAAATAAATACAACTCTACGCACTTTCTTGATATCGTGCATGCGAAAATGGAGAACGGTCCTTTTCTATCCAGGATCTCGACGGATTCTAGGTCAGGGCGATCCTATAAAAATAGAGCGAGGTATCTTCCAGGGTGACGGTTTGAGTCCATTGTGGTTCTGTCTCGCCTTGAACCCTCTGAGTACACTTCTCGAGAGTTCAGGGTTAGGCTATCGTTTACGGAGAAATGGTCAAGTAATATCACACCTGCTGTACATGGATGACCTGAAACTATTTGCCCATAGCAGTTCTCATTTGACAGCGTTACTGAAGGTTACTGAAGCTTTCAGTAATGCCATTAAAATGGAATTTGGTGTGGACAAATGTGCAGTCATGCATGTAAAGCGTGGTCAGATAATGGAATCTACGGGTATACAACTCTCGGATTCTATTCATCTTAGATCTCTCTCCGTAAACGAAACCTATAAATATTTAGGTATGTCACAGGCATTAGGCATCAACGATGCTGACATGAAACAGTCGTTGCGTGAGCGTTTCTTGGGGCGCCTTTCAAAAGTCCTTAAAAGTCTTTTGTCTGGCGGAAACAAGGTTCGCGCATACAATGGATGGGTCATGCCGGTACTGATGTATTCCTTCGGCATACTTAAATGGACTCAAACTGAACTGGATGCCCTGGATAGAAAAGTTCGTACATTGCTAACAGCACACCGCATACATCACCCACGTTCATCGACCATGAGATTGTATATCCCGAGGAAGTGCGGTGGTCGTGGCTTCTTAAATGCTAAGACATTGCATAACCGCGAGATATGCAATCTTAGGGAGTATTTTCTCCAAGTCGATATGGGGTCTCATAGAGATGTAGTTGCTGTTGACAATGGACTGACTCCTCTATTTTTAGCAAAAGAAAACTGGCGCAAACCTGTAGTACTTAGTACTTCCGACCGCAGCACTGTGTGGCAAAGCAAGGAGTTACATGGCAGATTCTACCGGGCTCTCCATGGGCCCGACGTAGATTTATTAGCCTCAGTATCCTGGCTCCGCTTCGGTGATCTTTTTGGTGAAACCGAAGGTTTTGTCTGTGCAATTATGGATGAGGTTGTGATGACGAATAACTACCGAAAGTATATCCTAAGGGATGGCACAGTGGATATTTGCCGAGCGTGTCATCGTCCGGGTGAATCCCTTAGGCATATAATCTCCGGTTGTTCTCGTCTCGCAAACGGCGAGTATTTGCATAGACATAACCAAGTGGCCAGGATAATACACCAACAACTTGCTCTGAAACATAGTCTTGTGGCATCCGAGGTGCCGTACTACAGGTATGCACCAGAACAGGTCCTTGAAAATAGCCATGCCACATTGTATTGGGATCGATCTATCATTACAGACAGGACTATTGTAGCTAATAAGCCTGATATTGTATTGATAGATCGACACGAACGCCGCGCGATAATTGTTGATGTCACTGTTCCCCATGACGACAACCTTGTGAAAGCTGAAAAAGATAAAGAAAACAAATATCTTGATTTAGCTCACGAGATTGTTGACATGTGGGACATTGATTCAGCAATTATTGTTCCGATAGTCATATCTGCCCATGGTCTGATAGCCAAGAGCCTCGATAAACACCTTAAGAGGCTTGCGTTAGGTGGATGGATCGGGAGTCAGATGCAGAAGGCAGTACTTCTGGACACGGCCCGTATAGTGAGAAGGTTTCTGTCTCTGGATCCTTAACCATCGGTAGCCGGGACCTTGATCTTGCTGCCGTTGGGAACCTGCATTTTTGTATTTTTAAATGTTATATTTTTTAGTGTTATACATTGTAAAAATTTAATGTTTAGAAATATAATTTTGTAAGTATTTAAAATGTAATAAAGGGAATAATAATAAATAATAATAATAAATTTATTTATTTCTCTCCACAAACATAAACATAGTGCAAATACATTACAATACAGTTTATAATAAAATTTAAAGTCTGTGGGAGACTGGAGTCCTAAACTTGGCAGTATTCTGCCTGTATTTTAGAACACCAGGCCTCCAACCCTCAGCATTACTCGTTCTGAAATTACATTTTTGTTAGTTACATTTTATTACAATTATATATTTTCTGTTATCTGTTACCTAATAATAAACGTTCATAATCTATGGAAGAGATTAATAATAAACATCTAATGAAATACAAAGATAATAGCAATTTGTGTAAGTGTGTGTGTGTGTGTGTGTGTGTGTGTGTGTGCGTGCGCGTGCGTGTGCTTGAGCGTATATTTCTTGAAAATTATCTCACTCTAAGAGTTTTTCTGTCTCATCATAAGTTTTGCTTTGAAGCCACTGTAGTAGTATCTTTTTACATTCATATCTATTTTTAGGATAAATATTATTAATTTCGTTGGCGTAATTATACAACTTTTTACCTACCACATAAAAGAACCTATTAGCAAATAAGGTACGGGTGCTTTCTATAGGATATACCTTGTAGTGTCTTCTAGATGTTATCATAAGAGGTGTATATTTTATTTGTACATGTTGTTTGAGTATACTTAAGAAGACAAAGAATTGTCTAACTGATAGCACTTCTGCTTCGCGATACAAGGCCGCAGTTGAAAAGAGTCTCGGTTTGAAAAGACATATCTTAAGGATAAGTCTTTGGGCTCTTGCGAGTTCGATTAGCTTTGATTTCGCCGCACCGCCCCACGATGTTATGCAATAAGAAATTACAGATTCAGCTAAGGCGGTGTATACTGTTTTCATTGTTTTTCCATCTGCCACATGACGAAGTTGTTTAAATACGAAAACTAACTTTCTAAGTCTTTGTGAAACATTATGAATGTGTTCCGCAAAATTTAAGTATTGATCAATAGTGACACCAAGATATTTAATGTGTGATATATTACTAATAATTGAGCATTGGCATGTTGTTAAAGGTGGAAAAGAACACTTATGCGCAAACAGATTTAGGTTTTGGGGGATGTTAGAGTTCCGAATTGAGAAGCAAATGTATTTAGTTTTTTGGGTATTCAATGTTAAACTGTTTGTTGCTAGCCACTTGAATACAGTGTCAAACCCACTTTGTGCAAGCTTAAAAACCTCCTCCCACGTGCCAGCTGAAAAAGTTAGTGCGGTGTCGTCTGCGTATGATATTATTTCACCACTATTAAGGTTGAGCTTACACAGGTCATCAATATAACACAAAAATAGGGTGGGCCCTGTAATGCTACCCTGCGGAATTCCATAGCCAATCGATTGTTCAGTACTACTGTAATTACCAATCTTGACAATCTGCGTGCGGTTAGACATGTAGTCTTTGAAAAAATTTAGTTGGGTTCCTCGTATTCCCATTCGTTCAAGTTTTTTCAGTAGAATAGGCACAGATATGGTGTCAAATGCTTTCTGAAGGTCGAGGAATATTGTTAGGACCTTCAGATTGCTATCCAATTTTTTTGCCAAACTCTGTACATAGTTATGGACCGCAACATCGGTGGATTTACCCGCTCGAAAACCGTACTGTGAATCCGCCAAAAGCGCTCTTGATTCTAAATAGCTAATAAGTTGTTTATTTATTATACGCTCGAAAACTTTAGAAAAAGAGGTTTGTATGGCAATTGGTCTATAATTATCTACAGAGTTCTTTTTCCCTGCTTTGTGGATTGGTATTACAATAGACTTTTTAAACGCATCAGGAAAAACACCCGCTTTTATGCAGCGGTTTAGTAAATCTGTGAGCGGCGGTACAATAGTCTCTATATTTTCTTTGAGTACCTTCGCAGGAATATTGTCATAACCAGGTGAACAATCTGACTTTAGGTTTCTGATTACGTCCGTTACCTCTTCAGATGTTATTTCGGATAAGACGAAAGAATTCCAAGGTTTTGCTCTGGCGAATTTAAGTTTGATGGAATAGCTTCTGCTAGGTTTCTTCCCACATTAGCAAAAAAGTGGTTCACAAAATTAACTGACTCCTGTGGTATTTCTTTTATGTCTAATAATTCATGGCAACTAGATTTTTTCTGCTCTAAATTAGTTACAGTCCTAATAGATTTCCACATGTTTTTATTATTATTTTTATTTTTATTTAATAAATCTTTTTCATATTGTCTTTTAATTTTCCTTAGTAATGTTGTACAAAAGTTTCGATACCTTTTATAAGTTATACTCAAAGTTGGATTATCGGGATTTAGTTTTAATTGTTTATGCATTTTGTCTCTAGTTTTGATGCACCGAAGTAAGCCAGTGGTCATCCACGGTTTAATTTTACGTTTACTTCTAGAAGTCTTAACAATGATTGTGTTACTTGTTACTACCATAGAAATACACTGAATTAATTTATCTGTGGCCCTATTTAAATCATTTTCTACATACACAGGAGTAAAATCAATGTTAGAACACTCATTATGTATACCCTCAAAATTGTATTTAATAACTGAAGCTGGAGGGGGATTTATATTAGAACTATGTGTTTTTAAGCCAAATAATACTGTTTCGTGATCTGTGACAGTCGTACCTAAATGGAACGTATAACCTGTGTACTTAGTTTTTATGATAACATGATCCAAACAACTTTTCCCGCGTGTAGGACTATTTATTGCAGGTATTAAACCATAGTATGAGGCAATGTCAAGATATAATGTGCTTTTTTCTGCTTTCAGTAAGTCGATGTTTATGTCCCCTACCAAAATGATGTTTTTAAAGGTTGTCAAGCTAACCAATAGACTTTGCAATGAAGTTAGAAAGGGATCAAGATTTTTGAAACAAGGTGGTCTATAGATACCGATTATTACAGAATCATTACCAATTTTTATAACTAAACAATTCGCTTCGGAGAAAAGCGGTTCCTCAACTATTACGTCAAACCGGTTTTTCATATAAATTATTACCCCATCATTTTGGTTGTAGCTATGTGTAGTTTTGAACATGTTATAACAATCCATATTTGGTATCATAGTTCCGTCCGATAACCAGCATTCAGATAACATTACAATATCACAGTCTATATTGATTCGGTTAAGTAATACTTGTAATTCACTGTAGTTATGATTTATACTTCTTATATTTTGCTGGAGTATTTTAAGATACAGTTCTGGTTTTAATAGGTGAGAAATACATTCCTCAGGGGTACAGTGTACTGTTACAGACATATTAAAGTCATCAATATTATTTATTAAATTATTTATGTTTGCCATTTCAGATTTTTTTGAGTCGTGGAAACTAGTAATACGTGGCAATATGAATTGAGAATTGCATTAAAATTACGATAATACAGTGCTCTCGCAAGATGTATGAGTGTATATGAGTATGCTGTAATTTTGCATGCGTAATAGTGTGATGTGGTGTGTCTTTTATAATATTTTTTATTTATGCTGTGATTTTTTTTTATTGGATGTGTGTATGCTATTATTTGAAAGTAGAATATTATAACTAGTATCTTAACTATCGAAACATGCTCCGATAATATATAATGTATGCAAAGGCTTTTATAAATTATTAAAAAAATAAGAAAGAAAACTGTAAGTAAAAAACTGAGTAAAATACTGAGAAGTAGGAATACCGTACAAGCTAGTCATGCTGGCTGCTTTAGTTTGAACAGATCTTCTTCAGCTTGCACTGGAATAAGAGAGCTGCCTTCAGCTTTACGAAGGTAGACTTTTCCGTGCGACGTCCAGCAGAAACGATAATCATTTGTACTTCCAAATTTTCTAGCTTCTGCGTATATTCTTCGCGCTCGATAGGTTAATCTTTCAGATACATATACTGGTAAGGAAGTCGCATTTATTTGTAGGTGGCTGGTATTCAATTTATTTTGGTTTGTTTTATTGAATATTTTAGTTGCATTAAGAAACTCTTCCTTTTTTATTACATTGTTGAAATCCATTATGATAGAGTTATTACTTTTTGTTTTAATTCTATAGATATCATGTATATCCCAAGGCTCTAGATTTATGTTAACCGTTTTAGCCAAATTGTTTGCTAGGGATATTAAGTCTTTCTTTGCCTCAGGATTTTTGTATGGCACATTCCGAATTTCAATGCAGCTTGCATAATTATTTCTCTCCATAAATTCAATTTTCGTCTCCAGTGTTTTTATATATCTTTGATTGCTTATATGTTCTGTTTCAAGCATATCAAGCCTATTTATCATTTCGTCATATTTGCTCGACATAAATTCAATGGCTTGGCTGATTTCTTTATTTTGTTCCTTTACGTCTTTTATTGTTCCAAGAATTGTAGCGAAGTTTTTATCTTGTTCTGTCTTCCACTCAGTAAACATAGTCATCATTTCCTTCTTAAATTCCCTTAGGTCATCGTTTGTACGCTTCCGCTTACGTACAGTGGCTGACTCCGCAATCGCCGATCCTTTTAATTTTATATTCGATGCGCTGCTGGCGTATTTGTTTGAGTTGTCCTCTGTATCGGAGGCCGTTGTCACGGCGGTGGTGGCGGGCGAAGCCGACGCGCGTGGTGCTTGTGGTGGGGAGTGACCTAGCGGCATCGTCGATCACTGCGTAGGTAGTACGCTGCCGTAGAATGGTGTAGCAAAATTCGCTCGCCCAAGTTATCGCTCCGGTAGCCTTGTGGGCCGCGCGCCGTAACTTCAAAACACAGCAAACCGAGCGGAACCAGTTCAAATCCACGAACACTTAAAAATTTTAAACTTTTAATTTAATTATTTATTTATGTTTAAACAATATTTCTGGCGCACTTTAACACACGTCCACTCACAAAGACGCCCGAGGGGGGAGAGAGAGAATACGATCAGGATAACGGTTACTATAACGACAGTTTTTCGTGCTAGGGGCTACTGCTTTGCCCACTGTGGTACCAGAGTGAACGAGAGTGTGGCAACATTGCCGTGTCCTTGAATCGACGTATACGAGCCGTACCTATCAGTTAGGGTTGAGCCACGCGTGAGCACGAGGCGTGTCGAGCCGATAATGCCGCGCCCGCCCGCCGCGTTTGCGAAGACAGCCCTCATCGTCACGTCCTCCTTCGGCGTTTTTTTTCTGTGTGCTAATGTAGGTAAACTACTAGTTTGTGTGCATGCGTTTTTGACCTCTTCTAGGTAGCTGCCCTACTCTCGTTCACTCTGGTGGTACGGCCAAAGCTAAGGCTGTCGTAAGTTTTTTACTAATACTGCTTTGCCCACTGTGTACCAGAGTGGGCGAGAGTGCGGCAATAGTGCCGTGTCCTTGAATCGACGTATACGAGCCGTACCTACCAGCTAGGGTTGAGCTACGCGTGAGCACGAGGCGTGTCGAGCCGATAATGCCGCGCCCGCCCGCCGCGTTTGCGAAGACAGCCCTCATCGTCACGTCCTCCTTTGGCGTTTTTTTTTCTGTGTGCTAATGTAGGTAAACTACTAGTTTGTGTGCATGCGTTTTTGACCTCTTCTATGTAGCTGCCCAACTCTCGTTCACTCTGGTGGTACGGCCAAAGCTAAGGCTGTCGTAAGTTTTTTACTAATACTGCTTTGCCCACTGTGTACATACCAGAGTGGGCGAAAGTGCGGCAACAGTGCCGTGTCTTCAAATCGACGTATGCGAGCCGTACGTACCAGCTAAAGTTGAGCCACGCGTGAGCACGAGGCGTCTCGTGGCGGTCGAGCCGATGCCACGACGCGACGCCGCGTTTGCGGAGACAGCCCTTGTCGTCACGTGCGTTTTTTTTCTGTGTGCTAATGTAGGTAAACTACTAGCTTGTGTGCATGCGTTTTTGACCTCTTCTTGGTAGCTGCCCCACTCTCGTTCACTCTGGTGGTACGGCCAAAGCTAAGGCTGTCGTAAGTTTTTTACTAATACTGCTTTGCCCACTGTGTACCAGAGTGGGCGAGAGTGCGTCAACAATGCCGTGTCCTCGAATCGACGTATGCGAGCCGTTCCTACCAGCTAGGGTTGAGCTACGCGTTAGCACAAGGCGTCGCGTCGACCCGAGGACGATGCCGCGCCCCAGCAACGGCGCCGCCGCCGTGTTTTCGGAGACAGCCCTCGTTTTCGCTTCCTCCTTTGGCGTGCTTTTTTCTGCGTGCAGGTAAGTAGGTTAACTACTAGCTTGTGTGCGTGCGTTTCGGACCTCATAAGAGACTAATCGGAGACGATAAGCTGGTTCAAACCAAGCTCCATAGTATACCCATCGACGTAAAGTGGCTTGCTTGTCGGTATTTTACAGGCTGTACTTCGGTGAGTGTGCTTCTGAGCTGCATGAGCTCATTCCACCATACCCGTTCTACCACCGAGAATCTAGACGCACAGCGGGCTATCATTCTTACTTGGTCAACATCCCGCGAATGCGTACCAAGCGCTTTTCTTCATCCTTTCTAATGCGCACCGCCAAGGAATGGAATACTCTGCCTGCGTCTATATTCCCGAATGAATACAACCCTAAAATTTTTAAAGCTAGAGTGAATAGGCTGCTTCTGGGTAAGCTCGCTCCATCTTAGGCTTCTTCTCAACCCTAAGGTTCAGTGTGAAGCCAAGAGCAAGCCCATTATACATATAAAAAATAATGATCTGAATTTCATTTGTCTAGTGAATTGCTGGATTTTTCAAATCGTACAAAATAGGATATTCTCTCACTCTTTCTATAAACATCTCTGTAGTATCATCTGTCATCGTGAAATTGAAATCACAGGCTAAAAACACGTCTAACCATAAGACGCGTACGGCCCGCTCGGTTCTGCCGACGCTGTGTTCCCGCGTCGTCATCGCGGTTACGTAGGTGTGCAAGGCGCCATAGATTTACATGGGCAGCGTCCGCCGCGCGTCTGACGCTCACGCTTCGCAATCTCTTTGGTAGCGCAGGTTTGACCGAAGCTTTATGAGTCCAGTGAATAGAGGGTTTTTAGCTTACAAGTGGTCCGGTAGTTTTGAATTTTTGATATGTTGTCTAGGATGGTTAGTGAGTAAGTATTTAAAATGCAAAATGCACAATTTCTCGCCCTCCGCCCCCGCCGCCATATTAAAAAAATCGGCAGTTTCTTTCAGATTTTCGCATATTCTTCGTTTAAGTGCATTTGAGCCAGAAACTATTGTTGAAAATGTTGTAGAGAATTAAATTTTCTATAATTAACGGTTTAAATTTTGTTTCTAGGACAGATAGTTACGGAGATATGCACTTAATTATATAACTTAACTTAACTTATAATTATTATAGAAAATTTAATTCTCTACAACATTGTCAACAATTGTTTCTGGCTTAAATGCACATAAACAAAGAATATGCGAAAATCTGCAAGAAACTGCCGATTTTTTCAATATGTCGGCGGAGGCGGAGGGCCAGGAATACGGTATTTTACTGATTTTTTTTTATTTCTTTAAAATGTTTTCCGAAGTATTAGCTACACAAAACAAGTTTTCATTTTGAATTATCTTGAATATTTTCAAAGATATAGGACTTCAAACTTTATAATTAGACAAGGACAGGACGCTATCTTAGTGACGTCAGTGGGTTAGTAGCGTCATAGTCACGCCATAGAAGATTTCGTTTTAGAAAGAGACAGCTATAGTCAAAATCAAACAGACTATAATTCTTTTATTATAAAACAGATTCAAATTATTTTTTCACATTTGGTATTCTTAATTGCAATATTTTTTAACGTCATCATTAAATATCTACATTTCAACAACAGTAAAATACCCTATTGTGCATTTTGCATTTTTAATAATTGAAAGATAACCCTCCTTATTTAGTCTCTATTTACTGGGTTATATGTAGCTGCCGCATTCTCATTCACTCTGGTGGTACGGCCAAAACTAAAGCTGTCGTTAGTTTTTTTACAAATCCTTTGGTAACATAAGACCAAGTTAATACATTCAGTGACCACAGCTAAAGCCTGACCACAAGGCCCTTGTGACCTTCTCTTAAGCTTGTGGCGAACTTAGCTGGGAAGGCAAAACACTTAATACAATCTGACTCCGCTTGAGGCAGTGGGAGGCTTAAATTATTTATTAAGGATAACATAGTACAAATTATGCAGATTAAATATGTATATTATGAACAATATAGGCTTTATCTTAAAAACAAAGTGGAAACCATCTCCTAAACTCCTAGTTATGCCACTTTTGCGAAAGGCACATTATTTTATTATATTTTTAGTACTCAGTTGTATTAATTTTAAACATTTTACTCTCCCCATTTAGGTAGGTATAAGTGTTTTGTGCATTATTAACAAAACACCAATTGCTTTTTTAATAAAATACAATGCCGACCCACGCCCATATTCACTTGACACTTACATTTATTTTAATCAGAATATGAATTGCTTTAGTTTGTCTCATCCAAGTTTCTGTGTAAGTATAACAACCTGCATTGCTTATATACCAGTCATCAGATATTACGTAGCGGGCGAGGTACCTTCCCAAATATTTCGGAGCAAAGTTGAATTTCAATAAATTCGAAACACTACGAGGCAAAAATATCAGAAAGCATAGAATAGCGAGCGGCGCAAAAATTTATTTATTATATTGAAAGTAACAAAGAAAAAACATTAAACTTACTCATAATAGTCAATTAGTAGAGGGTTTAGAATACACTCCACTGATAATTGGCACATAAGTCTGTCTGTCCACTACCATAAAGACAAATGGTTTATTCGCAACAAATCTTTCGGTTTCAACCAACCATTTGAAGCTCAGCTCGGTCGCTGATGCAGCTACCGTACCTTCTTCAGTAACTTCAATGTCTGCCTTCTGAATGAAACTCGACACGTAGATTTGATCGCTTGCAATATCAGGGAAGTTCGCTCTACTACTATCAAATGTATCATGCAAACCCATATCACCAAGCAACTCCTTCAAATTGTTGAGATCAGACGAAATCTTGAACCTCGAGATTTGCACAAGTGTTGTTTTCGTATACTCCAATTTGAACAAATTGAAAACTGACAGTAAATTGATTTTTTGCATTGAGCCCAAGACGTCGTATATGGAAACATTTTCGTCGGGTAAGAAAATGAGCATAGAGAATCTGTCGTTCTCACCGTACGGAAGCTCGAGGACGGACGCTTTGATTTGTCTTATGGATGTCAAGTTGAATTCACCGCTGACCAACATGAGATTGACGTCACCAATCGCATTGTTGTGCGAGTCATAGAAGGTGCTTAGCTCTGTATCTTCGCTGTTGAAGACCGTCCTCCACATTCCTTTAAAGTACAAAGCGTCTGTGAGAATACAGTGGACCCCTTCCAACTCATTGGGAGTGACAATCTCTTCGATGATACCATGTGTGGCCTGCTTTATTCTTTCATTGATTACCGACGCGGCGGCAGTATAGTCACTGAAATCTATAGATTCCACAGACAGAACTCCTGTTCTTGTAAGTTTGCGCTTGTAATTCTCTCTCACTTCTGAATGGTTATCTAGAAATAATGACGAGCTTCTTTCAAGAGTCACCTGTGGTGCCGACGCTGTTACTTCTTTGACCAGTTCCAGGTATTTGTTGTTGTAACATAGATGCGAGCTGAGTTTCAATGCTCTTTTCAATTCAGCGAGGGTATTGCCTCTTGCTCCCAAAGATATCGAAGTTAGTACACTCCAAAGAGAGATGGTTGAGGAGACGAAGTGTGCGTCGGTATCTTGTGCGATTCCAGATAGAATTGCTACTGATAATTCGTAAACGGATCTTCTGAAGTGGTGCTCGACGTTCCGTCTATTGCACTGGCTGAGAACTAAGGGAAGGGTGATAGCAAGCACCAATAATATTCTGAAGCAGCCCATATTTAATGTGCTCGGTGACACGGCCGAACAGCTGTCCACTATTGTGATTTATGTTTGAAGAAAATAAAAGCGTCGAAGCTATCGTTTGACTTGTGAGATACCTCACAGGGTTAAAGTTTACAAGATTATTACTGGCAAAACCCAAATGATTTGATAAGAATTATTGCGACAATATGTAAAGGAATATCTTGCAGAAAATTAAAAAGAGTTTATTTATTAAAACGTCGGTGGCGCTCAGAAATTACAAAGTTTTTTTAATAAAATTTTCTGAAAACGCAGGTAAGTATATGATTGTTCTCCAAAATATACAGAGTGGCCCATTTAGTAAGATCGGTATGGGCAAGTCACAATGCAATATTTATTACGAAAAATGGAAAATGAAGTATTTAGAAAACATTTTATGTTATAAATTTTCAGGACTGACCGTTAAAGTTGGCACCCATTTAAATCTCACATCTTTTGTCGTTGAAGTCAACAACTAAGGCATATTTTCTAATATTGAAGTTGGCTCTCACTTCACATATTTTATGTTTTTATAATAATAATAATAATAATAGTTTATTTCAGGCATCTCACAATATTAGGTGTTACAATATTAGGCCCATATAATAAATACCTTACAGACTAACATACATATTATAATATATCAACTACTTATTAACACGAATAACAGGCGGCGTCGTGTTGCGCAACGCAGTGTCCGGTAGCCGACCACGAAACCGGCGGAACAGGACACCCTTCGGCCAAAAGTCTTCTTTCTTTTTGATGGGATACTCCATATGTCATGAAATGGCTACTTAACTTACTTAACTTTGTAACGATGTCGATTCGTACCAGTCATTGTGGATGGTTAAAAACTCCATGATGGCTGGATACTCCATCAAGTTCTACATACTGGCCATTAATTTTATCGAATCCTATCCTGTTCTTTCAATTCAAATTCAAAATCTTCGTTTCACGTGCCCCGTTCAGCATTTTTGATTGAGTTATACCAAAACCACCAAGCTGTACAGAGCTCGCGGAGCATTGCCAGTTTTTTTTATATCAGTTTGAGTTGTTCGATTATAGTTTTAAATAAGTGGCACCCTTGACCCTTGGAAAGGGTTCCATTCTTCCTATTCTTTCTATATTTTCTTAATTCTACCATTACAATAAAACAAGTCAAGCCCTATAAACATCTTTTTTATTCATATCTATCTAACTAAATACTGGGCGGCGACTTCCGACGTTCCGGCTAGTGTACCACGGGCCGACGAGGACGTCCCGTCACAACTTTAAATAATAAAAAAATTAGGACAATCGTAATACAAAAAATTGAAAACATTTTATGCTATAATTAGATAGAAGTATTTTAACTCGTGTGTAACAAAGAATAATTGTAGCTACTCACTGCCTCCGTCGGTGCAGCAGGTACAGCGCAGCGAGCACGGCGGCTAGCAGCGCCAGCAGCGCTATCATCGCCCCCGCCAACCTAAAACCTAATCCATACAACTATCAGTTTTTCTTCTTACAAGTAAGAAAAATTAGTGCAAGTTTTACATTACAATAAAACTTGTATTATTGAGCAGAGACGATGCACAGCATCTGTGAGAGAGTGCGTCGACTTCCGGTCTAGCGATTTACGGTCAATTGACTTACCTTTCAAGCAGTTTCTGTCAAATAAATTGAAGAACGTAAGACTTACTTCCGTTTGGCGCCAAATGTTTTGTCACCTTTGGTGTTCCTTGCACACGGTGCCTTCATAGGAGTCTCTCACCAGGAGACCTTAATGGGATGCTGTGCATCGTCTCTGCTCAATAATACAAGTTTTATTGTAATGTAAAACTTGCACTATTATCGGCATGTGACGATGCACAGCATCTGTGAGAGACATGTTTATTAGCTCCTGGTGACCGCACGATGACGCTATTTGACAGTTTATGTATGCTTGATAAGCAACGTATCTGAAACATAATCTTACATGCATATTCCTCAGATTGCTTAAAAATGTGTAATAAAAAGTGTTATTTAATACTTTCAGTATTTTATTTCTTTACACACAAATCATAATCATTATAAAGATTCAACGTGATAACAGATAACTATAAAAAAATACTTAATTAGTATTCTAAAAATGATAGATGCATTATTTATAAATTGGTTGGAAATTATCAATCAAAGCATTTGTTTTTAAACTTACATGGTCATTATCACTATAACTATTATGAAAAACGGGATTACTCCGTGATCATGGCGTGTGCAACTGCGCCGAAATATCGGGAACTCGAAAAACAAAATAAACATGGTAAAAATCCCGTTTTTCATAATAGTTATATGTTACTCCGTGATCATGGCGTGTGCAACTGCGCCGAAATATCGGGAACTCGAAAAACAAAATAAACATGGTAAAAATCCCGTTTTTCATAATAGTTATAAAGCATTTGTTGTAGATGAGGCATTTGGGCCGTTTTTAATTTGTCTACAATAAAACTTTGCAAACGTATTTTCACTACGCCAATTACCTCGTGAAAGTATATCATCTAAAGGCAAGTTATCCCACCAATTCAACGAAGCCACAGCGGAGCGCATACTGCCCGGAGAAGCCCTAATACCAGCATCCCTAAAAACAGTTTTAATCCAATTGCTAATGAGAGTTCGAGTGGCTGCCTTTTCGTCACCCGTGATCGAGATAAAAAGAGCATTGCTGCACTCCGCTGGCCGCCTCTGCTCACCAAGTTCTAAGACTTTGCGTATCCAAAATACAGTACATATTGAATCATTTGAATTAATTTTAAGTTTCCAACCTGATTGCCTATAAGTTGCAGTATCAGTTTTGGAGCCGAATATAGGCCATAATATGATGTGATCACCCATATCTTCGAAATACTCTGGCGACACTCTCAACAGTGTGAGGTCATGAACCCGTCTCGACCCGATGCCAAGAGTAAGATACAAGCAAGCCTCCGAGAAGCTTCAAACAGATTCAATCGGTCAGGTAAGTTCGCACTCAACCAGGCAATCAGGTCAGAGGGATTCCATATAGGAGCTTTCTCAGACTTAGGTTGATCCAAGGAAATTGATTTTAATATGCGTTTTATAAAGAAGTTTGAATTAAGATTGCCTTCAGGAAGGCCTAATCTTACATTCAGTCACCGACTTGTGTAATAAAATAGTTGAATAAGACATTTTTTCACATAAATGAAGATACGCCAAATATTTTGATAAGGAATTACCATCAGGATGCTTATAATCAAAATTAGGGTTCTTACCCCATTGTATCCACCGCAGCCAGGCTGGTTTATACGTTTTTAGAGTAGAATTTCTCCAGCTACGTCTGAGAAGCGACTTCTCTGCTTCCGTCCAGCCTGTTATAGTGTCCGCCCACCCCCAACTCTCCATACTAAAAGCTTCATTCCTTGTACCTGAGGAGGAGGTTGCCCCGTAGTCTGATCCATTATCACGCGATGTAGATTCCTCACTATCATTGGGCGGACTTGGGCTCGTTGGCGAAGGTCGGGTAACCAATAGGCTTTCTTCCAAAGTGGTGCTACCAATAGGAAAGTTCCTCGTGCCGTGTTCAGGTGATGTAGTACTCTGGGTATTAGAGAAGGGGGTGGGAACAGCCATGCCAGTTTGAACGTCCATTCTCTGCTGAGGGCGTTGCAAAAAACCGCTGATGAGTCTCTCGAGTCTTTCGATACGTACGCTTTGACAACCTTGGTGTTCTTCGATGCGAAGAGATCTATGACTGGCGTCCCGTACTTCTGGAAAATTACCCTCGTTGCCTCTGGTAATAGGTGCCATTCTGCCGATCTCTTGCCCCTTGAAAGACTGTCTGCAATTTGATTGTAACGTCCTGGGAGATATTCCGCCGTGAGAGTTATTTTCCACCGGTCCAATAGATGAAACAGTTGGTGCGTCAGTTCCAGGAGTGGTTCCGAGTGTGTCCCCCCCTCGTTTCGAACATAGGCAACAACTGTTCGATTGTCCGTTTGGATAATTGCGTGGCGACGTTTTAGGAGATCTGCGAAGTATTTTATCGCCGATATTATTGCAAACATTTCTTTTCGGTTGCAATGCCAACTCGACTGGTTCTGGCTCCACTTGCCTGCTACTGTATAATCGTCCAGTTGGGCTCCCCAGCCGTAGTCTGCAGCGTCCGTTGTCAGAAAGTGTTGAACTGGGCTCTCGTGCAAGGGGCTTTTGGTCAGAGCCTGATCTGCGATCGAGTACCACCAATTTAAGTCCGACCTTGCTTCCGAGGTTATTGTTGGTGTTTGTGCTGGGTTCTGACTCAGCTTCCGGCAGTACCTCTGAAGGTGTCGACAATGAAGCCTTCCTCCTGGTGTTAGAAAACTGGCAAAGTTGAGGGTGCCCAACAATTGTTGGGATTCTTTCAGCGACACTGTGTCTGTTTTGTTCATGCTGTTCGTTAGGGCTAATATTGACTCTACCTTGTTCTGAGGAAGGGACTTGAGGTTCTTGTAGGTGTTCCATTTTATACCTAGATACTCCAGTTCCCGCGTAGGTTCCATTACTGGCTTTTCGCGGTTGATGGTCCAACCCAGATCCTGTAGCAGCTGGTCTGCGACACTCACGTCCTTTTCCAACTGGGTTTTTGACTGATTGGCTAGCAGAAAATCGTCTAGGTAAATTAGAACTCGCATACCTTTCTTCCGGAGTAGATGTGCTACCCAGTTGGTTATGGTTGCGAAGTTCTTCGGTGCGCACGACAGCCCGAACGGGAGGCTGGTCATTTGATAGACTTGAGGGGCCTGGTAAAACGAACTCTGGTAAATCAGGCGAAGGAACCAGCGATGACACTCTGCAATTGGCACATGAAAATAAGCTGATGAGAGGTCTATCTTTACTAGCCAGTCCTGGCTTTGAAGGAATTTCGGTATTTGAAAATGTGAGATCAATTGGAACTTCTTGGGAATTATGAATTCGTTGAGACTCTTGAGGTTCAAAATCGGCCGGTGTGAGCCGTCGCTTTTTCTGCGAAGAAACATTGTTGAAAAGTAGCTCATACCCAAATGATCCGGATGTCGCTTTTCGAGTACTTGTTGGTGTAGCAAGGTCTCGATTTGATCCGTCATCTCCGGCGACTCGCATGTGCTGAAGCGTTGAAGGTTGGTCTGTGTTGGTGGGACAAGCACAGGCCTGGAGGTAAATGGCAGACGCATCCCTGATATCATGTTCAGGATGGCCTTCGGAGCCTGATGCATCTGCCACTGCCTCCGATACGCTCGGAGGCAGCCCCCGTAAAAGTTGTGACTGGCTGGACAGTCATTTATATTTTTTCTTGTCTTCATGCGATTGGCCTTCTTTACGACTGAACTTCCGGAGCTTCGAAGCGTTGGCAGCTTTGACACCTGTGAATGACGGGCCCGGTTTGGCAACCATTTGCCTTTGATCTGAACGAAAGGGCTTCTTGTTATTGGGCACTTCACGTGAAGGTCCCGCTTTGGGAAATTGTTTTTGATTCCCACGTTTGTGCTCGCTGTCAACATTAAACCAGGGCCGGATCCACTTGTCAATACCCCCTGTGCTTTGCATGTAATTGTGTAATGCAGTTTTTTCAAATAAAAATTCCGAGCTAGGCGGGATTCGTCGCAAGCCGACACGTAAGTTTTTGTTAGGTATCTCCGTCAGGATACGCTCCCGACGTGATTCAATGCACTCGGCACGCTTACCACAAACAATTTGCATTATATCTTCACTAGTTTTATGGAACTTGGACTTTACGTTAAATAATTCTAAAACTTTTTCATAAACACTAGCGGCAGTAAGTTCAGTGTTAGGCGTGGCCGCCCAGTTAACAAACTCTTGTAGTTGTTGTTTAAGATGCTCATGTTGCGAGAGCAATGCATTACATATAGCAGCTAGAGATCGCTCTGAGGAAGCCGTGTAATCTTTACTTTTTAGGAATTGACGAAGCTCGTCATTAACCCCAAGTTCAATAAAGCCAGGTTGTGCACAATGTGTTTTCAAAACTTGATAACACAATTGAATAACACAAACTGAATAACGGACCTACTTCCAATTTAAATTATTATTTATTTATTTTGTAATTCCTCTAGTCTTTTGACTCGTGAGGGGTCCGAGCTTGGTACTTTAGGGTCTTTAAGTAAGGTATTTACCGTGCCAATATTCAATTGGAGGGTATTTTCAACAATTGCCGCTGGGCGTTGTAAAAAAGATTCTTGTAAATCAGGTTTAGATTGCTCACTTTGATTGGCTGGAGGTACGCTGTTTGCATTATTCATCAAGAGATTTGTTAACACATTCATTTGTTTAAAAGGCAGTAAAATTTTTCAATGTTTAACGTACCTTGGTTTTGGCGTTTTACCTCCGGTTCAGATAAAGTATCCGAGCTGGCCCTGCGTTTTCTCCCTGCCTGCTTGTCAGTATTCTGCTCCTCGTTCACTTGCGAGTAGTGATCACCGCATTCATTATCAACCATCATCATGTAGGTTTCGTTTTCACTTGAATCGTGCTCACTCATTTTAAAAAGGAGAAAATGTATACCGTTATACTAAACTATAATAACTTTCGGATTACAATTGAGCAGTATTTCTGCTTAAGATATTGCTAATACGAAAGTTGACGACGCTATGAAGGCACCGTGTGCAAGGAACTCCGAAGGTGACAAAACATTTGGCGCCAAACGGAAGTAAATCTTACCTACTTCAATTTATTTGACAGAAACTGCTTGAAAGGTAAGTCAATTGACCGTAAATCGCTAGACCGGAAGTCGACGCACTCTCTCACAGATGCTGTGCATCGTCACATGCCCATAATATGTAAGTTTGCATGAGCGTATACGAGGTAGATATATTTTACGAGTACATTATGAGCTAACTTAACCTGCTGAAATTCTTTCATAATACATTAAACAAAAGAATAACGATGTAATATTAAACATCAACAAACAACACAAAAGAACATTATATTCATCACTAAAAGACGCCTAAAAACCTTACCGAACTTAAGCAAATAAATTCACAGGATCGACCTCCCGTAGGTAATATTTCATTTTACGCGAAGTGAAACATTTGTATGAAATATTTAAAGAACATCTTGACAGGCGGCAGCCTCTTACGGCGAAATGAGCGAAAACATTCCCAACTTCATTTATATCACGATACACATGGTACACACGTCAACAGGTCACACATTACAGTCCCAAATTGAGAACGTCTTTATGTATTTCGTTATATTAAGGGTTAAAGTATCAAATTGCCGTTTTGTATGGAGATGTTTGAAAAAAAAAAACCCATACTAACGTTTTTGTAATTTATTCAACGACTAATATTATGTAACTTTACAAAATTTTACACACGTATTTATGAACATTTTAACTACTAAATGACATATTCGTTAAGAGCAAAAGAATTTTTTTTCGCTAAGTTACAACTAATAAAGTACGAAATTGTGGAAACAAAAATAGTCGTAACTTTCGAGATAAGCTTTTTCTATGTAAATAATCAAATATCGTGGTTATTAAATTATCAAAAGCTGCTCGATACGGTCTTAATGTAACGCAATATGAAAGAAATTATGTATTTCTAATATCATAAAAGTTGTTAAGTTACCTATATGTACAAAAGAAAAAAACGGCAATTTCATTCTTTAACCCCTATTAAGAGTGGTTTTAACTGTGCAAGTGTGAAGACTGTCGTGGTGATGTCTGTACTGTACGCAGGCTGAAGGAATTGCGGAGACGAATTTAAGAATGACAAACACCACCCAATTACTGTGTAGGGATGGGACATGAGATTTATTGTGAGATTATTTTTGAGACCATAATGAAATTAGGTACCTATCCTACTTCCTACTCATATTATGTAAAAGTTTAGATGTTTAGATGTTTTGTGAAAAACGAAATATATGTAGCTTACTTCCGCAAAAAAACACAATATGCAAGATGCACCGCCCGCCATTTGGTGTTGGTTTTTCGCACGAACTATCTCCTGAGGATGCCCCGGGTTGGGGCGAAACACGTGTAGAGTAGTCTAATCGGTGACGGTGCAAGGTGTATTGCTGTCTTGCTAGATGCAGGTATTGTGCACTGGTGTTTTCGTGGTGTGCATGTGCAATTTTTTGCGGGCGGGCGGGCGGTGCATCTTGCATATTGTGTTTTTTGCGGAAGTAAGCTACATATATTTCGTTTTTCACAATGGTTAGGGACTTCCGCCAAGTGACGCATGATTCAATCAAAGTTTAGATGTTTGTTACTCAATCACGCCAAAACGTCTGTATGAATTTGGCTGACATTTGGGACACAGATACTTTGAAGCCTGTAAGAGGAACATAGGTTACTTTATAACCCGGAAAAATATCACATTCCCGCTGGATAACGTCGTGTAGTCCACGCGGGCGAAGTCGCGGGCGGAAAGCTAGTAAAAAATATTTTTTCCTTAATCAGTTAAAAGTATCTAATTACTAGCACAATTATTAACTAGTCATTCAGGCAAGCTTTTTCGCTGCTGCAACAATTACCTCGCAAAAATAATATAAATAAATATAAATAATCGCCTCTGCGGTCTAGTGGTACACACTACCGGAATCAGACCCAAAGATCCCAGTTCGATTCCTAGTGGGGGTACATATTGTATTCGGTTTGGTTGGTGGTAGGATTTTTTCAAGTCCGCCTGTCTAGCTACCACCATCTTATCTGTCTGACGCCATAACAACGATATTTGCAGCATTGTCGTGTTCCGGCGGTTAGAGATAAGTTAGCCAGTTCCTCAGTGATTGAGGATTCCGGGAGTAGTGCGCTTCCACGTTCAGCCTTATCACCACTTAACATCAGGTGTGATAAAGGCTACCTACCCTTTGTGGACAAAAAAAGTGAAAGCAAAAATCCATTATGTTCAACTGTAACTGTATGTCTTCTCTTCCACAAATAATACGAGTAAGTATAAAAAGATATTCTGCGACTGAAAATAGCATCATCAAATTAAATTCTAAAAATAGCTTGCTACATCCCTATTCCGTAACAATCCTGCACGAACTGACACGAGGTGAAATGGCAAATATTTTCTCGTATCACTTGTTGTGTTGTGTCACCCTCAGGCTGTTTCGCTGAAGGTTTGTTTCGAGTTCTTTATTTACTACTTGACAGTGATGTTAAAGCCTTTTGAGCATTGTGCACGTTTTTTCTTAGTGAAGTTATTTCAGGAACTCGTGGCGCAGTGGTTGGGGAACTCGGCCTGCGATTGTTGAAGTTAAGCAACAGCAACATAAAAAATAAAATCTTAAAAACAAAACAAAAAAAAGCCTCAAAAAAGTTGAAAACTTAAATTTCTCTCTTGGTTGGAGGACTACAAGAAGACAAGTACTGATAGGGTATAATTATACGTTGGGGGTTGATTTCAATTCACACAAAATAGAAAAAAATCTTTGAAATCGCACTACGAAACAGTCTTTTTTTCGCCGCCATTTTTGTTATTGCACCTAAATTTGCCCAGGGTGTACATTATTTTAGTCAAAGCACAACCTTTTTAACTTTTACCGTTTCGGCAGGCAGTTGACCATCTCCATAAATGGCCGGATGGATTATCATTAAACGTGGCTAAGAACCATCTCGATTAATTTAGCTTTTCAGAAAAGAAGTGAAAAACCGCTGGTTCCGTTTAGGCACTACGAATACACGCCCTTCGCCCACTTGGATCCATCGCCAGGCTCCACCGGTGGGTCGATTATCGTACAGATAGATAGACAGACATAGACTACAATCTTAAAACATCACCCCTCTTTGCGCTGCGTCGGGGGTGGAAAATAGTTCTTTATGAGTTTCCTGACGGTTATTCTCGTTACAATCTTACCGTAGGATTTGCGAAGCGATGGCATAATTTCTGTGTCGCTCATAAGTGTTGTCAAAACCTTAGATAGGTAAATTTGACTAAAACTTTGACGATTAAACTAGATAATAGGCGGAAGAACGCACGAGCATCTACTAGTTACGTAATGATTATTACAAGCAAAATTATGCCACATAACTTTTGACAAATATGAGTGGGCCGGAACTCCGGAACAATATGAGCCGGAACACAAATACTGACATGGGAAATGTTGGGGTAAAGGGGTAATATCCGTAAAATTATCACGCAAGTTCACGTGGTTAGCGGACGACTGATAAATTATATAAATAAATATTGGATTACATACATTGCTCCAAATCCAAGCAAAATGTGTTGTTAGCAATTAGAAACCAAGACGGGTATTAACACATACTTACACCCAGACATGTACAAGAAAATATTAAAAAGTTCGTTTTCAATATTTAGCTGACTGGCATTCGAACCCGGAAACTCAGAGATAGCGCCACCTTCAAAACCGGTGCATACACCACTCGGTCACGGAGGTCATCATTGACTTACAGATGTCTACCACCTGTCTATTACCTAAAGGTCGCAGCGGTTCAATTTCGAAAGAAGACAACTTTTTTTGTGTAATTATTAATTTTATTTTCGCAATGGTCTGGGTATTTTCTTCACGTAGCTTATGCGAACGAAAATCTAATTTCAAACAGCTTGCGATGTGACATAAATTAAGAAAAATATTTACTTATGTACAACTTTGTTGTTTATAATTATATTGATCGAACTCACGACCTCTAGCGCAGACGCAGACGAAACAAACTAACATTTTCCGACGCAAAAGCTTTGTCGAAATTCCATAAAAATCAGAAAATGAGGCCGAAATCCTAAGACGTAAAAACGTAAAAAATAACCTTACTTTGTAACAGTAAAAGAAGCACAAAAACAATATGAATGCCTCGACTAAATGCAATAGCTACTATAAATTCTTTTCCCTTTTAATAATGGCCTTTAAGAGTTAGCATAACTAACTAGAATAAAAGTGCATTTCTGTTCAGAGTTCACTGTAAATACATTATGTTGAGACATATTTGTCGGCAAAGATTAGGAAAATTGCATTTAAAAATGTATGCAAATCTTTTTCTTTTTCTATTGCAAATGTTATAAATCTATTTGACAGTGTTGTGAAAGACCTTTTATTATGTTAAAAACTACTGTTTACGATCTACCTGTCCCATTGAAGCACACGAATATTCGTTCTCAACAAGTGAGAGAAAGAAATGCGATAGACGCGGTGATAAAGCGATCATCCTGTCACATATTATGTTCTACCTGTATTCCATCTTCATTATTTTATATGAAGATGGAATACAAGTAGAATTTATTAGTATAGTAATAAAAAGTAGCTTATGACACTCTCCTGCTCCCAAACTATCCGCAAAAATCATGTCGATCCGTTGCGAAACGGCTAAACTTCCGTTGTAAAAGCGTGTACAGTGCCACAACCTTTTCTGTGCCGGTGACAGCGGCGGTACGTACGTTTTTCTTTTTTTTGTAGTAATTTAACCGGCCCTGACTTCTAAGAACTTCAGCCGCCAGCAGCGCTATGGTTGGACATCAACTTGACAGCAAAATGACATTAAAAAAATCACGTTAGTTTCACATTTTGGCCACCGGCACAGCAAAGTTTGTGGCACTGTACAGTGCGTGTTGCAGGGAAACGTCGACCCACAGAACACGGAAAGATTTTTTCTTTTTTTTTACTTTCCATGTTCTGTGCGTCGACCCACGTTCGCAAACAAATGAACCCATGCAGCGGGCCGATTGCCGTAATTCTATGCAGCGCGTCTTGATCACGTTTGCGTCTTGACGTTTGACTTCGTATTGCCGTAATGACATAACGACGCACACGTCACGCAAACCTATAGTCCCACAACCCTGTCTGATCCGGTGACATCCGTGACAGAGGAACCACTTGCAATACGAAATTAGCTGTCAAAATAGACTGTCGTATGAAAACTGTTTTAGTTCCAAAGATTATCACCGGAACATAAAACGTTGTCGCACTGTCAAAGCCGCGCGTTATCAAAAACGGTTTTGCACGTCAACTGCACGTACACTTGACTAATGCGTCATAGGATTACCGCGATTGGGGCTCAGGTGAAATGCGCTGCGTGACAAGATCGAGCAGACTTTCAACATACGCTTTATGAGGAATTCGTGAACCGTAGGCATTATACATTTTCATATTTTATAGTAAAGCTAACACTTCAAGCTTAGACTCACTAAGTAGCAGTGTATATGCCTCTTTTATTCTAATTACTCTAAAGAGGAAAGATTTGATTCTTTGAGTTGAATAGGCTCCGAAACTACTTACTGGAAGGATTTAGAAAATCTTGAAAGCTAATTCTTCCCGAGTAACATAGGCTATATTATTTATCCCGAGAATGGGTACAACGTAGGTAAAACCGCGAGGATCCGCTAGTAAATCATATTTTCTTTATTGAAATTTATACTAAATGCCATTAGTTTTAACTGCATTTAGTTTTTTGCTGGCAAGATATTGTTATGTATGCCGCAACTAATATAAATAATTATTTATATTAGTTGTTTGTTTATATTATTTATTTATAATGTTAATTTATTTAACATTACACATTATGAAGTTTTATAAAACTGCCTTTATAAAAGAAAATTCTTTAAGCTTTTTATGCCAGTTTATTTCCAGGTATAAATTGTACCGTTTCTAGCTTTTAAAGTGTTACTTAATGGCGAGATTGCGTCATTGAGCCCGTAAAATGGTGTGGTTTAACACCTTTTCAGTAATGACTTAACACCACCTTTAACACTTTTACACTTAAGTGACACGGGCTGTAAGTGTTAACTGAAAGTTTGACTTAAAAATTATATTAGCTAATGTTGACAAATTTTGTTAAAAAAAAAAGATTTTCCGTATGTCCCAGCACGTTTTAGGTTCTCAGTTGAATGTCCTGTCAAGTCCTCGCAAAATATGGAACTATCCCTGTACGTACACAGCTACAAAAAGCCTAGAAATTATACCGGCAAGCAGACCATATGTGGACTGTGAACGTGTAGAGCTTTCCGTCTACAGACCAAATATGGTCACAAATTGACGAAAATGTTTTAAACAGTACCAGCCTACAGCCCGCGGCTTCGCCCGCGTGGACTACACGATGTCATCCCGCGGGAATGCAATGCTTTCCCGAGACAAAAAGCAGTCTAAGTCACTTTCCGTATCCGACAGAATGGCGGATGTATGACTTCCCAAACTACACCCATACCAAAAATCACATCGATCCATTGCTCCATTTTGACGTGAAAGACGGAGATACACGTTGTAACTTTTTTTAAGGAATTAATGATTTTTCCTTGGGAATTTGTGCCTTTACTGCAGTAAAAAGCTCCTAAACTCTCCAGCTCCTAAACTATTTCCATACCAATAAGTTTTTTTTTAATTCATTTTGATGACAAGCTTTTTTGCTTACTGTACTTTAATATTGTATTGTCATCTGAACCAAACCTGTATACAAGGTATTCAGCTCCATCGGACACTGGGAAGTGGGTCAAATTAAGCTCGCAAGATTTGTTCCTTATTAACCTAACATACATCCTAACATACTAACTAACTAACTAACTACCATGGCAAGTTAATAAAAAGCTTGTTAATATACGCCGATCGCTTATACTTAACTGTATTTATCATAACCCATTGTGTAATTGTGATGGAAACTGACCTTAGTCATACCATGTTAAGGTCATTTTTCAATTTGACGACTCTCTATGAAATAAAACAGGGAGAAAAAAACAACCCTTGGAGTTTCTTGCCGGTTCTTCTCCAAGGCCTCCCGCTGTAGGGTTTGCGAACCGATGGCGTAGCTTCTATGACGTTCACAAGTATTGTAAATAACAATCTAAATTGAATAAACAAATTTGTATCTTGAATCTTGAATCTTGATCCGTTGCTCCGTTTTGACGTGAAAGACGGACAAACAAACACACTTTTTCACATTTTTAATTGAAAGAAAGAAAGAAAGAAAATTATTTATTTTTAGCAACACACAACAAAATATACACACAGAGAACCAAATAAGAAGAAGAACAAAAAACAAGAAAATACTTCCATGTGTTGTTGTGTGATGCCAAAACTGTGCTCAGCTCAGTATAAGCAGCAAGCGACGAGGCCTGGCTGCACTGGTATTCTGCTGAACACAGTAGTGACATCTGGACATACAATTTATGGACAACGAATACAAAAACAATACCTACATAATTACATCACATTACCTTCATTTACATACAGTTTACATTGGTACAATACAATATTATAATAAATTAATGAAAACATAAGAAACTACAACATAAATACACAATATTCAAAAATTGGCAGTATGGCCCAATGTCTTCGCCTGTTCAAAAGGACGAACTTTTCAACTACTACTTTACTCTATGGCCAAGCCAAGCCAAACTTTTTGCATTTATAAAAAGTTGTGAAAACTTGTGAAAGTTCTCAAAGTAGTATTAAAATATGTGCATGTTAATTGCATGGATGGATACGTTGAACTGATTAACTGAGTAGGTACCTACTCGTAAGTTGAGGATTTAAGAGGCCATGAAGGTGTTACAAAATAAACTTATAGGGCAAGCTGTTACCCGTAACACACCAAACATGACCTCAGTCGAAACGTTTATTCTCTATTTTAATTCAAGATATGGCTGCCAAAACGTATATGTAAATCTATTGAATAACATAAATACAAGTATTCTTTAATCAAGCACAAGTTTTATTCAGATTTTAAATTATTTTTATGCATTCACAATGCAATTTTGTAAGTATAGGAAAAATGTGAAGTAAAAAACTACGAGCCTTATAATTAGCTTCTTGTATCCCGCCTGAAAGCTACTTATAGGGCTCGTGGTTTTTTACTATCACATTTTTCCTTTAAGTTTATTCAGTTAATATTTGTTGGAAACTTGTGATTTTCTACGACCATAAACTTGCCAAAACGAATATCGTGGTTCATTAACAGAACTGCATCCATAATATTTTTTAATAAAATATGCATTTATCACATTTGAGCAGAAAGCAGACAATTTTGAATGCCAGTTGAATCGACTATTTCGAAAAAAGAAATCTTTTCTGCTAGTAATAACTAAAATTCGTAGCTATTCCTTAAAACACAAAGTGTGGTCACGAAAGTAGTTCGACATTGAAGTATTATCGGTAGGTACAATTTTTTTAGGGCTTGATTTGTGAGGCTAATTATTAATTACTAATAATACTTAATTATTTCCTTGTGGTAAAGCTTTTTACGAGAGCAATTAAAAATATTGTTGACATGAAATTTCGTACTTTTCCATATGCATTTACGAAATGTGAAACCTTCGCTGATATGAATGAGTAACAGCGCTGGCATTTGCATATCTGCAATGTTGTTCCTGTAATTTTTAACTCCAGCTGGTAAAAGCTCTTTAAATTTAAAATTTGCATTATTCTCTTAGTTTCAGGATGGAAGAAGCTAATTAGACTGTTAAGGTGGTTCGATGCGCTCAGTAGCGCCACCAATGGGAATAAATCAATTACATTTTATTAAAGGCTTAGATTAAAAGTTTCGGTTATTTTGCGCAAATAAAAGAGTAAAATGCATTTTATAGATATATAGATAGATATAGATGGAATAAGTCGTGCATCTCAATATTGCCAAAAGTGGCCACATTTAGCAATACCGAGATCCATAACTTAATGCTTATATTTAAGGCCATGAAAAAATACTTAAACATTGCACTTTACTCTTTTTTTTGCGCAAAATATTTGCGCCTTTTATTCTAAGCCCTTGATAAATCGAAAATGATTTATTTCCATTGGTGGCGCTACTGAGCTCGTCGAACCACCTTAACAGTCTAATTAGCTTCTTCCATCCTGAAACTAAGAGAATAATGCAAATTTTAAATTTAAAGAGCTTTTACCAGCTGGAGTTAAATATTACAGGAACAACATTGCAGATATGCAAATGCCAGCGCTGTTACTCATTTATATCAGCGAAGGTTTCACATTTCGTAAATGCATATGGAAAAGTACGAAATTTCATATCAACGTGTTTATTGTTCAGTTGTATTCTAAAAAGAGGTTTATTCGAATAGCATTAGGGCCTCTTTTGTGTAGCTGCGCGATAAATCAATGTTACTTTTACGCCAAGTATCGTGGATTCAAATGCGAACGTTGAGAATTCGCGTTATTTATAAAAAGAAATACTGCAAGCTGATTATCTAAAAATTAAATGAATATGTGTACCTAATATGATATTTCTGAGTTTATTATTATTAATAGATGATTCATACACTTAAAACAGAACCAATATAATATTTTTAAAAGCACAACCCACAAAAAAGAATATTCAAGCAGCAACGATTTTAAAAGTACAAATTGCAACACCATTTTCATTGGTACCGAACCGTATTCGCTCAAACTACACTTTTGTAAAGCGAAATTGTAATATTCAGAGGCGAAATAAGCTTTTGAGATAAAATTACCTCAACTCCTTTCAGGCAACGTATTCTTTGGCGAGGCCAATAACTTAACTAAAAGCAAGTTTTCTGCTGGTTTTTTTGGTTTAAAATGAACCGAACTGCAGACGCTGACTAAATTAACTTTAAAGAGATTGCGGAGATTACAAGATAGGGACGTATTTTAATAGCAATTTCCTATTATTACTAACTAACAAGTGCCTGCGTGCAAATATTCCAGTGGCAAAAGAGTTTGAAAGAGAGAGATTCAAAGAGTTTGCCGCATTAAGAAGCATTTATGAAATTTTCGTCTGAGTAGCTAGTAATCACAATTTCAAATGCTGTTAAATCTGTTTAGTGGTTTACCGTGAAAAGCTTATTCAAAAACAATGACATACGAGCTTATACTTACGTGAAAAGTTAACACAAAACAATAATACATATACGGAAAATAAATGAGTTAAATTGCTATTGTTTTAGTATCTATAACTTGTACTTAGGGTATAAATCAAAGTTTTAAAAATATGTCATGTGCTAATGTGAATACTTTTAAAAACATTGACTCTCTATTCGGAGAATCATTTCCAATTTCAAGTTATTCAGTTATTTAAAATCATTGACATTTCTAGCCATCCATTCCATTATTAATAGGATTATTCTTTAACGCAAAATTTCACCAAAACTAACCAGTAATTCTACAAATAGAAAATCCCAAATCACGTCACTAAACAATATAGAACCTCCTTTATGATAACCTTTTACGAGGAATTAAATTCGATGTTTTACGGGACTATTAATTGTGGGCCAGCGACTGTCTGAACAATAGCCTTTGTTACCGGCAAGTAATCGTCTACCCATTCAGTTTTCTGCGGACTGACTGATAGTCGGTAAGTAACTGCCTATCTGGGATGCGGAATGGGATATTGTTTGTTTTTTTTTGCTGTGCGGAGAAAGAAATGAATAATGTTTACTTGTCAATCAAAATCTAATTGCTTTTCTATTTCCATGAGTCTCCGTTGTTTCAGACGTAAGTAAATTTAGTCCATAGCTTGATGATAGTATCAACGATTCTGTAGGTAACTATCTCCTGAAAATAAGTGCCATACATTTTGCTGTTAACTCTGGTTCTCTTCCCGAAATAGTATTACAAATTCCCTTACCATTTTCTGTAGGTACGCTTCATCATCATCATCAGCCATTTAATGTCCCCACTGCTGGGGCACTGGCCTTCCTTATGGATGGATAAAGAGAATGGGCCATGACCCACAACAACCACGCATGGGTACTAACGACTGCAAATGCAGCTGGGACCAACGGCTTAACGTGCCTTCCGAAACACGGAGGAGCTCGAGATAAAAAGCTTTTGGTCACCCATCCCATGACCGACCATTGCGAAAGTTGCTTAACTTCAACGATCGCAGTCCGAGTGCGCTCTGGGTGCCTACCATCAACTCTTATTGCGGTTTTGTTTAGGACCTTAACTGATCTGCTTCGCTTATTCGTACCACGACAGCTTAATATCAATGGCAGCGATTCAGTGATCATTCAATGACATTTCACAGCCGCTAAGCTGTCAAGAACTCTTATTTGACTTATGACTCGGCCAAGCTAACATGACACCTGCAGGTTATACCCGTCCCTCTCACTCTCCGGGCATGACAGAATCGAGTGAAAGAGACGGGTAGAAGAAATAAGGACACAAATCATACGGTCATTCACATTTAGCAATTCATTTGCGATCCAGTTTTCAGAAGGTCGTAGTACGAAAGAAAGCAATTCATTTTAGGAACCTATTCTGCATCGCGCTATTTTTGAATTGCTGTCTTAAAGTTGATGGTAGGCACCACGTGTGATGATTCGAACACTTCGATCTACAATAGTACCTACTAGATGAAGGCTCACGAACTAAATCAAAGCTTTCTATGGCACCTTTAAACGGAGAAAAAAGGTTAATAATGTAATGATCTTAGGTCATAAATGACAGGAACTAATTATAAATATACGCGCAAGTAGCTCAAGTGGATATATATCGCTCGGCCGTGTTTGTCACTCCAACTATCTAGATTCTTGACCTAGGTGTTATTGTTGATCGAAGATCGAACATTTCCAATTTTGAAGTGAATCAACTGTCATCTCTACCTCTTTTTACAAAACGTAAGTATCTTGATCTTTGTGTTCCCAACGAATAGAGATAAGTGCATGAAAATTGCAATGTCAATGGTTCCTTCAAAAGTGCTCACCACTTCCCAGTTTCAGGCTGGATATGAAAATATTTCAAGCATAGAAACCTCTGCGTCTACGTTTTCGGGATGCTCTTCCAGTAGTGGAGCGATATGGTTTCGGGGATGTCTAGGAATTGAAATCCAGTTTATAATTTATTTCTAAACTATTTTTTTCGTTTCTGAATTGTGCACCATTTAACAACTTCTGAGAATGTTATTTAAATTTTTACTTTTTTGCATTCACAATGCTATTTTCATTATTGAAAAATTAAAAATAAAATATTTAGAAAAAATCGACCCGTCTCACAGCCAACTCCGATGGGACTCGAACCCACGACCTTTCGCTATCCGGGCGACTGCTCTAGCCACTGCTCTAATGGCTCCGTAGCTCCTTGCCCTGATTCAATCGAATATTTTTTTCTCCCTCTCTCTAAAGTCGGCCCCTTATGACTGAAGAGCGTTGTCATCGTTGAGTGGTTCGCAGCTGGCGCGGATTATCTGTCTCTAGCGTACCCTAGCCATCGCATCTTTGACCACGTTCTGGAGAGTGGTGAGTCAGATTAAAAAATATATAAGGAGATTATAAACTTACCATTATGTTTGTAAGTTTGTACTTGGGAAGTAATCCCTGGAGCTAATGAACCAATTTCAAAAATTCTTTTACCTGTTGCATCAACAACATTATTCCTAAGGGTCTTAAGCTATATTTTATTCAGATATTCCCACGGAAAAGGGGCTACACACACAAGTAAAACCGCGCGGTGGAGCTGGTATTTAAGGCGCCGATTCCCCAAAATAGGGTATTTTAAATTATGGATTACTCGCAAATCACAAGTACTTAAAATTTTGAAAAAATATATGTTATTTTACAGCTATTTATCTAGTGCTTCCGGCCGTTTTTTTCGATTGGTGATATTTTACTGTGTTAAATAAAATCCCAAACATCCGTCTAATAATAATTCAAATATCATATTACTTGCAGTATACTTGGTTTTAGTTAATGAAAAACATATGAAAATAATTGTCTTTGAATAGCCGAGGGATTCCGGCCGTCATAAATTGATTTCTTTTATTATTCAATTTTTTATTGAATTTAAAGTGATTTTCGATTCGCGGGGCGCTTGCGAGTTCACAGTTCACTGCTGGCTGCCGCTGGGTCCGCGCGAAATGTATCGAGCGCGGCCGAGCAAGCGTTAGCGTGCCTATTTCGGTCGGGAATCCTCGCCTTAATTTAGCCATTCTTATATCATTCATTTTTAATATCCAACCTTTTTACCATACTGTGCGAAGTATCAAAATAGCACAAATTTGTACACAAAAAATATGGGTATTTTCCACTTGTCACAAGAGTTTCCTGTCATGTAGTTGAAATTAAATTGCTTATTTACAAGAAAAAAGAAATTATGTGTAATTTTCTGTGTATAAAATTTGATAATACTAGCGGATCCTCGCAGTTTTACCCGCGTGGTAGCCGTTCCAGTAGGAATATCAGGATAAAATATAGCCTATGTTAGTCGGGAATAATGTAGCTTTCTAATGGTGAAAGAATCTTCTAAATAGGTTCAGTAGTTTCGGAGCCTATTCGATTCAAACAAACAAACAAAGAATAAAATCTTTCCTCTTTATAATATTAGTAGAGATAATGTGCTCAAATAATGTTTAATTTATCTCAAAACTGCTTATAATCTCGTGTAAGATATATAGGTAATAATTAACATTTTTAAATTTGCTACGCGGTTACAGTGTCACATGCAACTTTAGATTTAAGTACAAATTGTAACCCATTCTACACAATACATGTAACATGCAATAAATAATATGAATATGAAAAAAAGAATAGAAAAACACGTATGTTTCGTTGATTATTCCCCATCTAGTATTCTTAACACAAGTTTATAAGAATTTGATTGAATCAGGCGTCATTTGGCGGAAGTCCCTAACCATTGTGAAAAACGAAATATATGTAGCTTACTTCCGGAAAAACCACAATATGCAAGATGCACCGCAAAAAATTGCACATGCACACCACGAAAACACCAGTGCACAATACCTGCATCTAGCAAGACAGCAATACACCTTGCACCGTCACCGATTAGACTACTCTACACGCGTTTCGCCCCAACCCCAAGTTTATAATGAATCAATAAAACTTCTTGTGTAGTATAGAGGGTGCGATTGTATGAAAATGATTATTATTATAGCTCTATGCTAGTATAGCACCAGCCTTTATGCATTCTGCTGTCGCCTCGGGCTGCCTGCACTAACACCGTTAGGTCACGTCTAGAGCTAACGTATTCAAGAGATTCATACGAGTCTCTGAGGTCCTTAGTTTGAATAATTCACTCGCAGGAAAGTTTAAAGTTTTTGTAGTATTTTCCATTACTTACTTAAGTTAGATTGCTAAATTAGTAATAGGTACTGTTTTTTTTTTATTTCATGACTCACTAGCTCTATAAAGACTGTAGTGTCAAAATTACTAAATGCTTTCAGTAAACCAATACTTCTAAGAAATTAGAAAGACCCCCTGCTTCAAAGTTTGTATGATGAACTATGTAAACTGCCCAGCAGAGTTGCGTGAGGAAGGTAAATTTAAATAATTAATTACGAATATGGCAAATGTACATTAAACTATCTTTACGACAAAATCCTTATTAAAACTGCCATTACTTACTACTTTCAAGAAACCTAGCTTTTAAAAGTGTGCGAATTTCCGAACGCTAGAAGTTTCCGCCCATAAAATCTTCAGCGTCTCTAAAAATATAATCTATCTGCGCGACGTGGGTACCCGGGGCTAGTGGCCGTAACCGTAACATAGAGCCGCTCAAACTGAGGCCATACTTTGACTGTGATTAAACCAGCTCCACTCGCCTAGAGCATGCCCAATGACGGCAGATTACCTGGCAAAGATCAAGAACGTGCAGGGGGCCGATTCTCAGGCAATCGAGAAAAGTTCATTTTTATAGCTCGAAATTCAAATATTTTACGAAGATAACACATTTTGTGTATTGTCAGAATTTCACAATCGAAAAAGTTCGATCGAAAACCAGTCAAACGCAACGAGTGGTACAGACCAATAGATGTTCGTATACGAACTTAGCTGTCAAAATGAATTTGTTGACATGTGGGACAGTTTAGTTTTTGTGAAACATGAAGTTTGACCTAATACTCTGAGGTAACTGGAGCTCTCACCCTGAATAAAAACGTGAACACCAGGAAATTTGACATTTAGTATGTAGTGGCTGTCAGTTGTCTCATATGACCATACGTATTTTTTTAAAGTGTAGGTGAGACGGAAGACAGCCACTGTGAAATTTGTGGTCACAAAAAATTGTTCGTACTGCACTCTCCAGTTACCTCAGTATTAAGTCGAGCTTCATGGTGTGAAACGTTCTAACCTTTCAATAGAAACCACAAACAAAATGTTCGAAATACGAATTACCACACTGAAAAAGTTCGAATGCCTGAGAATCGGGCCCCAGAATAGCGTTTGAATTATTTAATAGCAATGACAAAAATAGGTTCCCAGACTTACATCTTGAAGTTCTCCGTTGTCGTTGTTTTTGTCCTTAAAAATATTATCTATTTGCGCGACGTGGGCGCACTAGTGGCCGTAACGGTAACATAGAGGCGATAGTGACCGTAACGGTAACATAGAGGCGCTAGTGGCCGTAACGGTAACATAGAGCCGCTCGAACTGAGGTCATACTTGACTGTGATTAAACCAGCTCCACTCGTCTAGAGCATGCCCAATGACGGCAGATTACCTGGCAAAGATCAAGAACATGCAGTGCAGAATAGGGTTTGAATTATTTAATAGCAATGACTTCTATTTGATGTCTCTGTACCAAATGACACTTGTAATAAAATAGCCTTGGAAAGTGACTTGCTGGTTTTCCTGAGACCATCAAGTTAATTTGGTGACAAACACATTATGATTAAATCTACCATGTCTTTACAAATTAAATCTATCTGCGCGACGTGAACACCAGGCGATAAAGTGAGCAAGCTTTTTGTAAGCCACAATTTCTCTAGAACCTTCCGTTCTACAACTAACTTAATCTATGACGAGGGGATTTTAAACGCTTTTCTGTGTAAAACCAACGTCAGATTTCTTTAGCGGAGACTAAATTTTCGTGAGATTGGCGTTTTTCTAATCTAATCTCATTCTGGTCTTGCAAAGAATGTTACGTGTCAAAAACGGCTATCCTTGAACAAAATGAGTTGGCTTTTTGTCCACTTTGCTGATAAAAAAGATACAGAGCTTTGAAACTTAACGAGCGAGGTATTTAAGGCACTAATGATGACTGTGACTGATGTTTTGTGATGGCAGAAGTTAATAAGGATAAGTTAAGGCCTGCTCAGTGACAAGCACTATAGCGAAAAATAACCTTTTCGAAAAAATAGTAGTGTGGTGACACGTGTTTTCGGGCCCATTTGTTACTGTTCCCAATAAGAAAGATTGACATTGAGCTAAAACTGGAGACAATTTTCGAACCAAACCACAAATTTGATTTTATAAAGGTATGTTCGAATCTTGTTTGAATATGACCATCAATTAACTTGGTATTTAACGAACAAAATAATAATATTTTGAAAACAAATTGAGATGCCTTAAACGATTTCCCTAAAACCCTTCATAAAAGCAGAGAAACCACCTCAAACCAGTAGCGCCAAAAACAGGGTACAAAGAGTAGCCGACTCTTTGATAATCCCCTAGCTGAAAATTATGAAATTATGAAGTAAAAACATGTTTCGACAAAATGTCGGCAGCCACATCAAAAACCGCCGTAACCTCAACAAATGCGTGTCTGCCCTTTAAATTTAATCATAAGCCGAGGGTCTTATTAACACAGGCATGTTAAAGTTTAAAATTTAGGGGTAAGTGTAAAGGTGCCTTTAGTAATTTCGGAGACGTAACAGGCTTTTAGCGAGCTTTAATCGTTATTAAAGAAATAATTTGGATTTTACGAAAGTTTATCAGAGATTTATTTATCTTTTCTTTTTCTTCATTTAGTCAATGTTTTAATTAATATTTGAACCATTTTGTGTTGAAGAGAGTTAGTCGGCCTAGACCCTGCGTTACCGGGTCTAGCTACTTCCAACCTGGCAACCTAGAGGTCCTTTCATGCACCCCATGAAAATAAAGAAAAAGAAGAAGAAGCTATCATTTGTAAGATGGTGGTAAAGTTTTCTCTGTAAATTAGTCTATAATTTAATAATATTGAGATCCCTGGGGACCTGGGGGGCTACCTCCCAAGTGTCGTCGGCATTGCTATCGGCTTTATTTGACAGATGGAATTGACACATTTCTACTTTTCTGGGTGCCTACCATCAACTTTAAGACAGCGATTCAAAAATAGCGCGATGCAGAATAGGTTCCTCAAATGAATTGGTTTCTTCCGTACTATGAAAATAAACCTTCTAAAAACTGGATCGCAAATGAATTGCTAATACGGTATTTTACTGATTTTTTTTTATTTCTTTAAAATGTTTTTCGAAATATTAGCTACACAAAACAAGTTTTCATTTTGAATTATCTTGAATATTTTCAAAGATATAGGACTTCAAACTTTATAATTAGACAAGGACAGGACGCTATCTTAGTGACGTCAGTGGGTTAGTAGCGTCATAGTCACGCCATAGAAGATTTCGTTTTAGAAAGAGACAGCTATAGTCAAAATCAAACGGACTGTAATTCTTTTATTATAAAACAGATTCAAATTATTTTTTCACATTTGGTATTCTTAATTGCAATATTTTTTAACGTCATCATTAAATATCTACATTTCAACAACAGTAAAATACCCAATTGTGAATGACCGAACGATTTGTGTCCTTATTTCTTCTACCCGTCTCTTTCACTCGATTCTGTCATGCCCGGAGAGTGAGAGGGACGGGTATAACCTGCAGGTATCATGTTAGCTTGGCCGAGTAATAAGTCAAATAAGAGTTCATGACAGCTTGGCGCCTGTGAAATGTCATTGAATGATCACTGAATCGCTGTCATTGATATTAAGCTGTCGTGGTACGAATAAGCGAAGCCAGGGGGGTGTCACTCCGCAGTTTAGGTACGTTCGGACGGCGGCCTGCCGGGCAGGCGTATGACATAGAAATTAGGTCCCCAAAAGAGCTAGAATATATGCGATAGAAAGAGATGCAACGACAACGAGTGGCCTTTCGTAATTTGCCTGCGCCGTACAAGCTGAATTCTACTTTATTGCGTTACAGTTAGAGTTGCTATTTATTTAAATGACTTAGCGGAGTGAACTATCTGTTACATAGTAACTATTTAGTAATCTGTGGCGAAGCAGATCAGTTTAGGTCCTAAACAAAACCGCAATAAGAGTTGATGGTAGGCACCCTGTTGTAAGTTTTAATGGTGCAAAAAAGAAGTAGCAATGTAAAAGTCAAAGTTAGTCATGAAGCCGATAGCGGCCGACGACACATTTATTTAACTGGCAGGTCCGGTCGGGTCAAATCTTGCGATCGAAAGCATAATTCCAGGGTTCCAGGTTTTCAGGGTTGAAATCTGGTCCCACCTTCCAACAGCTAGGTATATATGTGTGATACGATACATTGATGGATGGCAAATTTTTTACCTAATTAAAAGTTACAATGGCGTAAAGATAAAAATGACAATGGCGCAAAGTTGCTAATGGTAGTCAACAAGTTCAATCATAGTCATCGTAGTACATCTGTTTTACGTTAAGAAGATTGTGTACCATGCGGTCTCCATAAATCAAATCAAATCAAATCAAAATATTTATTTATTCACATAGACATAATAAGCATGTACTTATGAATCGTCAATATTTTCCTACCACCCATTCAAGACTTTTTTAACTGACAAGAAATGACATACAAACGGCAATTACGTTTCCATCCTCTAAATCTTATCATATAGCAATGAATTTTTGGTATGTTGTTGAAATGCATGAGAACTAAAGCTGTAAGTTTTGTTGTTAAATTCATTGCTGTATGTAAAGGTTTAGAGGGTGGAAACCGTTATCGCCGATTGTATGAAGACCGCTTGGTACAGTCAGCGTCAAATTGATATAAGCGTCTAGAGTAGTCAAAAAGATCTGAAAAACATAAAACCAATTTGATCTAGGCAGTTCCAATCATCATATTGTTCTCAGCGCGCAAGGTGTTCAAAACATCTAGGCACTCATTGTTTCATATTTATATGAGCGGTCAGAGTGTTCAAAATCATCTAAGCAAACAAAGCTCTCAAAATATCTGTGCACTATGGTGTTGTACATTATGCACAGATGTTTTGATAGCTTTGTTTGCTTAGATAAATTTGAACACTCTGACCGCTCATATAAATATGAAACAATGAGTGCCTAGATGTTTTGAACACCTTGCGCGCTGAGAACAATATGATGATTTGAACTGCCTAGATCAAATTGGTTTTATGTTTTTCAGATCTTTTTGACTACTCTAGACGCTTATATCAATTTGACGCTGACTGTACACCCTAGTCCTCTTAACATCTTCATTTTTGTCAAGGTCTAAGATTTAATAAAATGACCATGTTTAATTACCACTCAATGGTTACGCACGCCTAAATATGCTTACGGGGCAATGGTTCCTCAGCACAGCTCCGCTCCGCTCCGCTTCGCTCCGCTTCGCTCACGCGGCTTTAAATTAAGTTTTACTCAAAAACTAGAAGGATTTAATAAAAACTAATTATTTATTTATAATGCTAGTTAAATTTGCAATAAGATTGTATGATTTGTAGATGGATTTTTATTACGATTTAATTAGAAACAGCGAGTTGAAGTTGCAGAAAAGGACATATTTTACCGATTTCTTTTTAAAACATGCAATAAATACTAATAAATAAACAATTATTACAGACCAATTTGTGTTTAAATAATAGTTAACAATGTTGTTATTAGATACAAGTAAAAAAAAAAGATAACTCTCTTTTAGAAAAATATTGTTTAATTAAAGATATAAAAATGTAAGTAAAGAATCAGCCTTACGGGCTACAAAAGTATGGATCGATTTCGTATCGACTTCTTTTTTGTAAGTAGATAAATTTTAAATATATACTTTTTATGGGTATTGAGGGCATAACAATTATATATTAATGTATTACAACATATTTAGTACAATATATTTAATTATATTTTATATTTTATTTTTCCATACTTAGCTAACATTGCCTAAATCACGCAATGGTTCCTTGCCTCCTGGAGGCAAGCAAGTCGGCGAACTTCAATCGAATATAATCCGCCAAATTTTTATTAAATTGTACCAATTTCTTGTTCTACGATTAAAATAAGGTGTCTAGATTAAGATTGGTATTAAGTTGGATAGGAACAGAGAGTGATTTGACATAATTAATTAAAGTATATTAATTAGCTGTCAGCTTGCCTTCAGGAGGCAAGAAACCATTGGGGCGGGTAAAAATACTTGCCTCCAGGAAGCAAGGAACCATTGAGTGTATAAAAAAGGACTAAGATTTGATAAACTTCACTCACATTATTAAAGTAGGTATTTTCTCCAAAATAAACAAGACGATAAAGATTCTAAATCTTCAAACATTATAACAACAAACACCAAAGAAGGTTGTTCTAAAACCATTCCAGACCACGTACAAATAATAAGGTTGAATATCAAATAAACTCTGTTATTCCAATTGATGTAAAAACATTACCAATGAGAGCGTTAATTCGAGCCTCGTAAGAGAAACTTCAGTACCGCGCGAACTAAAACCGAACTAAAGTGCTAATAATTCAAATGTAAGTTTAACCCTGTTATTTTGTAACTAGCTTACAATAAACTTTCACATTTCTAGCTAATAATTATAACACACGCCCGACTGAGGGACGGTAGACTTGGAACATTAATCGCGTGGAATTAGCAACTTTAGTGGGATATTTTGAAATTGTTTCATCTTGTCCGAATAATGTACCTAGTATGTATTTTATTAACTACCATTAGAAACTCAATGTAAACTAGAGTAGAATTTATGAATATGAAATCTAACAACAGCAGAGAACCAAGCAAAAAATAACAGCAAAATGTTTAGTTGCAAATAATGTAATAATAAATTTATTTATTTGTGTTTAAAAAAGTTTACACGTGCAAATACATATTAACGTTAATAGCTCTATAGTTATTAATGTATGTAGGTACCTCGAACATATAGTATTAATAACATAATTAAACATAGAAAAAAAATGCATAATTTATATAACAGTTACCAGTTACTTGGTTATAAGAATTAAACGTGCATGTGTATGTGTGTGTGAGTTTGTGTGTATGTGTGTGTTTGTGTGTGTGCGTGTATGTAATAATATCAAGTAGCAGTATTTTTGTTTGAATAAAAGGCCTGGGTGCTTACCATCAACTCTTATTGCGGTTTTGTTTAGGACCTAAACTGAACTGCTTCGCTTATTCGTACCACGACATCTTAATATCAATGACAGCGATTCAGTGATCGATCAATGACATTTTACAGCCGCTAAGCTGTCAGGAACTCTTATTTGACTTATAACCCGGTCGATTTAACATGTCACCTGCAGGTAATACCCGTCCCTCTCACTCTCCGGGCATGACAGAATCGAGTGAAAGAGACGGGTAGAAGAAAAAGGACACAAATCGTTCGGTCATTAACATTTAGCAATTTATTTGCGATCCAGTTTTTAGAAGGTCAGAGTACGAAAGAAAGCAATTCATTTTAGAAACCTATTCTGCATCGCGCTATTTTTGAATCGCTGTCTTAAAGTTGATGGTAGGCACCCTGATTGTTCATCTCCATAGCATCTAAACTAATCGAATGAATAAAGAATACAATTTGTACCACATGGAATAAAAGGATTAACAGACGAAAGTATCATTGAAATATTTAAAATCAAAGGCTACGGCCACATTGCTATAAAAATCACGTTGTGAACCCTGCAGGTAATTACTACGGCCACACAGAGGTTAAAAAAATCAATTTGCGTCTGAGAATTTCGTAGAATTCATTCGTTAGCTGTGTATTCTAGGACACATAATATACAACCTCAGTAAACTAAGTAATTAAAACGAAAATCGTACGTAAATTCTCATTTCAATCCAGATTTGTAATTAATGGCTCTTGTAGATTTGCGTATGAGGTCATTTTCGTAAGTGCTTCTAAAATTTACTGTAGTTAATATTCACAGCTGAAAATAACGTTTATAATTTTATGGTACATTCACAGCTTCTGTAGTCCAATCTAAGTCCCAGCCCAAAGCCTTATTTTGTGCCTGCTACCCTATTTGTTAAGTTTAAAAACCGCCTTCAAAACAAAACTGCAAACAAAAACTCATTTCCCAAAAACACGTAAAAGTGAAAAATAAATTGAATCATTCAATTCAAAGTACGAAAGTGCGTGACTTTTTCTAATTAATCTTGAACTTACTGATCTGATTGAAGTCGGTGTCAAGCCAAATAGATATTAATATTAATATGTATTTGATAGGTTACAATTTACACCACTCTGCGCATGAGATATTGTTTATTATTGTTTCACTATTTTGAAATGAAATGAAATTGAATTTTAAGTATTCGTTCTTGTTACTTTCGGCTTGACACCGACTTCAATCAGATCAGTAAGTTCAAGATTAATTAGAAAAAGTCACGCACTTTCGTACTTTGAATTGAATGATTCAATTTATTTTTCACTTTTACGTGTTTTTGGGAAATGAGTTTTTGTTTGCAGTTTTGTTTTGAAGGCGGTTTAATTTTTTTTGAAAAATTTTGTTTATTTTTCCTTTTTTAGTGTAAGAAATCTACTATAAGAAACCGCATTATGAGCAAGGGTAGCTCAATGTGCAACGACTATAGCCCATATCTAAATTAGAACTCAGACAAGCACCACCCTCCAACTCTTAACTGTTATGCAGTTTCCTTCCAACATCAGCTAACCTAAATTACTTGAAAGAATACAACCTAAAGTTCTATTGGCGCTTGTAGTACTTAAAAACATACTTTAACTCCTAAGCGTTAAAGAGTTTTACCTTCCATCATCAGCTTAACTAAATAACCTGAAAGGTAACAACTACAAATATTTACGTATCAACGATATTTAAAGAATTATCCTCCAACTCCTAACTATTGAGGAGTTGTACCTTCCATCACGAGCTCATCATCGTGAGATAATGACTACCAGTCGCAAATACTTGAAAATTACTTATGAACATTAAAGGAATCGTATTGCGCCCGTAACATATTTAGTATTTAATTAATGTTTTCGATGGCCATATGTGGTCTTCATCATCAGTTACTCTTCACCAAATGGTGCTTACCGAAAGCAAATGCACGAGTTACTTAAGAAAATACCAAAATCGCTATAGGTGTGCCTATAATATTTGAAGAGTTCCCTTGATTTCTCCAGGATGCCATCATCAGATCCTGACCGTATAACAATGGGACCAATTTGTAACTATATGCTTTCAAACCAAAAAAGAATTTCTAAAATCGGTTTATAATTGACAAAGTTATGAGGTAACAAACATTAAAAAAAAAAAAAAAAAAAAAAAAAATTCAACCGAACTGAGAACCTCCGCCTTTTTTTGAAGTCGGTTAAAAAAAAGAGTGATTGCTATAATATTCGTATTTTTACAATGTGTCTGCTTGCCAGTAGAGCGTATTAGTTTGAATAGAATGAATCATCATCATCATCAAGTAAAGGGTTTATATGCTGTATGTAAATATTATTAACTAAAGTTTCTTGAAATAATTATTTTTACAATAATGTATAAAACTCAAGTAACAATTTTATTTATTTCCTAATATTCGTTTTAAAACTAACATCTAAAATAGCATTTCAAAGCACCAGCTTTCAGCATTTTTATGTACCTAAAAGTAGTAAACCTCAGAAGACTATTTGGAATTCACCAGCTTCTCCACATAGTATCAATTATAACAGTATCTCAACTACCTACTGTCTAACTCAGCATAAGACATTTTTATGATAAATTTGCTCACTACACTGCACTCAAAGGTTGATGGAAAGATCAAACGTTTGATCAGTGTCCGACCGCGAGACCTTTAAACAGTTAAGGTACCCAAACCAATTTTCAGTGTCAAACCATTCTCGAGAATACTTGACTGAAGATGTTGGCAGTAGCTCTCGTTATAGTGAGTATTACACAACACGAAAAGACGTAAGAGGTGATATTACGCCGATTGTACTGAATGTAGAGTCACAGAGAAAATAATAGTACAGGTACAGAAGCTGCACTCCGCTAAACCATTTCAATAAATAGCAACTCTAATTACAACGCAATATAGTGGAATTCAGCTTGTACGGCGCTAATTAAAATTAAAGTAACAATCATAAACAAACTAAATGTGTTTAATAAAACGTGATTGTATCCGTGAAAGATTGTTTCATTTAAATGAACAGTCTAAGATGTGCATACGTTTCACGTACTTGCGTTACTGCCTATCTTATTATTTTTAATGTACTGTGGCGCAGCACCGTGCCGCTTGGCTGGGCGCTATAGCCGCTATACAGCGCGCGGTCGCAGTATTTCATTTGAAATATTTATAGTACAACTGCGCTGCAGTTGAGTTTAGATGCAGATAATTGAGAAACATGGTCTTTTAATTAAAAAGGAGGAGGATCAGGGCCCTTAGGGAGCTTCTAAAAATATGCGAATGTTTCGCACAAGCACATGGTCTTTTATACAACTCTAAAAAGAGTGAGTACCTGAGCACCCTTTTTTAAGGCCGTCGGTGGCAAATGTCCGCCGTATGTACCCAAGATTACACTCGATGGTACAGAACTCAAACGTGTAAATCAGTTCAAATATCTTGGACATTTTGTAACTGACGACCTTAAAGACGAGGTACATATTGAGAGGGAACGCAGAGCGCTGGCGGTTCGTTGCAATATGGTGGCTCGCAGGTTTGCACGTTGTAGTATACCAGTAAAACTAACTTTGTTTAGAGCATATTGTCAAGTTTTCTACACGTGCAGCCTTTGGACCAACTACACGCAGCGTACCCTCAGTGCTCTGCGGGTCCAATATAATAACGCTTTCAGGATGTTGATGGGGCTGCCTAGGTTCTGCAGTGCTTCAGGCATGTTTGCGCAAGCACATATAGATGGCTTCGATGCCATATTTCGCAAGAAAACTGCCTCGTTGCTGTGCAGGCTGCGGTCTAGCCCTAACTCCATCCTGCGCGTTATAGCGGGTCGTTACGACTCCCCAATAATAGCCCACTGCGTTCGGAGGTGTATATCAAACACCTCATTAGTTGCTAAGTAAAAATTGTGGATACTAACATAGTTTTTAAGTTTTAATTGTTACTAACAAAATATAGATCATTGTCTGGTCTGAAATAAAACTGTTTTTATTTTATTTATTTATTTATTTATGTCTGATTTATTGAAATATAAACTTATGTAATGGGGCTTTCTTGTAAAATAAATCTGCTTGCACTATTAAGTTATATGTTCAATAAACGTTATGTTATATGTTACTGTTACATAGTAATTAAGACATAAGGTAATTTATATAGCTTCTTTGAATTGGTATATTTAGTTTAAAAACCCGTAACATATATATGTTACCTTAGAATAGTTTTTTTTAGGGTATCAGTTCTTCACTTATCCAATAAAAATATCGAAATATTGTCAAACAGCGATTTAGCGCCTACGCTTTAGGGTTTTCTGTGGACACCAATTTGTCCTTAAATCTAATAAACTGAGCCCCGGAATGGACATAAAAACGGACATAATAAGTATCACATCGGCTTTAATTCATAAACATATTGTCTAAATGAAATAAGAAGGCAGCAGTAATATAATATTAATAGTTAACTGTGCACTATATACTTCACAAGGAAATTGACTGAATCAAGCAAACCGCCTATTCAAATACTAAGTTAGAATCTGATAAACTTATCTCCCAAGTAAACAAACTAAGCTAGTTTGAAACTACTGCATTTGACGAAGCGACTCCGGACGACAGACTCGGGAGGAATTGAATATTGCTTACGGAATTGTTTGCAAGGAATTGGTGTTATTGCGTACTAGCGGCTGCCTCCGACTTTAATTTACGACTCAGTTTCTATGGATAACAGGTATAGATCAATAAATTGGTCTCCGGGCCAACTACGAATAGTCAGGTATTTTAATTTTTAGCTTTTTGCAATCACAATGCAATTTTTATTATTGTAGTCAAATATGCTAAAATTGGTAAGCTCGAGCCGCCCCAAGTGCAGTAATAACTCTGATACATTACGCCCTGCGCAGACGAGGGACTTTTGTCCGCCGGACTAACTTAAAAAGTAATGATTTTCGCTACGAAGTCAATTCATACGACGTTTATTTCATTCGTAAAGATCTAGCAATAAAAAGAGTAGGAATTCAGGAGTTCAAAAGGCCCATTATCTATATTATTATTATAACAATTATAAAGAAGAAAGATTTGATTGTGTGTTTGTTTGCATTGAATAAGCTCCGAAACTACAGTAGGTATTAATTTAGAAAACTCTTTGACTATTAGAAAGCTACATTCTTTCCGAGTGTCAAAGGCTATATTTTATCCCGATATTCCCACGCGAACGGGTACCACGCGGGTAAAACCGCGAGGATCCGCTAGCTCTATTAGGTTTTAATTTAAAGATGTGATGCAGCTTGAAACTTAAACGTGTGCATTCTTATGGCAGTGCTTCTACTACAGTAAACTTAACTGCACCCTCCGGACGGGTAATGCAATTCTAGGCTTTGCCTAAGACGGCAAACTACATGGTACATAACTATGGATTAAATTTTGCCATTTAAAATAATAAATAATAAAAAAATAAATTAAAATAAATAATTTAAAATAATAAATAACAAAAATAGCACAGTCAAAAATTACTTCATTTAAATCTAAAGGTGGGGACTTGTAGGTAGATGTGACTGCACTTGAGAGGTCATTATTCAAGGTATCTTCCATGACATATAGATCCACATAATCTGGAACATCCTGTATATTTTTATGTTATTACTTTATTAATAATACGTTATAGTTTGTTAAGCTATTATACCCTAAACTATTACTTTGTTATTGGTTGTATATTTTCACAGCAATATAATAACACCAGCCTCTTCTACTTTTCTTTGATTTAAGAGCTTCGCTGCTGTCGGTGGAAGGAGTAACTCTTCTCTTCTTACTGTCCTACCTAACCTCTTGATAAATAACATTATCCTTTTTCTTTATCTGCTTGAAATAGTGCTTCCTTATTTCTCTTGTGCCTTCTATTTTTTTTTCTAAGATATTATCTGAAAAAATCTGTAAGTATATCTTGCAATGTTGGAATGGTACTTGGACAACAAACAAATATCGTAATTGTAAAATAATTTGTGTTTCCAAGCCGTTCAAAATTATTAAATCAAAATAAAATATGTGTCAATTGTAATTAAAAGAAAACAGTTAAAGTCATAAATAATGGCAAAACAATGCAAAAGTACCAGATTCCTATTTAAAATTTGCCGCAATTCATGTAATATAATACAATACTGTTTTGTGCGTCGGATTGTGACAGATTTACGAGCGAAATTTTACAAAGCACCATTCAAATTAAAAACATTCGGTATTTTAGTCATTTGTGGCTTTATGTGATGGTACTAGCGGCCATCACTGATTTCACCCGCATAGACCTTTTTTAACCAATCGAAAATGCCTGCTGTTTCGCTTTTTTTTTAATCATGACACTGATTTAATTTCCTGGCAGATTCATCCAGCAATAGTTTAAATAAAGAATCATTACAAAAATATTTTAAAGTATTAGAAAAAAATCTACCCACCTCACAACTACCGTTTCTAATTCTTCATTTTCAATAATATAAATTGCATTGAAAATGCAAAAAAGTAAAAATAATTTCTAATCGTAACGAAGTTAAATTTGAGTATGTGTTTACAGATACAAAAAATATGAGAAACAGCAAAACAATGTTAGTAAAAAGCTGCCAAAACATACTGTATAAAAAATATAACTAAACAGTGTTTTTGATGACGTCACTCTTAATGAAAAGGATTCGTTAGTTTCGTTATCTTGAGTTTGTTTTGCAAATCAGCACAAAACATTTTTATGTTGTGCTAATATGGCACATACATTTGTTCTTCTAGTAGTTTTTACTTTAATATTTCGACTGTACAGCAATACATTACAATGCGTCTTACATTTGCTATAAATAATCTCTACCAAAATATAATGTAAATATAAATATTGGACACCATCAGATACTTACCTACGTTGTTCCAATACAAAACTATAGTAGCCCTAGTATAATAAATAAATAATAAATAATAAATAAATATACTACACCCAGACCCGAGGAAATAGTAAAAGTTCGTTTTCAATATTTACCCGACCGGGAATCGAACCCAGGGCCTCTAGTGATAGCGACACATTGAAAATGCGTGCGTACACCACTCGGCCACGGAGTAATTATTTTCCCTTATCGCTAGTATATTTGCAACTTTATTAGCTCCCTTATAATTAATCACAAATAACACTAATTCATGAAGTAAAACATCTTGATTAATAATCTGCCACATCATTTAACTTGGCGAAGTACTTACGACTTTAGTTTTTGCTGTGGCAATGATTCATGGCGGATTTCTCGTTAGACTTACCATCTTATGCATTTTAATTAATGACCTCGACAGCATGAATTAATTGCACACAAACAAATAGAATTTACGGCGAAAACGCCACAGGCTAATGGCCGACCCGAAAATACGTATTGTTCGTGGCTGGGAGCGTGAAGAATACTTTTTAATTTATTTGAGGAAGCATTTTCGTACGAAATTGTGTTAATAAGACGAAAAAATCTCTTATAGTCTAAAGTGGAGACAAAAGCAAAACTAAAATGTCATTTTCAACTGTTTTCTGTAGCTATAGCATGAAAAACTGTCATGGTCACCGTTATCGTGATCGAATTATTTTGTTAGTTCGACCGAGTTATAAGTCAAATAAGAGTTTATGACAGCTAAGCGGCTGTGACATGTTGCTGAATCGCTTGTCATTGACGCAATAGAATCGTGGTACGAATAAGCGAAGCAGATCAGTTTAGGTCATAAACAAAACCGCAATAAGAGTTGATGGTAGGCACCCAGGTAAATACATAATAATTATAAACGGATTGTGTAAATCTGTCGAAATAGACCTCTTCAATGATAGTGATCTCGTATCTATTATGCGCAAGCTATCAAATCTATTTTTGTAAGTGTATGATGTATTTTGTTTTCAATGTGTAACCGAATTTTTTATTACAGGTGCATTTGTAATTATTACTTTATTGTTTGTGAACCTAGCGTAATATTACTTCTGTGAGCTCAATCTATGTAAATTGCTATTGTATATCTACTTGTGTGAATCCGTTATTAGTTATCTGTTTTTTTATCATTGTTATACTTTGTTAACACCAAAATAAAAGAAAAATTTGCGGAGTTGTCCTGTTGTTCCCACTCACCCTATTACAAACGTTGCGTTATTTCTTCTCTCCCCAAACTTCTAAACGTCTTGTTACTCCTACCAAAAGTTATTCAAGTTCCCGCCAACTCATATTGGACAACTAATCGAAATGGCTGCCGCATCAGTTCCGGTGCAGCGGTCGGCAGGCATCGACGGGTCCGGAAGAGCCGTCAATATCCGGCAGTGACGTCACATAGCTGGAGGGCATGACCCGGATTTTAATAACAAAAAACGCAAAATAAATATGACGATGTTGATACTACATTTGCTAAGGGATGCAAAGGCAACTTATTTATACTCATATAGCAGAGGTTGCTTGGGCCTCTGGATATTATATTACATAATCTTTTATCAATATCCGTACAGTAGATCAAATTTGAAATGATGAAATGAAATGATTCAGAGGGCCTACTCTGAAACGCAAAACCCGAAACTTCGTTATACCCATCCCCCTCACTCCTCAGTCATGACAAAATTGAGTGGAAGGGAAGGGGCTAACCGAAGTTTCGGATTTGCGTTTCAGAGTACGGCTCCAGCTTCTTACATTAAGTGATACCCTGGCACTAATACCGCAAAGTCATCCAACTACATGAATAATAAGTTTTGTTTTTAGTTTGTTTGTTACGCCTCCAACGGTAGATATCTAAGAAGATTTGTTTGTTAGTACTAAAAACTAATCATTTACTATACCTACTAATAGGTACAAATTGTATTAATAATAACAACATATTAAATGTGTTAATACATATTTACAAACTTGTACCTAAGATAAGTAGATCGATAGGTATAAACTGTGAATTTTTATTTTAATTGTTTAAACTGTATGAGAAAAAATGAAATTGAAATTAAGGTATCACTACAACGTTTTTACCAGTCACTATTTAAATGTATTCAACATTTTGAAAGTAAAATTGTACTGTATGGGCCATCGCGTGTATCGCAACGCAACAGATTCATATTCATCGATCAATGTATTGGACAGCGCTCCGGGCAGCAATGTACAACATTTGTTACAAATGCCTCATGACCGGAAAAAAGGTTAATGCTGACATTCATAGAACATTCTGGAATGGGATTTAAAAAAAATGGGATTATATGGACTGAAAAGTTTGTATAAACGATTGAACATCTACAGGCTTGAATTAAAAAAGTAAGATTATATTGACTGGAAAAATAGTACAAGCGATCCAACATCTACAGGTTGTAATTATTTCATGATATACTGGAGGGAAAATACTCAAAACAATGGAGATAGCAAATATGACTCAATGGAATCATTCCTCTTTTTTAAATGATAGAAAATTGCATTTAAAGACTTTAAAAAATAAGCTTGCACACCAGTAAAGTTTTAGAACCGGCTGTAATTCGAAAAAAAACACACCCTGTACTTTATGTCATTAATAACTCATTTAATCTGTTATTCTACTTTTTTGCATTCACGATGCTATTTTTATCATTGAAAAATGGAAAATGAAGTATTTTGAAAAAATCGACGACTCCGTAGCTCAGTGGTTAGAGCAGTCGCCCGAAAGGTTGTGGGTTCGAGTCCCATCGGAGCTGGTTGTGCGACGGGTCGAATTTTTCTAAATACTTCATTTTCCTTTTTCATTAAATCTGTTTTAATAATAAATATAAAAAAAATATTTTATTTTATACACAATAAGTAACTTAACAATAATCCGAGGCTAGGATCAACCTAGTAAACGTATAAAAATACGTCTGTGAGTGGCCGTGCTCTTCCTTATAAACATATAACATATGAAAACACATAGGTAATAACAGCTAATGGTTTGGTAACAAAAGTGCTTATTTACAAATGACTTATTTACAGTTCGCTTATTTGTGTGTTTGTGTGTGTGTGTATGTTTGGTCGTTGTGTGTCTACACAATCGATTTTAGTAACTTTTCTGTATCTTCATAATCTAAAGTTGCTAGTGACTCCATTGACGTTTTATTAAATATCATTGAGTGACTCTAGTAGTATTTTTATGCATCTCTAAATTGCATGGGTACTGTAAATCTTTAATTTTTGTTTTAGATACAAGATAAATTATAATAAAATTTAAAGAAAAACAATGAAAGTCATCATGTACTCGATGTCGAGTCGAGCTGTTGATTTGTACTTTTGTACGGAAAAGGTGAGTTTAAAAACAATATCTGTGAATTTGGTTTTGTTGCTTGTCTAAAATTAAACAATGATTATTTGCAGTAAAATGTCAATAGGAAATTTTGTATGGACTCCGTACCCAAGGAAAATTAGAATAGCAACATAAAATATGTCGCTTTTTGGTGCCCTCATGGCGTAGTTTAATCAATGTAAGCAGCGTGTCTGAAAATAATTTGAGACAAAATATATGATATTGAAAATCAACAGGTATAAATATATTTGTGAAAAAACGTGTAAGTATTTAAAATTGAAAAATTTTTTTTTCTTCAAGTGAATACGGCCTTATTTTTATTTATTATTATAGTACTAGCTTTCCGCCCGCGGTTTCGCCCGGTTGGACTACACGACGTTATCCCGCGGGAATGTGATATTTTTGAGGAATAAAAATTGCTTATGTTTCTCGCCAGGCTACAAAGTATCTGTGTCCCAAATTTGAGCCAAATATGTTCAGCTGTTTTTGCGTGATTGAGTAACAAACATCCAAATATCTAAACTTTCACATTAAATTCATAGTCATAGTCATAGTCATAGTCATATTTTTTTTATTCATATAAGTAGATTAAATAAAATTAATGCTTATGAATCGTCCAAAATTTTTTTACCTACCACCTGTTATGGACATCTTTTAACTGACAAGAAAAACAGGCGAAAAAAACTCATCAGCTTTAACAGAAGCAACGCATTTACAAAAAAAATTATGTCGTTGCTGGACAAAATGATACAATAATAAAATTTATACAAAAAGCTAATGCTGAAGGAAAGTATTCTCATACTTATGTATAGGAATATTTTCCTTTTATACATTGTTAGTGTTACTATAATTATAACAACCAAACGTTGTGATCATTTAAATAATCTTCTACTTTGTAATAGCCTTTGCTTAAGAGCGTCTTTTTAACATGTTTTTTAAATTTATTTAAAGGCAGCTCGATTACTTCTTGTGGAACTTTATTAAAGAATGCTATGCCTTCATAATATTAACCTTATTTTTTTTATGAGAGCAACAAATCCCGATATAAGTAACTTGTAATGCTACTTACAATTTATTTTTGTGTCTGGGTACGCTGTTATCCAGTGTCCTTTGCTATCTTCATAATTTCATAATAGGGAACGATATAATATAGAATTAGGTAAGTACCTACTTTGTATTAGCCACATGCCTAATTTATTATAACTCATGTAGGTTTTCGGTAAAACATGTTTTGGGATTTTTACCTATAGAAATATTTGTTCTATTGTTACATAACTGCTTATCAAATTGCTTTTAAATTTTTCAGATCATTTTGACTAACTCTAGACGCTTATATTAATTTGACGCTGACTGTACCGTATCTTAAAGAAACTGTACGTTCAAATAGGGTAAATGAACCTACGGGTATTCATTGCGGATGGACCCAACATCACTCACTTATATAAAAGCCTAAACAAATTCATTTTATAAGCTCCTGTGAATAAAGAACATCCCACGCTTTGCGGCCTTCAAAATGGAGAGCGATTGCTTAAAGATAAACTTGTCGTTCCCAAGTTTAGGCTAGAAAAATCCAGAGCCTCATTTCTGGGGAAAAGCATAGCCTTTTTTAATAAAGTTCCACAGCATATAATTGAACTAACATTGCATAAATTTAAATGTTACATTAAAGAGTCGCTGATGAGCAAAGGATACTATAAAGTAGACGATTATTTGAATGACCGCAATGCATGGTCATCATGATGTAATACATAACATAATCACTGTTTAATATGATGTATTCTTATACTAAGCAATTGTTGTATTAGTAACGATATGTATTTTTTTTTGTAAATGTCGTTACCTAACTAAGAAACGCTGGCAAGTTTCTTGCGCCCATTCTTCTTGTCAGTTAAACAAGTCTTGAATGGGTGGTAGGAAAATATTGACGATTCATAAGTACATATTTATTATGTCTAAGTGAATAAAGAAAATTTTTATTTTTATCTTATCTTAGATAATCACAAATATGTCAGACCTCTCGTCAGTTGAAATTGTTTAATCTTTCTACTCTTTTCTAAAAAAATAATAATAAATGATTAGTAGCCCTAGAAAACACTGTCATTATGGTAACCGTTATCGTGTTTGTATTATTTTGTATGAAAATCGGAGCATTTCATCTTTCGGTCATTGAACTTGGGTGCCTACCATCAACTATAAGAAAGCGATTCAAATTTGGTGCGTTCTAGAATAGGTTCCTAAAATAAATGGCTTTATTTCGAACCATGACCTTCTAAAAACTGAATCGCAAATGAATTGCTGAATGTGAATGAATGAACGATTTGTGTCCTTATTTCTTCTCCCCGTCTATTTCACTCGATTCTGTCATGCCAGGAGAGTGAGAGGGTTGGGTATAACCTGCAGATGTCATGTTATTTCGATCAAGTTTTAAGTCAAATAAGAGTTCATGACAGCTTAGCGGCTGTGAAATGTCGCTGAATCGCTTGTAAAATCTCGATTGCAATTAAACTGTCGTCGTGCGAATAAGCGAAGCAGATCAGTTTAGGTCCTAAACAAAACCGCAATAGGCGTTAATGATAGGTACCACTTATCCTACTATAAATGCGAAAGTTTGGGAGTATGGATGTCTGGATCTATGGATGTTTGTTACTCTTTCACGCAAAAACTACTAAACGGATCTGGATCAAATTTGCAACAGAGATAGATTATAGGCTGGAATAACACATAAGATACTATTTGTCCCAATATTCCCACGGGAACGGGAAAAACGCCGGTGAAACCGCGGGCGGCCGCTAGACATTAATATAAGCAAGAAGGCCATACGCACAAAAATATAGGTAATAAACGATTTGCCTGAGTTAACATTTAGGGTATATTTTAGTGCGAAAAATATGTATTCATGTATTACAAAAATATGTAAGTATTATACAGTCAGCGAAGGCTCAGCGGCCACAAGTGTTTTAAATATCTACGTTATTAATTTAGGAAGTTAAATCAAATGTTTCAAAAGCCTAATGCTGTATCGCGTTAAGGCAAACATCAATGTCATCCTGAATTTAACATAAAAATTAAAATGTCCATGTTTACGAGAGGCTGGGTACAAATTCATGTCCCGTTAAAATTTTAATAACCGTTCGTCTGAAAATCTCCCATCAGTCATCATCATTTTTCCTGTTTTGTTTGAGTAACCAAGATGAGTTGAGAATCCATCTGTATAGCACAAACAAAAAAACACTTATGCCCGAATACTCGTACGCTACTTATCTTTGGGAGCGTCTCACACATCGCCCTGTCACTTTAAATGTCAAACGTATGAAAGAGATGCCATGATGTTTGAGACGCTCCCAAAGATGATTTGCGTTCGAGAATTCGGGCGTTTGGCCCCTATTCTAGAGGGACAATCAAGTGGAGATCTCTTCTCAAGTAAGGACCTATAGTTCGCGTTAGTGTATATATTCTTTGCCTATAGTTAGCAAGGGATGAATGTATTCGTTGCATGTATTTGCATCCCTTTCTAAATTGAACTTAAGAAGAGATCTCCACTTGAGTTTCATTCTAGAATAAGGGTCTAATGCCCGAATACTCGTACGCTACTTATCTTTGGGAGCGTCTCAAACATCGCCCTGTCACTTTAAATGTCAAACGTATGAAAGAGATGTTTGATACGCCCCCAAAGATGATTTGCGTTCGAGAATTCAGGCGTTAGTCCCTGTCCAGAACAACGCGCGAGTTAGACGCGTTTTAACATATATTGTCCGATAAGTATTGGCGTTCTGCGTCTTATCTGCCATATTGACAGAGATATAAAGAAAATCGCTGTTAAAATCGCGGCGAATTCGCCCTTTCTGGACAAGCAGTTAGAGCCATTGAGTTATAATGCTTAAGGTCACAGCAGACTTATCAACTCGTAAACGTATCAACTCGAGCGGTTCAGTATGAAACCCCCTACTGCAACGCACACTAATCGGAATCGTAACGTAATCGCTTCGCCTCGGGACCAGGGTGCATACTATCAACTTTAAGACAGCGATTCAAAAATAGCGCGATGCAGAATAGGTTCCTAAAATGAATTGCTTTCTTTCGTACCATGACCTTCTAAAAACTGGATCGCAAATGAATTGCTAAATGTGAATGACCGAACGATTTGTGTCCTTATTTCTTCTACCCGTCCCTTTCACTCGATTCTGTCATGCCAGGAGAGTGAAAGGGACGGGTATAACCTGCAGCTGACATGTTAGCTTGGCCAAGTTATACGTCAAATAAGAGTTGATGACAGCTCAGCGGCTGTGAAATGTCATTGAATGATCACTGAATCGCTGTCATTGATATTAAGCTGTCGTGGTACGAATAAGCGAAGCAGATCAGTTTAGGTTCCTAAACAAAACCGCAATAAGAGTTGATGGTAGGCACCCTGCTGCTCACGAACCGCTTTGCGAGTCGCTCAACTTGCTATCCCCCGCGCTTACCGCTAGTCGTCCACGCGCTCACGTCTCTCCGTACCCGAGCTAACGGCTCTACGCACAGTGGTCTGAAATGAAAATGAACTAACCACATTTCAAAAAATCTGACTGAAATTCCGAGATTTGATCCCATATCCACCTTTTTTCGATATGGAACCACAGTGCGGCGAGCCGTTAGCGCGGCGTGTCGCCTAGCCGTAGCCGAATCGACGTACCGACGCTGATCCTGTTTGGTTACGTGCTTGCGTTAGGTTGACGCCTGGTTGACGGCGAGGCGAAAGGCGATACGGTGTCGATCCCTTTCCGAGTTGATATATCTGCTGTGACCTTTAGAGTGAGCTGTTTCTTTGATACATGTGGCGCAGTACATGTTAGTTAATCGACGCTAGAAGAAGAAGCAATGGGTTGCGGGTTTGAATTCACGACTAAGCAAGTGGAGACTTTGTACTGTATTTACTGTACAAAAAATTCTGTTTGCATTGTGTGCGAAAAAATAAACGATCCATATGCAAAAACACATAAGAACTCTATCGGCCAACACTCTACGGGGTGGTGGAGACTTCATAAAAAGAAGTGATAAATAAAAGCTGGAAAATCTGAAAATACACAAAAATCTTAAAACAGAATTAACATATAAGGAACATTGAAAAAAAAGTGTTACTTATTATAATATTTTACTCTTTTACAGTCACAACACAACTTTTATTTTTGTAATAAAGTACCTATTAAAAAAAATACCCGTCTAACAACTAGCTCCGATGGGACTCGAACCCACAATCTTCCACAGTCCGGGCTAATGCTCTAATATGGAATTTGCTTGTTTGGTTTACTCCACTGCTTACGTTTTTGATTATATAAAAGCGACTTCATAAAAATCTTTTTTACAGTTATTTCACATTATCAACCCCTTTAAGTTCCCAAAGTGTTCCCCGTCACGCATAGAAGTTACAGATAACCAACGTTACCAATTTAATGTGCTCTAGTTATAATCAGAGATAACCTATCTATACGATACGAAGTTGGATAGAAGTTGAGCTTTGAAAACCTGGGCCCCGATCGCGGTAATTCTATGACGCATTAGTCAAGTGTACGTGCAGTTGAAGTGCAGTTGACGTGCAAAACTGTTTTTGATAACGCGCGGCTTTGACAGTGCGACAACGTTTTCTGTTCCGGTGATAATCTTTGGAACTAAAACAGTTTTCATACGACAGTACGAGATTTTGACAGTTAATTTCGTATTGCAAGTGGTTCCTCTGTCACGGATGTCACCGGATCAGACAGGATTGTAGGACTATAGGTTTGCGTGACGTGTGCGTCGTTATGTCATTACGGTAATACCACAGTCTACTTACTACATACAGTCGTTCATCGGAGGCGTCTAGACAGAGCAATCGTGCGGGGTACGCGGGGCAGGAGGGGAGAGGGTCCTTCCCATCTACCATACAAAATTTTGTTAGCTAGATGGGAGCTTTGCGACAGGGCTTTCGCATTTGATTTCAAATATTGGATTGGAAAAATAATATTTAGTTTCTTTTATATTGGTTTTATGTAGGGGGTTTTTAAGTGTGTTTACGATTTTTGGAATTCAAGATGGCGGCCGCGTTATTTTTTCAATTTTGTGATATTGATGTTATGTAAGGGGTTTTTAGGGATGCTAAGCTCGATTTTGATGTGAGTTTTGGAATCCAAGATGGCGGCCGCGCTCTTTTTTCAGTTTTGTGATACTGGTGTCATGTAAGGGGTTTTTAGGGGTGCTAAGCTCGATTTTGATGTGAGTTTTGGAATCCAAGATGGCGGCCGCACTTTTTTTCAGTTTTATGATATTGGTGTCATGTAAATGGTTTTTAGGGATGCTTAGCTCGATTTTGATGTGCGTTTTGGAATCCAAGATGGCGGCCGCGCTTTTTTTAAAATTTTGTGATATTGGTGTCATGTAAGGGGTTTTAGGGATGCTAAGCTCGATTTTGATGTGTCTTGGAATCCAAGATGGCGGCTGCGTTTTTTTTTCTATTTTGTGATATTGGTGTCATGTAATGGGTTTTTGGGTCTGCTAAGCAATTATTAACTGTCCTAGTTTTAATAGATTTTTCCAGCGCATTTAATGCCGTTTGTCACGAAATTCTCCTAGCTATGCTCGGTCGGTTAGGTATTTTTTCTATGGCACCTAATTGGTTCTCTTCCTTGGTTCTTCTTTGGTTGCTGTTTCCTTGTCAAAATAGTACCAAAAACTGAGTTTCATTAAAATCGGCCGACAAACAAAAAGTTAGCCGCCATCTTGGATTTTTAATATTAGGTTGCTGTTTTTTGTCAAAACGGTACCAAAAACCGAGTTTCATTAAAATCGGTCCACAAACAAAAAAGTTGGCCGCCATATTGGATTTTTTTATTATTTTAACATTGAGTACCAAAAATCGAGATTAGTCAAAATTGGCCCAAAAACTTAAAAGTTGGCCGCCATCTTGGACTTCTAATATTTTTAACATTGCGATGCTGTTTTCTTGTCAAAATAGTATCATAAACCGAGTTTCATCAGAATTGGCCCACAAACAAAAAAGTTGCCGCCATCTTGGATTTAAAAAAAAAATTATCATTGCGTTGCAGTTTTATTGTCAAAATAATACTAAAAACCAAGTTTCATCAAAATCGGCCTACAAACAAAAAAGTTGGCCGCCATCATATTATTCCCATAGGATAAGTGCAGTCCACGCGGTCGAAACCGCGGGCGGAAGGCTAGTCACAATATAAACCTGTGAACTTCGCCATATCTATATACCTTTTTAGTAAGTTAGTCAAGATGTATAAAATGTAACTCCTTTTTTTCGGCGAAGTCTTACAACTATACGCGTGACAACCCTTACAGTTTTCCAACTGTCTGAACATCGGCGGCATTTTCGCCAATGTCAAACGCGATGACTGACTGTATGTAGTAAGTAGACTGTGGTAATACGAAGTCAAACGTCAAGACCCCAACGCGATGAAGACGCGCTGCATAGAATTACGGCGATGGGCCCGCTGCACGATGCTGAAGTTCGAATACCAGCCTTATGGTTTGTGGCCGCCCTCCCGATTCGATACCTGTACCCCTAGTGTAAGTTTTTATGTCAAGCAAACGCAAACTATTTCGAATGCGTATTAATGTCAATTTGTATGAAAACTATATAAGCGCGCTACTCGCCGCTAGAGGCGCTAATACAGTTTTCATACAAATTGACATAAATACGGAATCGAAATAGTTTGCGTTTTTTGACATAAAAACTTACACTACGGGCACGGAACAACACTTATATTTGTTTAACATGCCTGTCTGCTATATAAATAGATTTAAAAAGTTTTATTTCTGACCAGTGATATCTTTATTTTGTTAGAAAATCCGTAGTTTGGAAAAGCTATGCTTTTCCTCAGAAATGATCTTCAAGTGTTTTTTCAAGTCAAAGCCTTAGACGGCAAGTTCCATTACCGAATTGAAATGCTTAGGTACCACCTTAGTTGATTAAAACCGTTATAACAATTCAACATTTAATTACTAATTATTTTTAAGAACCATGCCAAACCAACAACACTGATACAATTATTATAATTGCGAGTAACATTGAAATTAATGGAAGTAATTTTCCAAACAGGAATCCGCCATTGCTTTTTGTTCGCTTGTAAGTGCTTTAAATGGTGTGTAAAATCTGGTCTGTGAATCGTAATGGTGGGTCTGTGTCAGATAAAATCGTAGAGTACACGCCGCATACCTTGGCACGTTACAATCGTCATTATCATCATCAGCCATACGAAGCCCACTGCTGGGCATAGGCCTCCCCCAAGGATCCACAGCGATCAATCCTGCGCTGCCAGCATCCAGTGGTTTCCCGCAGATCGTCGATCCATTTTGTACAGTGTCTGCCCACGGAACGTCGGTTCGCGGTCGCCATTCGAGAACCTTTCCGCCCCAACGGCCATCGGTTCTCCAAACGTGGGAAATTTAATTATGTTGAAAATAATTGATAGCTTTGTTTCATTAAGCTTTTCTTTTGCTTTTTATTTGGTTATAAACCGAGTCCATAATAGATATACCTACTTACCATCGTTAAATTTCTTTAAGAAGATTTCGTTGTAAGTTCTAATGCATCTCAAATCACAGTTACTGTAATGGCATCTTACAAGTGATCATCCATGCAAAAACTCCAAAGCAAAAGTTGGCTAATCTTCAAGCTTTTCGTAATAAAATCACACCGTTAAAATGATACAAAAGTAAATTAAAGACAATTTCAGTTCTAAAGGCGCGCTAACACGGCCAACTATAATAATTGCAAAACTCGTCCTGTCAATCCCCGCTAAATATGACGCCACAACCACATCAAGCTAAGGGCGATAACAAAATGTAAAAATGCAGCAACCTGGGTGCCTACCATCAACTCTTTTTGCGGTTTTGTTTAGGACCTAAACTGATCTGCTTCGTTTATTCGTACCACGACAGCTTAATATCAATGACAGCGATTCAGTGATCATTCAATGACATTTCACAGCCGCTGAGCTGTCATCAACTCTTATTTGACTTATAACTCGGCCAAGCTAACATGACATCTGCAGGTTATACCCGTCCCTTTCACTCTCCGGGCATGACAGAATCGAGTGAAAGAGACGGGTAGAAGAAATAAGGACACAAATTGTTCGGTTATTCACATTTAGCAATTCATTTGCGATCCAGTTTTTAGAAGGTCAGGGTACGAAAGAAAGCTATTCATTTTACGAACCTATTCTGCATCGCGCTATTTTTGAATCGCTGTCTTAAAGTTGATGGTAGGCACCCTGGGCCCCGATCGCGGTAACTCTATGACGCATTAGACAAGTGTACGTGCAGTTGAAGTGCAGTTGACGTGCAAAACCGTTTTAGATCACGCGCGGCTTTGACATTGCTACAACGTTTTCTGTTCCGGTGATAATCTTTGGAACTAAAACAGTTTTCATACGACAGTCTATTTTGACAGCTAATTTCGTATTGCAAGTGGCTCCTCTGTAACGGATGTCACCGGAAAAGACAGGATTGTGGGACTATAGGTTTGCGTAACGTGCGCGTCGTTATGTCATTACCAAGTCAAACGTCAAGACCCAAACGCGATGAAGACGCGCTGCATAGAATGAGTCACACCAACACATCAAAATATGACTATAAAAATTAATTACGTACGCGCATTATAGTAATGCGCGTACTCGTGCAAGTAATAACAGTTTTGATCCATCGAAATCTATCCAGGACTTCCAAAGTTACAGCGTTGCAAAGTTTTACCAGCTTTTGTAAATTTGCTTTCCTTGCGCGCTATTGCGATGACGTCATGTCGCAGTGACATCTCCGATTGCGGCTGCTGCGGGTGATTTCCGTCCAACTGTACCTACATAGAGTCCGTTCGTGCGCAATCTTCGCGCTACTGGTGCGTTTTTGGCGCTAGTTACACTGTACATTTTCTTCGTTCTAAGGTTATGGTAAATGATTAGTATTCGTTTTCGACCGCGCGCAGCCGCACTCTAAAACTGTCACCTACTGTCCATTTGACGGCTTCGTGTTATTGTTGATCGAAGTTTGACGGTTACTATTTATATTGACAGAATACCGCCCGCCATTACGAAAGTTGATTTAATATATTAATCACGAAAATACAACATGTATTTGAAGGTGTTTTTTCACATGGGCTCAATACAAAATTGATCATTGATCGACTATATAAATAAATTTATTGCGAAATCGTGAGAGCGCAACTATATAGCCAAAGGAGAATATGACGGCGCAACTATGGCGCCATCTAGTTTCAACTAATGAAAATGTCATGAATGATTGGCGCTAGTGTCTCGCCGATCGGACGAGAGTGTGTGTGACAGCTCTGGCGGAACGTCACTTTCGTTTTGCGCGTGGCGCCACAGGACAGTTCGGTCGGTAATCGAGTAGTGTCATGTCACCGCTCACTTTTTGTATAAGCGTTGGCGTGGCAAGACGAAAGTGGCGGATCGCCTACGTCCGATTTAAATCCATCATTATCTCATTAATAGCGATTTGAAATTGATTTCTGTAAGCGATTTCTTAATTAAAAAAGTGTGTTTCGTGATATTCGACCTTTATTTTTGGAAAAGTTTCTACAAATACCCACGCAAAATGAGTAACCCTGATGAAGGCACTGAAGAGCCTTTATCAGAAGTGGGATCGAATGAGCAAGCAAGCCGGCCCCCTGAGGAAGATGGTACTCGATTATTAACCCGGATGGAAGCATTACTGTCTCGTATTTTGGCTGTCCCGCAACCAACTACATCTTATAACGTGAATACTGTACAACTACTCCAGTTCAATCCAGATGATAGTGACGCCGATATTGAGGGCTGGTGCCGCGTCACGGAACTGATTATCACGAATAAGAGAATAACCGGTGTGGACTTACTCATGGCTTTGACGAATGCACTAAAGGGACGAGCAGCTTCCTGCCTAACTCAACTACGTATTGAAGATCTATCCTGGGAGATAGTTAAACAAACCCTGATAGCCAAATTTTCCAAAGTAAAGCTCATCCAGGACTTCTTCGATGATATTTGGCGGTTTCAAATTAACCCGAGAGAAACTGCAAGTGAAACCGCCGTTCGCCTTTGGAGCTTAATCGAAAGAATTCCTAAAGTTCAGATGCCTGAAGAAGTAATTACGGGATTTGTGATTTCTGTCTTATCAAATAAAGATCCAGTTATAAGGCGTGAGCTGAATTCTCACGTTATAACTACTCGAACTCAGCTGTTCCGAGCCCTCGGAGGTATTTCATTAAAACGACGTGCCGAAGAAAGCGACCGAGAGTACGAAGCAAAGAGGCCTCGCGTGTCTGAGTCAAAGTTTATTGGAAAATGTCATTCATGCGGAGTGCCTGGACATAAGCAATCTGACTGCAAGCGACGCCGCCGTGATGAAACTGGCAGCGTGCATCAAAGAGAACTGGGATCAAATCGCGTGAACGACAAGATGCCGGACGTGACCTGCTTCGCATGTGGGAGGCCGGGACATGTTTCTACCGCCTGTCCTAACAAGAATGCCGGCTTGGTGGTGAAAGAGGTCAACGTTTGTGACAGCAGAGCTTCGAGAGGTACTCTACTGACGTCGTCTGGTAAGAATGTATTATTCCTTTTCGATAGTGGCTCGTCCTGTTCTTTGGTAAAAGAGAGTTCATCCCTCTGCTTCTCGGGTACCAAGCGTGAATGTAAAGTGTTCCTTAAGGGCATAGGCGAGGACTATATTGAAAGTAAAGTACAGGTATCCGCTACAGTCACGATTAGAGACATTTCAAGCACCTTATTGTTTCACATAGTGCCAGAGAATGTTATTAATGAAGAAGTCTTTATTGGTAGAGATATTTTAGAGAATGGTATTTGTATTTCGATAGATGAGTCCGGTTTGAAAATTACTTCAGTTGAGCAAACTAATATTTGTGATAAAAAGGCAGATTTCGATCTTGATTCTATTGACAATGACTTGACTGACCAAGTTTTGGGGGCTTTGGCAGTAGCAGGGTTTTCCTTCAATTTAAAGAAATGCCGATTTATGAAAACTGAAACTAACTATCTTAGTTACGAGATTAAATCCGGTGAAGTTAGACCTAATTCATTAAAAGTACAGGCTTTGTCGCAATCACCTCCTCCCAAAACCGCCACTCAAGGGCGCCAATTACTGGGTCTTGCTTCTTATTTTAGAAAATTCATCCCGAACTTTACACGTATTGTCGGACCTTTATATCCGCTTACTAAATTAAAAGGTAGTATCAAATGGACCGAAAAATGTGAACAAATTAGACAAACCATTATTTCAATATTGATATCCGAACCTGTCTTAACAATTTTCAATCCGGACTTACCAGTTGAACTTCACTGCGATGCGAGCTCTGAAGGATATGGTGCTATACTCATTCAAAGGGTTAACACCATGCCCCATGTTATAGCCTACTTTAGCCGCCGCACGACCGACGTGGAGTCTCGATACCATTCCTACGAGCTTGAGACACTGGCGGTCGTGCGAGCTGTTGAACACTTCCGACATTACCTATATGGTAGAAAGTTCACAGTTTTCACTGACTGTAATTCTCTTAAGGCGTCAAAGTCTAAAACTGATCTTACACCCCGTGTCCATCGCTGGTGGGCCATTCTGCAGGCTTACGATTTTGACATCGTATACCGTGAAGGCCGCGGAATGGAACACGCTGATTACTTGTCCAGGAACCATCAACCTCTCGATCTTGCAAGTACTTCTACGGCGTCTTTTCCTGATAAAAAAGCCGCGGCGGTTTATGAGACGGTGCGTTATGTCGAACTACATGAGGGATGGCTCGCTGTCGAGCAAAAGCGGGACAGTGAGATTCAAGACATAATCACTAAATTTATTAACGGAGATCTCCCTGAAACCGTGGCTCAAACGTATGATGTTAGAAACGGCATCTTGTATCGAAAAATAAATCGAAACAAAACTACATCTTGGTTACCAATTGTACCACGGTCATTAGTCTGGACGCTTATTAATCACATCCACTGTGAAATTCAACATCTAAGTAGTGACAAAACTTTAGATAAGATTTATGAACAATTTTGGTTCCCTGAGATGTCCAAATGTGTACGAAGGTTCGTCGATTCGTGTATCGTTTGTCGTGCTTCAAAATGCCCCTCGGGTGCACAACCTATCCGGCTTCACTCTATAACAAAAGTTTCTACGCCATGGCATACATTACACATAGATTTCACAGGAAAACTAAGTGGGAAAAGCGATCAAAAGGAATACTGTTCCGTTATTATCGATGCCTTTACCAAATACGTTTTGTTAGAGCATACCACGTCTCTTGACGCTGCTAGTGCAGTTACCACGCTTAAAAAAGCAGTTTGTCTATTCGGAGCTCCGAAACGAATTATTTCTGATCAAGGACGCTGTAACATAAGTAACGAATTTAAACAGTTTTGTCTTGATCACCATATCGACCTTCACTTTATCGCTACTGGCTCCAGCAGAGCTAACGGCCAAGTGGAGAGGGTAATGCGAACGCTTAAGAGTTTGTTAACAATTATTGAAAACGACCCCCAAAAAACGTGGCGTGAAGAGTTGGGTAATGTTCAACTCGCATTAAATAGCACCAGATCGAGTGTAACCAAGCATACTCCCACTGAACTCATGTTTGGCATTCGTGCCCATTCACTAGGAATCGCTAAAATATCGGAAAATAGTACAGTTGCTAGACTTGACTTAGAATCCGCTCGCACCAATGCGTCTGACAACATTCAGAAATCTGCGAAATCCAATACCGAACGTTTTAATCGTGGACGTGCTATAATTAAACCATACTCAAAAGGCGACTACGTGTTTGTTAAAAATTCCGAACCCAACCAAACTAAACTTTCTAGAAAATTTAGAGGTCCATTCATTATCACTAATGTTCTTGATAATGATAGGTACGAATTGAAATCGGTAGATGGATCTAAGCGTTTACTTAAAGTATGCACATGAAAATTTGCGATTGGTGCCCAAGGGGCACGAGGGTCTTGTCGAGATAGCAACGGGCATTATGGAAAGGGAGGATGACGTGACGGCGTCAGACGATGAACTACTAATGAGTGGCTGTAACACTAATGGACAAGAATGGATATCCCCACACCGATCTGACACTCTTACTGCAGACTCTGACACGGTTACTGCTTCTCCTTACGCTGCATCTACACAGTCCGACACCCTTACGGCAGATTCCGTCACGTTATCAGCCTCTCCACGAGCAGCTTCCACGCGATCTAGTACACCTACGACTGATCCTGATGAAATAGACCATGCCAGCTTCGATGTAGAAGTCGAAGTCCATCGCTCCTAAGATCATAAGGTAAGATCAGTAAGATGTTGTACTGTTTTCATGGAAATCAGGATGTTGTCCGGTCCATATATGGTCGAAGGGACGCATGCCTAGTACTGACATGATGATCGGAAGGATGGTATTGTCCGGTCTACAGAGTAGTCGAAGGGACGTACTTATCCGGGTCAAATGATGCCTGGTCGAAGGGACGGTGTTGTCCGGTCCTTAAAGGTCGAAGGGACGCATTTGTCCGGGCTTAAGGCGGTATTGTACGAACGGGAAAATGTTGTCCGGTCCGGTTCCTGTGGGACCGGTCGAAAGGACGCACTTTGCCCAGGATAGAGACAGATAATGTTGTGCCGGGCCGCGCTGATAGTATGGCGGGTTGAAAGGACGCATGTATCTGGTCTGCTGGTTGTGATTGCTAGATTGCAAGTGATGTTCGATCCACAGCACATAAGTAGGCTGGGAGGGAACACAGAGTATTCTTGTTCCAATGTGTTTTGATAATTTGAACTAAAGCTTGAAATAACCCATGATGTTCAGGATAGACGAGCTTAGTTTCAGATGTGCACGTGTTAATGTCAATTGTTTCAGAGAAGAGTATTCGCCCGAGGACGGTCGATAGTCAGTCCGGCCGTGACGGCGCAACTATGGCGCCATCTAGTTTCAACTAATGAAAATGTCATGAATGATTGGCGCTAGTGTCTCGCCGATCGGACGAGAGTGTGTGTGACAGCTCTGGCGGAACGTCACTTTCGTTTTGCGCGTGGCGCCACAGGACAGTTCGGTCGGTAATCGAGTAGTGTCATGTCACCGCTCACTTTTTGTATAAGCGTTGGCGTGGCAAGACGAAAGTGGCGGATCGCCTACGTCCGATTTAAATCCATCATTATCTCATTAATAGCGATTTGAAATTGATTTCTGTAAGCGATTTCTTAATTAAAAAAGTGTGTTTCGTGATATTCGACCTTTATTTTTGGAAAAGTTTCTACAAATACCCACGCAAAATGAGTAACCCTGATGAAGGCACTGAAGAGCCTTTAAATATATAAAAAAAAAAAAAAAATAGTTTATATCTTTAACCTTTGTTTAACAATTTCTTATTCTGTGGCCAGAACTACCCAGGAAGCATGAGGTAATGCTTGTATTGGGCGGTTCTGCTCCTCCCTAGGATCTCTTATATTTATATTAGGTAGGTAACTAGATAACTATTTAACATAATAAAATTAAAAACATAAGTTTGTACAAATATTATTAGAACAGCAATGATTTATGTACTAGTATGAGTGAGTTTGTGTTTGTGTGTGTGTGTGTGTGTGTGTACGTGTGTGTGTGTGTATGTGATAGTCAAATGTATACTAGCCCTACGATATTATCTTGGGATCAGTTAGTAACTGCTAGTACACTGGTTAGAGACCATGGTAGTTAAACCATACAATCTCTCTTATAATGTGCGTGATTTATGCACCTTTCAGCAGACTTCTAGCCTTACGATGTAATATCTTGGGATCGGTAAGTACCACTAGAGTCAAGTATACTGCCTAAGATTCATACTTGAATAACAAGTTCTCAACGTCACAGTACCCAAGCGCCTCAAGTCCCTGCACTATTATTTTTTTACATTCATAGAATTGAAGGTTATATATTGCATATTTGTCATGAAGTTTATTATAAAGGTAAGCCGAGTGGGCTTGAAATTGACGTTTGGCAAAAAGAGTTCTACAGGGAAAAATAGGGGCCACTTTACATTTCCTTCTACCGGTTTGAATTTTATGAACATAAGGTAAGGTCTTGTGTAGTCTAAGTACCGAGTTGACAATATAGAGTTTTCTTAGTGATAAAATTTTGTGATTCAAATATAGTTCGTCAGTAGGGAATCTAAATTTCTTAAAGAACATTGTCTTTAGCAAGCATCTCTGGGCTCTTTCTGCTTCTAAGAATTTAATTTTAGTGGCACCACCCCAGATGGAAATACAATAGCTCATAACTGATTGTCCCAATGCAATATAAACACGCTTCAAGAGGTCCTGGGAAGCGACGTGTCTCAACTTTTTAAAAACCCATATAATTTTACGGATCCTACCATTTACAGCGTCAATTTGAGGGTGCCAGGATAGTCTGTGATCCAGAATTACCCCGAGGTATTTAGTGGATTTAACACAATCAACCTCTTCACATCCACATTGTGCTTTATTAGTAAAGTCACAAGTATGAATCCTTAATGTCAAGTTTTGGGGGGGAAGTGTACGCTTATTAATAGCAAAGCAAATGAAGTTTGTTTTGGCGACGTTTAAAGTAAGAAGGGCGGATTTGAGCCAATTTGCCACTTTATGGAGACCACGCTCGGCAACTTCAAAAACTGACTTCCAGGAAGTACCATTAAAAACAATGGCTGTATCATCCGCATATGAGAATACATGCCCTCTCTCAATATTGAGATCAGTTAGTTCGTTAAGGTATATCAAAAATAATGTGGGGCCTAAAACACTGCCCTGCGGTACGCCGTACTCAATTTTAGTGTCCGAACTAGTGTAACTATCAATTTTGATACATTGGGATCGGTCGTTCAGGTAATCAGTTAGGAGTTTTAGAGGCATACCCCTAATGCCTATGTTCACTAACTTTTTTACAAGGGTGGGAACAGAAACAGTGTCGAAAGCCTTTTTTAAATCTAAGAAGACTGATAGACACTTCTCTCCACGGTCTAAATACTGTGTTACTAAGGAGGATAATCCTGAAACTGCGTCTTCTGTAGATTTTGCTTTCCTGAACCCGAATTGTGAACTGGATAAGATATTAAATTTTTCGAGGTAGGTAATAAGTCGTGAGTTGATAAGTTTTTCAATAACCTTCGAGATAACTGACAAGACTGAAATGGGTCGGTAATTATTAATGTCCTTTTTGTCACCACCCTTGTAGACTGGTGTAACGATAGATTTTTTAAGTAAGGTTGGGAATATACCTTTTCTAAAGCAGATGTTGGCAAGATGGCTAATAGTGGGAATAACGAGGGGTTTAATCATTTTGATAAATTTAGTCGGAATTCCATCCCAGCCGGGAGCACTGTCACTTTTCAAGTTTGAGATAACACTGTCAACTTCCCCAGGGTCAGTCTCCACTAGGACGAAAGAAGATAGTTGTGTTTTTGGAGTAGATATTAAGTCGGGTGGCTGTGGGGACCGACTAAGGATTTTTTCTGCGAGGCGCTTGCCAACACTGGCGAAGTAATTATTTACGTAATTTACCGACTCTTTAGGTGAACTTTGAGTGCCGAGTAATTCACAACTTTTAGTTTTAGTTGTATTAAGATGCGTTATTTCTTTCACGGATTTCCATAGAGCTTTAGAGTTTTTAACATTCGTTTCTAGTAGTTGAGATTCATATTTACGCTTAAGTTTTTTGATTAATTTATTACAGTAATTACGGTATCTAGTAAATGTTATTTTTAAAATTGCATTGGACGGATCAGACCTTAGTTTTTGTTGCATTCTGTTTCTGTTTCTAATGCAGCGTAATATACCACTGGTGATCCAGGGTTTAATAATACGTTGTTTATTCGATATCCTCTTAACCTTAACACTCTCATCCAGGGCCGATATAAGTTTATTAGTTAATTGTTCGATCACAAGATTAGGATCGTCACTAAGTAATAAATTGGATAAGTTTTTATTTAAAAGTTTTCGAGCAGCTTCTTCAAGGTCAAAATAAGTCTTGATAGTTGAAAAATGGTAATTAGTTTTTATTTTTGAGATGCTCATAAAGACCGAGCCGTGGTCAGTTATAGTAGTGTTTAAAACTGCAATACTCACTGATAGAATATGAAGGGCCAACTCGCGATGTGACGTCACAAGTTAATGCCATTGGTTCACCCGAATTTTCCTCGGAGGCCGTACTTTAACGTTCAATATCTCAGTAATTTTTGAAGATAGGAAAAAAATAAAAACATATTCTTTTTTCTCTAGTAACATATTTTTTAGATATGCTGATAACAAAAATCATTGGTGTGACTCATTACGGCGATTGGCCCGCTGTTGCTGTGATTCGGCCACACAATACCACGAAATATCGAGGAACATCGCTCCACTTAGTTGCACCAGATTGATTCATAACAGTTGCCAGGAAATTATTATCTAAAAAATTGCCCGTGTAGGGTAAAGAAAGGTATATTGGTGATATAAGTAATTTGGTGATAGTTTTGTAAACGGATGACCGCAAAGTTCCCTATGCGAGCTCATTAATGAGACAGCGCTAGTGAGTTCCTACGAGTGTGAAGAAGATAGACATACGCTACGCTTCAACGCTTCTGTGTTTAGTAAACAATCTATAAATAAAATATCACCAAATTACTTATACCATCAATATACCTTTCTTTACCCTACCTACCTTAAAAATACATCGCAACGTTGCGTATAATAAGTGTATTTCTAGTCATACAAATTCAATGGTCTAGATGTCATAATGCGTTGCATACGTTGCGTAGGTGTGATTAGTTTGTCTCTACCTTATGTCACGTAAACTTACCTTTAAAACTAATAGCCTTAGGTACTTCAGCTTAAAATGTGCTTTTAATTCGAAAACGCTTGTAGATAATAGTTTCCAGAACTGTCTGCATTATCACGCCATTAGTGCTAGAATTATAGCGAAACTTTTGTACTGCTGTTTAATTAAAAACGATGTACTGTACTGGATTTAATGATCATACATTTTACACTTACCTACACCTTTGAACAAGTTTCATTAAACATTTTAACAAGGTTAGAGCGAATGCATCACAATCTAGGTAGGTATCCTAGTAGGTATCCTAGACAACGCATACGCAAGTTATTTGCCCTACCGTTTTCGAGAACTAATCTTGGTCTCCAATCTCCCGTGGTGCGAATTTGTCAGGAATATAATAATTTGTGTAATCAAATTGAGGATCTAGACATCTTTAATGACAGTTTTAATGTATTTAAGAATAAGTTGTTAAAATATTTTAGTCAATAGGTAGTTTTGCGTAATTAAAGTTTGAACTGTTATCGTTTGCGATTATATGTTATAAGAGCTATGCACGCTAATAATTGTGATGCATATCAGATATTTTTGTGAATTAAGTTGTTTTTGTTAATATTGTAATATGTATCATGTAGCAGTGCTTTACTATAAAATAAATAAATAAATAAATCTGACGGTACAGAGTGAGTTTAACTGCTTTATTAAATTAAATACTACCTGAACAAGTTAACTTGACTTAGGCGATTCATAAGTTTTGGTGAAAATGGCCATTAGAGCGTGAAGACTCGTAGAAATTTTTTAATACTTACTTTTGACAGTTTTTCTACCATCTATTTAGAAAGGTACAACACTGGCCCTTATAGTTATTCTAATAACGTAATAAATACTTACTTTAGTTTTTATCGTTTATCAGTCGATTTTATGAAAAAATCCCAAATATTAATTATTAATCATCTAGAATGAGCGATTTTCTGAGAGGCCATTTAAAAAAAAAAAAGCTTCCAATTGCTTCACTAGATGGCGTTGAATAAGTATGTACATGTCTATGGTATATTTTGGTATGAAACATATTTAAATTAATTACTTTTTAAAAACCCAAAGGAAACTAATAATATATTAAATAAGTACTACTGTGAGGAACAGAAACGAAATAGGTAAATTTAAAGATTTAGGTAAATAAATAACATCTGTCTGACGTTCCGTTTTACGTAAAAAAGTCGCGTCAAAGTAAAATTTATAACGTTCCGTTCCTTCTAACTGCATAGGTGGGACAGCGCCATCTAGTGACTGAGCTTTCAGAAAATCGCCCATTACTCTAATTTTGTACATTCAAATGAAATGTAACTGCGCATAATATGCACAAAAATATCCCCATTGAACTTATTTTTAGCATATTTTGTAACCCCCCTATCAAAGAATCCCCAGCATCATCATCATCAGCCATTTAATGTCCCTCACTGCTGGCACAGGCTTTCCTTATGGAAGAATTAGGAGAATGAGCCATGACCCACCACGCGGGTTATATGCTTGTAGAGGTATTAAAGCGCTACTCGGAAAAAGTATGGACTGTTTGATTTAAAACTATAGGACGGTTACAGTTGTTACAAATCTGGTAATAAGATATATATTTCTTCATACCTTTATCTAGAATCGTATAGTCTCAAAATCACGATTTTAGGATGTTGCCTCGACACTTTTTCTTTTCGAAAAGACGAAAATACGAAAATTCAAGATTATTCTTATTGGGGTTACTTACACTATTGGAAATTGGTTTAATTAGTGGACACCAATAATATTTAGGATCCGTATAGAAGCATTTTTAAAAAATCGCTGTAGTTTTTGAATACGAAGTAATTTTGTGTTTTTTTGCCTAATCTGCAAAATCGGTCTCGCTCCCGCGCGCGTCGTTTTCTCATTGCTATCTCGCTTCAGCATAATTTTTCCGAGTATCGCCTTAACGACTGCAAATGCAGCCTGGATCAACGGCTTAACGTGCCTTCCAAAGCACGGAGGAGCTCGAGATATTAAATTTTTGGTCACCCATCCCGTGACTGACCACTACGAAAGTTGCTTAACTTCAACGATTGCAGACTGAATTCGCTTAACACTGCACCACGGGCTCCTCATATTATTACATCCAGCATCACGATCAATCAAATAATCTGTCTGATAATTTGCTCTCGTGTTTGGATAATCAAATCATGGGATTGAGCAATCCTTGACTGCTCTCATTAATTTAATGACCATAGCTCATGTGTCAGAGGGAATGACGCGAGCAAACATTAGAATCCGAGACACGGGGTGGCTATAATCATCGAGCAAATTCTAATTAACGACACTGCGGGGTGGTGATGCTAGCGGAAATAGTGGTATAATTTTTAGTGATAAATACTTTGATCAACAATGGTACTAGATGAAGGCTTACGAACTAAATCAAAACTTTTTATGGCTGAGAAAAAAAGTAAATTATATACGATCTTATGTCATAAATGACAGGAACTACTTACCTATAAATATACGCTTAAGTGGCTCAGTGGGCGCACAATTTATCAGCCGTGTTTCCAACTCCAACTATTATGTAGGTGTACTCCTAGGTGTTATTGTTGATCGAAGGATAAATACCTATTAATAAAAAGCACTTTTAATAACTATTTTTGAAACGAGTCAGGAACATGCTATTGTATTTTTATGGCAATCATACTATAACAATTACTGTGATTGGGGCTGGGGCTTTTCAGAACTAAATGCGTTACATTTTTCATGCGTTCTATTTAGTTGTGAATGGTGGCTGCTGAGCTTGCTAACACAAAGTTTCCACCCAGGAGCTTTATCAAAGAACAAGACGTGGATTTGATCAAATACCAGAATAGACGAAAGTGTTTTAAATTACCTTTTGTTGAAGTCAATCTAAAAATCTGATGATAACAACTTTTTAATAAGACTACTTGAAAAACATCTTATGCTAAATATGTTAGAAAATATTCCATAACAACAAACATAATTATAATACCTATTAATAGGTACTTAAAATATTTCAGCTTATATTTTAATAGTCGACCCCGCTATTAGAGGGGCTCCACCCGAAACCTTTATCAAGGAATATGTGGATTTGATCAAAGGCCATATAGACGCGACAGCTCCCGTGCGCCGAATTAGAGTAAGTTCCTGAATGAGATTGCGCTGTCTCTAAACAAAGGACATCGCGATAAGGTAGCTTTCATCATAATTTATAGTGATGTTGTGGGAACTGAACAAATTTAGATTGGTAAATAAATCAATGATTTCTTACAATCACACCAATTACCTACCTAATGCCCGAATACTCGTACGCTACTTATCTTTGGGAGCGTCTTACACATCGCCCTGTCACTTTAAATGTCAAACGTATAAAAGAGATGCCATGATGTTTGAGACGCTCCCAAAGATGATTTGCGTACGAGATTTCGGGCGTAAGACGCATAGTAAACACTAAGAATCTGTGTTATAGAAACTTGATGACGGAGGATAATTAAAGGAAAGTTCGCTTTGAATCTAAATAAAATTCATAATAAATCCCATTATTTGACAAATTGGTCCAGTTAGGTAAGTGCAACTCCGACAAAGAGGTGGCACGACGAATCCAACTCTGTTGGACAGCGTTCAGGAAGCTACGAGAAATTTTTACCTCCCGTCTCCCGCAGTTCCTGAAAACTAAGGTTTTCGAGCAATGTGTATTGCCAGTGATAACTTACGGCACCGAAACATGGTATCTAACTGTTGGCCTTTTAAATAAGCTCAAAGTCACTCAACGAGCAACGGAGAGAGCTATGCTCGGCGATTCCTTGCGCGATAAGATCGGTAATGAGGATATCCACAGAAGGACCAAGGTTACTGACGTAGCTCGCAAAGTCGCTAAGTTGAAGCGGCAATGGGCAGGCAACATCACTCGCAGGACTGATAGCCGTTGGAGAAGAAAAGTTCTCGAGTGGCGACCACGAACTGGATGTCGAAGCGTGGGAGGACCCCCAACTAAGTGGACCGATGACCTAGTAAAGGTTGCGGGCAGCCGTTGGCTGCAAGTCGCTAACAGCCGCTCTTTGTGGTGCTCTAAGGAGGAGGCCTATGTCCAGCAGTGGACTACTGAAGGCTGGCTGCAAAGCATGCACATTTTCAAGTAAGTAATATACAACGCGCACCACGCTTTTTAATTCAGTCACTGAATAAGACGGCATCACTTATGCGTAACATGATAATTTTAAGTGAGACCGACCTTTATTAGATTTCTCATAGTACTTAAATAAATTGTAGGTGTTAAGTGCAATACAAATTTATTAATATTGCTAAAGCCCGAATACTCGTACGCTACTTATCTTTGGGAGCGTCTCAAACATCGCCCTGTCTCTTTAAATGTCAAACGTATGAAAGAGATGCCATGATGTTTGAGACGCTCCCAAAGATAATTTGCGTTCGAAAATTCGGGCGTTAGGGTAGCAAATCCATGACGAATACAATGCTATATCAATTAGGTATATTATTTTGTACTTTATAGTCACTGTTACTATTAATAAAAGTGTGTTTGTTTAGTTTTTAAAACTACTTATTTTATTGATATTTTTTTTGCAATCTGTCTATCTTTATCAGTGCACTGCACGTATTCACCGGGTCTACTAGTACTGTATACCTACTCTACTGTAATTAGGTATTAGGTACTAAACGAAACGTTGCAAGATTGACAGAATAATCATAAGTAAAACAAATTACGTATCTCAAATCAATTATTACTCTATTTATGCTACAGTTTTAAGTTCATAGTTTGAAGGGTGGTTGTGTAGTGTTTTATAAAATAAATAGCAAATCTAAAGATGCCAATTCCAACTGAAACATCATCCTTAATTCAAAGTTATCGAGGTATTTATTTTTCATAACATTTTTTTTATATTTTGCTTCTCCAAAGTACTTCTCTTAGCGACGAAATGAACGTCAGCTGACGGCAAAAATTTATCACGGCGGTGAAATATACTTAAGAAAAATAGTGGCAGTATGCTGGTGCCTGCCCTGTCATCGAGTTACTTACTAACTGGCGTCATTTCTCGGCGCCTAATACTGGCGCCAAAATCTGCCAAGCTAGACAGTTTACTCCTGTGTGCTGCATAGACGATTGATAGTACGGTCCCAAGTTACTTTTCCGTGCATGATAAACTACTTAAAGGTATAAACATGAATTAGTAAACGTAAAAAATGTGCAAAAAATGTAACATCCCTCTTAAATTAAGTTTTTAATTAGTCGTAGTTAAAATAATATATTTTTAGAAAAAAATGTTCCATCGTTTTCCCAAGACCTAAAAAGTCATAAGTCATAAGTAATTTATTCACAAAACAATATACATTGTGTCGGAAATTATAATAAAATTATTAAATTAGGATTAAATTAAAGAAGATAGAACAAATTATAAATAACTAGCTTTCCGCCCGCGGCTTCGCCCGCGTGGACTACACGACGTTATCCCGTGGGAATGTGATATTTTTCCGGGATAAAAAGTAGCCTATGTTCCTCTCCAGGCTACAAAGTATATATGTCCCAAATTTCAGCCAAATCCGTTCAGCCGTTTTGGCGTGATTGAGTAACAAACATCCAAACATCCAAACATCTAAACTTTCACATTTATGATATTAGTAGGATATTAAAATAAAAAAACATTCAAAAATAACTAAATTAAAATCACTTATTTATGTCATTCAAATAATCATCAGTGGAGTAGTAACATTTTTTCAAAAAGAAAGACTTAAGATTATCTTTAAATTTGTTTAAATTATAAATAGTTTTCAACTCCACTGGCAAGGCATTATAAAACTTGACTGATTGGTATCTTACGCAGTGACTGACAATATTTAATGTAGGTACTAAGGCAACTTGCAAGTTTTTTCGAAAGTCTACAATGTCATCTTTTCCAGTAACCTTTATAATGTTTAAAAAGCGTGAGTCCATTTAATTCTCTTATCATTGTGCAAGTGTCGCTTACATCACAGAGGGACAAGAATAAAACAATCTTATCTTAAATAATTAGAGGCGCGTTTATACCAAAACTGTGGAACCCAATAGAGTTCAAGGAATAATTAACATGACAACATTATCTTTGAAGCTTAACTGACTCTTAATGCATAGTTAATTAGGGTTGTATTCGTTTAAATCAGTTAAACTTTGTCCTGGAAAATCAAGTTGTTACAAGATAGATTGGTGACCCGTGCAGTCGAGATAGCCTATTTGTTTACAATAAATTTTATCTCCAATTTGTATTTAGTCACGTTGGAACAGGGACATTAAGGAGCTAATTAATGTTACATTAATCACTGGAAAGTTTAAATCTTTTTGATTTATGTAAACAACTAGCTTTCCGCCAGCGGCTTCGCCCGCGTGGGCTACGCGACTTTATCCAGCGGGAATGTGATATAAGGTCTTTACATATGAAATTGCCGTCTTTTTCTCACATGTTTATTGGTTTCTAATTTTTAATTAATATCAATATATCAAAATTAATAGTCAGTTTCGATAATAGAGTATGTCGTCATGTTAAACATCTAAGAAAAGAATAATTAAACACGCGTCCAAATTTTTTATAACTGCTTCAAAGTACCGCTCTTTGGTTGTCGTCAATTTGACAGCTTTGAACAGTTTTTTTTTTATTCTAAGACAGTCCAAAGTGATTATAGGCAATAACTAGTTAGAATAATTTTATCTGATCATATCTCGATAGTTTCGTTGAATTCGGAGTTCACATGTCCAAGAAACCCCCATATATCTTTGTATGCCGATTCCAACTTCCTACAATTTCCCCATAGAAAACGGCAATTTCATAGGTAAAGACCTATTATTTCCGGAATGAAAAGTAGCCTATGTCACTTTCCAGCCCCCAAACTATCACTTTACCTAAATATCACGTCGATACGTTGCTCTGTTTTGACGTGAGAGGCGGACAAACAAACAAACACACTTTCACATTTATAATGAATGGATTTGGTGTAAAAACTTACCAAATTTGTCGCAATCTATTGAGCATGGGGTTGTGACTTCGATTCCCACCTAGAACAAGTATAGTAGATTGTACAACAAGTGCATAAAACATAGGTACCATTTTACCCGAGACGTATATATCCACCCGAGCCGTAGGCGAGGATGGATAGTCAATTCGAGGGTAAGATGGGTTTTATGTACGAGTTATACACTCTGCTTTTCACTTCGAGTGTGAGGAAAATAAATTACAATATTGCAAAAAAAAATTATTAAGACTTCGCCGTATTGGCGGGAAAACTTTATTTTTCTTTTTTTTATACGTGGAAGTGGCAGCACAGTGACTTAGCATAGATCGTAGTCCATAATGCTCTTGAAATACTTATTTCTTACAAAACTCATTAATTTTGCCTAGTTTTATTTATTTAGTAATTTAACATGGATTATGTACAAAATTTAAGAAACAAAATGAAACAACAAGTTTATTAACGAAGTTTAATTGCGTGTGTGACTGTTTACCTGACGACCTTTGTCTTAGAGTCTGTGACATAGACGAAGATTTTACTTTATGCACTAGAGCATAAAAAGCGATTTTATGCAGCCTATACCCAACATAAACACGAACTTTACGAGCATGAGAAGTGAAAAATTATAATTGTGTAGTATAAATGTTGTGTTTGGGTGTGTTACTGCATGTGATAGCCAATTAAAGTCTTCCATCTATATACATAAAACTCTAGCGTTACTGACTAACTGTCAGACAACGCACAGCCGAAACTACTAGGCGTAAGAAGCTGAAATTTGGCATGTATGTTCCTTGGGGAGTGTAGAGTAGCACTAAGAGAAGCGTTTTTTTGGAAATTCCCCCTCTAAGGGGAAAAAGGGGGTACACGCAGACGAAGTCGCGAATGGAGCGCTAGTTAAGTAGTAATATCTTGAAACAAAATATTTGATACAAGTAGCTGACGCCTAGTGGGATTACAAGAGAAACTCTTGCTTTGACTTCAGAAATATCTTTGAAATAGTTACAATTAACTGTATAAATTATGTAAGAAGACCGAGCCTATGGCGCAGTGGTTAGCGCTCTCGGCCTACGGGTGGGAGACCATACAGTTTTACAGCGATGCAGTATCGATACGGTTAAAAAAACGTTCTTCCGCTAACGATATAATAATAATAATAAATAATAATAAATTTATTTTTCTTCTCAACACAATCTCATGTTTTACACAAATACTTAATTCAAAACAAATTACATGAAAATCACTAGTACGAGATTGCGGAGAGACTGGTATCTGAAGTAAGCCGTAGCCTGTATCTCAGAGAACCAGTTCAGATCAACATGTTTGTTTAAATTTTAGTCGCGCGTCTGTCAAACGCGCTTTTGTATCGACGTAAAAACTCGCAATGTAATGTAAAAAGGCACTCAGGAAGTGTTCAAGAAGTGGTTTCGCTCGTGGTGGGTCGTGGCTCATTCTCCATATCCTACTAATGCCCGAATACTCGTACGCTACTTATCTTTGGGAGCGTCTCAAACATCGCCCTGTTACTTTAAATGTCAAACGTATGAAAGAGATGGCATGAGGTTTGAGACGCTCCCAAAGATGATTTGCGTTCGAGAATTCGGGCGTAAGACCTCCTACTAGATGTTTGGGATACAGATACTTTGTAGTCTGGAGAGGAACCAAGGCTACTTTTTATGAAGAAATAATACCACATTCCCGCGGGATAACGTCGTGTAGTCCACGCGGGCGAAGCCGCGGGCGGAAAGCTAGTCCATCCATAAGGAATGCGTCTGCGCCAGTAGTGGGGGATGATGTTGATGCTAAAATTAAATGTCTTGACGTGGAAGTAACTTGGAAAGCGTATTAGCTTGATCGTTAAAACTAGCATGATCTGGTTCCTAGTGGTAAATGTTCACCTTCGTCTTCAATTCCTCGTTGCACATTTCTACTCTAGTCTGTTATTAATAGAATCGATTTTACTTTTACTTTACTAGTTTATGGTGTAATCGATAAAGGTGTGTTCATAACATTGAGTGATTAGTTTGCAGAACGCTACTTAACGACTTGTTTGTGACTAATAGCTTACTTCGCTTACTGAAATAGAAGAGAAACGCTGAAAACATTGAGTAAAAAGAACAGAGTTTTTTTTTAATGAAATTTAGCAAAGAGATAGATTAGTTTTTGGAATAAATAATCTTACTAATATTATAAATGTGAAAGTTTAGATGTTTGGGTGTTTGTATGTTTGTCACTCAATCACGTCAAAACGGCTGAACGAACAGACCTCCTACTAGATGTTTGGGACACAGATACTTTGTAGCCTGAAGAGGAACATAGGCTACTTTTTATCCCGGAAAATTATCACAGTCCTGCGGTATAACGTCGTGAAGTCCACGCGGGCGAAGCCGCGGGCGGAAAGCTAGTGCTAAATATAAGCTAGTTGGTACTTCCTTGGAAATAAATAATAAAATAATAAAAAAAAAATTATCTTTATTCAACTTGACTTTAATATAAAGCTCTTTTGAATCGTCAATATTTTCCTACCACCCGCTTAAGACTTTTTAACTGATAAGAAGGGCGCAATAAACTTATCAGCTTTAATTGGAGTAACGATATTTACAATTATAAAAAATTACATTACATTACATAATAGAAAATAACATTATGTTACTGTTTGTCGCTAAAAATTAATCAGTTCCCTACATCATCATCATCATCATCCGCCTTCAGTAGTCCACTGCTGGACATAGACCACCTCCTTAGAGCGCGACTCCTTCCTTTATACTCCTTAGAAATCCTTATAATTATGCCGTATTCTATCCAAATTCCACGCAAAAGAAGAAACAGATAAAAGTGTTACTTGATAGTAAAAAAATTTATCCCTCCAAAACATCCTTTAAAATTCTCGCTGGAGCTGCTTATTTCCTTACAAAAAGTGATGAAATCTCTCAGTAAACCCAAGCCAAGTCTAATATTCTTTACTGGGGTTTCTTTATTACTAAAAGTTAGATTTATGTGACATGGCCTTACAACTAATATAGCTAAATGTCTATGACAGATTGCTGAACTAAGCAGGATACAAAAAAAAAAGAAACAAGACTATTTTTATAACTACGTCAGTAAGTTATAATTTATTGCTTAAAACGTTGTATGTTGTGAGTATTAAATAACATATTCAATTATTTATTAGAGTATAAATTAAAATACTTTGGTTCAAATAGTATTGAAGAGACCTTAAAAATTGTTCGTTAAATAAATAAGGAACCAGTGGTTTTCATTATACTGAAGCAAGATAGAAAATTTTATTTCTTATAGGAAAATGTGATAGTAAAAAACCACGAGCCCTATAAGTAGCTTTCAGGCGGGATTCGAACCCGCGCCTCCGGGAATCCGGCCCGATGCTCTGACCAACTAAGCTACCGAAAGGCTTACACGACTCGTCGAATTTTTGCTATCACTTGTTACGCTGTAGGCCAGCGTTGTTTCATCAATGTGAGGAAACCCTCGCATCCGAAAGAAACATTTTTACAAATGTTTAACAGTCGATTAAGATGAAACAGCCATTATATAAGATTTTAAATTATTTTTTTTATGCATTCACAATGCAATTTTTGTAAGTATAGGAAAATGTGATAGTAAAAAACCACGAGCCCTATAAGTAGCTTTCAGGCGGGATTCGAACCCGCGCCTCCGGGAATCCGGCCCGATGCTCTGACCAACTAAGCTACCGAAAGGCTTACACGACTCGTCGAATTTTTGCTATCACTTGTTACGCTGTAGGCCAGCGTTGTTTCATCAATGTGAGGAAACCCTCGCATCCGAAAGAAACATTTTTACAAATATTTAACAGTCGATTAAGATGAAACAGCCATTATATAAGATTTTAAATTATTTTTTTTTATGCATTCACAATGCAATTTTTGTAAGTATAGGAAAATGTGATAGTAAAAAACCACGAGCCCTATAAGTAGCTTTCAGGCGGGATTCGAACCCGCGCCTCCGGGAATCCGGCCCGATGCTCTGACCAACTAAGCTACCGAAAGGCTTACACGACTCGTCGAATTTTTGCTATCACTTGTTACGCTGTAGGCCAGCGTTGTTTCATCAATGTGAGGAAACCCTCGCATCCGAAAGAAACATTTTTACAAATGTTTAACAGTCGATTAAGATGAAACAGCCATTATATAAGATTTTAAATTTTTTTTTTATGCATTCACAATGCAATTTTTGTAAGTATAGGAAAATGTGATAGTAAAAAACCACGAGCCCTATAAGTAGCTTTCAGGCGGGATTCGAACCCGCGCCTCCGGGAATCCGGCCCGATGCTCTGACCAACTAAGCTACCGAAAGGCTTACACGACTCGTCGAATTTTTGCTATCACTTGTTACGCTGTAGGCCAGCGCTGTAGGCCCGGAGGCGCGGGTTCGAATCCCGCCTGAAAGCTACTTATAGGGCTCGTGGTTTTTTACTATCACATTTTCCTATACTTACAAAAATTGCATTGTGAATGCATAAAAAAAATAATTTAAAATCTTATATAATGGCTGTTTCATCTTAATCGACTGTTAAACATTTGTAAAAATGTTTCTTTCGGATGCGAGGGTTTCCTCACATTGATGAAACAACGCTGGCCTACAGCGTAACAAGTGATAGCAAAAATTCGACGAGTCGTGTAAGCCTTTCGGTAGCTTAGTTGGTCAGAGCATCGGGCCGGATTCCCGGAGGCGCGGGTTCGAATCCCGCCTGAAAGCTACTTATAGGGCTCGTGGTTTTTTACTATCACATTTTCCTATACTTACAAAAATTGCATTGTGAATGCATAAAAAAAATAATTTAAAATCTTATATAATGGCTGTTTCATCTTAATCGACTGTTAAACATTTGTAAAAATGTTTCTTTCGGATGCGAGGGTTTCCTCACATTGATGAAACAACGCTGGCCTACAGCGTAACAAGTGATAGCAAAAATTCGACGAGTCGTGTAAGCCTTTCGGTAGCTTAGTTGGTCAGAGCATCGGGCCGGATTCCCGGAGGCGCGGGTTCGAATCCCGCCTGAAAGCTACTTATAGGGCTCGTGGTTTTTTACTATCACATTTTCCTATACTTACAAAAATTGCATTGTGAATGCATAAAAAAAATAATTTAAAATCTTATATAATGGCTGTTTCATCTTAATCGACTGTTAAACATTTGTAAAAATGTTTCTTTCGGATGCGAGGGTTTCCTCACATTGATGAAACAACGCTGGCCTACAGCGTAACAAGTGATAGCAAAAATTCGACGAGTCGTGTAAGCCTTTCGGTAGCTTAGTTGGTCAGAGCATCGGGCCGGATTCCCGGAGGCGCGGGTTCGAATCCCGCCTGAAAGCTACTTATAGGGCTCGTGGTTTTTTACTATCACATTTTCCTATACTTACAAAAATTGCATTGTGAATGCATAAAAAAAATAATTTAAAATCTTAATTTTATTTCTTGTTGTGTCTGCTATAAAGTTAAAATAATTATTAGCTTAAAAAAACCGTCTCCACGGATTTGTTGTTCCTGTGGATTTCCTACGATAGTGCAAAGTAGTTTGACAATCGTAATCGATTCCTCAGTAAGAGTAGATCGGTGCGAGTGACATGTTTTTGTAGAAAATCGAGAACAAAATATGAGTGCCATGGAAAAAGTTGAAAATGTTAGACCAAGTACGTATTTCGGTAAAAAAAATAACTACGCTTATAAATAATATATGATTTACGACTTGACGTATATAGTTCAGGAGGTCATATGTGTGTCGCAGCTGATTTCTTCATACAACTTATAGACATGTCGATAATGCTACTTGAGACAATTTTGAGAGTGAAGTGAGTGTAATCCTCAAAGTGACGGTGGACCTACAAGAAATTGACATGGTATTATAAACTCAAGCAAATTTGTAATATACCCAACTGTTAAAATCACATAGTTTCTACTACGCTGACAAAAAGTGTTGCTAGTATAGAATTGAAAGAATAATCGAGTTTCCAAATTCCATTGGTTCTACTTAATAAAATAATCTTTCATGAATAATGCAACAATGTGTGAACGTAGTTGCTTTCGATAGAGCAGTTTAGTATATTTTAGATGTCTGCGTGTGATGTTCATTGAAGTACATAATTCACTTTCTTAAAGGTTTAAGGTCTTAGCTCACTTCCACGACACCGCTCCAACATAGCTCCCGCTCTACACTTTATCAAATAGAGGTAACCGCTCTCTGTCCGCGCGCCTACAGCTAGCAGACAACTTGCTGTCCCTGCGCTTACAGCTAGCAGGTAATTCGCTTTTACGTAGTTTGTAAGCACGCTTCAAGCAAGCAGACGCCGCGCACTGCGCGCGGGCCGCTCTGTCTTGGAGCGTGTGGTATATTATTTGGCTGCTCATATTTTGGTTGAGTAGGAGCGGTGTCGTATAAGTGGGCTACGACCTTTACGTACCGCGTGTAAGTGTTTTATTTCAAATCTGTTTAGCTTGTTGCATCCATTCTTTTTGTACGCAAAGACGGTCCATCTTAGCAGTTGCAGATAAGTTTTTAAACATTTTATAAGTAAGTTTTATATGAAAAAGCGTTAAACATGTTTTAGCTCAATCAAAGACACATTTATTTTTAAAATGTTGAAGGAAAGAAAAGTATATAAACGTCTTATACAATACATGTGTAACTGTAAAATTGACGTTCAAATTATTGCAGATACGCAAATGTATATCTGCAATGATTTGAACCTCAATTTTGAGGTTATCATCATCATCATCATCTTCTTTTTATCCCTATTCTATTTGGGGTTGGGGCAGTACGTCCTTTTACTCCACTCCACTCTGTTATTAACTCATTCACTCCTTTCTCATTCATATCAATACGAACAAAATCTATCCATCTTTTAAGTGGTTTTCCTCTCCCTCTCCATCCATCTTCATTCATGACCATCACTTTAAGGGTCAAGGACTTAATTTAAAAAAAACTTCCTTTTTTGCCAGATCTTATAATTCTTGAGGTCTTCTCTTCGTCGAATCAAAGAATATTATTTTTATCAAGGTTACCTTTCGTTTCAGGGGGTCTTGGCATTCGTCACTTGCAGACATTTTTCCTGTTCCTTGGTATGCTGCTGGCTTTCACCATGAGAGTCAACATGAGTATAGCCATCGTGGCCATGACCGGGAACAGCACAAGGAACTTAAATGGGACAGAATTAGTAAGTTTTAAAACGTATATTAAAGACTTCCTGAGGATTAACGCCCGGAGAATGGAAGAGCCCATGGTGCAGTGGTTACTGCGCTCAGCCTGCGATAGTTGAGGTTAAGCATCTTTTGTAATGGTCGGTCACGGGATGGGTGACCAAAAACATTTCATCTCGAGCTCCTCCGTGCTTCGGAAGGCACGCTAAGGCGTTGGTCCTGGCTCCATTTGTAGTAGTTAATACCCACCAATCTACGTTTGGCCTCATGCCTCATTCTTCTCTTCCATCCATAAGGAAGGCCAATGCCCCAGCAATGGGGACACTAAATGGCTGATGATCATGAGTGATAACGCAAGATAAACAACTTTAATTAGTATGTATACATGATCTAAGATTTAAATTAATACGGAAGCTGGCGCCAATTACACGTACGGACTCTAGTTTTTATCCATACTAATATTATAATTGTAAAAGTGTGTTTGTGTAACTGTCCGTCTTTCACGTCAAAACTACGCAACGGATCGACGTTATTTGGTATCGGGATAGTTTGAGAGCTGGACAGTGACATATTCTACTTTTTATCCCGGTAAAGTGTCACATACCCGCGGTGTGACGTCGTGTAGTCTACGCGGACCAAGTCGCTATACTAATATTATAAAGATGAAAGATTTGTATTTTTGTATGTAACGAATAAACTCAAAAAGTACTGGACCGATTTAGAAAATTCTTTCACCGTTAGAAAGGTACAGTCTTTCCGAGTGCCATAGGCTATATTTTATCCCGATATTCCCACGGGAACGGGTACCACGCGGGTGAAACCGCGGGCGGCCGCTAGTAACTAAATATATTTACAAAGGCCAAATTAGACGGTTCATCAAAAGTGATTTTATTTCTGCAATGAATTGTGAATGATGATTTATGAACGATGCTAGTGAAAACAATCGGGAGCCGCAAGCTTTCATTGCGAAGACACACTCTGCCCCCCTAGACAATTGGTTTTTTCTATCGAATTCGCCAATCGAATAGAAAGAAAATGTATGGGATTGACATTAGCGGTCACGTGACATTTCGATCTCTAATGTCAATCCCATACATTTTCTTTCTATTTAACTGGCGTATTCGATAATAGAAAGCCACTTGTCTACAGGGGCTGATGAGCGACAATCGAGCAAAAATGAACCGTCTAATTTCGTCTTAACGATATCTACCAAAAACATTCTAAAAATAAAGATGACCTTCGTGCCATTAAATATTGTTTTTTAGTCACATTATTATTATTCAAGCGATAAGCTATATTTACAAAACATTAATGAAAACTATACATAATTTTAATGAATTCGATAAGTCTATCTATCTTTTAAAACTGTCAACATAAAGAAAATAACAAAAAATATTTGACCTAACTAAAAGTAAACACTTAATTCAAATATTTTTTTGTTATTAGGAAGTCGGAAGTCATTGAGAAACTTATAGATACATTTTGATCCACTTACCCCAGATTACTTGAAATCCAGATATCAGTTGATGATGCGACTCTCGTAAATGTAACCTTTGCTCTAGCGGCAACTTTCTCCTAAAACTCCACCTGACTCTTCAGTCTGCCTTCGATTCCCATTCTCCCTTTCGGCTATACAACTTTTGGATTAACTTTATTTATTGATAACTTGGTACTATTACAGAGCTATCTAATGCTATATGTTATAAATAGATATCACGTGTTTACGGAAATAATAATAAACATTTATATCATGTTACAAGATCAAGTGTCGGTATTCATTGAAATAGCTAGATATCATTTAATGTTTTTGAGAAAACAGATAAATAACAAACGAACAATACTACGATTTAAAAATCGGCCAAGTGCGAGTCAGACTCGCTCATGAAGGGTTCCGTACCCACTTAACGTACCGATTACGTACACCTAGCAAAAATACCACTGTCATTTTTTGCCAGAAAAAAATAACTTTGTTTTTCATAGTACTCGTATGAATGACAAAGTTATATTTGCGGTTTTCGAAAATGTGTTATATCTCAAAAACTTGTAAAGCCTACTTAGCTGTGATAGTTTTCCTTTTTAACCGACTTCAAAAAAAGACGGAGGTTCTCAGTTCGGTTGAATTTTTTTTTTTTTTTTAAATGTTTGTTACCTCATAACTTTGTCAATTATAAACCGATTTTAGAAATTCTTTTTTGGTTTGAAAGCATATAGTTACAAATTGGTCCCATTGTTATACGGTCAGGATCTGATGATGGCATCCTGGAGAAATCAAGGGAACTCTTCAAATATTATAGGCACACCTATAGCGATTTTGGTATTTTCTTAAGTAACTCGTGCATTTGCTTTCGGTAAGCACCATTTGGTGAAGAGTAACTGATGATGAAGACCACATATGGCCATCGAAAACATTAATTAAATACTAAATATGTTACGGACGCAATACGATTCCTTTAAGGTTCATAAGTAATTTTCAAGTAACTATTTGCGACTGGTAGTCATCATCTCACGATGATGAGCTGGTGATGGAAGGTACAACTCCTCAATAGTTAGGAGTTGGAGGATAATTCTTTAAATATCGTTGATACGTAAATATTTGTAGTTGTTACCTTTCAGGTTATTTAGTTAAGCTGATGATGGAAGGTAAAACTCTTTAACGCTTAGGAGTTAAAGTATGTTTTTAAGTACTACAAGCGCAAATAGAACTTTAGGTTGTATTCTTTCAAGTAATTTAGGTTAGCTGATGGTGGAAGGAAACTGCATAACAGTTAAGAGTTGGAGGGTGGTGCTTGTCTGAGTTCTAATTTAGATATGGGCTATACCTAGTCGTTGCACATTGAGCTACCCTTGCTCATTATGCGGTTTCATATAGTAAATTTCTTACACTAAAAAAGGAAAAATAAACAAAATTTTTCAAAAAAAATTAAACCGCCTTTAAAACAAAACTGCAAACAAAAACTCATTTCCCAAAAACACGTAAAAGTGAAAAATAAATTGAATCATTCAATTCAAAGTACGAAAGTGCGGTACTTTTTCTAATTAATCTTGAACTTACTGATCTGATTGAAGTCGGTGTCAAGCCGAAAGTAACAAGAACGAATACTTAAAATTCAATTTCATTTAATTTCAAAATAGTGAAACAATAATAAACAATATCTCATGCGCAGAGTGGTGTAAATTGTAACCTATCAAATACATATTAATATTAATATCTATTTGGCTTGACACCGACTTCAATCAGATCAGTAAGTTCAAGATTAATTAGAAAAAGTACCGCACTTTCGTACTTTGAATTGAATGATTCAATTTATTTTTCACTTTTACGTGTTTTTGGGAAATGAGTTTTTAACTTCGTCATATGTACTACTATCGTGAATTTTTCACGTATCCAGAAACAACCATTTGGCTGGTAGGGGGGGGGGGGGGGACACTTGACTCTAACAAAATTTTGCACTTTAACGCTTAATAATTCACAAACACATGCCTCAATCAAAAAACTGTCTTTACAAACTCACAACGTTTTTGAAATTGCTATCCAACGTCATCCCACACTATGGGTTAGACAAGAAAAAAAAATTACATACCTACCCACTTCACGTGTAGAAGTAACCTAAAAAAAAATATTTTTAAAAGAAAATTTTACCACTTTGTTGGCGTGATAAATATGTATATTGATGCCAAATTACAGCTTTCTAGTACTAAGAGTCTATGAGCTAGACTGGGGTCAGACGGACGGACGGACAGACGGACAGACGGACATGGCGAAACTATAAGGGTTCCTTGTTGACTACGGAACCCTAAAAACGGAGATAGTGACAATGAACTTGAACATCTTGTAAACTACGAATAATATAGAGAGACATCATTAATCCCCTTATAACCCGTAACAAAAGATACATTACCTATTTTAGGCATTTAAAACTTATCTTGGAATAAAGTAACATGCTGGCATAAACATTAATGTATTTTGAATAAAGGTATAAAGGTCATAGCCCATTTAAACCGCACCGCTCCAACACCGCTCCCATCCAACACCGCCCTAAACTAAGGCGACAGCGAGCAGGCACCCAGCAGTCCACGCGGCGACAGCTAGCAGGCACCCAGCTGTCCACGCGGCGACTGCTATTTCCTCTATGGCGTAGCTTCTATGACGTTCACAAGTATTGTAAATAATAATCTAAATTGAATAAACAAATTTGAATCTTGAATCTTGAATCTATAGCTGCGCGGCGGCGACCGCTAGCAGTCAGCGCGCGGTGACCGCGCGGGACGCGCGCTCACCGCGCGGGCCGCGCGGCGTCAGCAAGGCGTCAACTACCAGCAGTCTGACGGCGCGCGGTAAGCTCGCGGACCGCGCGCTGTCCGCTATTTTATATTGTTACTGTAAAATGCATCTACAGTGCACGATATTAAGTTCATATTTGGCTGCTCATACTTTGGTTGGGTGGTAGCGGTGCGGTATAAGTGGGCTACGACCTTAAGTCAGCCGGCTGTAGAAATGCCAAACAAATTTTTGTTCGCGATTTGGATATTGCGAATATAATATTAAATGCATGGTATTTGCCATAGATTTAATATTAGGTCCTTGCCTATGAAATTGCCGTATAGAATATAGTAGGAATTGCAAACTCGAAAATAAATATACACATGGTAAAAACCCCGACATTCATAATAGTTATAGTTATAATGACCATGTAAGTTAAAAGTGTTAAATTGTAGGAAACTCGGAGGCTGTCAAACAGCAAATAGCCAATAGCATTAGCTCGTATAAAGATCGAATCAGTAATCATAAGAACAAACTGGCCCAGAGTCTTATTGAACCATTGCAGACAAGACGTCTGAAGAGACTGCATACTTGGGACAACATACAATAACCTTACCAGTTAGCAAAACATAAAGGCAGCCTGCATTAAAACAAAACAACTGCTTATGGTCCAAAGACCGATCGCATGTTAGCAAACAAATATGAAAAAAAATATGTAGGAAGTTATAATTATCATACAAAGATATTTGGGGATTTCTTGGACATGTGATTTATCATTTTGCCATGGCGTTGTGCTACTCACTAAAATGAAAACAGTTATTTAATGATCTAAGTGTATTTTAACATCTAACTGGGTGCCAACCATCAACTTTAAGACAGCGATTCAAAAATAGCGCGATGCAGAATAAATTGAATTGCTTTCTTTCGTACTATGACCTTCTAAAAACTGGATCGCAAATGAATTGCTAAATGCGAATGACCGAAAGATTTGTGTCCTTTTTCTTCTACTCGTCTCTTTCACTCGATTCTGTCATGCCCGGAGAGTGAGAGGGATGTGTATAACTTGCAGGTGTCATGTTAAATCGATCGGGTTATAAGTCAAATAAGAGTTCCTGACAGCTTAGCGGCTGTGAAATGTCATTGAATGATCACTGAATCGCTGTCATTAATATTAAGCTGTCGTGGTACGAATAAGCGAAGCAGATCAGTTTAGGTCCTAAACAAAACCGCAATAAGAGTTGATGGTAAACACCCTGGTATTAAAGTAGGTATGTAAATAATCGGGACTCTGTTTTTCTACATACATTTTTTACATGCTTTCTAAGATAAATTTTCCATTGACAAGTTCATTGGTTGTGCTATCTACCTATCAGGGTCGCGACCTGCAATCCGGTTATAAAACGACATTTAATCAGAGCCTTATCAACGACGGTAATCGCAAACTGAAGAGAAAAGGTCGTAGGTATTGAACAAAATGTGAAAAAAAAACTAACTAATTTGCTAATCAACGGCGGGTCAATGAACTTTGATAACATTTATAAATTTTATTACTATCTTTTTATTGGACAAGAGTTTCAATATTTTTTTGTCGGCACACACCTTTTGTTACTAGCCGCGACTTGTGTTTGATAGCGTAGTTTTTGGATAGGCCTATGTCCAGCAGTAAAAGACTTCAAACTTTTTATATGGAGCCTGGCATACCTAGTTGCAAGTATGACATATTTTGGTGTACACCTATGAAGCATGCGCCAGTCAATATTTCACTTTAAATGTGTATAATGAAATTATACATATTTAAACATCTTAGGCCTCATTTCCAGCTGCAAGTAAGACTTCTGCGATAAATGTCCGTCAGTCTGTCAGATAGCAACTTGCAAGTGTAAACTACAACTTGCAAGTGTGTTTACACTTGCAAGTTGCTATCGGACATTTATCGCAGAAAACTTACTTGCAGGTGGAATTGAGGCCTTAGAACTGAAATATATCATTTATTTATATTTTTGTATTTTTCGATTGTAATAAAATTATTTTCTCGGTTGACTGGCGCATGTTTCATAGGTGTACACCAAAATATGTCATACCTACTTGCAACTTGGGTATGCCAATAAGGTTCGATGCCTTTTGATAGGCTGGTGATGATGATTTTAACCGCCACTGTAGTCTAGTGATACACACCACCACCGGTTCAATTCCCAGTGGTGGTTTGTTTGGTGCTAGGGCTTGTTCAAAGTCCGCATGGCTAGCTACCATCATCTTATTCAAGTCTAACGCCATAACAACGATATTTTCAGCATTGTTGCGTGTTCCGGCAGATAGAGATAAGATAGCCATGCATGCTTCTAACCTCAGTCTTATCTTCACTTAACATCAGGTATGATGAAAGGGTAAGTGATACAAAAATAAACATGAAATCCTCAGATATGTATCTAACCATTGTATGTACCTACAAAGTACCATTTTGTGTAAAGGGCCTACCATTATTGTAAATAGAACTTTCCCGATTGGAGATTTTACTAATAGCCACGCTTGATACGCAAGTTGGAATTTAAATGAAAAATAGTGAAAAGTGAAAAAGTGAAAAATAATTTATTTTGACGCACACAACGAGTATCTACACAGTATTTCACAAAACAAAAACATAGACACTAACTTATGCTAACATTTAACACTGTGTACCGCCGCGTGACGCCAAAACTGTGCCCAACTCAGTATACGCAGCAAACAAAGCTTACTGCACTGGTTTTCAGTCTAGTTTTCAATAAAATTTTGATATTGACACGAAATCCTACTATATTTTTTTTTTTTTTTTATATTAAAAAGGGGCAAACGAGCAGACGAGCCACGTGATGGGAAGTTGTCATCGTCGCCCATGGACATCTACAACACCAGAAAGGTTGCATATGCGTTGCCAGCCTTTGTGTTTATACTATATATAATTATATTATATTATGTGAAAGTTCCACAACGATTCCACACATTTCCGATCGTTGTGGAGATCGTTGGGGGAGGCCTATGCCTAGCAGTAGGCGTCGTACGGCTGAAATGATGATGATGATGATGATGATGTGAAAGTTTAGATGTTTGTATATTTGTTACTCAATCACACCGAAACTGCTGAACGGATTTGGCTGAAAGTGACACAGATACTTTGTTGGTCTGGAGAGGAACATAGGCCTACTTTTTATACCGGAAAAATATCACATTCCCGCGGGATAACGTCGTGAAGTACACGCGTGCGAAGCCGCAGGCGAAAAGCTAGTAAAGAATAATAAATAATAAATAAAACTATTAAACCGTAAGTAAATACATTTTCTGCTATTGTAGTCTTTTCAGAAAAAGAAACCTTTCATAAGTCGTAAATAACGAAACGTTTGTAATTCCAATTTAAATGTAAAACTTCGCGTTGAAGCCACAGCTAGAAATAACAAAGAATGAAAGTCCAATTAAGATTTAAATATAAATTAATAAAAATGTTAATTACTCCGAAGCAAGGAGAGATATCGGTTTTCGGGAGAATTCAAATTAGGAGATTAATTAATTGAAATGACGAATAATCCGATGAATTGGCATTAAATTCATTAATATCGTTTGAATAAATGAATTCATTAATAAAGAAAATATAAAAAAGCTTTAAAATTTATTTAGGGATCCACCCCATTAAAAAATTATACTTACTTTATTAAGAAATTGTTGAAAAATGGAAAATGAAGTATTTAGAAAAAATCGACCCGTCTGACTGAGCTACGGAGTCGCTAACGACTCCGTAGCTCAGTGGTTAGAGCAGTCGCCCGGATAGCTAAAGGTCGTGGGTTCGAGTCCCATCGGAACTGGTTGTGAGACGGGTCGATTTTTTTCTAAATACTTCATTTTCCATTTTTCAACCATATAAATTGCATTGTGAATGCAAAAAAGTAAAAATTTAAATAAGAAATTGTTGTCAGGGTTTTTTCTTAGAACACGTTATTTTGTTAATAAAATCTTAAACTGTATCACTTAAGTTTACCAAACTTTTAATGACTTAAATCTGAATTAGGTTAGATGAACTTCAAGTACTTACGTTATTTGGTGTTAATGCAGTATTTTTTATATTTTTTTTTTATATTTTCAACCATATCGCTTTGATTTGCTTTGATTGACGTGGGACTACAGCTAGATTTCTTTTTTTTGACACTTTCACCTGTTTGTAAGGAACTTGACTTTAAAATGCTGCAAATCCATACAGAATCACACCATAAATGACTATCTTTTCTCTGCTATTTAATTTTTTACTTTTTTGCATTTACAATGCAATTTTTATTATTGAAAATGAAGTATTTAGAAAAAATCTACCCGTCTCACAACCAGCTCCCATTGCAAACGACTCCGTAGCTCAGTAAGGTTAGAGCAGTCACCCGGATAGCGAAAGGTTGTGAGTTCGAGTCCTATCGGAGGTGGTTGTGAAACGAGTCGATTTTTTTTTCTAAATATGTACTTCATTTTCAATTTCTTTTTTTTTTAGGATTACACCACATTCGACTGGTCTCACAGCGTTCAGTCAGTGATCCTATCCTCCTTTTTCTGGGGATACGTGATCCTGCAGATCCCAGCCGGGGCCCTCGCCAGGCGGTTCGGGGGAAAGGTCCTTATCACCATCTCTCTGATCGTCAACTCGGTTATATCGTTCTTCTTGCCGGTAGCTGCTAACTATGTGAGTAAGCTTCATAACTTTGGTCCTGCACGCGTAGCATGACAAACCCGACAAAAGTTTTGTCTACCTCGAAAGTCTATAGTTGACAGCCGAACAATAGGTTTGTCTACGATGAAATGTAATTTTTGACGTTTCGATATAGACAAAACCTTTCTCGAGTTCGTCATGCTACCCGTGCTGGTCAGAATCGGTAAGTGAACATCTTTCTCCTAGAAACATGGGTCGAAATATGTCAAAAAAATTGATTTAGTATGGGAAGTCCAAAATCTTTGTCGTATTTCGACCCATGTTCCTAGAAAAAAGTTGTTACCTTCGTCGTTGTTAAAAAATTATTTGATGTATGATGTGATATGTATAAAACTCTTGCATAACTGACTGACTGACAGACAACGCGTAGCCGAAACTACTGGGCGCAATAAGCTGTAATTTGACATGTATGTTTGTTGGGGAGTGCAGGGGAGCACTAAGAGCGGAAGTTTTGGAAATGGCCCATTTAAGGGGGGTTCACGTTCACTCAGACGACGTCGCGAGGGGAGCGCTAGTACACGTTAAAAGTGCGCTCAAAGTTTTAATATGTTAAATTGGGTGTGATGACGACTGTCAATATAATTTTTTTATTGTGTTTTTTTACTAATATAGCAGTGTCGTTACTTTGGAAGTTTAAAGTTCAAATTCAAATAATCTTTTATTAACCTGACTATAGGATTTGAAATAAATATAACGTTTAACTTATTTAAAAAAAACGTTAACTTGTCTGTGCATTTAGAATGAGGGGTTTTCTGACAGATGATTAAAAAAGAAAAAAGTTAGTTCCAAAAAACTCAACAGATGGCGTTCATCAGACATGGGTCTGCTTTTTTTATTTGCTGGCAAGGAGTCTACGTTAAGACGGTCAATTTAAAAAAAACACTTGCAGAAGGAAAAAAAACATTTACAGGACTGAAAAGGCTTATCTACAACTCGCGGTATGGTCGGTATGGTATTGCAACGCAAAACAAGAGGAATAGAATTATTTGACATCTCTTTTCTTCCGTCAACGTCAACTTTTTTTTGGCCTTGCACCTTCTTGCACAACTTTGAAATAGAAGTGTAGGTCAGATCAGATGAGATACATCTCTGGTCAGTGCCATCTATCGAGCTAATAAATAAACTTTTTTTTAATTTGCTGGCAGAAAATCTCTTATTAGCTTTGACGTTTAGTACTTTTGAGTACCTATCATAATTCTACATTAGCCATAGGTACTATGTTAGCTACAGCTACCTTTACTTGCATAAAATATAACCAATATTTTGATCCAACAATTTAATAACGTATTTATATTGTAAAAGGTAAATTGATTGTTTACATAAGGAAATTAATTAATAACACAACAGATAAGGCTTTCGTACAAAAAATCTCAACAACATAGAGGCCCGAGGTAAATTTGTTTTATGAAGGAAGATAATTAGTGAGATTTCTTTTAGCTTTACATGCTATTCATATCAGATTAATGATTCGTAAAAGCTGACAAGATTATCAAAAGGTCTTTTTTGTTGCCGAACACGCTTACATTTTTCTTTCAATACTGACAGCTACCCGTGGTTTCATCTGTGTGGACTGAGAATTGTAGTGATTTCGTTTAGTGCGTCAGTTTTTCTCATAAAATATTTTTTTTGTGTCAAAGAAAACTTTCAGAAATCTTTGATTGTAGGTATCGCAATAAAGTGCCTTTGAAGTTTGCACGCGTGTTAATTCAATACATTTTTCAGCTCGTGATTAATCATGTAAAAAAAAAATAAGAAAAAGCAACCGTTTAGACAGACACATTCCACAAAGTATATATCCACCCGAGCCGTAGGCGAGGATGGATAGTCAATTCGAGGGTAAAACGGGTTTTATGTACGAGTTATACACTCTGCTTTTCACTTCGAGTGTGAGGAAAATAAATTACAATATTGCAAAAAAGAAAAAATAAAGACCGCCATATTGGCGGGAAAACTTTATTTTTCTTTTTTTTATACGTGGAAGTGGCAGCACAGTTACTTAGCATAGATCGTAGTCCATAATGCTCTTGAAATACTTATTTCTTACAAAACTCATTAATTTTGCCTAGTTTTATTTATTTAGTAATTTAACATGGATTATGTACAAAATGAACAGAATGAAACAACAAGTTTAATTGCGTGTGTGACTGTTTACCTGACGACCTTTGTCTTAGAGTCTGTGACATAGACGAAGATTTTACTTTATGCAATAGAGCATAAAAAGCGATTTTATGCAGCCTATACCCAACATAAACACGAACTTTACGAGCATGAGAAGTGAAATAGTAGATTGTACAACAAGTGCATAAAACGTACTATTTTACCCGAGATGTATATATCCATCCGAGCCGTAGGCGAGGGTGGATTGTCAATTCGAGGGTAAAATGGGTTTTATGTACAAGTTAAACACTCTGCTTTTCACTTAGAGTGTGAGGAAAATAAATACCAATATTGCAAAGAAGAAAAAATAAAGACTTCGCCATATTGGCGGGAAGACTTTCTTTTTCTTTTTTTTATACGTGGCATTGGTAGCACAGTGACTTTAGCATTAGATAATGCACTTGAAATACTTATTTCTTAGAAAACTCATTAATTTTGCCTAGTTTTATTAATTTAGTAATTTAACATGGATTATGTACAAAATTGAAGAAACAGAATGAAATAATAAGTTTATTTTACGAAGTTTAATTGCGTGTGTGGCTGTTTACTTGACGATCTTTGTCTTAAAGTCTGAGACTTAGACGAAGATTTTACTTTATGCACTAGAGCATAAAAAGCGATTTTATGCAGCCTATACCCAACATAAACACGAACTTTACGAGCATGAGAAGTGAAAAAATATTTTCATATGACTATATGTTACATTTTATTATATGTATGGATTATTTTGCTGTTTTAGTTTATTATTAAGCAAATCAAATTTAATCAAGTTAGTGCTCAGTAGATTGTACTTATCGGACTTAAAGCCCCACTAACGAAACTTCGTTAGCCCTGTCGCTACTCGATTCTGTTATGCTCGGAGAGTGAGACGGAGAGGTATAACAAAGCTCCGTTTTTCGTTGTTTTTTTTAATGTTTTATGGGCTTGCTCTTGGCTTCAGACTAAACCTTAGGGTTGAGAAGAAGCCTAAGATGAAGCGAGTTTACCCAGAAGCACCCTATTCACTCTGGCCTTAAAATTATAGGGTTGTAGTCATTCAGGAAAACAGACGCAGGCAGGGTGTCACATTCCTTGGCGGTGCGCATCACAAATTAAGAAGAAAAGCGCTTAGTACGCATTCGCGGGATGTTGACCAAGTAAGGATGATAGCCCGCTGTGCGTCTAGATTCTCGGTGGTATAACGGGGATGGTGGAATTAGCTCATGCAGTTTAGAAGCACACTCACCGAAGCCTGTAAAATGAATTAGAGAACACCTGCAGCGTAGTTAGGCCTTAGCCAGTAGAAGGCAATAAAATTGCTGATGATGATAAAGCTACCTATTCCACAGGGTGGTTGGCAGCTGGTATGCGCAGGCCGCATCCTCCAGGGCCTGACGCAGGCCTTCGTGTACCCCTGCATGCACCATCTCATCAGCCAGTGGGTGCCTTTGGAAGAGAAAGGACTACTTAGCACTATTATCTATGCCGGTGAGTCTGTCTTTGCTGAAGATCCTACTAATATTTTAAATGCGAAAGTTTGTGAGACTGATGTGTGTTACTTCTTATTTTTTTTATTGTATTATACTTTTTGCTCCTGATTTTCATTTGAAATCTAATGGTGGAGTGATGGCTCACTCACGTAAAAATTGCGGCTAAGCAACTTTCACCTATTACTGGCCAAGGGTAAGGTTTCCTTTTAATGTATCCCTACAAAAGACTTGTACCTAGATAAAGACTTTGTCCCTTCGTAGACCTTTCATTAATAATTTGGAACTATTTTCACATATAAATAAAAACACCTAGCAGCACTCCTTTTTTTCCACAACGGGGTACTGATGTTAAGTGATGGCTGAAGGTGTGATCGCACTATCCCGGAATCCTCAATTATTAAGGAGCTGGCTATCTTATCTCTAACTGCTGGAACACAAAAATGCTGACAACATCTTTGTTATGGCGTCAGACTTAGATAAGATGGTGATAGCTAACCACGCGGACTTTGAACAAGCCCTACCACCACCCAAACCGAATACAAGTACCATCACTGGGAATCGAACCCGGGACCTCTGGGTCTGATACTGGTGGTGTGTACCACTAGACCATAAGGGTGGTTTAAACTTTGCTACTTTGAGGTAGCTTTTTGGACCCACTTGTCCTGTCTACTTTTTAATCTCCACATCTCTTTTTCTCTAGGCGGACAGTTAGGAATCGCCCTACAGCTAATGGTAGGAGGCTTAGTGGCCTCTGCTTGGGGATGGCCGGCCATATTCTACACAAACGGCACTTTGGGCACGATATGGACGGCAGCCTACCTCATCTTCGGATCAGCATCACCGGAGCAATCCAAAATAATTGCGGAAGCAGAGTTGATCTATATACAAAGGTCTTTAGGAAGAGTTGGGGAACAAAAGGTGAGAATGAAAAATGTTAACGGAAACTAGTGGTTGCCCGCGGTTTTACTAGCTTGGTTTCTGTTCCTCCGCATATTGAAAATCTTTAATACTTCTTCATTTTCAATATTTCCAATAATAAAAACCGCTTCGTGCAAAAAAAAAGTGCGGTTATTAAAAATTGAATTGAATTTAAATTCCATAAATGACCAAAAGAGGCGCTGCTCTGGTTTTTATACAAAACAATAAAACCACGATATCGGTTATTTTTTTTTTTTTTTTTATCCACAACGGGGTAGCACTTAGCCTTCATCACACCTAATGATAAGTGGTGATAAGGCTGAAGGTGGAAGCGCACTACTCCCGGAATCCTCAATCACTGAGGAACTGGCTATCTTATCTCTAACTGCCGGAACACAATAATGCTGAAAACATCATTGTTATGGCGTCAGACTTAGATAAGATGGTGGTAGCTAGCCAGGCGGACTAAGAACAAGTCCTACCACCAACCAAACCGAATACAATATGTACCCCCACTGGGAATCGAACCCGGGACCTCTTGGTCTGAAATCGGTGGTGTGAACCACTAGACCACAGAGGCGGTTATTCATGACATTTTGAATTTTCAGCACTACCCCGTCCCATGGAAGAAGATAATAACCTGCGTCCCATTCTGGGCCGTGATAGTGGCCCACTGCGGGCAGAATTGGGGATTCTTCACGCTTATGACCGAGATGCCTTCCTACATGAGCAAAGTTCTAGGCTTCGAGCTAAAGAGCGTAAGTATCAACCATTATAGGAAAATAATATCTAGCGTCCCATTCTGGGCCGTGACATTAACCCACTGCGGCCAGAACTAGGGATTCTTCACGCTCATGACAGAGATGATTTCTTACGACATAAGCAAAGTTCTTGGTTTCGAGCTGAAGAGCGTAAGTATAAATAAAATTACTATAGGATAACAATATCCTGCGTCCCATTCTGGGCCGTGACATTATCCCACTCTGCCAGAACTAGCGATTCTTCACGCTCATGACAGAGAGAATTTCTTACTTGAGCAAAGTTCTTGGCTTTGAGCTGAAGAATGTGATTATGAGTTTTTTTTTATTATTTAACAGAAAAACTTAGGTATATTATTATTATTGATGACATTATAGCTCAAACCTCTTCCAGTTACAAGTAAATAGGTTCCTTTTAATGATATCTTAGGTAGAAACAAGTACCTTCTCCAACGACCAAAAAGTCATACTAATTAATTCTTGTTTCAGCACATTTTTTACAAAACAAATATTAATTTTACAATCTCCAAAAATTGCTTAACACTAAATATTGGAAACCGTTTCTGTCATCCACCTCACAAACACGATAAAACCTGTAACAGGCAACCAATTACCAGGGCAGTCAGATGTAGATCCAGATAAATTAAAAAACGCTGACCACCCGTTGTAGCAGCCATAATAAAATTGCTCTGTCTACATTTCTTCCCATTTTGAGTCGACAATCAGCAACAAATAATTTTTCAACTAAAAATATGCTGCGTTGATTTTCAAAGGACACAAGAATACTAATTTAATAAAGTTAGATTTTAAAATTTTGAAAATGTATGTAAGTATGCTTTACTTTCATAAATCCACATTGCTGTTAAAAATGGTTTACACACAACACACACACACATGTAAAACACGATTCATCTCAACAAGACTGAATAAAAAAACTACAACCACATTTAATTTAAAGTTTAAGATGTTAAAACAATCTAATACCATTCTTTTCTTTTTAGAATGGTGTGCTATCTTCGCTTCCGTACCTCGCTATGTACCTGCTAAGCTTCCCCATGGGATCTATGACAGACTTGATTCTCAAAAAGGACTGGCTCAGTATCTCGAATACCAGGAAGCTGTTCAATTCCATAGGTTAGGCTCTTTAATCAATAGTAATATCATAATTTTTCTGACCTTACGGCTCGTTATCACAGAATCCATTATTGACGATTCTTCAAATATCACTAAACACGTATTTGTAATTTTTTAATATTCGTGATCGAGTGAATACAGCATCAAAAAGCATTATCGCTATAAAAAAAGGTAGAGTGCTCGTCAGATAAGTCTGCGCGCGGTAAAAATGGAATACTAATCTTTTCTATAACAGTAACTAGCGCCAAAAACGCGCCAGGCACGTGCAGAGTTATCTGACACACACTCAGAAAAGTGAAAAAGGACATTACGTCAAAAATCGCAGAGTGAGCAACCAGTTACAGTGCCACAAACTTTTCTGTTTCGGTGGCCAAAATGTGAAACTAACGAGTTTTTTTTAATGTCATTCTACTGTCAAGTAGATGTCCAACCATAGCGCTGCTGGCGGCTGAAGGTCTTAGAAGTCGGGGCCGGGTAAATTGCTACAAAAAAAAAGAAAAACGTACATAGCGCCGCTGTCACCGGAACAGAAAAGATTGTGCCACTGTACCTCATTTTGTTAGAGTCTCCTTTATTATTTTTCTAATTAATTTATTAAGCACAAAATAATCCCTATTCATGTTCATCACAGTTCTAGTAATAAATATACCAAATATCTCTTCTCATAATAATTAAGTTCATTATAAGCGCCGCTGTGGTCTGGTCGTTCACACCATCAGTATAAACACTCAGAGTTCCCGGGTTCGATTCCCAGTGGGGGTACATATTGTATTCGGTTTGGTTAGTGGTATGACTTGTTCTAAGTCCGCCTGATTAGCTACCACCATCTTATCATGCTGTTTTCAACATTATTCTGTTCCGGGAGTTAGAGATAAGATAGCCAGTTCCTCAGTGATTGTGGATTCCGGGAGTAGTGCGCTTCCACTTTCAGCCTTATCACCACTTAAAATCAGCCTGCCTAGCATGAACATCATTATATCACGCGATATGATATGATACATCATGCTGGCTTGCTTACCCCACTAAGGTGTAAGCAAGATAAAGGCTTTTGATCATGCGTCAATAGTCGATAAAAGCAGCTCATGCTATGCCACCTGGTGTGATGAAGGCCATGTCCTAACCTGTAGTGGATAAAAAAAATACACGTTATTTAAATTTTTACTTTTTTGCATTCACAATGCAATTTTCGGTTCAGTCCCATCGGAGCTGATTTTGAGACGGGTCGATTTTTTCTAAATACTTCATTTTCCATTTTTCTAAAAAAATACATGTTTATTTATTTTGATACGCTTAGTGATTGCGGCTACTTTCACAAAAGTCTAACTTGCAACGCAATAAAAATATTCCCATTACGGAATATTTGAAGGTCAGATTAATTTTTCAGGATTATTTGGACCAGCTCTTGCCCTGATCGGCCTCTCGTATACATCATCTGAAAACATCGTACTGGCTGTCATCATGCTGATCCTCTCTGTCGGCATCAACGCTGGTCAATTCGCTGGATATATGGTAAGTATAGTCCGTTCGGTTAGATAGTGTCGGTACACCCGCACGGCATTGTGGCAGAGCGACACTATCTAAGCGAATGGACTATATATACGTATACCACCTGTCCGTACTAAGCGCTTTGCTAGTTCATTCTTAGTCCGAGCTGCTAATGATTGGAAAGCGCTGCCTGCGAATGTGTTCACCGATCATTATAACCTTGGCCTCTTCAAAGCAAGAGTGAATGGGTACCTCCTGGGTCTGCAGCCTGTCTGCTATGCTGGATGGTGGTCAAATGCATACCTAGTACAAACATTAAAAAATACAGGGTGTTAGGGGCAGCCTAGCAAAAACTTTAACCATGGTTTCAGACCATCATGCTGAACAACGTACAGCAAGAATTTTTTGTCGGAAATGAAAAAAAAATGGACTTTTCATATAAATTTAGCAACTTATCGGGACATTTTGTATGGAGAGTGGAAATATTTTTTTCATTTCCGACAAAAAATATCTAGCTGTGCTTTGTTCAGCATGAAGGCCTGAAGCCATGGTTAAAGTTTTTGCAAGGGTGCCCCTAACACCCTGTATTTATTTTCTATCCCTTACCAAGCACTTAGCCTTCGTCGTATCTGATGTTAAGTGAAGATAAGGCTGAAGGTGGAAGTGTACTACAACAATGCTGAAAACATCGTTGGTTTACCGACAGAGTTAAATAAGATGGTGGTACCAAACCGAATACAAAAGTACCCCCACTGGGAATGGAACTCGGGACCTCTGGCTCTGATACCGGTAGTAGGGTTTATTATTGGGCATTCTGAAACAGTTTTACGACATGATCCAACGGACGTGAGTTCATTTATATATTTTCATAATTGATTATTTGGAATTCTGAAATAGTTCTAAGACATTGGATCGAACGGACATGGGATCAATGGAGTCAAGAACTGTTTCAGAATGCCCAATAATCACCTACTAGGTGACACTAGACCACACCACGTGGTGGTAGAAATCAAAAGTACCTAATTCTAATAAAAACTTTCAATACAAATATTCTACTAGAGTCGAATTAAGTAATTCGAAAAATATTTTGAAAGGGCACTGAATTAATACTTTTATAACACACCTTATTTTAAGAGCTACAGTTTTATAAGTAGAGATAACTAAATGTGATTAATTTAACTTTATTGCAATTACTGCTTTCCACGCGATGATCACCGGCAAAATGAGGCCAACTACTTAGTATGATTAAGTGACCCTACTTATAATGAACATTAAAATAAACATATAAAGACGTATAAAACGAAATAGGACTATTAAAAGAGCGGGTGCCACTTTAAAACTATATTAGTGAAACAGTTCTTCGAAATTCAGGCACTACTTATTTGGTCTTGAAAATATTTAAACGGTTTCTTTGTAGGTACTTTTTGAATTCTACGAAAGTCAGTAGTTTTAATTTTAATTTTGACGGACAGTTACTTAATATTATCACTAAACCTACCAAGAACAAACCAAACTATCCAGCAAAAGGAAAAACCATTTCATATACCACTATCTCTGTGTTAATAAATAGTAACGATCGATACGTGGTATGTTCAAAATAAGTGCAAGAATTTTGATATCTGTAAAAAGTTTTTGTAAAATATTTGGTCCAAATTCCAAAACATCAACGTCTATCCTAGTCCTATCTTAGTCCAACGTCTAAAGACTTGTGATAGCTGTTTTTCGAAATTTAATATCAACAAAAAGTTCGAAAAACAAAATGGTGACCGACTTGGCTTCGTCGCAGAAAAGTTGGGCCAATAAATCACTGAAACTTCACAGACGCGGTCAAACCGAAGAATGTCGGCGATAGAATGCCAAAAAACTTGCCAGACTTGGTACAATAAACGAGGAAAATATTTAAACTTTTTTCTACGTTTTAAGGTACCATAGAAAGTTTTGATTTAGTTCGTGAGCCTTCATCTAGTACCTACTATTGTTGATCGAAGTTGTGAATTGAACATATTTTTTGAGTTCCAAACAAGAAATTAAATTGTATTTATTAAATTTACAGCTAGTCCACATCGACTTGGCGCCCAACTTCAGCGGAATCTTGATGGGCATCACCAATTTCTTGGCCAACATCATCTCCATTATTGCTCCTCTTGTGTGTGGCTTTATCGTTACTGATGAGGTAAGCTATTATTGCGTCATCAACTAGTGCTTGTTACCCTTAACTTATGTAAATAATTCAACTATTTAAGATCATCAATAACTTCTTGTCCAACATTATTTCCATCATCGCTCCATTTGTGTACCGTGGTTTTTCATCTTCACTCGTTAAAATTTGACTAATGTGACGGTGTATTGATGGTCATTGCCAATTTCTTGGCCACCATCAGCTCCATCACCAATCCACTCGTGCATGGGTTCATCGTTATTATTGAGTCATCAACTACTGCTCGGCAATCAATCTTAACTCATCTAATGACATCGACGGGCTACTGAAGATCACCACCAAATTCTTAGCAACATCATCTCCATCATCCCTGTTTTGAATTGGAAAACAAACCCATTAAAACCAAAACTTTTTGCTATCATTTCTGCCTGATTATTATTTTCACTGACGAGGTAAACTATCAGTGAGCCATCCAGTTAACCCATCTCCACTTGCCAATTTAGATTCTATCATCACAACATCTTTCATCATCATTCATCACGACGGCTTTCTTTCTCATAATCATAATACAAGTTTTATTTAGTTTGAGATTGTAGCAATGTATGTGATAGTTTCCAATATTTATTTTTAAAATTTCAGAAAGACCCAGCTGAGTGGCGCAAGGTCTTCTTCGTCGCTTCGGGCGTGTACTTCTTCTGCAATTTGTTTTTCATCATATTTTCTACATCAGAGAGGCAGTCGTGGAATGAGCCAGAACAGACTGAAGTTGGTATGTATCTATGTTGGTATGTATAATCTGGTTGGTATATATGTAGGTATGTATGTATCTATGGTATGTATGTATATCTATCTATCTATCCAACTTCCTACTTATATTATTAATGTGAAAGATTAGATGTTTCGATGTTTGAATGTTTGTTACTCAATCACGCCAAAACGGCTAAACGGATTTGGCTGAAATTTGGGACATATAATTATACTTTGTTGTCTGGAGAGGAATATAGAATACTTTTTATCCCGGAAAAATATATGATTCCCGCGGGATAACGTCGTGTAGTCCACGCGAGCGAAGCCGCGGACGGAAAGCTAGTATATTATAAACAGAAAATATTTCATTTTTGTTTGTTTATAATGGGTAAACTCAAAAACTACTGAACCGATTTTTTAAATTCTTTTATCAGTAGAAAGTCACATTATTCTCAAGTGGCATAAGCTATATTTAACCCAAATATCCCCACGGTAACGGGAAACGAACGGGTAAAAAGCGCGGAGAGCCATTAGTCCTTATTAAATTAAAAAATGAAACGTCCCCAAGTCTGTACGTTGTACATTTTCAACAAATTATTGCTCCGTATTTTTCACAGAATCCCTTTTTGCCTATTGACATTTCACGTAAAGCTGCTGAACGGATTTATACAAAAGTTGTTAAGGGCAGGATCTTCCAAAAACTCTGTCTTTGTCTTTTTTCTTAAGTGTGAAGAGTAATAAAAATAACCTCACTTTTTCATTTTTTTCAATGTTTTTGTTGTTATTTTGAGCACAAATTCCTTAGGATAGTCTACAATATGTCATTACCTATTTTTCTATTTATTATTCGTGAATTAGAGATTAATAATCTAAGTATAAAACCAAAAAAATATATAAATAATGAAAATTTTCTTTGTTTTTGAATTTTTTTATTGTCGAGTTACGATACGAATATCGTGTTTCTAGCCACAAAATAATCAAGATCGTTTATCAAACTTCAACATTATATTTTTATCTGCTCATAATAAAGAATATTTGATTGTTTACTTTTGAATGAAAAATAGGTTGATTTCGATAATTTGGAGGTACGTGCCCTTAACTTGTTACCCGAAGGATATTAGATATGCCGTAAGTCGCGGTCCGACCCTAGTATTGAAATTTACATACAAGTTTACTTCATATGGCATATTTAAATAAATATATATTTTGATTATGTGTTTTCAATGAACTGACAAATTTTTCTCTCTTTTTACAGAAATGGAGGCAATGAACGAGAAAAAATGTTGACTAAATTGTGTGTTATAGCAATTTTCGTAAACAGTACCTGAATATGTTTGTAAATATGATAAAGTAATAATAAACGCTTTAGTTTAAGTTAATAGAGTTTTTGGTGTAGCCTAGTTTAAGTAATTTCTTCAAGAATATTATCTTGGGTGACGACGACGTTATTTATGTATTAATTATTGAGAGTGACAATTTATTTTAAAAATCGTCATAATATTACTCTGAAACATGGAAATGGTCGAATCTGTAAACCACTTACTACTTAATTCATAGTGATACATTTACTTTTATCAATAGTGCGTCAATTAGTCTGTGGCGACATCTAGACGACGCGCACATAACTAGTTGCTTCACATCCCACAAGTCAATTATTAAGATAACTATTATAGTTATCTTAACATAGAACCTCCAAATAATAAGTGATTTAGGAAAACAACATCTGATTACCACGGCACGTGGTGTGAGGAACTTGCAAATCACTCAATTAGATAGATAGATAGATCGTTTATTTGCTACATCACACGCATACAATTATAAACATGGTAAACATAAAAGCAAAAAAGGCAAGGCAAGGGAGACACAGAAAACTTAATAATAACTAGAACGGGGTACTACATAAACAAAGAATTGTACGTATGTGCTGCAGCAAAATTGGGCCAAGGCTCAGTCATAGTAAAAGTATTTTACTATGGCTCAGTGTAGTTTTTTGCCCGGAGGCAAAAACACTGATTTTCAGCCATCACCCTTGAGACGCAGGTAAACAAAATTGTTACTGTAAAATAAACATGGAAATCAGTGTTTGTGAGTGTATGTGTGTAGACAACATGCAAGCTTAGAATTTTCTTGAGAAATAAATGTCAAGAAAAATAATAATAATCAGTACATTACAAAATAAATATCAAAAAAAGTAATAGAAATCAGAAAATTAGTAATAAAATAATGTCAAATGAAATAAAAAAAAAAATGTGGAAATTAGATGTAAATCTAATGTCAAAAAAAAGAATATCTATTTAAATGTCAATGATAATGCTATGTCAATATAAGTTATAAAAATTCTATAAATACAACAGTGTTTGAATCAAAATAATTAAGTCGTTTAGTCAGATTCTACAGCGGTCGCAGTAAACTTTATCCACCAAATTGCCGGTTTACCTTACTTCTGTAATTTTATTAAATGAAGACGTAGTTTTTGTCTGAAGGTGTATTTCGAAGTACGTAATTACGTTATATTAGTTTGTTGATTATTTATATTTGAGGTAGAAAAGGAACTTTTATATTGAAATCAAAAGGACCTGGTGTTACTGACTGACTGACAGACAACGTATAGCCGAAACTACTGGGCACAAAGAAGCTGAAATATGGCATGTATGTTCCTTGGGAAGTGTAGAGGAGAACTAAGAGAGGATGTTTGGAAATTCCCTCTCTAAGGAGTTAAAAACGGGTCCACGCAGTCGTGGGTGGAGCGCTAGTAATACATAAAAGACAAGTCGCTATACACTTTTATTTACTCATTCTATAAAAGTGAGGTTTTCTGCTTGAAACAACTGAAACTTTCCCCATACTGTTTGTTTGTTTCAATTGTTTGTTCTTCAAACATTTACCCACGCGAAGTCCACTCGATATATTTATTTGACGTTATTATGTTCGAAGTTCCAGCATTTAAAAGTACGAGCGTAAGTTGCTTTTGTAGAAATAAATAACTGTCTTAAATTGTTTGTTTTTCAGAATGTAGATATTTATGTTTGAAGAAACTTTTTATTTACTGACAGTAACTTTCTCATAGATTACCATGGTTAACTACAAAAAATTAAACCTTAAATTATAAAAAGTATTATTTTAAGGAATAATTTGTTGTATTGAAAATGATATAAGTGATAGATTAATCAAAGGCAGTCTAGAAAAGAACGCAAAAACATAGTAGGTAATTGTGAAAGTTTTGTAATTCAGCGTTCTTTTCTAACAGAAACGAAAACAAGAACAGTACTAAACGAAAATTTAATTTATTTCATAACCACAGTAAACGCACTAGCATAAGGATTTTCAGAAATTCGCTCGGGAACGGAAAATGCAAGTACCATACTACGAGTTACAGGTAATTTACAAATTGTGAACAGCTGGAAGGAAACCGCACACAATTCTGGAACCAAATTGAATCCCAAGTCAACTGAGAAGTACTTTTATCGCATGTAAAATCGTGAATTTTACATTTTTATCGCACTGTTGATTCCTTCGCCGCAGGTTCTTGCACATTGTGCCACGATCTACGGAAGTATTTACTCTCTAGAAATCTGCACATAAATTGCGGACCTTATGAAAGTTTAAATTATATTAATATGGAACGGGTGCCGTCGCAATGGAGCTACACTGATTCAAATAAAGTTGCAAGCAGTATGACACCTAAGGTTATTATTATTATTTTGAGTCTAGGTCATCCCACCGCAGGGTAAAGGTCTCTCCACATTTCTAATGGCGAGTGAATGAGCAGTTCAATGGTGCGCTCTTATTTCTTATCGCTTTCTGTTCTATATGACGTTAGATCGAAACATTCGTTACCTTTTCTCCGTTAAAAAATGACAGTTGGTGCCATATATTTGGTTTTGTTTTGGTTCGCGACGTGTTATCTAGTGGTTAGTTAAACGAATAATAATAATAATAAACTTCCACGTAACGAAGAAATGATCCTATTCTTTTGTTAATAGAGTGCTTATCTGTACTTAATAATTAGAAAAGCGAAAGTGTATTTGTTTGTTTGTTTGTTCGTCTTTCACGTCAAAACGGAGCAACGGAACGATAAGATCTGGAAAGTGACATAAGTTACTTTTAATCCCGAATAAATGCCACATTGCTGCGGGATATCGACATAAAGTCCACGCGGGCGAAGCTACAGTTGGAAGGCTAGTACAGAATATGGGTACTTTCGTTCAATCTTATGCTACTGCCCAACATTTCACTGGCCAGACGAGCAATACTTTCAATCCGATTGCTTGCTTGAAAACGGAAATATTTGTGCAGTTGCTTCAAATGAATGCAAGACAGCGGAAACGAGTGATGTAACGTACATTAAAAGCCATGGAATTAAGGTCGAATTTTCTGAAAATGCTATTTTTATCCAAGTCGGTTCAAAAATTTACCAAATACAAAAGGTGTCACCGACTTTAAACAAATCAGTATGTTTCGAGGCTAGTTAGGAAATCTCGTTTTCATCCCTTGAAATAAATAATGATCGAATCGAATGATGACAATGATTTTTTCTGGCTTTTTTTTTACTCCTGGCTGGCACTGACCTCAAAAAGGTAGGTACCCTACTATATAATATTATAAATGTGAAAGTTTAGATGTTTGGATGTTTGTATGTTTGTTACTTAATCACGCCAAAACGGCTGAACGGATTTGGCTGAAATTTGGGACACATACACTTTGTAGCCTGGAGAGGAACATAGGCTACTTTTTATCCCGGAAAAACTTCACATTCCGGCGGGATGACGCCGTGTAGTCCACGCGGGCGAAGCCGCGGGAGGAAAGCTAGTTTTAAATAATATTATTTCTCCTTTTCAGTTGACAGGTTCTTTTTGAAGAAGGTTAATTTTAAGTGTAAATTTTACCATGAGATCATCATTTCAGCCGTACGACGCCCACTGCTGGGCATAGGCCTCCCCCAAGGATCTCCACAACGATCGGTCCTGCGCTGCCCGCATCCAGCGGCTTCCCGCGACCTTGACCAGATCGTCGGTCCACCTTGTAGGGGGCCTGCCCACGGAACGTCGTCCGTACCATGAGATACCTATAAGTATCTAAAAACTACTCAATTTTGATGACACTTTAAGTTGGAATACACCTGTTTTAAATCAAAAAGAACGATCTCGATATGATTTTTAGAGAAATTCTTGGACAAACATACAAACACTTACGAAATTAAGCACACGTCCTTGGAAGCTTAAATGGAACGCTATAACTCAAATATAATTCAATTCCAACAATATCACATACATAAGATTTTAAACTTTTGCGTTCCATTATGAATTATAAACAAGAGTAACGGGACTCAACGCGACATTTTATTACGTCAGTCTGCTTGTGACCATACGGCTGTAGCAACAAAGCCGAAACGTCAAGCTGTAAGTACATAATGTACTACATAATAAAATGTCGCGTTGAGTCCCGTTACTCTTGTTTATAATCAATATCACATATACATACCAGTCAAATTGATAACCTCCTTCTTTTTGATGTTGGTTAAAAAGCGAACAAATTAGCACAATTTAGCAGCTGCTTTAATAAAATCTGCACGTTATTTAACTGAATAACTAACTACATTAGCTGAGGTGTTTCGTTACGCCACCACCGCGATAGTTGAAAAGTGAGCATTTTAATGTTCGCCATTTGCTAGGTAAGTGGTCCTGGGTGCCTACCATCAACTTTAAGACAGCGATTCAAAAATAGCGCGATGCAGAATAGGTTCCTAAAATGAATTGCTTTCTTTCGTACTCTGACCTTCTTAAAAACTGGATCGCAAATGAATTGCTAAATGTGAATGACCGAACGATTTGTGTCCTTATTTCTTCTACCTGTCTCTTTCACTCGATTCTGTCATGCCCGGAGAGTGAAAGGGACGGGTATAACCTGCAGGTGTCATGTTAGCTTGGCCGAAATAAGTCAAATAAGACTTGATGACAGCTCAGCGGCTGTGAAATGTCATTGAATGATCACTGAATCGCTGTCATTGATATTAAGCTGTCGTGGTACGAATAAGCGAAGCAGATCAGTTTAGGTCCTAAACAAAACCGCAATAAGAGTTGATGGTAGGTACCCTGTAGGCTTAATTATTAAGCTGAATATGGTAGGTGTCAAGTAAGAGTGAAGTTTTATTGCTTTTGTATGTCCTTATTATCTCTGCTCTCTTAATCTCTCTAGTTATAAAGCTTTTTCTATTTTTAATAAAAAAAAACTTTATTAACAACATTAACATTAAGATACATAGGTAGGCAGTTTTTCATGGCATTACATGATGTTAACATTGCATCGACAAACGATTCGAAGGCATCGAGTTTCAGTGATTTCTACACTAGGCTAGGCCTGTCATGTAGACAATCATTTGTCACATGGTACCAAAATTTATAAATAACGCGACAATCGTCAGTAAATATTTACTTACTTTAGAAAAGTGAATAATGTTGGAACAGATTAAGATAATTAATGGACGTTTGTGTGTGAGTGTGTTTGACTGTGGATGTGTGCGTGTGTGGGTGTGTGTGTGTGTATGTGTGTGAGTGTGTGTATGTTTCGTAAGGGTGTTTGTGGAGTGCCAGTACTTATAAACATATCTATTTGATGATAATTTTTTTTAAATTAAGTATTTAGATTAAGTATTTTACAACTTACATGGAAACTCTTAGTAAACTTTCCATTTCCGCGTAAGAAAAAGAGGCCAGCCACTTCTTGACTCTTATTTTCGTTTCGAATGGGGAGGAGTTCTTGAAACAAAGTAATAAAATTGTAATAGATAAACTTAAAAACTACTGGACAGATTTTAAAAGTTATATTTTATCCCGATATTTTCACGGGAACGGATACAAGGGGGGTAAAACCGCGGGGAGCTACTTTATATTATAAATTTGAAAGTAGCACTGTCCGTATGTGTGTATTAAATATATAATAGACAACTATTTGTTAGCTTTTCAGCACTAAATCATTTTTAATGAATTCCAGCAAAAGTTGAAAAGTGAGCATTTTAATGTTCGCGCGTTACAGTCCATTTGCTAGGTAAGTGGTCCTGGGTGCCTACCATCAACTTTAAGACAGCGATTCAAAAATAGCGCGATGCAGAATAGGTTCCTAAAATGAATTGCTTTCTTTCGTACTCTGACCTTCTAAAAACTGGATCGCAAATGAATTGCTAAATGTTAATGACCGAACGATTTTTGTCCTTTTTCTTCTACCCGTCTCTTTCACTCGATTCTGTCATGCCCGGAGAGTGAGAGGGACGGGTATAATCTGCAGGTTACATGTTAAATCGACCGGGTTATAAGTCAAATAAGAGTTCCTGACAGCTTAGCGGCTGTGAAATGTCATTGAAACACTGAATCGCTGTCATTGATATTAAGCTGTCGTGGTACGAATAAGCGAAGCAGATCAGTTTAGGTCCTAAACAAAACCGCAATAAGAGTTGATGGTAGGCACCCTGTAGGCTTAATTATTAAGCTGAATAGGGTAGGTGTAAAGTAAGGGTGATTTTTTATTGCTTTTGTATGTCCTACTTATCTATACTTACTTAATACTTACTATGTATATTAAGTATGTATTTACAAACAAAAAGTATTTAAGTATATATTTATCCGTTATCAAGTTTTCCATGATACAGTTTCTTAATGAAATTAAAATGGGCTTAGATAATTGGTGTGAATGTAAGAAGTTATTTATTTAAATATTATAAAAAGGAAAGATTTGATTTTCTGTTTTTTGTATTTTTGTAATGGATAAACTTAAAAACTACTGGATAGATTTTAAAAATTCTACATTCTTCCTGAGTGACTTACGGCCAGAATTAATAACCTATCCATAGATAGGGATAGGTGCGATCCAGATTAGTTGCTAGGCAACACCTAGCAACACCCTGGCAACTGTCGTTAATTCTATGTTAACATCAAGCGTTGCATAGCAACTAATCTGGATAGCACCTATCCCTATCTGTGGATAGGTTATTAATTCTGGCCGTAAGGCTATATTTTATCCCGATATCCCTCAGGAACAGGTACGACACGGGTAAAACCACGGAGAGCCACTATCTTAACGGTAATTACGGGGGAGATGGCCAATGGGAAAAAGTTCATCTTATTATAAACAAACTAGCTTTCCGCCCGCGGCTTCGCCTGCGTGGACTACACGACGTTATTTCGCAGGAATGTAGAATTTTTTCATAATAAAAATTAGCCTATGTTCCTCTATAGGCTATAAAGTATCTGTGTTCCAAATTTCAGCCAAATCCGTTCAGCCGTTTTGGCGTAATTGAGTATTAAACATCCAAACATCTAAGCATCCAAACATCGAAACTTTCAAATCTTTAATATTGTATACTTAGTAGGAAAGTAAACATCCTCTAAACTTGATGCCGATACTGAATCGAAGCTAACTTAATTGAAAGTGTATCATTTGTTGAACTTTTTTGTTAAACTTTTTTATATAAGTACCTACACTTAGAAAATGTGAAAGTATGTTTGTTTGTTCGTCTGTCTTTTAAGTCTAAATGAGGCAACGGGGCAACGCGCAGGGGACTTATTTGATTTTTGGTATGGCCATAGTTTCAAAAACTGGAGGCTGCCGGCTACTTTTTATTCCGGAAAAATATCTCATTCCCGCGGGATAAAGTCTTAGGTATAAATGAACCGGAGGGTCTTGTAGTCCACGCGGGCGAAGTAATTATAAATTTGAAAGTAGCGCTGTCTGTATGTATGTTTATAGGTCTATTTATTAGATATTCACGCTTAAAGCACAAAACATTTTTAATGAATTCAGGCTTTAGTTGAAAAGTGAGCATTTTAATGTTCGCGCGTTATTGTCCATTTGGTAGGTAATTGGTCCTGCAGGCTTAATTATTAAACTAAATGGGCAGGTTTTATAGTTAGGGTTGGGCTACAATGGTGGTTATAGAATTAATATTATAAATTTTTTGGCTCGTTATAATTCTTTTTAGTAAATTTCACTATATAACTGTTTTTTTACACATTCTTTAAATATGGAAAAATAACTGTTAATCTGAATTCATATAAAAGAGCGTAATGACAATTTTACAAAATCAGTACAATTTCTGCACTGAAAGTGAAAAAAATTGCAACTTTATGGAGCGACGGCGTCATTTGACAAGGGAAGAGATCCATGTTCTGTGGAAGAGATGTTAGATTGCCGGTTCTTCTCCAAGATCTCCCGCTGTGGGGTTTGCGAACCGATGGCGTAGCTTCTATGACGTTCACAAGTATTGTAAATAACAATCTAAATTTGACTTTGACTTTGACTTTGATAGCCGTTGGAATGTTGCAAGCTGGTTCCAGTTCCAGGCAACTGGTACTGTGGCTGCCTCCATTGGCACTACACAGAGTGTCATAGGCCGCCTCTGGACACGCTATCGTATGGTACATCTACCTATCATAGGTATATATCTATGTATTATTCTTCTAAGGGTTTTTTAGGGTTTGGTAGCCTACTAGCAAAAAAAGGAACCCTTATAGATTCATCATGTCTGTCTGTCTGTCTGTCTGTCCGTCCGTCCGTCCGTCCGTATGTCACACCACTTAATTCCAAAACTATAAAAACTACACAGTTGATACTTGGTAGGTAGATGTATTCCGTGAACCGCTTTACGATTTTAAAGCAAAAATAAGAAATAAAAACAAAATTAAGGGGGGCTGAAACTGAAATATTTTTTAATCAATCATACTCGTATGGGAAGTCTATATGTAGGTTTTTGAAAATAATACAGAGGTTTCTCAAATGATTTTTTCTCAAACTCAATATTTTGAAAGATAGAGCCTTCCAAAGAGGTAAAATGTGTGCCCCCCCCCCCTACCCTCTAACTTTTGAAATAAAAGAGTGAAAAATCTAGCCCACGGAACGTCGTCCGGTGCGCGGTCGCCATTCGAGAACCTTTCCGCCCCAACGGAAAGGGGTTCTCCGCGCTATAATGTGTCCCGCCCACTGCCACTTCAACTGAGCAATCCTTCGAGCGATGTCGGTCGTTTTAGTTCTCCTGCGGATCTCATCATTTATGATTCGATCGAGCAGGGAAATGCCAAGCATCGCTCTCTCCATTGCTCGCTGGGTGACTTTGAGCCTTCTTATGAGACCCATAGTAAAAGACCACGTCTCACTTCCATAGATACTGGCAACACACGCTGGTCAAAGACTTTTGTCTCGATACATTGAGGTATTTCAGACACAAATATATGCCGGAGCTTCCCGAACGCTGCCCATCCGAGCTGGATTCGACCACTTCAGAAACTAGTGATCTATACAAATAGAAATCACAAAAGCTTTTTATGAAGACAAAGTAAATAATAAATAAAATAATAATAAATAACTTCTTACATTCACACCAATTATCTAAGACCATTTTAATTTCATTAAGAAACTGTATCATGGAAAACTTGACAACGGATAAATATATACTTAAAATACTTTTTGTTTGTAAATACATACTTAATATACATAGTAAACACCCAGACCAAGACCAATAGACATGTTCATATGTACACAAATATTTGTCTTGTTCGGGAATTGAACCCGAGATCACTTGCGCAGAAGGTGGGTAGCCTACCCCTGCGCCAAATCGGTCGTCAAACTAAAAGTAAACTATCAGACTTTGTAATTTATTCGCAAATTCTAGTTCATTTTATTGCAAAAAACGAGATGCAAATGTGGGAAACGTAATCCTTAATTTCGCGGTAGATTTCTCCAGGCGTTGAAAATATTCCGGCGAGTCGCTGCATAAATATGCATGTTTTGCATTTCGCTATACCTATGCTACGTGTAGAACTATTTTTTACACCATAAGATTAATACATATGATTCAGCTTCTCGCCTTGGGACAGCAATATTATAGATTTTATATTATTTTTATGCATTCACAATGCAATTTTGTAAGTATAGGAAAAATGTGATAGTAAAAAAGTATCGGTCAGAGCATCGGGCCGGACTCCCGGAGGCGCGGGTCCGAATCCCGCCTGAAAGCTACTTATAGGGCTCGTGGTTTTTTACTATCACATTTTTCCTATAGCAATATTATAATAGTGAAGCTACTATCGAAGTGATCGGGATGGGATGGATGAAATAAAATAATCCGTTCTGACGTTAAAAAAAGCGAAAGTAACTCTGACTGTCAGTCTGTCTGTTTGTTTAAACTTTTCACGCCTAAACTACAGAACCAATTTTGATGAACCTTGGAAACGGACATAATATTAATTTGTAGAATTTATGACAGCCACCGTGGTCGAGTTTTGTAGGGTTCCAATAGGGTTTTCAAGGTACCGCTATCTATAAGGTCTCGGTTTCGATTCTCGATTGGATAAATGTAGAAACCGTCGTTGTTTCCAATTTCCATAACACACGTGAAACTACTTTTTTTGGGATTGTAACAATGTTAATGTGATGATGGAATATTATAAATGTGAAAGTGAGTTCGTTTGTTGGTTTGTTTGTCCGCCTTTCATGTCGAAACGGAGCAACGGATCGATGTGATTTTCGGTATAGTTGTAATCAATCTCCAGCTCCCAAAGGCTACTTTTTATCCCGGAAAATATCACCTCTCCGCGGGATAACATCGTGTAGTCCACGCGGGCAAAGCCGTGGGCAGCACGCTAATAATATTTATTAATTTTTACCGCGATAATTGGAAGTTCATTTTACAAGGAAGAAAAAATATTTGGTTACTTATTTATATGAAAATTATTTTTATAAAAAAATAAAACCGCCTTCTAAAAAACCACATAAAAAAGTAAGAAATAATTCCTCACCAAATAAATAACGTAAGTACTTTGAAGTCGGGCGTGAACCATGTACAATTTTTTGTTGTTTTTGTTAAAACCCGCCCGACTTCAAAGTACTTACGTTATTTATTTGGTGAGGAATTATTTCTTACTTTTTAATGTGGTTTTTTTAAAAGGCGGTTTTATTTTTTTATAAAAATAATTTTTATTTCACTCTTTTTAGTGCATCGTGCAGGCAATTTACGTGTTTTCTGGTAAATAGGTATGTGATCAAACTCATAAATAACCTCATAACCTCCTTTTTAGAAGTCGGTTAAAATACCTTGAGGTATCCCCTTTTTAACAAAACTAGAATCATCTAAATCGGTTTATAAACAAAGGAGTTATGCCTAAAGATACGTATTAAAATCACATAAAGTGGTAACGAAAACGACAGTATTTTCAAGATTTCCTGAAAACTACTGAACCGATTTCAAAATTTCAAAAAATGGGACCAACTTGAAAACCAACCTGATATAATAATGTTTGAACCATTTCAATCGGTTCAGCCGTCTTTGAGTAATCGATGGACATACACAAAAAAAAAACATACATACAGACGAAAAGAGAACCTCCTCCTTTTTGATTTAGAAGTCGGTTAAAAATATTTGATAGGCCTCTGTGCCACTGGAGTAATGTATGATGTGGTGTGTCCCTAATTCTACCCTTCCACGAGATAAACTCTGAATAATGAATGGTTGGACTTCACAACGTTAGGAGAGATGAAAAACTCTATGGAAAGTTAAATTATTTAAAAACGGCACCTAAAAATTCCTTTGGGTGCGTTATAAAAGTGTGGGGTTTGATAAATAATTAGAAATGTATCTACGATCTGTGGACTGTGGATAGCGGTGTGGGTTGCACTTTTATAAAACTTTAGGTATAGATAATTTCATTTATTGTAATATTTATTTAGTGACAACTGTTTGTTATCCCTAATAAAAAAATAAATAAATACGATACATAAAATGGTGCAGTAGCCCAAGCATGTAGGAAAACTCACGTCCAGGTTTGTTGTGACTCGAAAAAAAGAAGTTTTTTTTTTACTATCCGCAACAGGGTAGCACTTTAGCCGTCATCACACCTGACGTTAATTGGTAATGAGGCTAAAGAAGGAGGTGCACTACTCCTGTAATTCTCAATCACTGAGGAACTGGCTATCTTAACTGCCAGTACCACAATAATGCTGAAAACATCATTGTTATGGCGTCAGACTAAGATAAGATGGTGGTCAGAATTAGTGGTAGTTAGCCAGGCGGATTAAGCACAAGTCCTACCACCAACCAAATCGATTACAACTGGGAATCGAACCCGGGACTTCTGGGTCTATAATCGGTGGTGTAAACCACTAGACCACAGAGGTGGTTTAAATCCGTTTTAAGCCTGCAGCACAGAATATAATTATAATAGTACTAACCCTGCAGCGCGGTTGTAGACCGTTCCTCGCTCACATACCTATCCTCCTCATGCACCGGTTTCCAAGGTGACGCTATCACCGGGGTCCGAAGTTCAATTCCCGGTTGGTTAAATTACAATGGTTTTTCTCGTGTTAAATAACACGAGAAAATAGTTTTCTACAAACTATTTTCTCGTGTCTAGGTATATGTGGTATCCCGTTGTTATTTCCAATAACTATGCGAGTAACACATATTATCGATCAGGAAAGTGCTTTTTTAATACAGTTGCTCAAAAAGTGGCGTATTGCAGGGACGTATAGCGTTCGGGATGCGGGCTATTACACACTCAAACTTTTTCTTTACCTTTCCCGAACTCGTGCGTTTTCTTTCCCAACTGTCAAAATATTGTCTATTAAAAAGAAAAAACCAACCACGAAGTTTTTACTAAAAAAAAAATCAAAGAAGTTTTTATGATTCATGCAAATATTTCTAAAAAGAAGCTACTAATTTGTTTCAATATCAGATTTAAAAGTAATTTTAATTATTCATTAAATTAATATTAGTATCGGCCAAATTAAATTTATGAATATAAAAAATACATAAAATTGGCTGTATGACCACAGATTACTAAATATGGTATGACGTGCACTATTTACCATAGTATCTGCTTATAGGAGTTTGCGCAAGTAAGTGAAAAGAAAATGAGGGACCTTATTTCTTAATTATCTAAATTAGTTTTTTCTGGTTTTTATTGTGGTAGGTACTTAGTATGGTGGAATTAGTGCTTTAATGGAAAACGATGTGGTAAAAGAGAGAAATAAGGAAAGGCGCTCCTGTAGGATTCGGATTGCTTTTGTTAGGTTTCATTTCATTTCATCTCATTTAATTTAATTTTCATTTCATATCAATAAAAAAATTCTACATAAGCCTTGGCTGTATGATCATAGTTTCCTTTGCCAACCCAGAATGGGTGAAGAAAACAAAAAAAAAGTCTCTGCTTATATTCTTTTACGATTAGTTAGTTAAGTTTATTATGTTTTATTATTTTATTAAATTGCTTAATTTTTTCGCAACTGTATTAAAAATAGTTGTTCAGTACACGTGCGGAACCGTCATTGCAACTTGTTCCGACTGTCAACCCTCACCTTCGGCTGCGCCTCGGCTCGGGTAGACATTTGTCGGAACTCTTTGCAATGACAGACTTTCCGCACTTGTAATGAAATCTACTATATCAGTTTCGTTGACAATAATCCAACCCATTTTAAAAGTGCCCTCTCAGATTTCAATAACGTCATGCCTTTAAACATCAATAGAAATTGTCACATTGAATTTTCAGATTAAATCAGACCTTTTTGATCTACAGCATACAAAGAATTTTAAAACTAAAGGTGACAAAGCAATTTCTAAGTTTACATACGTAATTTGAGATTTCAGCCATGTATTATAGTGATGGTGTCCGAAAAATTACTTAGGGCCTAAACTGAGTAAAGCGGGCGTCCGCGACGGGCACCCGTCGAGGGTCTCCGTCCGTAGACACGCGCGCGGGCTCCGTGGAACCGCATCACATAGCCATATTGACTGAACAAGCCCGTGCGTGCTACCGCTGGCCCGCTGGCGGGTCCCGTCGCGGGCACCCGCGCGGGCGACCGTCGCGAGGAAACGGGCCACAAGGCGCGGGCGCGGGGCCCGCCTCCCCGCGACGGGTGTCCGCGACGGGTGTCCGCGACGGAGCACTTTTGTATGGAACCGCGCGGGCGTCTGCGTGACGCAGTTTAGGCCCTTATACCACAGAGGACAAAAAATACTACGTCTTATACTAACCCCACCCTTTCACAACACGATGCAAGTGGTAGCAAACAATCTGATGTGAAAAATATACTTACTAACCCCACCTTTTCACAACACGATGCAAGTGGTAGCAAACGATCTGATGTGAAAAACAATTTAGTGCCTATATTGTAAGTATTGATTTTTATTTATCTTTTAAGAACCCTAGTGGTATGTATACTAGAAAAAGCTAAGAACACAAAATTTACGATGATACGTAGATGTTTTCAACCTTAAAATAAACCGACTTTATAAGCCAAGATCCTTTTCAGCCTCTCAATCCTTAAGGGTTCGCCCCAAATTTATTGCTTATCTTATAAAACGATTTTCTCAAAGTCTCCTTAAAGTCTTACTACCTTTTTTATCTGATACTCGATCTCAATAAACACCTTGTTTCCTGACGTTTGGTATTTTCGCCAATCACCAATGCTTGGCTAGCGATCCAAACACAAAATGTTTGTAATCCAGTTAAAGCTATAATAATAGGAAGATTTTTTAAAATACATTTTACAAACTTTAAGGATCAGATTCAGAGGCCTAAATGGTTATTTCATTAGAATGTCCAAGTATTTTTTTGTTTCGCCTACGTTTTAGCAAGCAGTAAAACAGTACCCTAAACCTTATAGGAAGTCGATACTTGGTGTCATTATGACGTTTGACAATTAATACTTTTTGTATCGCCTAGTTAGCAGACAAATTAATTCTTATGAGAGGGGACAAATGTAAATAGCGGTTTATTAGGAGCTTGGTTTAATACCCTACTAATAATATCTTTTGTATCACCAATCACACGATCCAGTGGCGTGATCGCCTTAGATAAGCTGAATTACGTCAGTTAGAGTCTGTAACCTCACAGCATAGTTGTGAGATTTCCATGAAAATTCACCACCTTCCTCCCCCGCCTTGGAGGGTTACCGAATGCGCGGTTATTTCGTTCGTCAGGCATTTGTGGCGCAAAAAAATGGAACAATTCCCTGAGCAGTTGGCAGTCGACACGTGTGTGAGGGGTCAAATGGGAGCGTGGCTTTAATACTCTACGCGGGGCAAAACAACATAACTAAAAAATATATATCTTTCGTTTTGCCTAGCTAGCAGCAAGCAGTGGAACAGTATCCTAAGCAGTAGGCAGTCGATACGTGTGTGAGGGGTCAAATGGGAGCATGGCTTAAATGCTCTACTGCCCGAATACTCGTACGCTACTTATCTTTGGGAGCGTCTCACACATCGCCCTGTCAATTTTAAATGTCAAACGTATGTAAGAGATGCCAAAATGATTTGCGTTCGAGAATTCGAGCGTACCCCATACAAAACAACATGAAATTCTTGCTTAAAAATATATATCCTTCGCTTCGCCAAGCTAGCAGCAAGCAGTGGAACAGCATCCTAAGCAGTAGGCAGTCGATACGTGTGTGAGGGGTCAAATGGGAGCGTGGCTTTAATGCTCTACTGCCCGAATACTCGTACGCTACTTATCTTTGGGAGCGTCTCACACATCGCCCCGTTAATTTTAAATGTCAAACGTATGTAAGAGATGCAATGATGTTTGAGACGCTCCCAAAGATAATTTGCGTTCGAGAATTCGAGCGTACCCCATACAAAACAACATGAAATTCTTGCTTAAAAATATATATCTTTCGCTTCGCCTAGCTAGCAGCAAGCAGTGGAACAGTATCCTAAGCAGTAGGCAGTCGATACGTGTGTGAGGGGTTAAATGGGAACATGGCTTTAATGCTCTACTGCCCGAATACTCGTACGCTACTTATCTTTGGGAGCGTCTCACACATCGCCCTGTCAATTTTAAATGTCAAACGTATGTAAGAGATGCCATGATGTTTGAGACGCTCCCAAAGATGATTTGCGTTCGAGAATTCGAGCGTACCCTATACAAAACAACATGAAATTCTTGCTTAAAAATATATATCTTTCGCTTCGCCTAGCTAGCAGCTAGCAGTGGAACAGTATCCTAAGCAGTAGGCAGTCCATACGTGTGTGAGGGGTCAAATGGGAGCGTGGCTTTAATACTCTACGCGGGGCGCATACTAATTGAGCCAGCTGGCTAGTCTGTTGTTGAAACTGAGCTGCTCTTGGAAAATCGGTCACGAGATGGGTGGCAGGGTTGACCGTTCATATTAGCTTTTTCAAGTATTTCTGTTTTTGAAATTGCATTTAAAATTTGTACTTTTTTACATTTTTTACATTTACACCTAAGTATGAGAAAGAATTGTGTGTCTGCTGATCGCAAACACATGCGGCTGTGGGCTGAGAGGGTGGGTATGAGTGAGAGAGAATGAGGAATGAGGTTAGGGTGAGGATCAATATGGGATGAAAAGTCGAGAATCGTACTTACATTGGATGACTCTTCAAGGTGATGAGCTACTGGCGAATGCTGGCCGGTGATTTGGTGATGATGGTGATGAATTCACTGACACTGATCACTGATCACCCGGCCGGGGACTGTTCATGAGCTGATGATAGTTTATGATGGGCGTGAACAACGTCTCCTTGGCGTGAACAAATTGGATTTAAGGAAAAACCGAGTTCGCATAGGACTTTTGTTGAAACTGAGTCACGGTTGGAGAGTCGGTCACGGGATAGGTGGCAGGGTTGACCGTTCATACTAGTTTTTTTTCAAGGACTGGAATTTAGGAATCACTATACTGACTGACGGATTATAACAATAATACTCGGGCGAAAAGTAATTAGAAACAGCATAATTGAAATACGACTTTTGTTGAAACTGAGCTAATAAGTTTGTAGAAAAATTAGAAAATGAAGTATTTAGAAAAAAACGACCCGTCTCACAACTAGCTCCGACGGGATACGAACTCACGACCTTTTGCTTTCCGGGCGACTGTTCTAACCTCTGAACTACGGAGTCGTTACGAGAAGCGTCGAATTTATCTAATACTTGTGAGACGGGTCAATTTTTTTGTTGTTAGTTGTTAGACGGGTCGATTTTTTCTAAATACTTCATTTTCCATAATAAAATTGCATTGTGAATGCAAAAAAGTAAAAACTTAAATAAATTATAAGTTTGTTTCAGGAATCTCTATTTAAGAAATTGGATTTTTGAATTCACTGTCGAAACGAAACTTAGAAATTAAGGCGCCGATTCCCCAAAATAGGGTATTTTAAATTATGGATTACTCGCAAATCACAAGTACTTAAAACTTGGAAATAATATATGTTATTTAACAGATATTAATCTAGTGCTTCCGGCCGTTTTTTTTCGATTGGTGATATTTTACTGTGTCTAATAAAATCCCAAACATCCGTCTAATTGTAATCCAAATATCGTATTACTTGCAGTATACTTGGTTTTAGTTAATGAAAAATATACGAAAATGATTGTCTTTGATTAGCCGAGGGATTCCGGCCGTTATAATTTGATTTTTTTTTATTAGCTAATTTTTTATTGAATTTTAAGTGATTTTCGATTCGCGGGGCGCTCGCGAGTTCACAGTTCACTGCCGGCTGCCGCTGCGTCCGCGTGAAGTGTATCGAGCGCGGCCGAGCAAGCGTTAGGGTGCCTATTTCGGTCGGGAATCCTCGCCTTAAGTCACACATAGGTGGTGGTGGGTTGGTCAGTTCTGTTAGTTTTTCTTTATAACATTTGTTCATATTACAGGCTTGGGACCCTGTATGATATAGTTATATTTGCGGTTTTCGAAAATGTGTTATATCTCAAAAACTTGTAAAGCCTACTTAGCTGTGATAGTTTTCCTTTTAACTTCGTTGTATGTACTACTATCGTGAATTTTTTCACGTATCCAAGACCAACCATTTGGCTGGCAGGGGGGGGGGGGGACGACACATGACTCTAGCAAAATTTTGCACTTTAAAGCTTAATAGTTCACAAACGGATGCCACAATCAAAAAACTGTCTTTACAAACCCACAATATTTTTAAAATTGCTATCCAACGACATCCCACATTATGGGGTAGACAAGAAAAAAAAATTACATACCCACTTCACGTGTAGGAAAAGTAACCTAAAAAATTTATTTTTTAAAATTTTACTTTAACACTTTGTTGGCTTGATAAATATGTATACACATGCTAAATTACAGCTTTCTAGTACTAAGAGTCTATGAGCTAGACTGGGGTCAGACGGACGGACGGACGGACGGACAGACGGACAGACGGACAGACGGACAGACGGACAGACGGACAGACGGACAGACGGACAGACGGACAGACGGACAGACGGACATGGCGAAACTATAAGGGTTCCTTGTTGACTACGGAACCCTAAAAACGAATAGGAAAGTTTTTAATAGAACTTGAAAAACCCTTAGCTGACCACAAGCCGAAGTAAAATGGCATATTTGCTATTAAAGGTTAACAAATTCAATTTTTTATCAGAAAGTGTTTGAAATTGGCCGGCGGCCATAACCGTATTGGTTTCGCAACTTCCGAATAGAAGTCCTTACATGTCACGTAATAGAGTCTAGAATTGTATGCTTTTCTACTGTTTGGGTCCACTTCTGAACTAGCTGATGCAGCAATTTGCCTCCACTTGTTCAGATACATTGGAACCTTTCCATGAGTTTTGCTGAAAAGGACCGTTCGCTTTACTTTTTAAGGATTTGGAATATGGCTGAAGGAGTTTTTGCTTTATGATGTTTACGAAGTTTGAGCAAGTGAGTTAGAAAGTTATTTTTTTTACTAGAGGCCGCATTTTTCTAAATTGTGTAACTATAGCAAAAATGACATCACATTTTAGTGGTCTGATTCCTGATAAAAGCGCATTTCAGACTACGGTATAAAAATTAAATTAATAATTTAATTTTTACGGTTACTTATTACAAAATTATTATATTTTTTTATGTATTTAAATTTCTATCAGTCACACCAATGATCTAGCTCATAATTGGTCATTAATTAAGTAATCATTAAGAAACTGAATTTTTACATTATACTTATATACTTTTTTGTAAATAATCTATACTAATAATAGGTCTTTACCTATGAAATTGCCGTTTTCTATGGGGAAATTGTAGGAAGTTGGAATCGGCATACAAAGATATTTGGGGATTTCTTGGACATGTGAACTCCGTTTTCAACGAAACTTTCGAGATATAATCAGACAAAATTATTCTAACTAGTTATTGCCTATAATCTCTTTTGATAAACTGTATTAGAATAAAAAAAAATCTGTTCAAATCTGTCAAATTGACGACAACCAAAAAGGGGTACTTTGGAGCATTTACAAAAATTTTAGACGCATGTTTAATTATTCTTTTCTTAGATGTTTAACATGACGATATACTCTATTTTCCAAACTGACTATTAATTTTGATATATAAATATTAATTAAAAAATTAGAGACCAATAAACATGTGAGAAAAAGACGGCAATTTCATATGTAAAGACCTATTATTATAAAGAGGAAAGATTTGATTATTTGTTTCTTTGTTTGCATCGAGTAGGCTCCGAAACTACTGGACCGATTTAAAAAATTCTTTCACCATTAGAAAGCTACATCCTTCCCGAGTGACATAGGCTATATTTTATCCCGATATTCCCACGGGAACGGGTACCACGCGGGTGAAACCGCGAGGATCCGCTAGTACATAGGAATATGGGTACCTATACATAGGAAACACCCAGACCAAGACAAATAGACATGTTTGTTTATGCACACAAATATTTGTCTTGTTCGGGGATCGAACCCGAGACCTCTTGCGCAGAAGGCAGATATCTGTATCCCTGCGCCAAATCGGTCGTCTAACCGGTTATTTAAATAAATAAATAAAAATGTTTTTTTTAAGAGATTGCAATACATTGTTTACTAATGGCTCATAAACAAGGCAAAACCTGTCTTTTGGGGACCCACATTAAAGTTACAAACAGATTTACTATTGGCTAACTTAGTGTAGGTACTAATGGTGAATATAGTATGTTTTAATATTAACAAAATATTTTTTTTTAGTTTTGAACAATATACTATTTAAATATATATTTTAGTATGTATTCTAGGTAAATACTATAGGCCTCGTTCTAGCCTAGCCTTGACTGCAGGTCACAGGATAACCCGTCGTGACCGTCAACACCTGGCCCCACTTCCGGGTGCTTGCGTGACAATGCCACTGGGCACGCAACTTGCATGTTAAAGTGCATTTTTGGATTCGATCATGTAGTGCTCTAACGAGGAACCGAGACAAGATGCATTCGGTTAAATTCCGTAAAGTCGCGTGGTCTAGACAAACGAAAATAATAATAATAATAAATAATAAATATTTTCTAACAACCACACCAATTATCTAAGCACATAGTAAATTTCTTAAGAAACTGTGTCTACGTGAACTTGATAACGGATAAATATATACTTATATACTTTTTCTTTGTAAATACATACATAATATACATAGAAAACACCCAGACCAAGACAAATACACTTGTTCATGCACACAAATATTTGTCTTGTTCGGAACCTCTGGCGCAGAAGGCAGGTAGTTTACCCCTGTGCCAAATCGGTCGTCCATGAAACCCAAGTTTAGATTTATAACTAGATTAGTATCAAATATGGTTTAAAATTCATTTACCTCATTGTGATGCCACTTCTATTTGTTTTGAAACCTTATGAAATTCTTTGATGCCTGAATTTTCCAGTAAGTAATTTCTTAATTGAAATTTGAGCTACCGAATTGAGAATTATTACTAATTCAAGTTAAGTGGCAGATTTACGAAAAGGCGTATATAAGCGCTTATAAGCGCTGGCAGATTGGCTTCGATAGATAGCTTCTACGTATATGTCGCAGGCGGATGGTTGAATCCGCCGTGTACCCTGGGAAGTCCTGTACAACACGTGATAGGTTTGAAATATAAGGCACACTTAAAATTCGTGGTTATTTCTTTTTTGGGACTTCGTCAACTTTTGGGAAGATAAAATAGCTTACGGAAAAACATATCGGCCTAGGCGTTTAATTGAATGGTGGATTCAACCATTTGACTGCGACATATATACGCCTATAGGCACAAATATTACTAATTCGATAATTGAAAATAGATTTATCAGGTAAGTAATTGATAAAATCATACCTATTTAAATCGGCTAACAGTATTATATTAACGTAACGTAACTATCAAAACATAAATGTGAAATGAGAGCCAATTTCAATATTATATGCCTTGGTTGTTGAGTTCAACGATAAAATAAGTGAGATCTAAATAGGTGCGAAGTTCAATGGTCAGTCCTGATATGTATTTATACTTGACAACATAAAATATTTTTAAAACAACTTAAAATATCATTTCTTCTTTTAACTTAGGATAATATATGGAAGCCTAAGGTCTGATTACGTCATACACAAATGATATATTTGGTCTTTGAACGCATTTACTGTGCAATCAAACCATTATCTCTTTCATTAGAAGTAATATGTGAAAGGCATTTATATCGTTAGTCCAAAACGCATCCAAACACCGGATCGGTGCGTTCGCCGTGTCGTCGACACAAAACACTGACGACGCGCGACGTCGATTGCCGATCGTCTGTCACTGTGGTCGGCAGATGGCGCATCATCGCTGTCAGCCAACGCATCGCTCGTTATTGCGAATACCTATATTATCATTAGCTACGATTTTCACAGATTAATTTAATTCACATAACTTTAGTGATTATATTATTATAAATTTACTTTTTACGTAACTACATTTTGATTAAAAACGTACTTACTGTACGCAACTGTACGTCAATCAAGTTTCAAAAACTCTGTCGGCTCGAAATGCATACAAATACCGTAGCAAAACAATGTCGACGTCGTTTGCCTATCGTCTGTCACTGTCGTCGGCAGATGGCGCGTCATCGCATCGACTACGATTTGTACACTGATATTAATACTTTTACAAAAATTTAGTTATTAAATCTGGGTCAAACAAAACAAACACAAACTAACTTAAGGTTTTAAATTATTTTTATGCATTCACAATGCAATTTTTGTAAGTATAGGACCTACAGCCTACAGCTGGCCTACAGCGTAACAAATGATAGCAAAATTCGACGGGTCGTGTAAGCCTTTCGGTAGCTTAGTTGGTCAGAGCATCGGGCCGGATTCCCGGAGGCGCGGGTTCGAATCCCGCCTGAAAGCTACTTATAGGGCTCGTGGTTTTTTACTATCACATTTTTCCTATACAAACTCACCTACCTAATAAACACAAACAAACTTACAAAACTTTAATGATAAAATCTGCGTCTGGGTGTATGTAATACCCGTCGTTGTTTCCAATTTCCATAATACTAGTGCTTAAACTACTATACCTTGGTATTGGAACAATGTATGTGATGGTGTCCAATAGTTTTAAAATCTACTTTATTACCTAACTAGGAACAAGGCGAATATTGTAATTAAGATATTAGCTACAATTTGTACTGATATTATTTTCTTTTACACAAGTTTAGTGCTAAAATAAGTAGCTTATATACTTTTTATGTAACTACTGGATAGTACTTATGTCTATTCTGTGCTACTGGGCGAATATTTTAATTAAAAACTGTACGTGTATAAAAATTACGAAAACCTCCGTTTGTTAGAAATGCATATAAAAATCAAAACAACGTCGACATCGATCGCCGATCGTCTGTCACTGTCGCCGGCAGATGGCGCGTCATCACTGTCAGCCGACGCGTCGCTTGTTATTGCTGCTATTGCGAAGATGTTGGCTATGTTTTGTACTAATTAATAAGTAAGCCCCATACTAACGTAATACCAAAATGATTTGACAGTATTTTACTATGTTTTTATTTAAAAAATAATCATAAATACTTACCCAATTAAAAACAAATGCGAATTGCAGTTTTGTATGAAAAAATATTGGGTATATATTTTGGATTTTTTAAAATAGAAACCTAGATAAATACTGTCTTAATCCAAATAACATCACAAGTACAGTCAATCATGCTCAAATTTCAAATTATTTTAGTACCTATTACCTTTGTATGGGAGAGGACGTAACGTGACTGACGTGACAGAAATAAACAACACGTTAACACAAATTCTAAAGGCTGATGTGTCATTTTAATATCTAAGACATTTACAAGGATAAAAATCCACGCTTTTAAAGGAGTAGCACATTTAATTTTGACTTCCGGTTGTGGCGATGAAGCAACTATCTTCACCGAATGGACACCAATGATCTATTACTATACAGGGTAAATTTTTAATCAGTGCACAAATGTTTAAGATCGACTCAGAATCGGTAAGTGAACAACTTTCTCCTAGAAACATATGTCGAAATATGACAAAAATTTTTTGACTCTTCATACAAATCGGACTGATCACGTGATCGATTTAGTATGGGGAGTTCAAAAATTTTTGTCGTATTTCGACCCACGTTTCTAGGACAAAGTTGTTCACTTACCGATTCTGAGTTGATCCTAAAAATTTGTGCACTGGTCAAAAATTTTTCCTGTATATAATATTATAAAGAGGAAAGATTTGTATTTTTGTTGGTACCACGCAGGTAAAACCACGAGGATCCGCTAGTCATGTATAATTTTGATGCGGTCGGCCGATAATCCAGTGCCAGCTTAACTGTTTTTGTAGTCATTAACACCCTACCAATCCGCATAGGGCCCGTATGTTATTAGTTCATTGTCCCTTTGCAGTGGTCAGTTGCAGTCGGTACTAATGCAGAGAAAAGAAAAATGTTTAAATTATTGACGATCACTAAGGCCCCCATATACGGTACGAGTAATCTGTATGATCCGTCGTTTCAGACCGATCGAAACGAGACGAACCGACAGTGTATGTCAAGATTGTGAACGATTTACTTAATCGAAGACGATATCGGAGATCGCAACGAAAATCCGTGCGATCATGAATATCGTCACGGTAATCGACGGTGTATTGACTCGTGTTCTGTTTCAAATAAGTAAATGATTGATCGTAACGACCATCGTAAACGATATTGTAACGATGCATCGTAGGTACTGTATATTGATTGATCGTAACGACCAATCGTTTCCTGTATGTGCGAGCAATTTGAAGCGATCGATCGTTACGATTTAATGTCAGATTGATTGTAACGATGCACCGTAACCTATATGGGGGCCTTAATATTTAGCACTAGAGCATACCTACCCCTTATGAGCGCGACGTCTAAAACGCAAAATGTCTAAGACTCATAATGCCTAAAATCAATGTCTAAAGTGCAATTTGCCTTGATAGCAAAATGCCTAATCCATAAGTGATATTAGTATGTACAGTCTTCGATCAACAATAGTTCTAGATGAAGGCTCACGAACTAAATGAAAACTTTACATGGCACAGACTGACTTTTTTTAAACGAAAAAAAGGTTACGAATGTTACGATCTTACATTATAAATGACAGGAACCGTTCCAAGTTTCAAATACCTTAGTTTTATTAACACTGTCAAAATAATCTACTTTAATTATACTCTCAAGTGGGAGTACAGTGCCACAAACTTTTCTGTTCCGGTGGCCAAAATGTGAAACTAACGTGTTTTTTAATGTCATTCTGCTGTCAAGTTAATGTCCAACCATAGTGCTGCTGGCGGCTGAAGGTCTTAGAAGTCAGGGCCGGGTAAATTGCTACAAAAAAAAAGTTACATAGCGCCGCTGTCACCGGAACAGTGTGGCACTGTATACGCTCGGCCATGTCTGTCACTCCAACTATGTATCTAGAACTAGGTGTTATTGTTGATCGAAGTGCAAAGTACAACATCTGCTTAAGTTGGTGCCGATTTTCCCGTTAAAACTAATTGACTCCCCAAGATATAAACTGTGACAAACAGAGAGCGAACTTGAGAGAGCGTGACCTGCTTAACAAAGTTAGGAGGATAAATTAATATCGTTGTTGTTGACTTAATACTCGCCAAGGATACTTAATGAGTAATAAAGAGTATACCTATGCCGAATGCATATTTTATGATTTGTTTTTTTATTTCAGAATTTTCCTTAATAAACTAACTTGGTAAAGCTAAGGATGTTTTATACTTTTGCTCTGACAAATTGTATTTTATAACGAAACATTTTAAATCCGAGAAAACCAGTCCCGACCCGTCCACCCACTGGACATTCCCACTTGTGGGTGGACGGATAATTCACGATTACCCACCACACTACGCTAGTGTTAACCGAATTAAGTACGTCTAGTAATCGACTAATTTATAGATTCGATTAACAATTAGGTATTATTATTCGAATGAAACATTTACTTTGCTTTCATTTTATTAAAAAACTGACAAACTCTCGCTCTCTCTATTTTTTAAAACAACACTTCTCTCCCTGCTAGAGAAATTTGGAGATAAAGTACGTGTATTTTTTCTTAACTTTTAAACTCATATCTGTATTTTTTACATATAACACTCTTGCGTTACTGACTGACTGTCTGACAGACAACGTACAGCCGAAACTACTGGGCGCAAGAAGCTTTAATTTTTCATGTATATTCCTAGGGGAGTATAGGGGAGCACTACGAGAGGATTTTTGGAAATTCCCCCTGTAAGGGGGCAAAAAAGGGGATCCACGAAAACGAAGTCGCGAGCGGAGCGATAAGTAAGTTATATTAAAGTTTCATTAGTAATATGGTAATCTATCTTTTTTTTTTAATTAAAAATAAATAAAATTAAATAAAATATCTTGCTTTACTTATTGAACCTTCGCCCGGACAGTGAAAGGTCGTGGGTTCGAGTCCCATCGGAGCTGGTTGTGAGAAGGGTTGATTTCTTCTAAGTACTTACTTCATTTTCAATTTTTCGATGATTTTATCAACTTTATTAGCTAAAATGTTGACAGAGACAACAACAGATTTACACCAGATGTAAAACTTTACGCCTAATTTATTAAGGCGATACTCGGAAAAATTATGCTAAAGCGAGATAGCAATGAGAAAACGACGCGCGCGGGAGTGAGACCGATTTTGCCGATTACGCAAAAAAAAACAAAATCATTTCGTATTCAAAAACTATAGCGCTTTTTAAAAAATGCTTCTATACGATCCTAAATATTATTGGTGTCCACTAATTAAACCAATTTTCAATAGTATATGTATACTTCTTATTTTTTAGAGGTATTTTCGAAAATAAAAAGTGCCGAGCCAAAACCATAAAATCGTGTTTCTGAAACTAATACGATTCTAGATAAAAGTATGAAGAAATATATATCTTATTACCAGATTTATAACCACTCTAACTGTCCTATAGTTTTATATCAAAGAGTCCATACTTTTTCCAAGTAGCGCCTTAATTAATACCTACCGTATTTACGTTCGTGTAAGACTGATACTTTTTTTTTAAGTGAAGGGAATGCGTTTACGCATACCCCGCCCGTAGGTGTGCGGACGGTGGTTATGTGGGACTCGCCCATCCGCTTCCCGACCCCTCATCCAGTCGCAAGGACTCGATGGGGGGTCAGGAGGGGGAATACCCACTAAACCCCTCACTACTTGCTCTCACCGCCCCGTCTGTAGGAGTCGCCATGTGGAGGGCCCGGTGTGACAAGCTCCTCCTGCGACTCGACGGCCGGTCCAGTTTCTCAGGCCCGTACGCAGTGGGAGGTGGCCAAGTAAGTGTGGCCATCCCGTCAGGCTGGTGGGGTCACCCGCACCGCACCGCCCCGCTAAGTGGAATGAGACGCGCAAAGCACCGCATCCTTGGGCCCACTTGCCTTCGTCGGAGCCGATCCGAGTGAGCATCCTGCTCGCGGATCCGCTCCGATGCCTCCTTTTGCAATACGACATCTCAATCAAAAAGAGACCGCCGCATCCCAGGCTGTCGCCACCGAACATGGCTCGAACTATGCCTGGCAGCGAGAGATCCTGCCCTATCACAGCAACCAGATTGCCACGCTGCAGAGACCACGCAGGGTACACCTGTGGGGTGTGCTCCGCACTGTCCTCCCCAGTGCCACAATCATGGAGACTGATCCTTTCCTAACAGCCTGTGTAGCAATGCTTTACTTAGCCTACAACTATTACTTCTGTTAAGTAGGTATAGATAAAGTTACTACTCTTGATATATATGGATATAATTAATAATTAATTGTTAATTGTTTAATTGACTACTAAGACGTGTTTAATTTCGCCCATAGCATTATAATAGGTCTTTACATATGAAATTGCCGTTTTTTTCTTTTGTACATATAACTTAACAACTTTTATAATATTAGAAATATATAATTTCTTTAATATTGCGTTACATTAAGACCGTATCGAGCAACTTTTGATAATTTAATAACCACGATATTTGATTATTTACATAGAAAAAACTTATTCCGAAAGTTACGACTTTTTTTGTTTCCAGAATTTCGTACTTTATTAGTTGTAACTTAGTGAAAAAAAATTTTTTTCTCTTAACGAATGTGTCATTTAGTAGTTAAAATGTCCATAAATACGTGTGTAAAATTTTGTAAATTTACATAATATTAGTCGTTAAATAATAACAAAAACGTTAGTATGGAAAAAAAATATCTACAGAAATCTCCATACAAAACGGCAATTTCATAGGTAAAGACCTATTATTTAAAACAGTGATACCTACTCCGAATTTTACGAGATTAAAGACGCGTTCAAAAACTAATTTCAATAGATTAGAGAAGTAATACTTAAACAAGAAACATGCAAGAAACCGACTGAGTTTGACGACCGATTTGGCGCAGGGGTAGGATGCCTGTCACAGAACATGGAAAGTAAAGAGGAAAAAATCTTTCCGTGTTCTGTGATGCCTGTCTTCTGCGCCAGAGATCACGGGTTCGACTCCCGAACAAGACAAAGATTTGTGTGCATGAACGTGTCTATTTGTCTTGGTCTGGGTGTTTTCTATGTATATTAAGTATGTACATACAAAAAAAGTATAAAAGTATATATTAGCCGTTATCTAGTTTCCATAACACAACGTTTCTTAATGAAAACTACTTATGAGCTGGATAATTGGTGTGATTATAAGGAATTTATTATAATTATTATTATTAAGAAAGTACCTACTCAACTGTTAAAGTTTCATGTAACAAGTGTGCATTTAGGTATGAAGTTTTCCTGTTGAAATGAAATCTTGATTTATTGTTTTTACGATGGGAAATAACGCCATGATACAGTAGTTACCTTTGCATATTCCTGCACATTAATACCCGCATTGTTTTTAAGTTCAGATGCATTTTAATTAATATAGATAAATCAGTGCTAACGCTTATATCAAGACTTCATTTTGTTACGATGAAAATATTACTTACGGATATTTTTTTGTCTAGCATCGATTCATTTTGAAGGAATATATCGTTCATAATTTTGACTATACCTATTTGTTTTAATCTTTTGTCAACGTAAGTAAAGTTTTTAACAATAAACTAAACCAGTAAGTATATAGGTATATTAAAAAATGAAACTGAAAAGTCGCTTACGAATTACTATGAAGTAAAAAAATAGACAACTTATTTAATTATTCTGTTATCGGTTCATAATGATATCTCAATAGGTGTTAACAATAAAATGCCCTAAAAATATTAATGAATTTTAGGATACAGTGGAAAATAACATATAAATCTAAAATAGTTTCATTAGAAACGTACAATATTTAATTTAATATTAAAGTTGATTAGTTGATAAACAAATTAAGAAGAACAATAAAATTAAGAGCAATAAAAAAATCTTCCGAGATTAACTAATGAATTATTTAATTACAATAGGTATAAAAATAGGAAGGAACTACTAAAACACACGTGTCTGGTTATAATGACACTTCTCTGATTAGGAAAGCCTATAATGAATAAAAAATTCTAAACCCTACATCTAATTTCGGTTTATTATATTATTATTTTTTGAAAAATTACGTTTGTTGTATGGTTTAATTATTTATTTTAATTTATTTCTTTATCTTAAAGTGAATATGCAACTAAATCTTCTTAGAATATTTCTAGCATCTACCTGTTACCGTTATTAACATCGAGCATGAAACGGCAAAAAAAAATACGTTTGTTAACCTTAAATATTAATTTTATAATTTTTTAGTATATGTTGTAAAATAGAAATAAATAAATAAATAACATTTTTACAATCACACCAATTATCTAAGCCCATGTAAATTTCATTAAGAAACTGTGTCATGGAAAACTTGATAACGGATAAATATAATATTATTATATAAATACATCATGACAATGTGTGAAAATTTCAACTGTCTGTATAGCTATCACGGTTCATGAGATATAGCCTGGTGACAGACAGACGGACAGCGGAGTCTTAGTAATAAGGTTCCGTTTTTACCCTTTGTGAATGGAACCAAAGAAAAACAAACTATTGTACCTAAGTATAGTATCTTGTATCTGGATACTCTGTGTGTATGATTTATTAATGTACACCCGTCTTTTTAGGGTTCCGTAGCCGAATGGCAAAAAACGGAACCCTTATAGATTCGTCATGTCTGTCTGTCTGTCCGTCCGTCCGTATGTCACAGCCACTTTATTCCAAAACTATAAAAACTACACTGTTAATACTTGGTAGGTAGATGTATTCCGTAAACCGCTTTACAATTTTAATACAAAAATAAAAAATAAAAACAAATTCAGGGGGGCTCCCCATACATAGAACTGAAACTGAAAAATATTTTTTTAATCACATATATTTGTGTGGGGTGTCTATAGATAGGTCTTTGAAAACAACATGGAGGTTTCTCAAATCATTTTTTCTCAAACTCAATATTTTGAAAGATAGAGCCTTCCAAAGTGGTAAAATGTGTGGTCCCTCCCCCCCCTCTAACTTTTGAAATAAAAGAGTGAAAAATCTAAAAAAAATATATGCTGTAGATTTGAATAAAAACTTTCAACGAAAATTGGTTTGCAAGATACATAGTGAGTACTTTTTGAGATATAACACATTTTAAAAAACCGCAAATCTAACTTTCTCATTCATACAAACAATATGAAAAACAAAGTTACATTTTGTTGACAAAAAAATATAGTGGAATTTTGGCAAGGTATAGGCAATCGGTACTTTAAGTGTGTACGGAACCCTTCATGGGCGAGTCCAACTCGCACTTTTTCCAGTTACCATACCACAAATTCTTAGGCTACTCATTTTGGGATTGGCCAAAGCCATCTTCTATTTCGCTCGTTTCAGTTAGCAGCCGAGAAATAATAGCGGGCTATGGATTACACATTATGTGTGATGGTTGTCAACATTGTATTGATTTCTTTAATTTAAATTAGTTGACGTATTTGAGTTTTGAATTTGCCTATATTGACTGTTTTTGTTACACTTCTAGATAAGGAACTTATTAATGAGAAATAATATATTCTTTATTGACGAATACCATAATATAAAAATATATTAACCAATAAAACGTCATAAAATATCATGAGAGATAGTGGTGGATTCTTGTTCAAGCAAAGCACAAATTATAAAATAAAAGTATTCAAATAATTCCATTCTAACCTACCTATTAAATCATACGGTACATTGATGAAAAATGTATTAAATTTTAATTCTATTTTTTATTTATGATCTCTGTCACTGGTTTCCACTGCAAATCAGCGTCATGGCTCGCCGTGACATTATGCTGAGTGGCAACCACTTTGGCTGCATTTCTTGTATTTTATTTAAATGCTTAAATGTAAGTTTTTTTTTGTTTTTTATGTCTATTTCTCTGTGCTGTTTTGTTTATACACCAAACGATTTTTATTTCTAATAAAGCAACAATACTATGTACAGACACTTAAAAAATAGGAGTGATTTTCGTAAAGCAAAATTAAATGTTACTTTTGACGTGAGATCAACTGTACAGTTACGTCGATGTTCAGCGACGATAGTAACATCATGTAAGATTTAGGTACATCTAATACGACCCTTTAGTAGGAAACTAAACTACTTGGAACAACTATATTTTGGAATTATTATGGTTGAAACTTTCGCCTAGGGATTCCCGGATGCCGATATCAAAACGTAGGTGAACAAGTTTATGTTACTGTTATCCATAGGTACTATAGGAAAAACAGCACAGTCCCACGGGAAAACGTTCTGTAGCTGAAAATAAAAAAACCGCAGGATAATAAAACCTCAATCATTATTTAGCAAATAAAACTGTAATGTTACTTACCGATAATTTTGAAGATTGATGACTGGCTAATACTACCTAATACGAAAATGTTTGAATAAACTGAGATATACCTAATATTTTAAGTAGACACAAACAATGCATTAACGATTTTTATTTATTTTTATCAGTATTGAGCTTTTTTTCTGATTTATTTTGGTCTATTCTAAAAACCAAAGAACATACATTATTCGTACTTCTTTCTTAAATTAACTTTTTTCTGCACTATCACAGAAACCAATCCCTACCTTTTATAACAAATAAAATTGTTATTAATCTTTTAGAATTTAAAAGATACGGTTTTATCGCAAATAAATAGTATTCAAACCTATCATGAAATAATCTTAAGATGACCACTCATCTAAACAGGTCAACTTGACGTCACTTATCATATCACGTGCTTGAGAATACCTCCTCTCTACTTGAGAAATAGATAATTTTCTTGTTAAATTCATAGAATTGGAGATTTTGTATATAATATAAACTTTACTATAAATGTTAGGTCTTGTTCGAGAGATTCTCTCTCATGAGAACACAGAGCTGTACCCGTAGCATGAAAAAATATCTAAACTAACCGTCCTTCAAAAGCTAAATGCTGCTTTCAAATTTAAATAAAAATTAATATGTACTTATTGAATTTCAGTTACTCATACGATTGAAAGAGGCTGCATACAAAATATCACAAATTATGATACCGGTTACCACAACGACAGTTTATCAGGCTATATAGAAATAAACTAAACATCAGTAAAACAAAACATATTTTCACTTCTCATGCTCGTAAAGTTCGTGTTTATGTTGGGTATAGGCTACATAAAATCGCTTTTTATGCTCTAGTGAATAAAGTAAAAGCTTCGTCTATGTCACAGACTCTAAGACAAAGGTTGTCAGGTAAACAGTCACACACGCAATTAAACTTCGTTAAATAAACTTGTTCTTTAATTTTGTTTCTTAAAATTTGTACATAATCCATGTTAAATTACTAAATAAATAAAACTAGGCAAAATTAATGAGTTTTGTAAGAAATAAGTATTTCAAGAGCATTATGGACTACGATCTATGCTAAGTAACTGTGCTGCCACTTCCACGTATAAAAAAAAGAAAAAGAAAGTCTTTATTTTTTGCAATATTGTAATTTATTTTCCTCACACTCGAAGTGAAAAGCAGAGTGTATAACTCGTACATAAAACCCATTTTACCCTCGAATTGACTATCCATCCTCGCCTACGGCTCGGGTGGATATATACGTCTCGGGTAAAATGGTATGTTTTATGCACTTGTTGTACAATCTACTATTTACTGATTACAATGCGCACGGGCCCCGATCGCGGTAACTCTATGACGCATTGGTCAAGTGTACAATACGTGCAGTTGAAGTGCAGTTGAAGTGCAAAACCGTTTTGATCACGCGCGGCTTTGACAGAGCGACTGACAACGTTTTTTGTTCCAGTGATAATCTTTGAAACCAACTAAAACAGTTTTCATAAGTCTATTTTGACAGCTAATTTCGTATTGCAAGTGGCTCCTCTGTAACGGATGTCACCGAAAAAGACAGGATTGTGGGACTATAGGATAGGTTTGAGTGGCGTGCGCGTCGTTATGTCATTCGGCAATACGAAGTCCAACGTCAAGACCCAAACGTGATGAAGACGCGCTGCATAGAATTACGGCGATTGGCCCGCTGTTTATTTGTTATTACACATTTGGGATTAGACTTTTGTGTGTATTCGTTTGATTTTATAGTTTTTTCTTTTTCTGATATTCTAGCCGTTACAAGGACCGTGGTGGCCTTGAAAATAAGTAGTTTCATATACTCGCAAGTAATTAGGTGTTAGGAGTAAGTGTGAGTGAGTTTTTCCGTGATCATGGCGTGGGCAACTGCGCCGAAATATCGGGTCAGGAACTCGGCGACAAATTAAAACATGGTAAAAATCCCGCATTACGTATTATTTACATTGTTAATGACTATGAAAGTTTAAAAAGGTTTTTTGAAAAACGTTAACAACTACTCCATCGGTTAACAAATCCTACGACGGGAGGGAGTTCACATTCGAATGAGAGATTTTCTGCCAGCAAATTAAAAAAAAAAGTTTATTTATTAGCTCGATAGATGGCGCTGACCTTACATGTATCTCATCTCATCTGACCTGCACTTGTATTTCAGAGTTGTGCAAGAAAGTGCAAGGCCAAAAAAAAGTTGACATTGACGGAAGAAAAGAAATGTCAAATAATTCTATTCCTCTTGTTTTGCGTTGCAATACCATACCGCGAGTTGTAGACAAGCCTTTTCAGTCTTGTAAATGTTTTTCTTCTTCTGCAAGTGTTTAACATTGACCGTCTTAACGTAGACTCCTTGCCAGCAAATAAAAAAAAAGCAGACCCATGTCTGATGAACGCCATCTGTTGAGTTTTTTGGAACTAACTTTTTTCTTTTTTAATCATCTGTCAGAAAATCCCTCATTCTGTGCTTTGTCTTTGTCTATTCTACAGTGAGTAATAGAGACAGTGCATATGTCGCACGCAGCTCGTCTCGCAAGCAAGAAACTCGTCAAGGGCTATTTTATTTTCTTTTTTTAAGTATACAATATATTATTTTATACTCTTTTAGTTTATTGACCTCAAGAGCCCTTATCACGAATTTAATTAGAGTGGTCAACACTTAGATGACTGTTAAGCTTTACTTGTCGTTGTCTGTACCTGCATACGGCGCAAGCGCAGATTAGCGCGCCGATAAGATTCCCAAGAGTAGAGAAACTTTCCTTTTAGGCAGATTCACTTAGAGATTTGCTAATAGTATCGACATTAAAACTTTGAGGCATGTAATGTTATATGCTAGTACATATATTATGTAATTGATTCAAATTTTTACTTTTTTGCATTCACAATGCAATTTTTATAATAGAAAAATGGAAAATGTAGTATTTTAGAAAAAATCGACCCATCTCACAACTAGCTCCGATGGGACACGAACCCACGACCTTTCGCTTTCCGGGCGACTGCTCTAACCACTGAGCTACGGAGTCGTTAGTCCCATCGGAGCTAGTTGTGAGACGGGTCGATTTTTCTAAAATACCTCATTTTCCATTTTTCATATATGTAATGTTTGTTTGATAATTGGCTAAGGTTTGGTTTGACGACCTCTGTGGAAGAGTGGTTTGTGCATCGGTTTTCTAGGTATCGGCTATCACCGAGGTCCTAGGTTCAATTCTAGTAGGGGCAAATATTTAAACGATGAATACGAGCATTTGCACCTGACCATAACCATTTATATATCGTTTTATGTATTCTATCTGACAATAAAAGTATTTTTTATGCTTGAAAAAATTATGCTAATTAATTAATTACGTGTAATACAGGATAATTTTGAAACCATGGGCCAAAATTTTAAGTTCGACTCAGAACCGGTAATTGAACAACTTTCTCCTAGAAACATGGGTCGAAAAACGCCAAAAATTTTAGAACTTCTCATACTAAATCGATCACGTGATCAGTATGATTTGTATGAAAAGTAAAAAACAAAAACTTATTTCGACCCATGTTTCTGTTGCGAACAAAGTTGTTTGATTACCGATTCTGAGTCGAATTTAAAAATTTGACCAGTGGTCTCAAAACAACCCTGTAAAACTATACATAAAATAAATAAATAAATAACTTTTTACATTCACACCAATTATCTAAGCCCATGTTAATTTCATTGTATCATGGAAAACTTGATAACGGATAAATATTTACTTAAATACTTTTTGTTTGTATATACATACTTCATATACATAGTAAACACCAGACCAAGACAAATAGACATGTTCATACACACAAATATTTGTCTTGTTCGGGAATCGAACCCGAGACCACTGGCGCAGAAGGTGGGTAGCCTACCCCTGCGCCAAATCGGTCGTCTACAATACATAGTTGCAAACTTATGCAGTTCTAATTTTAATATTTATTTTATTTAATATTTTAACCAATAAAAATCTGATTGTTGAGCTATCCTAGGAATTGCTATCTTTGAGATGTCAATTCATTTTAATAGAAAGAATTCACGTCACCAATAACGAGTGACCACACATTCGAAATAAAATGTATTAGTTAATAGCAAAATATTTCTTTAATACTACTTCTGCTATTTAGTACCATATTTTTCAAACTAGCTGTTTATGTAGGTATACATATTTTTTACTGTTTAAATTACTGCTTAATATCTACTCATTACAATCAATCAAGTAGAAGATAATATTATTTATGAGATAGGTATTCAATAATGATAAAAATGATTTTTTTTTACACCTTCTATAAAAAAAAATTCAGAGTAGGTGAAGAATGAATAGAATTAATTTCGCCTTTTTATTTTTAACGCATTAAAGATAAAAATAGAAGAATTAAAATGCAGGCGCACCAAACTAAATAGAACATAAACAACAGTCAGGGCGACTGCTTTCGGACAGTGATAGGTCGTGGGTTCAAGTCCCATCGGAGCTAATTGTGAGACAAGTAATTTTTTTATAATACCTACTTAATTTTTAATAATAAAAATTGCACTACGTAGGTATGAAAAAAAAGTTTTTTTTTCAATAATGGCTGTGAAGTTGATCCTGAAAAAGCAAAGACATCCAAATAACATTAAGTACATAAAATTTATTTTTAAATTTTATTAAACACCGAGTAATAAAATAATAATAAAAAAACCAAACAAAATTGTCCCACAACTTCCGAACTCGTACGCACGTTACATTTTCAAGTGCATTGTCGCAATATATAAAAGGTTAGCGCACACCGCGCCGCATACTTAGCGAGAGCGCGCGCGCCCGCTTCCTGCAAAACAAGGTGACGGCGGTATCGATAAACCGATAAAAACCAATCGTATACGATACAAGAAAAGAAAAAATCTAAAACTCACACCAAAGAGTTTATAATCGCCAAAAAATATTTCGAAGAAATTTACGCTTGTTTGAAAACAAATGACTATCGGAGAAATAGAACTCATATCGATAATTTTGAACTGTGACAAAATTAACGTTTAATTTGTTTTCATTTTAAAAGTGAAGTGAAGTGAGTGAAAATGGTTGAAAGTGTGCAAGATGACAGCGTTTCCAAATCCGGTAAGCAAAAGATGATTTGTTTTTTTAACTTTCAATCCTTAGCTAAGAAAAGGTTAAGTAGATCTGTAGAAGGAATATCTTTGAATACGATACCAAAATATCTTTTTTTTTCTTGCCTTAGCAGAAATAAATTAGCTAATAACTGAAGTAATAAGATCAAATAACAAGATCAAGAACGACAATAATTAGGCAACTGAATTTATTTTAAGATGTCTTCTTCCCTCGTGAAAGTAATCTTAGCAGAAGCATCCGCAGAAAAACAGCCAATAAAGAAACATCAATGTATTAAATTGATTGGGTCTGAACCTATTTTTTGTTCTATTATAATATAAGCACATCTTAGATTTCGTTTTTAACCGACTTCAAACATTGAAAAAGAGGAGGTTAACATCGGGTTTTTCCCAAGTTGGTCCCATTTTTTGAAATTTTGAAATCGGTTCAGTAGTTTTCAGGAAATTTTGAAAATACTGTCGTTTTCGTTACCACTTTATGTGAATTTATTACGTATCTCAGGCATAACTCCTTTGTTTATAAACCGATTTAGATGATTCTTGTTTGTTAGAAAGGGGATACCTTAAGGTACTTGAATCGACTTCGAAAAAGGAGGTTCTCAGTTTTCTCACATACTTATTTACCAGAATACACGTAAATTGCCGGCATGTTGCACTAAAAAGAGTGAAATAAAAATTATTTTTATAAAAAAATAGTTTTATAAAAGTATTTTTTATCATGTGCACATCTTGTATCTACATTCTATAGTCTACAACTATACAAAGACTACAAAGACTCTGCTTTCTTATAATATAAGAGGAACCTTTTAGGAGTTCAAATTACATTAGGTACTTACTTACTCGTGGACTAGACTGAAGGCATTAAGGCGAGGATTCCCGACCGAAATAGACACGCTAACGCTTGCTCGGCCGCGCTCGATACACTTCGCGCGGACCCAGCGGCAGCCGGCAGTGAACTGTGAACTCGCGAGCGCCCCGCAAATCGAAAATCACTTAAAATTCAGTTAAAAATGAAATAATAAAAAAAAAATTATTACGGCCGGAATCCCTCAGCTATTCAAAGACAATTATTTTCATATGTTTTTCATTAACTAAAACCAAGTATACTGCAAGTAATATGATATTTGAATTATTATTAGACGGATGTTTGGGATTTTATTTGACACAGTAAAATATCACCAATAAAAAAAAACGGCCGGAAGCACTTGATAAATAACTGTAAAATAACATTTTTTTTTTCAAATTTTAAGTAGGTAGGTACTTGTAATTTGCGAGTAATCCATATTTTAAAATACCCTATTTTGGGGAATCGGCGCCTTAAGGGCGACAGACTAGTAGAAACAGATTAGTCCGCCTGTTGGCAAGGGTATGTCAGTTAGCCGCAACAGGCCACATACTGACAATTCATTTTTATTTAGTTTTATTTAAATACTCTATAATGCTCTATTTAAAACAACTGTGTGTGACATTAAACTTGGTTCCAAAAACCGGATTTTAATACCCACAAAAGAATTTAAACTTTCGAGGCTTACCTACGCTCACATTTCAATGTCAATAAAAATAGCAGGTTGCAACTATCACCTGTATACACTGCACATTAAATGTAAGAACACGATAATTATGCATATGGTATAAAACAGCGGACGATAAAATAGATCTATTAGGTATTTGAAAAAGGTTATAGATAAGGTCATATTGAGTATGAATTGGAACACTATCAATGTGTTAGACTGCCACGCACACTTTTTACAATTACAATGCGTTTCTCTTGTTGATACTCATTAGATTAGACCCGTCAAACCCTGCCATTTTCAAAGATTACATAAATGACGCCTTTTTTATATATATTTACTAAATACAATAAATTTAGAGTACGCGCCATATAACTTGGCGTTTGTCAATACCTATTTGGAATTAAAATTATGACATGGGAATAAGGCTTATTTTTCCGACCGACCACGACGATCAGCGTCCTCTGACAAATGCCAAGTGGACTCTAAATTTCAAATTCCGTAAAATTTTCTGTTTCTGACATTTGACAGCGCGTCCAGTTAAGCCGCTTGGGATTTGAGTGAAGTTTAGTTAAATAAAACATAGTGTTCTGAAAATATACAGAAATATGTTGTATCCTAAAACGTTGGATACGAAAATAATTATTAGTTTCATAACCGTTATTTATTCACATCGCCTTTATGGCCTAGCGGTACACACCACCGCTATCTATTAGACCCACGACCCCAGGTTCAATTCCCAGTGGGGGTAAATATTGTATTCGGTAGGTTGATGGTAAAACTTGCTTGAACTTGCGTCCGCCTGGCTAACAACCACCATTCTATCTAAGTCTGACGCCTTAACAACGATGTTTTTAGCATTGTTGTGTTCAAGAGATGATAATACTTAGCTAGTTTCTTACGGCCTTATTAATAAACAATGAGTAAGTTTAAACCTGGGTTAACCAAAAATATTGTTTAGCAATATTTCTCCTTAACGTTTGACGTTTCAAAGCGTCATATTCCTAAGCAAACTTTTTGGTTAAACCAGGTATAAATTTACTCTTCGTTTATTAATAAGGAGGTTAGTGTTTGAGGGTTTCGGGAGTAATGCGCTTCCACCTTCAGCCTTATCTTCCACTTAACATCAGGTGTGATGAAGGCTAAGTTGTTATTTTGTTGTGAAAAAAAAAACGCGTGTTAGTATGAGGTATGTGGTGAGAGTAGAAGATGCAAGAGAAATGATTAAGGATCGTAATAAGTAACTGCAAAAAGATCTTTGCCAGCCCCACCGAAAGAAAGGCATTATTATAATTATGTATTTCTAGAAAAGACGAGCCCGTGACGAAGTAAGCGCGCTCGACCTGCGATCGTTGAGGCTAAGCAACTTTCGCTATGGTCAATCACGAGATTGGTGACCAAATTTTTTAAAGCTACTTCGTGTTTCAGAAGGCACGTTTAGCCGTTTGTCCCAATTGCATTTTAAGTTCAAACCCACTATTTCGCATTGGGTTGGGCTCGCGTGGTCGGTCATGGTCCATTTTCCTTATGCATCCATAAGGAAGACCGGTGCCTTTACCAATGATTCTGTTAAAGCTGATGAGTTTTTTCTCCCGTTTTTCTTGTCAGCTAAAAGTTGTCCATAACAGGTGGCAGGTGGTAGGTAAAAAAATGTTGGACGATACCTAAGCATTAATTTTATTTAATCTATGTAAATAAAAATTTTGGACTTTTAATACTTTTAATGGAAGACATTAATTATGGCTGTTAATGTTAAACAAGAAACTGAAAAAAATTATGAGAGCAACCAGTAGTTAATCGCTAGCTCAACAAAATACATAATTATATGTCTGGCTAATCTGTATGTCCACAATGCCATAGTACTACAATGCTCTTGATTGAATCCAGTCTGTGTACTGACTTAATTAGATTAAGCGATTGTTTGTGTCAACACGCAATATTATTGCAACCAAATTGCAACACTTACCTGCAGTAGTATACATAAACACTCGGCAATCAACTTGAGGAAGCACCGTATTACCACAGAATAAGCAACATTTCATACAGTAGGCCGACGGAGACGTCTAGACAGGTCAATCGTGCGGGGCTTGCGGGGTGAGACGGGGGAGTGGTTGTCCCGAGTTACATACAACGCCGTTCATAGTAACTCGGGACAAGTCTTCCAGGGCTATCACGTCTTTTTCGTTATAATTTATTTTTAAATTAATATTATGGTGCATACGACATGTAGTGTGAGTGCGTGCAAATCTTCATCTCGCTTGTTAAAAAAAGGCAATTTCCAAAATCCAAGATGGCGGACAATTTTTTTGTTTGCGAACCGACTTTGATGAAACTTGGTTTTTAGTAAAATTTTGACAAGAAAACAACAACGCAATGTCAAAAATAAAAATAAACCAAGATGGCGGCCAACTTTTTTTTTGTAAGCCGATTTTGATGAAACTTAGTTTCTGGTACTATTTTGACAAGAAAACAACAACGCAATGTTAAAAGTATAAAAAATCCAAGATGGAGGCCAACTTTTTTATTTGCAGGCTGATTTCGATGAAACTCAGTTTCTGGTACTATTTTGACAAGAAAACAGCAACGCAATGTTAAAAATATTAAAAATCCAAGATGGCGGCCAACTTTTTTGTTTGTGAGCCGATTTTGATGAAACTTGGTTTTTAGTACAATTTTGACAAGAAAACAACAACACAATGTTAAAAGTATTAAAAAATCCAAGATGGCGGCCAACTTTTTTGTTTGCAGGCAGATTTCAATGAAACTCAGTTTCTGGTTCTATTTTGCTGTTTTCTTGTCAAAATAGTACCATAAATCGAGTTTTATCGAAATCGGCCCACAAACTAAAAAGTTGACCGCCATCTTGGATTTTAATTTTTTTGACATTGCATTGCTGTTTTTTTGTCAAAATAGTACCAAAAACCGAGTTTCATCGAAATCAGCCTACAAACAAAAAAGTCGGCTGCCATCTTGAATTTTTTAGTATTTTTGGCATTGCATTTGCATTATTAAATTATTTTATTAATTTAATATCGCAATACCAATGTACCCGGGGTCGTAAAAGGTCCACCGTCACATTTTAAAGTGACAACCCTTACGTACTTACGTAAATACCTATACAGGCGTCGGCATCGCCCAACTTCAAGGGCGTCGTCCAACTGTATAGAAAGATTGCTTAAACTGTGGTATTACACTGCTTATTGCCTTAAGGATTATAATCTATCTCCTTCTGCATTGACATGCAGCATTATTGCATACTTACACCTTTGTATATGAATCCAACTTATCTATATATATAAAATCGAGGGGACATAACTCACTCATCACGAAATCTCGAAAACTACTGGACCAACGAAGATGTAATTTGGCAGAAAGGTAGATTATGCCTAGGAGACGTCCGCTAAGAACGGATTTTAGGAAACTCCCCCCCTAAAGGGGTAAAATGGGGGGGTTAAGGTTATATGGAACTTCCTCATTAATGAATTTAGAAGCATGAAAATTGGTACGTTGGATACTGGTTACGACTGAAAATGATCTGAGTAAGCAAAGTAAAAAAAACTCCCCTTTAATAGGGTAAAATGGGGAGATAAAGTTTATATGGAACTTCTTCATTTCTGAACTTAGAAGTATGAAAATTGGTATGTTGAATACTGATCACGATTGAAAATTAATCTGCGTAAGCGAAGTTAAAAAAACTCCCCGAAAATGGGGTAAAACGGGCGGATAACTTTATATGGAACTTCCTCATTTCTAAACTTAGAAGTATGAAAATTCGTATGTTGGATACTGGTCACGATTGAAAATGATCTGCATATGCGAAGTTATAAAAAAACCCTTAATAGGGTAGAAAGGGGGGATTAAGGCTGATATGAAAACTTCCTCATTTCTGGACTTAGGAGTATGGAAATTGGTATGAATGATACTGGTCATCATTACAAATAATCTGCGTAGGCAAAATAAAAAAACACCTAATAGGGTAGAAAGGGGAGGTTAATGTATATAGGGTGGGGGGAGGGTATATTAAAGATACGGAGTTTGGATGTTTATGGCTCAATCACAACTACTTAAACGGCTAAATCGATCGGGATAATTGAACTCTGGCCGGGAAAATTTCATACGGTTTTTTTAACTCGGGAAAAATAAAGTTTTTTTTGTTCACTTTATTCAATGAAGCATGGGTCCCATGACAGCTCATTTTCGTGCAAGGCAAACAATTCTTTATGCATTGGAATAAAACTCAAGAAAATCAGTTTTACTCATTTTTTAAAAAGTATTGACTTGATTTTTTGCATTTTGGTAGTTCAAGAGTAGGAGAATGTCCGAATATTATTCATACGATAGTAGCTCCTGTTTGTCTAGGTATCGTTCGTTACCTACTTATGCCTTAACCACGGGTAGCGTGTTCGGCCTGCGATCGATGAGGTTATGTTACTTTTGCAATGGTCTATCATGGGATTGCTGTTAAAAATATATCGTGCTTCGGAAGACACAATAAACCGATGTTTCTGGCTGCATTTGGATTGGTTAGCACACCATAACTTCAATGGGCCCGTGTGGAAGGTCATGGCCCATTCTCCTTATCCATCTATATGAAGGCCTATGCCCCAGCAGCGAGGACATTAAAATAGATTGATGATGGTACCTTAGAGAATGCCTATCTACCTACTTTTTCAAACAAAATTTTACGATGTAGTACTCGCGGACGTAGTCGCGGCCGCCGGCCATTCATATTCCTATTTCTAATATCCCTACTATTATTATAAATGCGAAATTGTATATGCTCACGTCAAAACGGCTGAACCAGTTTTGATGAAATTTGGAATGGAGATAGTTTGAGCTGAGACAGTGCTTCCGGGTGCTCCTACTAATTACTCCTACTGATAGGAGCACCGGGACACCCATGTCCTGATGCTAGGAAGGACGGGTAAGGTATTATCTCGCCCGAAATCAACTGGCCTCCCCGGGAAGGACGGGTATACCTAGACAAATTGTAACCGCGGGAATAAGGCTAATTTCCATGGTAAAATAAGTTTTAGCTCGGGCAAAGCTGTAGAATATAATTTGTATTTAAGGCGATAGTTTTGAGTTCATGGAAAGAATGATGTTTAGAATAGAGACGCAGTTTAAGGCCCTGGAAAGGACATATTTTACTTTTTACCGCGGGAAACCTCATTGTATGGAAAAATCACTGTAAGCGCGGGCTAATTTGGGGGCAGAAATTGGTATTTAAGTAAATAATTTGAGACCCTGGCAAGGATTATAATATCATATTCCCACGGGAAAATCAATAAGTAGGTATTATTTGTTTGTCCGTCTTTCACGTCCAAACGGAGTAACGGATCAATGTGATTTTTGGTACGGGGGTAGATTGGGAGCTGGAGAATGACATAGTTTATCCCGGAAAAATTTACATTCCATCAGGATAATGTCGTGTAGTAGGTACACGCGGGCGAACCCGCGGGCGGAAAGCTAGTACTATTATAAATGCGAAAAGATGTTTGGATGTTAGATCAATCACACCAAGACGGCTGAACGGGTTTAGCTGAAATTGGAGACACAGATATCTAGGGCAGAGGTACCCTTTGTTGCCCCAGCGGAGCAACTGGTTAGAGGATGAGGACGGTTCCGTTGCACTTTTGGTTCCATTAAAGGCTGGCTACTCCCCTCCTCTCTCGTTTAGAGAGAGAGGACCGGGTTATGTAGCTGGAGTTTGGGGAGACATCGCCATCATGGGCACGTACTTCTCCCCAAACCGGCCAGTAAGTGAATTGGAAGCTTGGGTTGGCCTGGTCAGCGGCGCGGTCCGGCGTCTTGCTCCGATGCAGATTTTAGTGGCGGGAGGTTTCAACGCCAAGCACTCGGCCTGGAATTCCCCCGTCACTGACAGGAAGGGAACAGTCGTCTCCGGTTGGGCAGTCTCGCAGGGCCTAGAGGTTTTGAACAGGGGCAACACTTTAACGTGCATAAGGCATAACGGGGGGTCCATCGTGGATCTCTCCTTTGCTACACCCGCCCTGGCCCAGAGGGTCGAAGGGTGGAGAGTATTGGTGGGCCCACTGACCCTGTCGGATCACCGTTACATCCGATACAGGGTCTTGCCTCGGACTGATAGACAGGCGTCGAGACCGCGCCCAGCCGGCTCGCACTTCCCCAGGTGGGCCCTCACACATTTGGACCCGGATCGGGCGGAGGAGGAGGCTATCGTTCAGGCATGGTGCAGTGAGGCACGGTCCGCCGGACGAAACGTAGAAGACAGGGCAGAGAGGATCTCTAGATCACTTGCTGCTGTCTGTGACGCAGCCATGCCCCGTGCAAATGGCCCTCCCGAGAAGACCCAGGTATACTGGTGGTCGGGGGAGATGGAGTCCCTCCGAGCCGCCAGTTTGAGGGCTAGAAGGAACCTGCAGAGGTACCGGAGGAGACGTCGTGGGAGACAGCCAGAGGAGGAGGAGAGGCTTTGGACGGCCTATCGAGAGGCTAAAGCAGCGTTCCGAATAGGGATCTACAGGGCCAAGTCCCAAGCCTGGGACGACTTTTTGTCTAGCCTGGATAGAGACCCGTGGGGACGCCCTTTCAGAATGGTAAGGAGTAAGCTTCATCATCAGGCACCTCCGATGGACTCCATGGAACCTGAGCTCCTGTCCAGGGTGGTAGCGGCACTCTTCCCCGAGTTTCCCCCCCTGACGTTCCCCTTAATTGTTCCACAAACCAACCAGGACACAGAGTCGGGCTTTACGCCCGTGACAGAAGCCGAGATGGAGGGCGTGATAGACCGCCTCCGGCACAAAAAGAAAGCGCCTGGTCCTGACGGCATCCCAGGCCGAATACTCCCCGTCGCCCTCAAACATCTGGGCGATACTCTACGGGAACTTTTTGACGATTGTCTGGAGAGGGGTGAGTTCCCTGAGCGCTGGAAGAGGGGGCGCCTGTGCCTCCTGTTGAAAGAGGGACGGCCTCTGGATTCCCCATCAGCCTATCGTCCGGTGGTGTTGCTGGATGAGGTCGCAAAGATGTTGGAAAAAATCATTGCGGACCGGATCATCCAGCACCTGGAGACGGTAGGCCCGGATCTTTCGGGCAATCAGTATGGTTTCCGACGACGGAGGTCTACGGTAGATGCCATTCTAGCGCTCAGGGAACTGACGGATAGGGTTACAGGCCGGGGGGAGTTCGTTATTGCGGTGTCCTTAGACATAAGGAATGCATTTAACGCACTCCCCTTCAGCGTGATAAAAGATGGTCTGCGCTATCATGGCCTGCCCCCGTACTTGGTGGCAATCGTTGAAAACTACCTAGCAGGTAGAAAGGTGATATATCCCTCTGGCGACGGGGAGATACTAGAGAGGGAGATGGTATGCGGTGTTCCACAAGGGTCGGTCTTGGGTCCCCTCCTGTGGAACATCGGGTATGACTGGTTGTTGCGCGGGAACCTCTTACCTAGGATGCAGGTCATCTGCTACGCAGACGACACTCTTGTCGTCGCTTGGGGAAAGACCTACGAGGAGGTTCGAAGGTTAGCAGGTGTGGGCTCCTCGCTGATCATCGAGAGGATCCGGGTATTGGGCCTAAACGTTGCCCTAGAAAAAACCGAGGCTGTTTACTTTCACGGCCCACGGCGGGGGCTTCCAGCGAGAGCAAATTTGGTAGTAGATGACGCGCGGATCCCACTGCAGCGGCATATTAAATACCTTGGGCTGGTGCTTGATGGAAGGTGGCGCTTTGAAGAACATTTCAAGCAGCTCGCCCCCAAAGTAACCAAGGCAGCAGGAGCACTGGGGCGCCTCCTACCAAATATTGGAGGCCCCAACGACAAGTGCCGCAGACTTTACGCGGGAGTGCTCAGGTCGATGGCTCTGTACGGGGCCCCAGTCTGGGCCGACAGGCTCAATGATGAGTGCCGCCGACTCCTACGGCGGCCTCAGAGAGTCATGGCTATTAGGATGGCCAGAGGCTATAGGACGATGTCCTTTGCTGCAGCCTGCGCGCTGGCAGGTACGCCCCCCTGGGAGCTAGAATCCCAGGTACTCAGGGAGGTGTACTGGGAACGCCATGCGGCACTGATCAGAGGCGAAAGACCTGCCCCCGAAGAGCTGGCGCACACTAGACGCCAGGCGGAGGAGACGCTGATGAGTAAGTGGGAAGAGAGGCTGGACCTGGATGTGGCCGGTAGGCGGACGATCGACGCAGTCCGCCCACTTCTCAGGGAATGGGTACGACGCGGGCATGGGTCGCTGACCTTCAGGCTGACGCAGGTGCTTTCCGGGCATGGATGCCTTGGTAAGTACCTGTTTCGGATAGGAAGGGAAGCGACCCCACGGTGCCATGATTGCGGCGCTGGGGAGGACAGCGCGGAACACACCTTACAGGTGTGCCCTGCCTGGTCTCTGCAGCGCGGCAATCTTGAGGCCGTGATAGGACGGGATCTCTCGTTGCCAAGCGTGGTCCGGGCCATGCTTGGTGACGACAGATCCTGGGATGCGGCGGTCTCCTTTTGCGAGAGCGTCGTATCGCAAAAGGAGGCATCGGAGCGGATCCGCGAGCAGGACGCTCACTCGGATCGGCTTCGACGAAGGCGGGTGGGGCCGAGGATGCGGCGCTTTGCGCGCCTCATTCCCCCTTAGCGGGGCGGTGCGGTGCGGGCGACGGCTGTTAAGCTGTGGCCCGGACCGCACTGCCCCCTCCCACCAGCCTGGGGAGATGGTCACACTTGCTCGGCCATCACCTACCGCGTGGGGGCCTGGGAAGCTGGGCCGGCCGTCAAGTCGTAGGGGGAGCTTGCCATACCGGGCCCTCCACATTACGACTTCCACCGACGGCGGTGAGAGCAAGTAGTGAGGGGTTTAGTGGGTATTCCTCCTTTCTGACCCCCCATCGAGTCTCCGCGACTGGATGGAGGGTCAGGAAGCGGCTAGGCGAGTCCCACATAATCACCGTCCGACACCAACTTGGACGGGGTATGCGTAAAAGCATTCCCCTCACTATAATAAAAAAAAAAAAAAAAAAAAGAGGTACCCTTTGTGGCCACTTTAAGGATTTTTTGACTTTTAAGCACTAAGTACTAAATGGTCTTAGGTATTTAACTTAAATTATAGATAATTTATCTACCTTTAAAGGTACATTTTTCAAATTTATAAAAGTAAAATAGTTTTTTTTATATTACACACAATGTGTGAGAGGTGCCCAATGTACCGGTTTTGGCCACTTACTGATAGTTAAACTTTTGTAAGTATTGCGAGAAATCAAAACCAAATCCAGGTAAAATCAATATATTCTAATGCGCTAGAAACCAGTCAATTGCAAAACAACAATTTAATTGTAAATAAATACGTAGTTTAAATAGTACATTACAGCCGAGGACAGGTAAGTAAGAAATTACATTGTCGAGGATGGTTTGAAGCACGAGCCGCAGGCGAGGGCTTTAATCATTCGAGGCAAGGTAATTTGCTTACCGTACAAGGCTTGTATAGTGCTTTTCTCAAGAAATGCGAGGAAATAAAAAAAAACTGTATAACTAAATAATATTTATTAAAATTTATATCACACATGTTCGGGCAATTATTAAATGTAAATGTTATTGTTTTCCCGGGCACACTTATGTATAAATCGACCATAATAATATTATTTTAATGATGTAGGTATCATTAAAATACGCCAACAACACAGATTCCGAAAACGTATGCGCCTTTTTTCACTTTTCCAAATCAGATCGTAGGTTTTCATATATCTTTCTTTTGATTTTGCTGGCAGTAAGTTTTCTGTTATTCATTTTGCTTCTGCTCTCAAATTTGGTGGAGTAGGTACATACAATGTCTGTATAATGTTTCATTGGCAGAACTCATTTTGATAATTTATTACACAATATAAATAAACTGTATTGATATCAAATCAACCGCTGAAAATCATTCCCGCCGTTTTTTTAATATTGGTTTGTGAGGCCAAGTGGAACGGTCATACAGCCTATTGATACTTAATACTTGCTTCTAAAATGCGCAACTTCAATACCCGCTTCTGGGTGGTAGATGGCGCTGTACATATTTCCCATACAAAATTACTCGTAAAGGATATTTTGTCTATGATAAATCTCATTTTGTTATTTCGATTGATGTTCGTGCTAAGGGTACATAGCGCTTGTGGTACAATACGAATTATGATTTAATTATGATATAATAATCACCTATATAATATAATATGATATAATTATGATAATATTATATCATAATTACCTAATTATGATATAATAATTACCTATATAATAATAATAATAATGTGGCTGTATGGTGCAAATGTCCCTTTGCTTTTTCTGTTTTTATACACAGGAATAACGAAAGAAAAAATAAAGAAAAAAATTTGGTAATAATATCTTTGGGTAGTACCTTTTCCGAGGTAAACATTCTAAATTTGATAATCACTGCAGTAATGAATTTCAGTACTTACTTACTGCACTGATTTTAGTGCAGTAAGTAAGTACTGAAATTCATTACTGCAGTGATTTTCAAATTTAGAATGTTTACCTCGGAAAAGTGCCACGTACTGCATTCTTTTCTCAAATATAATATTAACATTTCAGAGCATAAGTGTGAAAAAACTATAACAACACACTTTTATAGGAACAGACTAAAAGTACAAAATAACCGACTATTCAGTAACTGAAATTAAAAAAAGCGTGGTGCGCGTTGTCAATATTAAGTACTTACTTGAATGCATGCTTTGCAAAGGGCGCACCACGCTTTTTAATTTCAGTTACTGAATAGTCGGTTATTTTGTACTTTTAGTCTGTTCCTATAAAAGTGTGTTGTTATAGTTTTTTAAACTACGTATTTATTTTTTACTTTTTAGTTTAATAAATGACTAGCTATGGATGGATGGTAATCGATTTCACAGTCCATTCATGTGTCTGCCCACCCCGTAAACATTATAACTCAAAGGCGTGATTGTATGTATTTGTTTTACAAATTCAAGTGGAGTCTATTAGTTACCAGATGCGCTAGCCGAACCCTTACTTCATCCTTACTCCATCATCAGACCCTCACCACCAAGTGTAGCGAATAGGTTTCATCAGAACGAAACAAATGAGCCCAAACTCGAGGGGTTTCCTAGTGGTCTTTAAGGAGTGCCACCGACCTCCTCCCTGCTCCATCATCAGGCCCTCACCACCTAGTGTAGCAAATAGGTCTCATCAGAACGAAACAAATGAGCCCAAACTCGAGGGATTTCCTAGTGGCCATCATTAAGGAGTGCCACTGACTTCCTCCCTGCTCCATCATCAGACTCTCACCACCAAGTGTAGCGAATAGGTCTCATCAGAACGAAACAAATGTGCCCATCTCAAGGGGTTTCTTAGTGGTCATTAAGGAGTGGCTACGACTTCCTCCCTGCTCCATCATCAGACCCTCACCACCAAGTGTAGCGAATAGGTCACATCAGAACGAAACAAATGAGCCAGAACTCAAAAGGTTTCGTAGTGGTCATTAAGGAGTGCCACTGGCTTCCTCCCAACTCCATCATCACATCATCAGACCCTCGCCACCAAGTGTAACAAATAGGTCTCGTCTGAACGAAACAAATGAGCCCAAACTCGAGGGGTTTCCCATTGGTCATTAAGGAGTGTCACTGGCTTCCTTCCTGCTCCATCATCAGACCCTCGCCACCAAGTGTAGCGAATAGGTCTCATCAGAACAAAACAAATGAGCCAGAACTCGAGGTGTTTCCTATTGGTCATTAAGGAGTGCCACTGGCTTCCTCCCTGCTCCATCATCAGAGCCTCACCACCAAGTGCGACTCATAAGTCTCATCAAAACGAAACAACGGAGGCCAAACTCGAGGGGTTTCCTAGTGGTCATTAAGAAGTGCCACTGGCTTCCTCCCTGCACCATCATCAGACCCTCACCATCAAGTGTAGCGAATAGGTCTCATCAAAACAAAAGAAATGATCCTAAACTCGAGGGGTTTCCTAGCAGCCATTAGAGAGTTCTATTGCCCACCTCTTGACTCCATCATCAGATCAGCTCGATGGTAGCAAATTATTGTATTGTCATCGGATTCATATAGACTTGCAAAGTTTAAAATCAATACGACAATTAGAAGTAGGTTAAAATTGATTTCCAAGATTTTCTTACATTGTGACTTAGTTACAAGTGAAGCTAATAAAAGTGTGGTAAAAACAAAGATTTATAAAGTATTTCATCCAAAACAAATTTCTTAAAATTTTCATACAAAACATTTTTTCAAACAGAAAATGGTATTTATTGAAAAATAATCGTATGACCTAAGGAATTCTAACGGTTGTTATTATTACCTTAAAATACCTTATTTTAATTGCCTTTATCAAAAATGGCTCAAAGTTGTTTAGAAAACTATTAGAGCAAAAAGTGGCCAAAACCGGTACAGTGGCCAAAACCGGTACGCCTGCTACTTTGTAACCTGGAGAGGAACATAGGCTACTTTTTTATCCGAAAAAATATCATATTCCCGCGGGATAGCGAGGTGTAGTCCACGCAGGCGACGCTTTGGCAGAAACCTAGTAATATTATACATACGAACGTTTAGATGTTTGGATGTTTGTTTGTCAGAGGCATGGAAGTATTACAATACTTCCATGGTCAGAGGCAACAGTTCGATCAAGGAGAGGCGGCGTGTCAGGCGTCGCGGCGCAATACAAAATTAGTTGTCAAAATGGATTGTCATGTCGTATGAAAATTGTTTTAGTTCCAAAGATTATCACCGAAACATAAATGATTGTCGCACTATAACGTAGTTCACTGACAAATCTCCGAATTAGGTAGCTGTACTATTTCAATATTATAAATAGGCTTTCTGTCTAATACAGCTACCAAACTATATACATAACAATTAACCTTAAATCAGCGACTAGCACCTAATCTGCATCTCGTTGGTGTTCTGATCAGCTACATTGTTTGGACAGATTAGTCGAGACATCAGACTCAGATTAGTTTGCATATATTTGGAGTGTTTGTCACACAAATGCTTGATGAAAAGCGGGTTGTCTGGCAAACACTTTGAAACGAAAACAAAAGTAGATAAAACGACGAATATGGGAGGGCCCATTATCAAGTAATCGACTGGGAGACTACTATGTGCTGTTCTGCAAACGAATTAAAAATAATCCACAAAAATTTCGTTAATACGATTACTGTACTCCCTTTTTATCGGGACGATTTTTAATTTCCATTTTACGCTCTATTACTATAAAGCAGTCTTGACCATTATTTTTTTGGCATCAAATTATGTGTATTTAAAAACCAATTAATCATGGGGTAGGCGTATTGACCACAGATTTTTACTTTGGGCATAACGCCCAAAGTAAAAATCTGTGGTTTGCATCAGGCGTGCCCTGGCGGAAGTCCCCAACCATTGTGAAAAATTTAACGTTTGGTAAAAAACAAAGAAACCGAGAAACAAACATTCAAAACTTCGCATCATCACTACATAGTATAAAACAAAGTCGCTTTCTCTTTCCCTATGTCCCTTTGTATGCTTAAATCTTTGAAACTACGCAACGGATTTTGATGCGTTTTTTTTTAATAGATAGAGTGATTCAAGAGGAAGGTTTATATGTACTTTTTATCCCGATATTCCCACGGGAACGGGAACCACGCGGGTGAAACCGCGGGCGGCCGCTAGTTTCTAATAATTGCTTGTTTATACACAACGGGGTAGCCTTAGCCTTCATCACACCTGATGTTAAGTGGTGATAAGGCTGAAGGTAGAAGCGCACTACTCCCGGAATCCTCGATTACTGAGGAACTAGCTGTCTTATATCTAAGTAACTGCCGGAACACAATAATGTTGAAAACATCATTGTTATGGCGCCAGACTTAGATAAGATGGTGGTAGCTAGCCAGGCAGACTAAGAACAAGTCCTGCCACCGACCGCAAGTTAGATTACGATGGTAATAAGTCATGCATAAAGTAATGATAGGTAAATTAATTTTCCTATCCAAGAGCTTTCCTTGTTACTTGGTTTTGATGATTTTGTTAATTCACTCTTTCATTTGTTAGGTAAAGAAAAAAGTTTAGTCAAATTATACCTGTCATTTTCTATGACTGTGCCACTTGTTCATAACATACCTATTACCTCTACATGTTTTGATTCAAAACTGCACTTAAATTTTACGTTTTGCCCTATTATATGAAAAAATAAATTAAGGCGCTACTCGGAAAAATATGGACTTTTTGATTTAAAACTATAGGACGGTTACAGTTGTTACAAATCTGGTAAGAAGATATATATTTCTTCATACCTTTATCTAGAATCGTATAGTTTCAAAAACACGATTTTATGATTTTGCCTCGACACTTTTTCTTTTCGAAAACACCTCTAAAAAATACGAAAAGTGAAGATTATTCTTAAATGGGGTTACTTACACTATTGGAACTTGGTTTAATTAGTGGACAGCAATAATATTGAGGATCGTATAGAAGCATTATTTTAAAAATCGCTGTAGTTTTTTAATACGAAGTGATTTTGTGCTTTTTTTGCCTAATCTGCAAAATCGGTCTCGCTCCCTCGCGCGTCGTTTTCTCATTGCTATCTCGCTTCAGCACATTTTTTCCGAGTATCGCCTTAAGTATGTACATACATAGTGATCAATAAGGTAAAAAACAAACCCTGTAAAAGTTAAATCATTCTAATATTAGGTTTAAATGTCAAAATGTCGTCTCAACCCTAAGGCTCAGTGTGAAGCCAAGAGCAAGCCCATAAAATATAAAAAATAATATGAAAGTTTGGTAGTTCGTTTAGGCGCCGGCCACACTGCGTCGGTCTAGCGGTCGTAGTTCCGAGATCTGCGTTCCGCGTTCTCTGTAATGCATGCTCGTCTCTTGACTCCACATAAATTACAGTGAACGCGGAACTCGGACCGCTAGACCGCCGCAGTGTGTCCGGGGCCTTAGACTCAATCACGGCGGAAAGACTATAATGATTTGGATGAAAGGAACCGAGACAGATTATAGAACAGGAATAACCCCACGGCTACCGGCTAAGAAATATGGATATGAGCATGGTCTTCGTTTGTCATTTGAAGTCCATATATGGGCGTCCAGCACGGCCAGTCCTACCACCAACTAAATCGATTACAATATGTATTCAAACTGGGAATCAAACCCGGGACCTCTGGCTCTGAAATCGGTGGCAAGATCCTCTAGACCACAGAGGCGGTTAAATTAATTAGTTTTAACTAGCTGAGTCCAGCACGGCGTAGGCTTTTTTCCAATATTTCCACAGGAACGGGAACTACACGGGTAAACCGCTGGACACAGCTAGTTAAAACTAATTTTAAACGCCTCTGTGGTCTAGAGGATCACACCACCGATTTCAGAGCCAGAGGTCCCGGGTTTGATTCCCAGTTTGAATACATAATTGTAATCGGTTTGGTTGGTGGTAGGACTTAGCTAAGCGGACTTCTTAGTCCGCTTAGCTAGGTACCACCATTTTATCTAAGTCTGACACCATAACAATGATGCTTCCAGTATTATTATGTTTTGACACTTAGAGTTAAGGCGATACTCGGAAAAATTATGCTAAAGCGAGATAGCAATGAGAAAACGACGCGCGCTTGAGCGAGACCGATTTTGCAGATTACGCAAAAAACGCAAAATCACTTCGTATTAAAAACCTATAGCGATTTTTAAAAAATGCTTCTATACGATCCTAAATATTATTGGTGTGCACTAATTAAACTAATTTCCAATAGTGTAAGTAACCCCATTTAAGAATAATCTTGATATTTCGTATTTTTAGAGGTATTTTCGAAAATAAAAAGTGTCGAGGCAAAGTAATAAAAACGCGTTTTTGAAACTATACGATTCTAGATAAAGGTATGAAGAAATATATATCTTTTTACCAGATGTATAACAACTCTAATCGTCCTATAGTTTTATATCAAAAAGTCCATACTTTTTCCGAGTAGCGCCTTAAGACAGCCAGTTCCTCAGTTTCCTCAGCCTTATCAGCACTTAATATCAGGTGCGATGAAGGCTAAGTGCTACTACGTTGTGGATATAAAAACAAAAATATTGGACAACATACTTATAACGGTGTGGGGCTAACTTCTTGAACCATTGTGGTAAATGAAAATGAAAAAAATATTTATTCACATAAATATATAGGGCAGGCGTACCGGTTTTGGCCACTGTACCGGTTTTGGCCACTTTTTGCTCTAAAAGTTTTCTAAACAACTTTTAGCCATTTTTGATAAAGTCAATTAAAATAAGGTATTTTAGGGTAATAATAACAATTGTTAGAATTCCTTATGACATACGATTTTTTTAATAAATTCCATTTTCTGTTTGAAAAAATGTTTTGTATGAAAATTTTAAGAAATTTGTTTTGGATGAAATACTTTATAAACCTTTGTTTTTGACAATTAAATTGTTGTTTTGCAATTAACTGGTTTCTAGAGAATTAGAATATATTGATTTAACCTGGGTTTGGTTTTGATTTTGCGCAATACTTGACAAAAGTTTAACTATGAGTAAGTGGCAAAAACCGGTACATTTGGCACCTCTCACACATTGTGTGTAATATAAAAAATACTATTTTATTTTTATAAATTTGAAAAATGTACCTTTAAAGGTAGATAAATTATCTATAATTTAAGATATAATTTGTGTTATAAATATCTAAGACCATTCAGTACTTAGTGCTTAAAAGTCAAAAAATCCATTAAGTGGCCACAAAGGGTACCTCTGCCCTACTTATGAATCGTCAACAGGTGGGGCGGCGACCAATCATAACTAGCCAAAACCCGTTTTACGAGTTGTGATTGGTTGCTTGCCCGCCATGATGGTTCAAGAAGTTTGCCTCGAAGTATACAACATCTAATTCCGAGAGCATTAGTAGTACCAGGCGCGTGTAAATGTTTATTTCCCGTTAGATCGGATTTTACTTTATCAATACCGTCTTTGCGTAAACACTTACTTTCTTACGATCTCAATTAAATACCAATGAGGGTCAAAACAGATCGGATGATTTATGTATCAACTAATTGTTTATATACTATTTCTTGATTTGACGTGTCGTGACGTCTTATAATTGGTTGTTTACTTATATCGACGGCAACGTGATCAACTTGTGACGAGTAAGTTAGAGTTAAGGCGAGGAATCCCGACCGAAATAGGCACGCGAACGCTTGCTCGGTCGCGCTCTATACACTTCGCGCGGACCCAGCGGCAGCCGGCAGTGAACTGTGAACTCGCGAGCGCCCCGCGAATTGAAAATCACTTAAAATTCAATTAAAATTTAAATAATAATAAAAAAACAGTGACGGCCGGAATCCCTCGGCTAATCAAAGACAATTATTTTCGTATATTTTTCAATAACTATAACCAAGTATACTGCAAGTAATACGATATTTGGATTACGATTAGACGAATGTTTGGGATTTTATTTGACACGGTAAAATACCACCAATCGAAAAAAACGGTCAAACCACTAGATAAATAGCTGTTGAATAACATATAATTTTATAAGTTTTAAGTACTTGTGATTTGCGAGTGATCCATACCTAATTTAAAATACCCTATTTTGGGGAATCGCAGCCTTAATTGATTAGAGGATCGGCCTATCCAGAGCCTTTTCAGACTGATTAGTTACTAGCGGGCGCCCGAGGTTTCACCCGTGTTGTTTACTTTTCCGGGGGAATATCGGGATAAAAAGTATCCTGTTTTAGTCACTACTAGTGCTACTAGTATGTATATAGCAGAACTGCTAAAAGTGGCCCTTTTTGACACATTTGCTATCTACTTCTACAAATGACTAGGGGAGCGGGCCCCATTATGGGATGGTTTCCTAATTTGGGATAGCAAAGTATTTCTGCCTACAAGCACCGCCATCTCACGGAAACGCTGTGAAATACTGCCACTTGTAGTGCGGATGCCATATTGGAACGCTCACGCGTCAGTTGCCATTCGGCTAGCTCCTGTCTAGCCGAATGGCGACTGACGCGTGAGCGTGTGTTTAGATAAAAATTTTGTCAAACAGTTTTTGTGATATGCCTGTTAGAAGTATACTTTTCTTAAGGTAAGTTTGATTTTATGTTTTTGTTAGTTTTTCTGCATCATCTAATAATGTTTGTGTTGAGGTGCATGTATTGTTTCTTGCTGCATTTCAATTAGTTTTTGGTTAACGACCATGTGTTGGCAGAAGACGTAATAAGAAGTGTGCCTAATACGGGATATCTAATATTGAGGTACATGTATCCTATTATGGGATGTGTAATCCTAAGTTCATTTTCTTAATAAATATTCTTGCATTACCTTAGGTACTTACTTGTAATTAAAAATTTTACTTTTTTGCATTCACAATGCAATTTATTATTGAAAAATTGAAAATGAAGTATTTAGAAAAAATCAACTTGTCTCACAACCAGCTCCCATGGGACTCGAACCCACGACCTTTTGCTGTTAAATTCTGTCGGTATACTCCTTCCCACCCTTGTATAGGATATCCCTTAAGCATTGCTAATAATATTAATAACATTGGATGTTAATTCTAAATTTGTCACTTTTAAACATCTATTATTAGATATATTAAAAAAACGGTAAACTTCTTTTTTTACATGATTTGCATGCTTAAACTAATAAGTATTATATAACTTATGCAAATAGGTAGTAATATTTAAATTAAAAAAATATTAGTGTTTGTGAATGTAACAAATTGCTTAGTTAAGTTTTCATGTATAATATTAACTTGTCGTGGCAGCTAATAATAAGACAACACTGTAGCTTGTAAGTTTAAAATGTATTTTTACCTTGTGTTTGGTGTATGCACTTGCTAGCTGTCCTTAAATAAATAAAATAAAATAAAATAAAGTGTATCCTAATATGGGATATCCCATATTAGAGAATGAACCTAATATGGGATATCCCATGATGGGGGTGTATGGTATCCCATATTGGGATACACTTTTTTTTTGGCAAATTTTTTCATTTGCAACATTTTTGTCTGTAGTTACAAAAGTATGAATGGTAGAAGAATACAACTTCATAGCAATGTAAAATATAACATTTCGAATGAATTATTCTTAGTTTGTTCAGTATACTGTTCTAAAAGTTTATAGAAATAGATGTTCAAACAAAACTATCCCATAATGGGGCACGCTCCCCTATGAGGGAATGTAGCGATACCTTCTAAAAGTACTAGACTATTATATGGGCCCTAAAAGTCCATGTAAAGTTTTATTAAAATCCTTTTTAACCGACTTCATAATAAAAAAGGAGGAGGTTCTCTATTCGTCAGTATGTATGTTTTTTTTGTGTATGTCCGCCGATAACTCGAAGACGGATGGACCGATTGAAATGATTCAAACGTTATTATATCAGGTTGGTTGGTCCCATTTTTTTTAATTTTGAAATCGGTTCTGTAGTTTTCAAGTTATCTTGAAAATACTGTAATTTATTAGGTAACCATTGCACGAGTTTTTACGTATCTTTAGGCACAAATCATTTGTTTATAAGCCGATTTCGATAAATCTTGTTTTGTTCGACAGGGGATACCTTATGAGTATTCTCATTAAAAATTTATTGGCATTGGACCTTGGACTTAGGAGATAATTAAGGGAACTCTTCAAAATAATGAAATAGGTATTGAATGGTTTGATGTGATTCTGATGCGGTTTTCAGAAAAGTATTTATTTTGTAACATCTAGAAGAAGGTTTTGGTATTTTAACCGACTTAAAAAAGAGGTTCTCAGTTTGATCCATATGTATGTTTGTCCGCGATTATCTCACGTTTGGCTGAACCGATTTTGATGCGGTTTTCATCAGACAAGTATTTTTGATTGATGCGGCTTACGTTGTACATCCTAACATACCTAAGTACCTATTTACCAGGATACATGAAAATTGCCTGCATGATGCACTAAGAAGAGTGAAATAAAAAATAAAAAAATTGTAAAAAAACAAAACCGCCTTCAAAAAAAACTGCCATTAAAAAGTAAGAAATAATCCAATACTGATTCTAATACTGAATTCACACCAAATAACGTAAGTACTTTGAAGTCGGGCGGGTTTACACAAAAACAACAGAAAATTATACATGTTTCACGCCCGTTTTCTATTAACCTCTAAGGGCTTCACTATCGGCTAACCTATTATTGCCGTGACAGAAGATTTATAAATCCAGAGACGAAAAAATATAAAATGCTTAATCCCATGAATACTTATCAGAGCCGCTGCATTACTGCACTACTGATACTTACTATAGTGTATCAACGTGTCAAAGATAGTAGTGAAATGTTTGAACCGTACCTATAGGTGACAGTAATCCATTGGATCAGTTGGCCACTTGCCGGTCTATTTGTGTTATCCTTCTCGTGTTAATAATGGTGATAAAACAAGATAAGTGGCTGGTTTTGTGATGCAATGATTGGCTGCAATTCTTTGAAAATAAGGTCTTTGATAAATCAAATAAACATCCATACTTCCTACTTCCTACTATAATATTACTAGCTTTCTTGGCTTAGCTTAGAATGTGATATTTTTCCGGGATAAAAAGTAGCCTATGATCTTCTCCAGGCTTCGAAGTATCTGTATCCCAAATTTCAGCCAGGTCCGTTCAGCCGTTTTCCAAATCCAAACATCTAAACTTTCACATTCGTCCTACTTGCTACTAATCTGATAAATGTGAAAGTTTAGATGTCTGGATATTTGGGTGTTTGGATGTTTAGATGTTTGTTGCTCAATCACGCCAAAACGGTTGAACGGATTTGGCTGAAATATGGAGCACAGATACCTACTTTGTAGCCTTGCGAGGTAAGTACATAGGCTACTTTTTATCCGGAAAACATCACATTCCTGCGGCTTGACGTCGTGTAGTCCACGCAGGCGAAGCCGCGGGTGGAAAGCTAGTATATTATAAAATATGTGAAAGTGTGTTTGTTTTATTTGTTTGACCGTCTTTCACGTCAAAACGGAGCAACGGATTCACTTGATTTTTGGTGTGAGGATAGTATGTGAGTTAAAGAATAATATAGCCTTTTTTCATCCCGAAAAAATATTACATTCGGATAGCGTCCGCGGAATAGCGTTGTATCGTATGGTACACGCGGGTGAAGCGTGTCGGGCAGAAATGCAACGTACAGCTTTCTAAGCTCAATTAGATGCCACCAGATGTCACAACCATCAAAATGCTTTCTCTCATTCAACTACGCTGCAAGCGAGAGGGACATAAAATACCCTCCCTAATAACCCCTTCGTGCACTCAGTTTGTGTGGACCTGCATAATAATAAAGTTGGCAGTAAAATCCGACAGATGGCGCTTATTTAACAATGCTAATAATAATTCGTAGGAATGAGTGCATGAGCTTTTCGCCGTATAATTAGCACTTGTGTTTCGTAAAATATACTATGTAAAATAATTTTATTATGCATCATCCATATAAATTTTGCATATTTATATATCAATGATACGTTTATTATGATACAGTATCATCGTATCACAGAGTAACTAACCGTTTATCGGGATATAAGATAAAGTTTTTCGGATCAAGGTTTTATTAAATTGAATCGAAATTCGTTCTGTTTTGTTTACATGAGTTTGAAAAGTGGAGGTAATTCCGCTTCCTCGCTTTAGTTATAAGTATTTTCTTAAAATATATGTTTTTGTATCTAAATCATTAAAAATACCATTTCAAACTCCTTCATAACTTTAGTTGTATAAAAATATACCAGCCAGTTTAGTTAAGAGTTCATCCCTTCTTGAGCTGTAAAAGTAAAATTTTAAATGAAGATCCTTGTAAAGATAACAAGGATCTTCAGAAAATGTTGTAAAAGATTTTCATGGAAAGCCTTGACAGTATTTTCTTTCCTAAACCTAAGTTGTAACGAATTCAAACTTTTTGTTTTATAAAAGCAATGAAGATCGAATTCAACACTAAAACAAGGTTTGCGCTGGGCTTGCGATCGTTGAAGTTAAGCAACTTTCGCAATGGTCGGTTATGGGATGGGTGACCAAAACACTCCTCCTAGCTCCTCTGTGCTTCGGAAGTAACTTTTAAGACATACTTCATTGGTCAGCACTGAAACCACGTTGACACGCATTGTCACTTCATCATTTCAGCCGTACGACGCCCACTGCTGGGCATAGGCCTCCCCCAAGGATCTCCACAACGATCGGTCCTGCGCTGCCCGCATTCAGCGGCTTCCCGCGACCTTGACCAGATCGTCGGTCCACCTTGTAGGGGGCCTGCCCACGGAACGTCGTCCGGTTCGCGGTCGCCATTCGAGAACCTTTCCGCCCCGGGTAAGGTGTTATCTCGCCCGAAATCAACTGGCCCGCATTTTTGTTTTTGTTTTTATAGATCACAGTTCTAACCTCACCTAACCAAATGAACTTAAGTTTATAGTAATTTTTATTTTAAATGATTACAACAAAAATGGTTAAGTTAGGTTAGAACTGTGTCCTATAAAAATAAAAACAAAAATGCGGGCCAGTTGAATTCAGGCGAGATAATACCTCCCCGTCCGCCCCAACGGCCATCGGTTCTCCGCGCTATGTGTCCCGCCCACTGCCACTTCAACTGAGCAATCCTTCGAGCGATGTCGGTCGTTTTAGTTCTCCTGCGGATCTCATCATTTCTGATTCGATCGAGCAGGGAAATACCAAGCATCGCTCTCTCCATTGCTCGCTGGGTGACTTTGAGCCTTCTTATGAGACCCATAGTAAAAGACCACGTCTCGCTTCCATAAGTCATAACTGGCAACACACACTGGTCAAAGACCTTAGTCTTGAGACATTGAGGAATTTTGGACGCAAATATATGCCGCAGCTTCCCAAACGCTGCCCATCCGAGCTGGATTCGACGAGAGATCTCTTTCTCGAAGTTGGACTTACCTAATTGGATTGTCTGTCCTAGGTAGACATAGTGGTCAACAACTTCGAGTGTAATGTTCCCAACATTAACTGGAGCGGATGCAACATGGGCATTGGACATGATTTTCGTCTTATCCATGTTCATCTTCAGACCCACTCTTTGGGAAGCATTGCTGAGATTGTCACTTATCAGTAATAAATCATAGACGCTTGCCGAAGATCGGATCAGATCTGTGTACCCATTATAAGCTACTTCCGTCAACCCTAGTAGCCGCCAGGCAACTATGGCGTCATCGTTGCCGTTGGCGTGTCATTAATGACGTGACGTCACCACCGTGATGCTCACACTAACATAATGGGGCAGATCCAGTGCAGGGGCGGATTTGAACTCATAAGTAGCTAAAGTGTTGGACTTTTTAATATCATACAATGCTCAAATCATACAAATACTCGTACGCTACTTATCTTTGAGAGCGTCTCACACATCGCCCTGTCACTTTAAATGTCAAACGTATGAAAGAGATGCCATGATGTTTGAGACGCTCCCAAAGATAAGTAGCGTACGAGTATTCGGGCAAAAGTCTGACAGATTTACCTACCCAGAAGGCAGTATGAAGTATTTTATTTAGTTGAAAAAAATGCTACGCGTGGCAGTACCCATGACAGTATCATCATCTTTTGAAATTTATTCTTTATTGAAATGATTGAACAACCTGATGGAACATGAAAAATTATCTTAATATAATCATCATTATATAATTCATAGAATAATAATTGAATATCATTAAAAAGTACCTACTCGTATATTTAGTTATTGAGGTTGACTAAGACTTTGAGTTACTTAATTTAGAATACAAAAATTAATAAGATTCATGTTTTGTTTCGTGTCTGGGTGCTATTAACTATTCATGGCTCCCCGCTGTTTTATCTGCGTTTGTAGTTCCCGTAGGAATATAGAGATAAAATATAACCTACCTCACTTAGGCAGAACAGAAAGTAGCTTTCTAATGGTGAAAGAATTTTTAGAATCGATCTAGCAGTTTTTGATTTTATCCATTACAAACACACTAAAATCTAATCTTTCCTCTTTATAATATCACTATAGATTTGTGTGATATCTTGGTTACGACTGCTTCAATACAAAATTAAAGAAAGAAAGAAAAAAGAAAGACATTTATTAACACACCACAAACTAGCTACTAAATGTACGACTACTTGGCATAAATCTGATCAAAAAATCGTACAGCAGTTTTATGGTAAAAGTCCGGCCCTGTGATCATTAGTGTAGTAGCCGCACAATGAACTTTTTGCATCACATTTCTAATAACAGATTCAATTGTTTTCTCGACTCCCTTGCGTCGAACATCTGACGATCTACAATGGACGACAAATCAAGCTTATCAGTTAGATTACGAAAATCAGTCGTATTACGTAAGCGATAAGAGCGTAATTAAGGTCATCATGTTATTATTGATTTCCTGCCTACTTTGTACATTCCAACTTAGATTTTTTTGAAGCGGAAATATTCCTTTTTCCTTATGGGAGAAAAATCCAATGCATCTGTAAAGCCATAACCATACTATACAGGCCTAGGTATCTACATAATATATCACACTTGTAATTCTTCTGGTCAGCTGTTCTGAGCGTATTATGACCGGACCTTTAAGGCGCTACTCGGAAAAAGTATGGACCTTTTGATTTTAAACTATAGGACGGTTACAGTTGTTACAAATCTGGTAATAAGATATATATTTCTTCATACCTTTATCTAGAATCGTATAGTTTCAAAAACACGATTTTATGATTTTGCCTCGACACTTTTTCTTTTCGAAAAGACCTCTAAAATTTACGAAAATTCAAGATTATTCTTAAATGGGGTTACTTACACTATTGGAAATTAGTTTAATTAGTGGACACCAATAATATTTAGGATCGTATTGAAGCATTTTTTTTAAATCGCTGTAGTTTTTTAATACGAAGTGATTTTGTGTTTTATTTGCCTAATCTGCAAAATCGGTCTCGCTCCCGCGCGCGTCGTTTTCTCATTGCTATCTCGCTTCAGCACAATTTTTCCGAGTATCGCTTTAAGTCCAAGTTTGGATTCGGAAGTCATATTCGTGCCCATCTTATGGACCAGTTGAGCACATGGGAATAGTAGTCGCCGTCACCGGACACGGTGTGGAGGACGTGCTTAGGCACTGCGCAAACTTTTGTTTTTTGTTTGGGATACAAGCCACCCAGTGAGTATGAAAACGGCTCTGCCTGCGTAGACGTAGACACTTTTTGTGTCCAGTTAGGCTGAGCGCATATTATAGTCACGACAGTTTTAAGACAGACTTTGCTCATATACACAAGTCTGCCTTGAAACTAAAACGAAACTGTTTTGCCTTCGACATGGCACACATCTAAAACGAAAAACGAGACGTGGCGCACACCATCTGCGGCAATTCTTTTCAATCCTTACTTATATTATATATGCGTCTCTGTCTGTCTGTGTGTTACACAATCACGCCTAAACTACTGAACCGATTTGAATGAATTTTGGTACAGAGATAGTCTAGAGCATGAGAAAGGACATAGGCTACTTTTTATTCCTGAAAAATATCACCTTCCCGCGGGATAACGTCGTGTAGTTCACGCGGGCGAAGCCGCGGGCGGAAGGCTAGTATTAAATAAAACAGACTTAGAGACTAGAAGTCGCTAGACTGTCTTGTAGTTTATGTGCGCGCCCGCATACATACAAAATCGGCCAAGTGCGAGTTGGACTCGCCCATGAAGGGATTGCCTATACCTGGCCAAAATACCACTATCATTTTTCGTCAGCAGGAAATAACTTTGTTTTCCATAGTGTTTGTATGAACGACAAACTTACATTTGCGGTTTTTGAAAATTCAGTACACCCCTGCCTAGACCCGCGGAACCGGCATAGCGCAGTGGAAGCGTATAGACTCCGGACAAAACTTGATTTCAGCCGGGATGTAACTGAACAATATGAACTGCGATACGCAGCGACTTAATGTGAATTAAGGTGATTTTACATACGGGTCTGTGGTGTCGAAAGTCTCCTGGGCAGCGGAAGGAGGGGGGCGCCCCCTCTGATGTGTTCCGTGTTCTTCTGCAGACCTTACCAGTTCGTCACCTTACTCACAAAACCCATACCACACACGGTCCCAAGACACTGGGCATCCCAACAATACACAATAACACACGCGGGGCTTGCTTATTAAGATATATCGTCCCGACAACAGCGCGTGCGATTGGACTAGTTATTTCAAAGCGCCGCGACCGTGCCACTCGTCAAGATGGCGTCAAAATCTTGGTCGTACAAAACGGGATCAAATAGATAATTCAAGATTCAATTAAAACTCGATATGCCAGGCACATTCAAGGCGAGCGTTTTTTAACCAAATCAGCGAAATTAATCCGACATTTTTGTACAAGGAATTCAATCCAGATAAGAAGTGTCAACTTCAAGTGACAGCTAATGTCAATTTGACGTGACATTAGAGATGCGTTCCGAAAAGTCGATCTTTTCCGAACATCCCCCCGCCCCGGACCGTTAAGAACGGTACGTCAATCTACGGGTAATCGGGAGAGCCCACTAACTGCTCTCTTCAAAACCGAATCTCGAACCAAAACCTCAGCAAAACGAGGAACTCCGTCAGTTCCGGGGTAGAGTTTAACAATGCGCCCCCTTCGCCAACATAGGGGCGGCAGGTTAGCATCCTTAATCAACACGAGGTCGCCAGTCTGGGGTGGGGTGGTTTTATCTGTCCACTTCACGCGCTGTTGTAGGATATGCAAATACTCCATCGACCAACGTGCCCAGAAGTTTTGGGACATCTGTTTCAAAAGTTGGTATCGCGACAAACGATGGGATCCTACATCCTGAATCGGATATTCAGGCAACGCCAAAAGGGGCTGTCCGATCAAGAAATGACCTGGGGTCAACGCTTCCAGGTCATTCGGGTCCGAAGACAACGGGCACAAGGGTCGCGAGTTGAGGACGGCCTCAATTTTACAAAATACCGTATCAAGTTCCTCAAACGTGAGAATAGTTTCTCCAATCACGCGACGCAAGTGTGTCTTGGCAGCCTTTACACAAGCTTCAAAAATTCCTCCCCACGTCGGACAAGCTGGAGGGCTAAACTTCCAGATTATCCCACGCCGGGAGAGGGTGGTTCCAATGTCTATTTTATTATCAACAAAAAACTTAACTACTTCCTTAAGATAATTACACGTTCCCTTATAATTAGTACCACAATCGGAACGTATCAATGTCGGCAGTCCTCTACGGGAAACAAATCTGCTCAAGGCGGCGACAAAGGCTTCGGTAGACAATTCCGAGACAATTTCCAAATGGACAGCCTTGGTGGACAAACACACAAACACGCACAAGTACGCCTTATAGGTTTTAGCATTACGCAGTCTCGAAGCCTTTACAGTAAAGGGACCGGCGAAGTCGGTGGCGACTCCGGCAAAAGCTCTACATTCCGTGACGCGATCAGCAGGCAAATCACCCATCTGGGGCTGCATGGTCGCGGCCTTCAATCGATAACAAGGCAGGCAACGGAAAACCACAGTGCGAATGGCTCGACGAGCAGACAAAATCCAAAATTCACGCTGCAAAATGGCCAACAAAGCATTACAGCCAGCATGTTGTGCATTCACATGGCGATCTGTTATTATCAGTTGAGTCAAATGTCCGGCTTTAGGTAACAAAAGGGGGTGACGAGCTCCATACGGCAGGTTCGCATTTCGAAGTCTTCCGCCGACTCGCAAAAGCCCACTCTCGTCCAGGAAGGGATTCAATCGCGATACCGCGCCCTTCAACTTGCGACGGCCTAAACGCAAAATTTCAATCTCGGACTCAAAACTATCAGCTTGTACTCTCCGGACCCAAAACAAGAGCGCGTCCCTACGCTCGTCCGGAGTGAGAACCGACGAATCACGCCTCGCGCGTGGGTTTCTGCAATTGTACACAAAACGTCTGATCTAAGCGGTAACACCAAGCAGCTTCTGTAAGGAGCTGTACCGATCCAACAACAAATCCTTTTCCCCGGCGGGGTTAGTCTCCAGGACGCATGCCCGCATATCAGGAACGGCTACGTTCGACAACGCTGGAGAGGGCGGCCACTCCGACTCAGGCCGCATCAACCACTGTGGGCCCCACCAGAGGGGGTGGTTAATTAGGGTTGGGGCTACACAACCCCGAGACGCACAATCCGCGGGATTCATGGTTCCCGGCACGTGTCTCCAAATCAACTCGATGTCGGAATTACAAATCTGCGACACTCGATTGGCCACAAACACGTCCAAGGTGTGCGCCGGAGCCTTCAACCAACAAAGGACGACCTGACTGTCCGTCCAAGCATAAACCTCTTGTATCTTAATAGATCGACCTAATGTGAGCCATACGTGGTTCAACAAACGCATTAGGAGGGCAGCTCCACACAATTCCAACCTCGGGATCGTATGACGAGTCCGAAGGGGAGCGACTTTGCTTTTCGCTATCACCAGATGCACAGCAACAACTCCGTCAACAGTAACGGTGCGGAGGTACACGGCCGCAGCAAATCCACGTTCGGAGGCATCGGAAAAGCCGTGAAGAGTAACTTTACAATTTTCAGAAGGGAGGAATAGCCTCGGCAAATGCACTTCATTAATCTCGGGGAGGGATGAAACGAAGCTCGACCAATCTCGGAGTAACTCGTCCGAGAGGGGTTCATCCCACGACACACCCGAAGCCCATAACCGTTGCAAGAAACACTTGGCCATAAACAGCACGGGGCAAATCCACCCATTGGGGTCAAAGGTACGTGCGACAGTAGACAATACTAAACGCTTGGTCCAGACTTTCGGTGGTCGTAAATCCACACAATAAGTGAACGTGTCAGAGACCGGTTTGTACTGTACGCCAAGGACGGTCACCACATGGGGATTATCAACATTTTCGAATAGGTGGGGGTCCTGCTGGTGCTCTTCGGGCAAACCTACCAGTACATCAGGCGAGTTGGATATCCATTTCCTCAACTCGTAACCTCCCGACTTCAAAAGGGCGGTGAGTTCGTCTCTCAGGACAATCGCCTCTGAGACAGATGAGGCGCCCGTGCAAATGTCATCCACATAGACGTCACTGGCCAAAATGGCGGAGGCGCGAGGGTATCTCAAGCGCTCCTTCTCGGCCAACTCCAACAAAGAACGAATCGCAACAAACGGGCTCGAAGCCAAACCGTACGTATTCGTATTCAATTCATAAATCAACAAGGGGTCCCTAGGACTCTCTCTCCACAAAATCAATTGGTACCTCCTATCCTCTGGATGGATGACCGTTTGTCTGAACATCATCCGGATGTCAGTCATAAATACAATTTGGTGCCGCCGGAAGTTGGTCAAAATGTCTGAGATCTCCGTGTGCAGCTTGGGACCTACATGCAGACACTGGTTCAAGGACGCTCCAGTAGAGGTGGGAGCCGAACCGTCAAAGACCACCCGAATCTTTCCGGATTTCAAAACGGCGTGGTGCGGCAAAAAGAAGTGCTTAACGGAGCGCCAATCCAAATCGCTCACGGACATGTAAAGATAAAGATAAAAATATTCTTTATTCACTTAGACATAATAAATATGTACTTATGAATCGTCAATATTTTCCTACCACCCATTCAAGACTTTTTTAACTGACAAGAAGAATGGGCGCAAGAAACTTGCCAGCGTTTCTTAGTTAGGTAACGACATTTACAAAAAAAAAAACATATCGTTACTAATACAACAATTGCTTAGTATAAAAATACATCATATTAAACAGTGATTATGTTATGTGTTACATCATGACCATGCATTGCGGTCATTCAAATAATCGTCTACATTATAGTATCCTTTGCTCATCAGCGACTTTTTAATGTAACATTTAAATTTATGCAATGGTAGTTCAATTATATGCTGTGGAACTTTATTAAAAAAGGCTATGCTTTTCCCCAGAAATGAGGCTCTGGATTTTTCTAGCCTAAACTTGGGAACGACAAGTTTATCTTTATTTCTTGTGTTAAAGCGATGAATATCGCTCTGCTTTACAAATGTATTATAATACTTTTTCACATAAATTATATTTTCATAGATGTAATGTCCTGCAACAGTTATAATGTTTATTTCTTTAAATAGATCTCTTAAAGAATCTCTCGATCGGAGGTTGTAAATGGCGCGAATAGCCCTTTTTTGGAGCACGAATATACTTTGGATGTTAGCGGCTGAGCCCCACAACAAAAGGCCGTAGGACATAACACTATGAAAATAACTAAAATAGACTATTCTAGCCGTTTCAATATCGGTTAAGAGCCTTATTTTCTTAACTGCGAATGCAGCCGAACTGAGTCTACTCGCCAAGGCTTCGATATGAGGATCCCATTGTAGTCGCGAGTCTAATATAATACCTAGAAATTTTGTATTGTTAATGAATTCGACCGTATCGCCGTCTAGTCTAATATGAAAATCAACTTGTCTTACATTAGGTAACGAAAATTTTAAACACTTAGTTTTCTTTGAGTTTAATGATAAATTATTACTATTAAACCAATGTGACACTTTTGAAAGAGCACTATTTACTTCGTCAGAACAGTCATCACCTCTATCTACTTTAAAGACTAGAGATGTATCATCGGCAAATAGCACCGTCTCACATAAATTCTTCGCGTAGTAAGGAAGGTCATTTATGTATATTAAAAACAACAGCGGGCCCAATATTGATCCTTGGGGTACGCCCATAGTAATGGGAGCTCCGGTAGACTCAGTTTTATTAATAACTACCTTCTGAGTTCTTTCATACAGATATGAATGCATAAGGCTTACTGACATTTCAGAAACACCATAATGTTTTAACTTCCTTAATAGTGTTTGGTGATCAACACAATCGAATGCCTTGGAAAGGTCACAAAAAATAGCGATTACATCCTGCTTGTCCTCCCAGGCATCAAGTACATGTTTTAGAAATGCAATCCCAGCATCAGTGGTACTTTTACCTTTTGAAAAACCAAACTGTTTCTCATGCAGTATACTATTTAATTTAAAATATTCTAAAAGTTGAGCATAAATTAATTTCTCAAATATTTTACTTATTGCTGGTAGTATGGATATAGGTCTAAAATTTGCTGGGTCACTTTTGTCACCAGCTTTAAACAGAGGAATAATTTTACTATTCTTCATTAAATTAGGAAAGACCCCTTCACTTATACATTGGTTAAAAATTATTGCTAATGATGGAGCTATCACATCAATTATTGATTTGATGATACTTGTAGATATGCCCCAGAGATCTTCTGTTTTCTTAATATTTATTGCTTTGAATGCTTTAATAATATCTTCGGTAGTGACATAGCTAAAACTAAATGTTTCCTGGCACTTGTTCACACTAGATTCCATAAGAGAGACAGCGGTGTTGGGGCAAGAATTAAGTCTGCTAGTAGTTTCTAACGGTATTCGAGCAAAGAAACCTTCAAAAGCACTAGCCACTTCAATATCCGATTCAAAAGTCTGATCACTAATTTTTAAGTTAAATGAATTAATTTTGCTTTTTGTTTTGCCAGTTTCTTGGTTTATAATACTCCAGGTAGCTTTTATTTTATTTTCAGATGATTTAATTTTATTTGAAATATACCTAGATTTTGCCAAAGCACATACTTTCCTAAATGTTTTTGAATATTTCTTGACATATTCAATGAAGCTAGGATCACAGGAGGTCGTTTTTTGTGCATAGAGTTCAAATAACTTTCTTCTACTATTATAAATACCAGGTGTGGCCCAGTCACTGAACTTCTTACGATCATTACACTTTATAACTTTTTGTTTAAAATTGTTACTAAATTCTTTTTCAACAATATCAAATAATGATTGATAAGAGTTATTAGCGTCAGCAGAAGCTGGCAAACATTGAACTTTATCTTGTACATTATTTCTAAATTTATTAATACCACGTTTCGGTATTGGCCTGCAAATTACTTCGCGTTTAGGAGTAACATTATAGTGCTCAAAAGAAGCTAGTTGTCCACTGTGGTCGGATTTAATAATATTAATTACCGATTTCTCAATTAAGTTACAGTTGGAAAAGATGTTATCTAAGCAAGTGGCCGATGTTGGCGTAATTCGCGTCGGTTCATTAAAAGTGTGAAGCAAATTAAATGATTTAAAAAGATTAAGGAATTTACCGGAGAGTTGTGCTAATTTAATATCTAAGATGTCTATATTAAAATCTCCACAAACTACAATTTTTTTATTCTTACGACAGCATATTTTCAAAACATCCTCCATAGTGGACTCAAAGACTGTGTAATTTGCTCCAGGGGGGCTATATACACAGATTATAATCATTTGTTCAAGTTCCACGCATGATATCTCACAAATTCGTTCAACAGAGAGGGATACTATATCCTTTCGCTCTTTATATTGTGTGTTATTAGGTAAAATTATTAAAGAACCCCCCCTTATTGTAGTTTTTCTATTAAATGAACTTACAACACTATAATTATCCAAATTTAACAATAATTCATATTCTTTTAACCAATGTTCAGTAACACATAACACATCAATATTTTCACAATTTAAAAATAAACTTATTTCTAGGTCTTTGCCAGCAGAAAAGCCTTGGATATTCTGGTGTACTATTTTTAAACATTTAGGCCTTCCTCTTGTCAATACTGGGCTAGAGTATGCCTCCGTTGTCTCTAATGGTAATTTAAATTAACCATGTCAGTATTTGGATTCAAAAGAATCGAATTATTTGGAACAGATTCCAAAGTTACATTAGAAGTATCAAAGTTAAACTGCTCAATAGAAGCAGAGGTTATACTAGCCAAGTTGTTGGCTAATTGTTTAAAATGCTGCCCTAACTCCTCATACTCCCGCATGAATTCAACATACTTCTGGCGGAAGACCGGATCCTTGCTCATGCGACGCTCCATCGCCACTAGCCTACGTTCCGCTAGCGGTCGGGATTCGCCCAGAGGAGGTCGGCCGGCACGAAAGGGGAGACGGGTGATCAAACGACCAGAGCGGAGGCGACCAGTGTTATTCTGGTAATACAACTCGCATTCATCCGCTACTGGGTCGACCCGCGGGGCTGGTGGAGGTTCCTCAACCTCCCAAAACTTCTGCACCACTTCGGAGAGAGACACATTAAAAACAAGACCGCGATCCTCATCAAGGGAATCCAAAACGCGGCGAGCAGGGCCCATCACAACTGTACCGAGTGTCGTCTGCAGAGCTACCAAGCCATCTGGCTGCAAAACTCGCTTCCCCGTCAACAAAACTCGCCCCAGGACATCGGCTCCAAGGAGAGCATCAATCGGGCCTGGGCGGAAGAAATTTGGATCGGCGAGTGGGGAATCAGACACCAAAGACAACATACTCGGTCCCAAGTCAACTGAAGGTTGACGGCCAACAACTGTGTCCAACACAATCGCCGAGGTCTTAATGCCTGGCGTGGACTTATTACGTGATGTAAATGTGAAGTCAACATGCCCTAACAACCCGGGGACTTTCACATCGCCAACACCTCTCACGCCTTCCGTGTGGGGGTGCACCTTGAGGCCCAACCGCCTAACTAACCAAGATGACACAACACACCCCTGAGCACCGGAATCCAACAAGGCGCGAACTTCCACAAGGTCGCCATTCAATCCCCTGACAAGCACAGAGGCCGTGGGCAACAAAACGGTCTCTGGAGGGGTGGCTACAATCGACCGTAAACACGTTGATTGCTAGTATGTGGGGTCCCCAGACGTCCCCCCATGGTAAGGGGGTCGCTCATAGCGATCCAGTGGGTCCCAATCTCCCACATACTGCCTACGTCCAATTCGCCCGGTATCAGGCGGGTTATATCTCCCGGCCCCTTGAAGACGGGGCGGGCGCCGCTCCAAACGCGGGTATTCGGCGAGCGGCGGCGAGAATCGGTGCCTAGCACCCACCGTGTACGTCGCCCCATAGTCGCGGGGGCACGGTGACCGATTTTCAGAAGGGGGGTCCCGGGGACCCCCGGCTGTGCGAGGCTCAACACGTTGCGGGGGGCTTCTACGACCTCCAGCAACGCTCGCAAAATCGAACCCCCTAGTTGGGGACCGATTTCCCATGGGGGGGTCCGTGGGACCCCCGCCCGTGCGAGGCTCAAAACGTCGCGGGGGGCCTCTACGACCTCCGGCAACGCTCGCATAACTCATCCCCATCCTTGGGGATCGGTTTCCCATGGGGGGGTCCCTGGGACCCCCGCCCGTTTGAGGCTCCAAACGTGGCGGAGAGCGTCTGGGGCCACTCTGGTGGCCACTAGAACTGCTGCGGGATGCAAACACCGCGGGGGGTCCGAGACCCCCACCCATACGAGGTGATCCTGCAGCGACGCGCTGCGGCGCTCCGCCGCCCTCTGGGCTGTTCATGCAGAGGAGGGGATGGTGGTTGCCTTTACAAAAGCGGCATGGGTGCGCTTGGGTACATTCGCGCTGCATGTGCAGGCCCAAGCACGAGTAGCACCATGTCCGTTGTCGCGCGATCGCTCGACGGCCTTGGACGCGCTGGTCGAGGAACTTATCACAACGGGTCGTGCTGTGACCCGGTTCCCGACAGTACAAGCAGCGGGCGGTCTCCTGGACGGCGGCATAGCGGCCGGGCGCGCGAGGGGCCATACGCCCCCTACGGGGGGGTCCGGTGGGGGACCTACTCTGTGGCACAGGTCGTTCGGGTCCCATAGGACCGGCCAGAGAGGAATTATCTGCCAGTCTACTCTCTCCTTCCAGGAACGTCAAGAGGTCCGAGAAGGGTGGCAGATAAGTCGCACTATCCCCACCATACTGCTGCTCAAAACGGACCTTAACAGAGTCCGGCAACTTTCCCAGGACAATGTGCAGTAACAAAAACGACCACTGCTCCACTGGGAGTTTTAAGTTTTTGAATGCGTTGTAGGCAACCAACAGCGGATTCAACAAAGCCACTCTCAAGTGCATCACGCTGGCAACGCGGGGTAAATTCAAAATGGCGGCAACATGGTTGTCCGCCAGACGTCGTACGTTCTGGTACCGACGGGCAATCAAATCCCTAGCAATAGGGTAGTTTTCATCCGAGGGGGCCAAATGTTGAACCGATTCAAGGGCCTCCCCTTCCAACACGGATAACAAGTAAGCCAACTTCTGGCCCTGGGTCAAATCATCCCGGGCATGTACGAGACTATCAAAAATATTAATAAAGCCCTCCCAGTCCTCTAGACGACCAGCAAAACGCCTTAAATCTAAGGGGGCCAATCTAGCAAATAGAGGGGGCATACTCTTAGATGTGACCGGGGACGGGCTCGGTTCATTCTCTCTTGCCACTTGCAAAGGTCGAGCCACCTGGGTAATTCTGTCCGCAAAATCATAACACTGGTCCACATCCAAACCGACTTCTTGTCGCATTTCCACATCGGCCTCAACAGTCTTTTCCAAAAATAAGGCATACTGTTCATCAACAACAGCCAAACGTATGGGCAGATCTACGTATCTGTTCAACAAGGCCTCCGTCCTATCCGGTCGATCCAACAATGCAACCGCAGAAGCTAACCACCGTAACTCAGAACGTATTTTGGCTTTAGCAGAGGAGGCCGTCATTGTAACGTCACAAATTTATCAACAAAAACAACAAATTCAAAATATTCACTATAACACAAAATCTCCAATATTTGGAGGTTATGAATAACCACAAAATTCCAATATTACAACAACAAAGTATTTATAATGACCCAAACTCTTAAATATTTGGAGGTTATCAGAAAACAACAAAACTCAAGTAAATAATTATAACTCTAACTCTCAAGAGGTTATAACTTAGACACAAACTAACTTTGACTTTATAAGTCAAAAGTTATTCAGTTCAAACAAATCACTGACTATTGAAATTCACTTGGATATCAACATACAACAAGTTAATTTTAATTATTTCAAAGCACAAGTTTCAATAAGTTTCAATGTGTAAATAATGTCTTAAATCATTTAAGTTTCACTAAGTATTGAGTGCAAACTTATTAAGTACCCAAGCCCTTTTAGTACAACTTTTTATTAGCTATTATTTAGCAACAACTTGTCAATATTCACAACTCAAATTTGCTAACAAAACTAAATAATAATTATTATGAACAAAGAAAGGCATCTGTTTACATTTTGGAACTTCAATACATGACAGTTAATTACAAGACATGGAACCAATAACAAAAGGAATGCCCTTTACTTTTCAAATGCAAGTTAATTACCATTTACAAATACAAATTAATCCAGTCCGGACCAGATGGTCATCAAAACGGCACTGATTAATAGACAAAGTTTTGGCGTGGGCCTCTCAGGCCTTCTAACTACGCTCTGCTACCAAGCAATGTTCAGTACACCCCTGCCTAGACCCGCGGAACCGGCATAGCGCAGTGGAAGCGTATCACTAGTATAGACTCCGGACAAAACTTGATTTCAGCCGGGATGTAACTGAACAATATGAACTGCGATACGCAGCGACTTAATGTGAATTAAGGTGATTTTACATACGGGTCTGTGGTGTCGAAAGTCTCCTGGGCAGCGGAAGGAGGGGGGCGCCCCCTCTGATGTGTTCCGTGTTCTTCTGCAGACCTTACCAGTTCGTCACCTTACTCACAAAACCCATACCACACACGGTCCCAAGACACTGGGCATCCCAACAATACACAATAACACACGCGGGGCTTGCTTATTAAGATATATCGTCCCGACAACAGCGCGTGCGATTGGACTAGTTATTTCAAAGCGCCGCGACCGTGCCACTCGTCAAGATGGCGTCAAAATCTTGGTCGTACAAGACGGGATCAAATAGATAATTCAAGATTCAATTAAAACTCGATATGCCAGGCACATTCAAGGCGAGCGTTTTTTAACCAAATCAGCGAAATTAATCCGACATTTTTGTACAAGGAATTCAATCCAGATAAGAAGTGTCAACTTCAAGTGACAGCTAATGTCAATTTGACGTGACATTAGAGATGCGTTCAGAAATGTCGATCTTTTCCGAACAGTGTTATATCTCAAAAAATGCTTTCTATATCTCGTTGAAACTAAATTTTGTTAAAAAAAATATAAAATCTACAGCATATATTTTTTCTAGATGTTTCACTCTCTTATATCATAAGTTAGAGGGGAGGGACACACATTTTACGACTTTGGAAGCGTATCTTTCAGAAAATGGACTTAGATACTAAATTATAAAAGAAACATAAATATATTTTTTTTAAATAAGTACCTATCTAAAGACACACCAGACGAATATATTTTATGAAAATATTTTTTTTCAGTTTCAGTTCCATGTATGGAGAGCCCCCTTTAATTTTTTTATTATTTTTGTTTTTGTTACAAAATCCCAAAGCGGTTCACAAAATATATATACCTACTAAGTTTCAAGTATGTAGTCTTAATAGTTTTGGAATAAAATGGCTGTGACATACGGACGGACGGACGGACGGACGGACAGGCAGACAGACAGACAGAATCTATAATAAGGGTTCCGTTTTTGCCACCCTAAAAACACCCTTGGAACCCTAAAAAGAAAGCCGACAATCGTTAGTCAAACTTGTCGCAGTTCAGTTTTTGTAGTTATTATTAGACAATAGGGTGTTTTACTGTTGTTGAAATGTAGATATTGAATGATGACGTTAAAAAATATTGCAATTAAGAATACCAAATGTGAAAAAATAATTTGAATCTGTTTTATAATAAAAGAATTATAGTCTGTTTGATTTTGACTATAGCTGTCTCTTTCTAAAACGAAATCTTCTATGGCGTGACTAAGACGCTACTAACCCACTGACGTCACTAAGATAGCGTCCTGTCCTTGTCTAATTATAAAGTTTGAAGTCCTTTAACTTTGAAAATATTCAAGATAATTCAAAATGAAAACTTGTTTTGTGTAGCTAATATTTCGAAAAACATTTTAAAGAAATAAAAAAAAAAATCAGTAAAATACCGTATTGAGACGTTTTGTTTGAAGTTTGCGCGTCTTCATTTTTTTTTTTTTTTTTTTTTTTTTTTTTTATACACAACGGGGTAGCACTTAGCCTTCATCACACCTGATGTTAAGTGGTGATAAGGCTGAAGATGGAAGCGCACTACTCCCGGAATCCTCAATCACTGAGGAACTGGCTATCTTATCTCTAACTGTCGTGACTATAATATGCGCTCAGCCTTACTACCACTGATTTCATATTCACGTAGCTTAATGTCCCTCACAAGGCACAAAAGTGTCTACGCTTGCGTAGTGTCTTAGACAAAGACGCTTCCCGAGACGTTTGTAAGTTTAGATCTTAAATTAAGCAACTGTTTCTATCGGAGCTGGTTGTGAGATGGGTCGATTTTTTCTTAATACTTCATTTTCCATTTTCAACTGTTTCTAGTTCAGTTTTTATTAATACACAGAATGAATAACTCAAAAGAGAAAAATTTATATGTAAAATACATCAACATATCACCAAAACGAAACCAAGACGGGTCGCCAGTTAAGGCGATACTCGGAAAAATTATGCTAAAGCGAGATAGCAATGAGAAAACGAGGCGCGCGGGAGCGAGACCGATTTTGCCAATTACGCAAAAAAAAAACACAAAATCACTTCGTATTCAAAAACTATAGCAATTTTAAAAAAATGCTTCTAAACGATCCTAAATATTATTGGTGTCCACTAATTAAACCAATTTTCAATAGTATATGTATCCCCATTTAAGTATAATCTTGATATTTCTTATTTTTTAGAGGTATTTAAGAAAAAAAAAAGTGTCGAGCCAAAATCATAAAATCGTGTTTCTGAAACTATACGATTGTAGATAAAGGTATGAAGAAATATATGTATATCTTATAACCAGATTTATAACAACTCTAACCGTCCCATACTTTTTCCGAGTAGCGCCTTAAAATTAAAACAACATTATTACGATTTAAAATTTGGCTGAGGCTTTTGCTTAGAAAAATATTAGGTATTATTTCAACGCACTTCAACGTGGTTTGCTAATTCAATTAATGTTAATAGTTGAACTACATTTTAAACTAGAAGTGCTGATGACTGTACTTGTAATTTGCCTTCAATTTAAACTAAATTTAGCAGTAATATGTTTTGACAAAAGAATGATATACTTAACCCATTAGCACTTTTGATTTCTATCAGCACAAAATAAAACAATTTTGCCCAAAATTTACTTCAAAGTCGTCAAGGCTATACCAAATTGTTCTATTACACATTAAATATAAGTGTCTAGACAGAGCGGATGTAGGAATCTTTTGTCATTATAATTAATGACTAGCTATTTCTCGCGGCTCTTCCCGCGTGGTACCTACCCGTTCCACTGCTTTTGGAATATAGGAATAAAATCACCTTTATTTTCCGTTTCACCAACACGTGTAACAAGCAATTTAATGTAATCGATTTAGATATAAATAATTTGTATCTTTACACTTTGAAGCTAAATTTAGTTAAAATGCTTTTGTCGTAGCATTGTAACGTCTACACAACAATTTTACTTTTAATGATTACGTCTGTTCCAAGTTTAAGAACAATAATAATAATAAAACACTTTATTGCAAAAAGAAAACACATAACAAAAAGAAGACACTACAAAAGAAGTACACAAAAGGCGGCCTTATTGCTACGGAGCAATTTTTTCCAGGCAACCTTGAGTGGAAAAATAATAATCGTCTGAGGACATAAAGGGGAAGGGGGAGTGGATGCAATTTGAAGAACATTATAATATATTATATAGATATAATTAAAAAGAAATAGGAATAAAGTAAAGAAAATTTAATGATATTAGAAGTAAGAGAGGAAATAAGATAGGTATTAAGAATAAGACAGGAAATGCGTTCGGACTTGATCACTAAAAGATTTAAGAGATGGAGCCTTCCTGATACCTTCTGGAAGAGCATTCCATAGTCGAACAGCATGCATAGAGAAAGAATAGGAGAGGAAATCTTTGGAATGGGGTGGAAAAACAAGAGTAAGATTTGAGGAGGAGCGTAAGGTACATTGGGTGGAGGAGGTGTGATATCGGAAACATTCTTTAAGGTAGTGAGGAGTGGTTGGGTGGAAGAGGATGGAATAGAGAAGCGTAAGAGCATGTAAGTCCCTGCGCCGGCGAATTGGAAGCCAATTTATCTTTGAGCGGAAGTGCGACACGTGGTCAAATTTACAGAGATTAAAGATGAAACGGATACACATATTCTGCAGACGCTCCAGTTTGTTGAGCAAAACCTCCGAAAGAACAATATAGTATATCCTATACTTCTGTTCTTTATCGGCACTTTTAGATTATTTCTAACATAGATCTACATTGTCGACTGTATGCAATGTATGTACATACGACTGTTTGTTGCCAGAATAAATGAAAAAAAAATGTAGCTTATGTCTTCCTACTAATATTATAAATGTGAAAGTTTGGATGTTTGTATGTTTGGATGTTTGTTACTCAATCACGCCATAACGGCTGAACGGATTTGGCTGAAATTTGGAACACAGATACTTTGTAGCCTGGAGAGGAACATAGGCTACTTTTTATCTCGGAAAAAATCACATTCCCGCGGGATAACGTCATGTAGTTCACGCGGGCGAAGCCGCGGGCGGAAAGCTAGTTCAGAAATAATTTAGCTTTCTTCTGGCGAACGAATGTTGGGTTATCTGTTTCAATAAATAAAATTTTACATCTTTGTTATATACCTACTTAAGACTGCATCGAGCTTTTAACGCGGGCAACGATTAGGTATTAGCGCAGCGTTCCACCTGTGTGTGCGTCATCACGCACACACTAATGCCGCCTCGCTCGCTCGATCGGTACGGTGTCGGTGGTAAAAGTTAGTAACTCATTATTCTGTAATAATTAATCTCAACTAGGTACTCCTAGAAACCTATGGATGGAATGAATTCATACTAATATTATAAATGTGAAAGTGTGTTTGTTTGTTTATTTGTTTGTTTGTTTGTTTGTCCTTCTTTCACGTCAAAACGGATCGACGTGATATTTGGTACGGGGATAGTTTGGGAACTTGAGATTAGCATAGACTACTTATTATTCCGGAAAATTAAGTAAAAATGGTAATTTTGTATGAAAAATTGTTTGGCTGTCGTACCTTCGATACAAAACTGTCAGGGATTTTTGTTCGCCGACATAACCTAAAAGTTTAAACTTTTGCTGCGAATGCAACGTAAAAGAAGATTGTTCTGCCCATGAAGCTCCTCCTGCCCCCTCGCTAGATCTTAACGAATGAAATAACCGTCGTAATGCATTGAGTTCGTGGCAAAAGTTACCACTTTAAAGTTAGACCGGTGGACAAAAGTGCCGATATTTTATTCAAAGGGGTTGATGCCACTCAGCCAATAGCTTGGCCCAGTTTCTATTTCCAATTGATCAAATTAATTTGTCAGGTGCCCATGCCTGGTACATTTGATCCAAGTTCCAAGTCTTCCAATTTCTTTGATCAAATGCACATTGGACAAAGATATTTGATGAGTAGACTACCGTAGTCTCTGACGCTGACGTCCGACGCTGACGCTCGCTATGAAATACATAGAAACCAGTAGTGGCGCGGGCGTCATGTCACGTGCAGTCACTACGCCCAGTTTGAATGTTTGTTGTGTAAGCGACTTCATCCACGCAAACGAAGTCGCGGGCAGAATAGCTTATATTACTCAGGGTTAATGTAGCATTCTAATGGTGAAATATTTTTTTATTTCGGTTCAGTAATTTTTGAGTTTATTTGTTACTTACATAGGAAAAAACTAGTTTAAAAATTAAAAACAGACTGCCAAAATCGAACTAAAAAGTACAAAAATTAAACCGCCTTCAAAACAAAAAACTACAAACAAAAACTCACTTTCCAAAACTTGTAAAAATGAAAAATAAATTAAATCATTTAATTTGTAGGACGAAAATGCGCGCGCGACTTTTTCTAACTAATCTTGAAACTTTCTGATCTGTTTGAAGTCGGTGTCAAGCCTCATACCTAATTTATTTGATAGGTTACAACTCACATCACTCGCATTATTATTGAGTATATTGTTTTACAAAGTATTTTTCTTGTTACTTTCGGCTTGACACCGACTTCAAAGAGATCAGAAAGTTCCAAGATTAGTTAGAAAAAGTCGGGCAGTTTCATCCTATAAATTGAATGATTTAATTTATTTTTCATTTTTACGTGTTTTGGGAAGTGAGTTTTTGTTTGCAGTTTTTTGTTTTGAAGGACGTTTAATTTTTTTGAAAAAAACTGTTTTTTTTTTCATTTTCAGTGTAAGAAATTTACCTTGAAACCACATAATGAGCAAGTGTACCGTAAAGTGCAACGATAAAACTGTTGTCACATGGTGGTCCATATCTAAATTAGAACACCAAGACAAGCTCCGCCTTCCAAATATTAACTGTTATGCAGTTTAAACTTCCACTAGCTTCCACCATCAGCTTACCTGAATTACTTGAAAGAATACAACTAAAGGTATATTCGTGCATGTGGTACTTAAAAAACATGCTCTTAATCCTAAGCGTTAAGGAGTTTTACCTTCCATCATCAGCTAACCTAAATAACCTGAAATATTACAACAACAAATCTTTACTTATAGGAAAAATGTGATAGTAAAAGACCACGAGCCCTATAAGTAGCTTTCAGGCGGGATTCGAACCCGCGCCTTCGGGAATCCGGCCCGATGCTCTGACCAACTAAGCTACCGAAAGGCTTACACGACTCGTCGAATTTTGCTATCACTTGTTACGCTGTACGCCAGCGTTGCTTCATCAATGTGAGGAAACCCTCGCATCCGAAAAAAACATTTTTACAAATGTTTATATTTGACCGAAGATATTAAAGCGTAAAGCAAGAACTACCAGACGAAAACGACGTGTTTTTTCAGGATTCTGAAGAAACTTCTGAACTGACTACTGTAAATTTTTCATGGGACCAAATTGAAACTTTGGCCTATCAGATTAAAAAGGAATTATCAGAATCGGTTCACTATTGGCGGAGCTATCGTGGAACATACATACATAGTCTCATTGCAGTCGGGGGACCTTTTAAATATTAGAATTCCACAGCATGGTACCCCGACTGTAATGAGAGCTTGTTTTTTTTTTACTTTGAGGTTTTTGTATTATGAATTTTTATTATATTACTTTTAGTGATTATGCATACAAATTATATATTTTTGAAATGTACTCGTCAAAGCTTTTCATTTGATACCCATATTGCTATAATAAGGAAAAAACTACATTTTTTTATGGTGCCACACCACACGTCCACCATTTTGAGTATTTAAAAAATCTTTAGCCATTAAAATCCAGTTGAGGCATTCAAAAGTTATGGTGAAAAGAAACTCGCATACATACACACAAACATACATACATTAACCCTAAACACATTACACTCCTTGAGCAGTCAGAATAAATCAAAACCAAAATTAAGTAAAAAAAAAATATTACAAATTTATACCTACGATGTTTTGCTGCGTGTAACACAGAATACGTACACGATAGGCAACGAAGTCTTTCTAGGTCAAGTCGCTCCGCATCGAAACGTCGCCTCTCTCTGAGCTCTCGTGGGCGACTAAATATTTCTTGTGTTGCTCGCTTGTTATATCCAACGTCTCGAGTCCATAGTAATTTTGTATGGCGGATTTAAGAAGCGTTTTAAAAAAATCATAATTAAATAACCAAAGCATATTATAAAATAAAGCAATTGATAAGTTGTAGTTAATACTTTTGAGATTTGTTTGAGTAGGCTTTTGAATCTAATATATCGATTTTTTTATTAAATTTTACCTAAACGCCGACACACGTTTTCTCATATTTTGTGCAACTTTACGTAGTTGTATCTTTTATACTGTAAATGATTTTAGATTATTAATAGAGATACATTGTAAAGACACCCTTTATGATAGTAATTACAAATATTTTAATTATTTTTGAAACTAATTGTGAACTCCAGCGATTTAACGGTGACTGCCGTTTTAGCTGATTTTGATCGACCGGCCCTTAATAATTTTAGATAATTAGTTCATAAATGCGTGCCTTTTAAAAACACAAAATTAATATAAGTATATTTTCGTTATTCCTGTTTTACTTTGTATTGTGGACAGGATAGGAATAACACGCCATAAAATAATATGGTTAATTTGAGTATTAGTCGATGTAACTTAGCTTTCCACAAAAAAAAATAACAGAAATAAAGCTTGTATCAGTTTTTAAATAATCTCAAATCAAGCCTAATTATGTGGAATGGTTAAATATCTATAAACTTTAAAGTTCATATATTGTCTACTAATTTGTTTTATCGCTATCTAACTTTGAGTTTTCCTACCACTATGGAGATATGTGGTTAAAGAAAAATTTATTCTCACAAAAGAGAATAATGTCACCTACAGGAGAACAATGATAAAACATTCCGTCGTCTATTATCTTATGATATCCTTAGATAAATTGATAATTTATTGAATCGGACATGGAAGTGGTTGATAATCCAGAAATTCCCCGTATACAGAGTTATACACTTAAGAATATACATCACGGTTAATATGACAAAAGAGGAAGAATATTTCAAATAACAGACACGTAAGAACACTCTCGCAGCACGGAGATATCGGGTATGAAGTTAATTTGACATGTGATGCAGATCCTTGGGAAGATCGGGGTGTAAATCCAACTCACTCAGTTACTTTTAGAATATTCGAAATAATATCGGCATCCTACTACAAATATTATAAATGTGAATGTTTAGATGTTTGGATGTTTGTATGTTTGTTACTCAATCACGCCAAAACGACTGAACGGATTTGGCTGAAATTTGGGACACAGATACTATGTAGCCTGGAGGGGAACATAGGCTACTTTTTATACCGAAAAATGTCACATTCCCGCGGGATAACGCCGTGAAGTCCACACGGGCGAAGCCGCGGGCGGAAAGCTAGTAAGTACATAAATACCTACGTGAATTTAATCCCATCAAATACATTTTTGAAAATTTTTAAACTCTGGCAATAGATAAGAACTAGAATATAATAATCAATTTATGCATGTACAAATTTTAGCATTTAATTAAACTAATATTATAAAGACGAAAAATTTGATGTTTTGTTTGTTTGTTTGTATTGAATAAACTCAAAAACGATTAAAAAATGTTTCACCAGTAGAAAGCTATATTATTCTCGAGTCACATCAGCTATAAATTATCCAGATATTCCCACGGAAACGAGAACCGCATAGGTAAAACCCTTCGATCATATAAACCCTAGATACAGCGTAAACGCACATAAAGTGAAGCCGCCAACGAATGCTTCGAAAGGGAGCATAAGATCGCTTTCAGTACCCCTAGTGTAAGTTTTTATGTCAAGCAAACGCAAACTATCGCGATTCCGTATTTATGTCAATTTGTATGAAAACTGTATCAGCGCGCTACTCGCCGCTAGAGGCGTAGTAGTCATTTGACCGCCCGGCGAAACGATGCCTAAATGTGCAGAGAAGATGCGCTAAAACAATTCGAAAAAAGAAAAAAATAAATAAATGTAATATCATAAATTTTCAGTCAGTATTGAACGTAAGTATAATAAAATTGCACAATTAATTTAAAGTCAAACATGTACTGAAACTATTTCATATTTCATAATTTCATTGTTATACTAAAATATTGCAATATTCCTTGCCGCGCAACCGTTTCTTCTATTTGCGTTAGTAAGACAGAGATGCAGACATGACGAAATACGATTCGCTGTTCTAGCGTCGGCCGACCATTTGAGCTTTCCATGTAATAAGATCGTAAGTACTACCATGCCGACCGAATTTAAATCCAATTACTGTTGCATAAGGTCGAATATCAAATGTGTGTGACGGCAGTATTCGGAATCGAAATATCTATAACTATAACTACTAATGACAGCGCTGTTGGAATCACTTTTTCAAGCGCATTTAGTATGAAATTGTGTATCTAGGGTTTATAATATGATCGAAGGTAAGACCGTGGGAAGTCACTAGTATGTCTTTTAACGGTTTTTTTTATCGATGAAAACATGAGTAGATTGTGTAATGATACTCAGTTACATAACAAAAATCTGTCGGTCAAACTGGTATCTAAGATCTTGTCTGTCGGTCAAACTGATATCTAAGATTTTGATAATGACAAAACTAATCTTATCATGGAAAATCTAAGTGATATAAATTTTGAAGTGGTTACAATACATGTCATGCTTTACAATGTCATTTATGTGATAAAATAATAACTCAGCAGTATAGGCATCCATTTATTTATGCTTCATTCGTACAATCACTGGTTAACGTCCTTTCGACTCGACAACGCGAACACAATTGACGGTCCGCCTACGGGCAGATTCCCACCATTTTTTTGTCTAACCCCGTTCAAACACAGTGGCGCCATGGCGGCGATTTCTCTCAATTTCAAGTTAAAAGTGTTGCCAGTGATAATTACAATTTGTACTACAATAATGTTAATTATTTTTATCATTACTTTTTTGAAATACAACATTTATGTAGATAAAAATGTCTCTAGCAAAAACTTTATAAGACTAGCGGCCGCCCGTGGTTTCACCCGCGTGGTTCCCGTTCCCGTAGGAATATCAGGATAAAAAGTATTCTAAGTTATTCCTTATTACATCAGCTACGTGCCAGTGAAAGTCCCGTCAAAATCGGTCCAGCCGTTTCAGAGATTAGCCGGAACAAACAGACAGACAGACAGACAGACAGACCGACAGACAGACAGACAAAAATTTTGGTATATGTACCGTATACATAATCATAATGCATATAGTAAAAAGCGGTTATTTTAATATTACAAACAGACACTCCAATTTTATTTATTTGTATAGAAGAGTAGCCATTGCGTTATTTTTGAGTCTTATTTTTATTATGTTTATTTTATTGAATTTATTAAATAATGTTATGACAACACACGCAGTAATTACTTACACTATTTTGATTTTATTTTATTTATCAAGTTATCGTTTTACATTCCAGGTTACATAGATAAACATTAATAACCTAATTACACCACTATTCCGAACCATAAATGCGTTAATATCCTGTTTATAGCCTTATTTTGTTTACACTTAGACATAACGAATAAAACCGCTATCAATCCATAAGTACATTAATAATGTTGCATCATGAAATAATACAGTATTTTTACCGACTTCAACAAAAAAGATTGGAAGTACTCAATTTGACCCGTATTTTTTTATTAATTCTTTGTTTGATGTAAGTATACCGATTACTCTGGCGTTGGTGATCCGATTTTAATATTTTTTTTTGTTTTACCCATTTCAACAACAAAGAAGGGAGGTATTCAAATTCAACCCGTATTTTTGTTCGATTGGATATACTATCAATATGGTTCAACATATAAGTAACATTGAGATCTGATGACAATCTTCGGAGAAATGGGGCCAATGTCATGGGAGTGATGAATTATTAGAAGAAACAATAACAATAATATCATCCATGTAGGTAGACGTTAGCTTTTTGTTCGAGCAAGGCACCCATCTTTTCTCTACTGCTCCTCAGACGCCAGGTCAGAAGGTTCCGTCCTTTGAATATCTAAATTTCTCATTCATTCCAGTTCTCTCGTGTATTTCCTCTCGCACTTCCATGCCCCATACGGGTTCTTTCTTTTATCCATCCACATACACACATTAACGGGTGGGAGGCACCCATCTTTGAAACAATCTTGTGCATTTATAATTATAATAATGGTTGAAATGAATGGTTTTAGGCTACATTTCATGAGTGTAGCGGAGGGACAACAAAAACCACGTAAATAAAGCCACACGCGGAAACCAGTAGTTAATATCATAGTATAATGGCTGGTATACAATATGGGCTACACTTCAAAGACCTCCGATGGCGCTGTGGGTTATCGCCGCGTTTTGCAATAGTTGCAGTTAAGCAACCTTGTCATAGGATGGATGAAAAACATACTATCTCGAGCTCCTTAAGGCTTCGGAAAGCAGGTGAAGACGTTAGTCCCAGCTGCATCTGTAATTTTTCTGTTCTGATATTACGCACTTCAAAGGTCGGCAACCCTCATTCTTGGCAGGTTTTTCGCAAACAACCCTATATCATCGTATCATCGTGTTTGCAATGATATAACGATTAATGTAGTATAGGAATTATTCATTAAACAGATGGGTACAAATCACAAATTTTTCGAGACCTTTTAATCGCTGCCAACCCTATGTTCTGACAGGAAAAACAATGCTAACCCTACGTTAATTTGTTCTATGGGATTCATACTATCGATTGGTATAGGAGTGCACAATTTTCATAAAAAATTACGTTTTGAATCGTTGATTAAGGATATAGCATACGTAAAAAAAATATCGTCGATGGCCGTTGCTTACACAAGCGAGGGGGTGCTGGGAGCGGTAAGACTCCGGCCGCGGCACTCTTGTAGACTGAGAAATACGTGCAGACGCGGCATGCAGCGCGGCATTCTATTTCCATCAAAAATATCACCTATGTGCGCTTTTTCAAAGGACATAATAATTTATGTAGAATACAAGAAGAATTATTATGAATTTTTATTGTAAACGTCGGTTTATAGGAAGAATAGATCTTAGATATTATTCGTATGTAGTGAAAAAAGCTTTTTTTTTAATAAAGATCAAAGTCACTTCAAACGATTCTTCAAAATGCAGAACACAGTAGCAGCTATTTATATTTATTTTCTAGGATATATTATCGAAATGATCTTCGCAGGCGAAACTACAACATTTGATTTGCTACAAATTACACCGAAAAAAAAATTTATAAAGTGCTGCAACCAGTAGGTACATTTTCAGATTTATTCCAATAAAATTAATAATAGGTACTTATAATTTAATATGAATAAATATAAATAACTCATACTTGCCCATCATCTAATATTTTTTTACAAAAATAAAGCTATTTAGTAAATAAGTATACCGTTTATATAAAATCACGCTATCAATAAGTATAAAAAAAAAACACTTACTTTGTTTAAGTACTTACATACATATATTATTCCAATACCAAAAATGACAATATCAAATAATACAATAAACTTGTGTCATGGAAAATTGGAAGCAACGATCACATACACCCAGATACGAGAAAATATCTAAAAGTTAGTTTTCGAGATTTACCCGTCCGAGAATCGAACCCGGGACCTCAGAGGCAGTGGCACCTAGAAAACCGGTGCGTACACCAATCGGCCACGGAGATCGTCGAATTTGTTTAAAAAAATTGTAGCGCAACTGAAATAATTGATACTTTGTTTACTAATGTAAACTTGCCGCCTAAGGTTGTAAATCAGCCTCTTTAATAAACATATGTTTCATTACTCATTCTAAAATATCTTAATTTTTCACTGTCACTCTTTTCGCCATGTACGCATCATATCCCTCGTGCTCTAGAAATGGGTAATAAAAGTAAAAACTTGCCTAACGTTAGGTTAAGTATTAAAATAAGTAGTTTAAAAAACTAAAATAAACACACTATCAGTAAATAGAAATAAGAAAGAAAAAATAAAACTCTAAGAAATAAAACCCTATTCAGTAAATAGACGGTTATTTTTTTACAGTTAGGTCTGTTCCTGTAAAAGTGTGTTTTTTTAGTTTTTTAAACTACTTATTTATTTTTTACTTTTTAGTTTAATAAATGGCAAGCCATGGATAGATAGGTAATGGATTTCACAGTCCATTCTTGTGTCTGCCCACCCCATAAACATTATAACTCAAAGGCGTGATTTTTGTATTTAGTTTTACAAATTCAAGTGGAGTCTATTAGTTACCGGATGCGCGAGCCGAACCTTTACTTACTCCCTGCTCCATCATCAGACCCTCACCACCAAGTGTATCGAATAGATCTCATCTGAATGAAACAAATGAGCCAAAACTCGAGGGGTTTCCTAGTGGTCATTAAGGAGTGTCACTGGCTTTCTCCCTGCTCCATCATCAGACCCTCACCACCAAGTGTAGCTAATGGGTCTCATCAGAACAAAACAAATGAGCCTAAAATCAAGGGGCCAAAAACCCCGACTCTTCCCGAAAGACCTCGCCAGCATTTTCCTTGATCCAAACTCCAACAAGGAAGAACTAGAAAATGCTGGCGCGAAGATATTGATGAAACTCTACGGAGGAGATAAGGGAACACTGCCACGGCCGCCGGCCGCCGGCTGCCTGCCTGCCTTTTGACACTGTCGAAATCGCAACAATGCCATGCTGAGCTTAAACCACAAATTGTAGTAAATTTAGTTAATTTTATTAAATTAACAATCAACTATACATGAAAAAGGCTTCCTTAGGGTGGTTTTTTCGAGAAAGCCGAAACAAGTGCCGAAATTTTGCTGTTTTTCGCAGCATTCGATGCAGCAAGCATCATGGGGGTAGCACAGGGTTTTCAGGGTTGCAAACTTGGGTGTAAACTACTCTCAAGGAAGTAGAGAGAGAGAGAGAGAGAGTTGATTTTTACCGACTTCAAAAAAAGGAGGGATGTACTCAATTCAACCAGTATTATTTATTTATTTAGTTTTTCTTTGGACCCTGGGCGATGTCCAACTCCTCCGAAACGTTTGGGTTTTTATTCGTTGTACTCATTGTTAGTTCCAAGAGAAAGGTGGCCAAAAGTCGGTCCACCCGGGCAGAGGCCCCATACCCGGGTAAGCGTAGGATTAACGAAGCAGGGGGTCCGCCAGTTCCCTGCTCAGGTGGCCACATTGCGACTGGTCTCCCACCAGCCATCCATCCCCTAGCCCATGGCAGGCGCGGGATTAGGGTTTTTTATTGAGGTTGTCTCCTCGCGAGGACACCCAACTAAGGGCAGCCCCACCGACCCCCAAAACATGACTGAAGGGACGGCTTCGCCGACGGTTGGCCATGAAGGCCTGTCCGCCGATTGCGACCACCGCAATCGGACGGACCCGCCCCGTCTACGCTGACACTACCGCTTCCCAGAATATCCGGTGCGCCAGCCGAGCCCAAACCGCGCTACCGCTACCCAGAGTACGTCTGGGACGCCAGCGCGGAGCCACAAAAACCGCAAATGCGGTCAGAGCCGCGAGGCTCCCCTCCCGTCCGACTATCTGCCGTCGCCGCAGGAAATGCGGACGACGTTGCCCAGGGTGCACGGCGGGGACGTTGTCAGACGTCGCACCCCTGGTAAATAAGGCCTATTACACCTTAGAAGATTTTTTTTATGATAAGCTTTATATTTTACAGGGTGACACACTGATCTCAAAATTTTGTTAACAACTTTTCTATGTACTGTGAATAGCAATGAATAAATGAATATGAATATGAATATGAAAACATGCACATGCGCGTTTGCGATGTTTGATGTCGATTTTGACTGGCCTACTTCGGTAGTACTTGTACCTATGCAATATTTCATTAGAGTATCAAAAATTTTACTCCTGCAATGCAAGTCTCCTTACAGAACTCCGCAAACTTATCTGACGCGGTGGTTAAATTTGAAAGTTTAAACTTTCAATACAGCTGACAGACCTTTCATTCTTTTTTTATTGCTACTGGCGCCTCAACCATCGGTTCAGATAGTGTTGTGGGGATTTCGAATTTCGAATTTCAAAACCGCGAGAGCATGTCTTGCAAGAAATTGTATGCATGCTCTATTTTTGTACTAGGTATTGAATTATAATGGAAAAGAGAATTAGTAATAAAAACAGCGAGTTGCACTCCGGGAGTGCCGGCAGAAGTGAAAACTTGAATATAAACGTTGTGCATTTTTGATATTCTTAAAATTTTAACCAGTTGATTTTTAGAAAATAAACTTATAATAATGAACTAGATACGTTGATAAAGGGCTCTCTAGACTTATTCACAAAAAAAAGGAATTTGGACAAAAAAAAAAGAAAATAATACGGACTGGATTTGAACCGAGGTCTACTGTTCTGCCGCCGCGCGCCGCCTGTTTTGTCTAACCGAGGTGCCAGAGCTATCAGACCATTGGGAAAGATGGCGAAATTTGCCTTCGTATTCTAATGACATTGTAACAGTTTTTCGATCAGGCCCCCAAGTACGTCTTACGGTCACGTGATCCTAAAGCGAGTTTAACAGTTTTTACCCATCACAAATAGTGCACAACTTGGCACAACGCCGCTAAAGAAGTTTTCACTTCAAAAAATGTTTTGTACCTGAAATCACAAAATGATGCGGTTTATGTTCCTCACTCAAAGGTAAAAAGCTGGACTTTTCACAGTCTCATAAAATTGGTGTAATGGTAATATTAGATCAACTAGGTAGGTATATGAAAAAAACTTAAGTACGTCGGTTTTATTTCAAGAATTGCTTTTTATTGCATTATGTCTCTGTATAAAACTTTTTCAACAGGCGAATTTCTTATTTCTAGATGCAATTTTTTACAACTAGCTAGGTATCTTAAGTTTCTCACATTTCCAATTTTGTGAGGAACCTAAAACGCACATAAATTTAATATACAGTAGTAAAAGTTAGAAACTTAGACTAATTATGTACCTACCTACAACACAACAAAATATAGGTACTCAAATAGTACAACTTTTATGGGCTAAAAAGTATCTTAGGCAATATTATCCGTCACTTTTATTTCAAACTATTGATGTTTGCTTTAGGTAATGAGTAAATTATTACTTGTCCTAGGTTACATAGGTCTATGGTTATACAATAAATGGCAAAGCACTCATTTATACCCAATCCTGAAGCGCTAGTTCAATATTTCCTAGCAAAATAAGCATCATTGAAAAAAATTAGGATCCTAGTGCGAGTTTTTTTTTTCAATTTTGGCGCGATCGGAGCGATACAGTCTCCACGTCCAAACGCCGCCAATGCCAGGCGGAGACTGAAGAATTATGCTGCGAAACGGTGCACGATGCATTTTGGGATACTAGTTATTGAATATAAATATTACAAAAAAAAATTTTAGTAACTTCCCTAGATATGACTAAGAACTACTTACACAAAAAAAATTAGCTTGATTACTCTAATAGTTATTGAGATAATTGAGTTTAAGACGGAAAAAAGGGGTCTTGAAAATCATTTTTTTAGTACATTGTATTTATTTGATTCAAATAAATTTTAGTAACTTCCCTTCATAAAGAAAAGATCTATCACATATAATATTTTGGAAGACCTAGCAATGATACTTTGTCAGGAAATTTGATTTAAAAACATTGAAAATTCTGAGTTTGATCGCCGGAATGCCCTTAAACATAGCCTTCACAGGAAAATTTCAGGCAACTTACTAGCAACATATTATTTAACCTACTAAATTTTATTTATAATATCTTTGATCCATTTAACGTATGAGCGCAGATCGATCCCTATTCGTATCTCAGGCTAAGTTATTAATCCACTTTAGCCCAATCTCTTTAACCATCCATAAGGAAAGCCTGTACCGCAGCAGTGCGGACATTAAATGGCAAATGATGTGGCTGAGGCTACATTTCAAGAGCGTAGTTACTGTAAGGGGCAAGAAAACCCACGTGGGTAAAGAACACGTGTAAGATCATCGATAACATTATCACAGTGTTTGCGGCTGTGCACTTACATCTGTCAAAAGATTAATACTCTCAAGGTGGTCGCATTGTTACCAAGTCAGGATTTGATAGTCGCATCCAGGGGAAATCGAGGAAAACCCGAATATATAGGTAGTATACGTGTTTTATATTTATATTTTCTAAAGTTTTCCAAGTATTTGTATCTGGTAGTCATCATCTCATGAAGATGAGCTAGTGATGGAAGGAACAACTCCTCAATGTTTAGAGCAGGTTTTTTAGGTACCTACCACATGCACGAAATAGGTCTTTAGTTGTATTCTTTCAAGTAGTTTAGGTTAGCTGATGTTGGAACGATTGGAGGGTGGTTCTTGTCTGAGTGTTCTAATTTAGATATGGTGAGATGGCAAGCCATCTGCTCGTACCTATTACCATTAAACAAAAGCATCTTACGACGATGCAAGACGTGGGAAGTAAAGTAATGAACAAGAATATAAAAAAACCTAAAAATGCCCAGCCTACAATAAACCTTTAAAATGCGCAGAATGACCAAAACCTAAACAAAGTACCTATAGTCTAGCAATTAGCTTTAAAACTAACAACCCTGTTATTTGGACTCGGAAACAATAGGTGCAGATGTGCATTACCCAACTTTCTAGTTTGGAAATTACCATTCGCCACAAGCTCAGATCAATCAAAGTATTATAGGCCTTATGAGCCTATGCTATCAGGCGGTTTTCTACCTTAATGTATATGAACATCCCTGTAAAACAAAGACTTTAGTTATCGTGCTTTTCAGAACAATGGGGCTTTTTGGACAATGTCCCGCAGGCCTCACGCGGGTTTTTCCCATCCAAGCAGCCCAGAGACGCCAGCCACCGGGACAGCGCGGGGGAGCGAGCGGGGAGACGTGCCGACGCGGAACACGCCTATAGAATTACGACCTCTCGGTCTTTAGAATAGGGATTAGTATTGTATAATTATCTAGATGTAAGGAGGTTAGACCGTAGGAAGCTATGGAAGCTTACGCACTTGGTTGCTGGACGCGGAGGAGCGAGGACACAAGTAGTCGATTTCTTAGTGATAATTATAGCTTTGTACCCTTTTTGTTTGGGGATTATAATTAAAGTGGTGAATTGAGGAGCCGCAGGCATATCCTGGAAATACAGCTAAGTGTATCTAAGTGGTTACTTCCCAGACACATTTTCTCATAATATTTATATTGTCATTATAGTCATACTGTGTTTTAACTGTACATACTGATTTATACCTCTTGGGTCGAGTTTAAATACTCTGGCGAAGTGACCACCCTAATTTATAACTAGCTTAAGATTATATTGTGTGTTACGGCTCTGAAGAGTTTTTTGTCTCTCAGTACGTTTTCTCTTCAGCTTTATAGCCTTAGGAACAGTGCTGAGAACTGAGAAATCTGTTTCGCGGATTTCTTAGTTTAAATAATCAAAGAGTTTCTCATACCATTTTAAAGAAATAAATTATCTTTTACCTCTTTATTCTGCTTTTCCATTTCTTGTCCTAAATAATCTAGAGCATCTAATTAATTTGACGAGCATTTAGCTCAGTGGTTAGAGCAGTCACCCGGACAGTCGAAGGTCGTGGGTTCGAGTCCCATCGGAGCAAATTGTGAGACGGGTTGTTTTCCTAATACTGCTATTTCAGTAATATTTATCAGAGCTTATCCCCATTCTATAATAATCTAAATAATCTAACGTAAATATTACAGCTCAATAAAGCTGAGCCACTTTCTCTATCCTATTTATTAACCATTTTTGAGCGCTAGAATGTATTGTAACTTTGGCAATCTATTATCTAATTCCACCTTGCTGTCAGTCATTTATTTAATTCCACATTTTAATATAATAATCTGTTGGCTATAGTGATACCGAGACGTTCACAAAGACCGTTTGAGACCTATCGGTTATAGCCCGGATCAAAGTCCGCCTATTAGTAATTTAATATTAAAGTTTTGGATAGCTCGTATTATCTGATCCGACCTCTATTTCTAATCCGTGAGAGCCTCTCATCCTTACATTAAAATACCGGTGAGCCAGATCCTAAGCAGGCCTGCAATTATAAAAAAATACCATAATACATAATATACGGATCCATAAAATATTACAAAAAGGGACGTCTCGTTGCGCAGATCTGATCTGACGCAACACATAAACAAAATCAAAGATTATATAATCAAAACAGGAAAGCAGAGCTCTTACGCGCAGCTTGAAGGTCCGCATTGTCGCTGAGCACAATACAGCTGACGTAAGGCCGTCGCTACGCTCAGGGACGCGATAAACCGTTCATGGGCTAAGAATTAGGAATAGATACTGAGATCAAATAAATACTGTAGAGGGGCACAACAGACAGGCCGCAGGCGCAGTCCATCTGAGCCCTTCCCTATTAATAGTGACTTTTGTTGTGGTAATACAATACAACCCACGGTTTAATAGTAGATTGCCAATCCATTACAATCACCTATCTATCAATCCTATAACTAGACGATCATTACCAGGTACCCTTTAACCCTAACTCATGCACACGCGGGTCGCTTGAGTAACGACAGTAAGTCGCAGAAAGAGGGCGGGGGTTGCCATCTCAATGGGCTGTAGTTTTAGTCGTTGCACATTGCGCTACGCTTGCTCATTATGCGGCATTATGTAAGTATATTTCTTACACTAAATGGAAAAATATTTTAATATATTTTTTTTTTACGAAAATTAACTCAACTTCAAAAATACTGCATTCAAAAACTCTCTTCCTAAAAGCACGTATTTATGCAAAGTAAATTGAATCATTCAATTCAAAGGACGAAAGTGCGAGACTTTTTCTAATTATTATTGGAACCTATAGAACTGAATGAAATTGGTGTCAAGCCGAAGCCGAAAGTAACAAGAACAAACACAGTAAAAAAGTAATAGACATCATAGATATCTCATGCGTCGAGTAGTGGTGTGAATTGTTGTAACCTATCGAATACATGACTTGGCACCGACTTCAATCAGATCAGTAGGTTCCAAGAGTTATTAGAAAAAGTCCCGCACTTTCGTTCAATTTATTTTAATTTTTACGAGTTTTTGGAAAGTGAGTATTTTTTGCAGTTCTTTATTTGATTGAATCGGCGTCACTTGGCAGAAGTCCTTACCCATTCCGAAAACATAAATATAATATAGCTTACTTCCGCAAGAAACACAACGTCCAAGATGCACCACCCGCCGCCGGCCCGCTAAAAATTGCACATGCACACCACGAAACACAGCGACATACCTTGCACCTTCACTGATTAGACTACTCTACACCGTGTTTTGCTCCGACAAGGTACATCCTCAGCAGTTGTTAGATCATGCAAAATCCAGCACTGAAATGGCGGGCGGGCAGTGCATCTTGCATGTTGTGTTTCCAGCGCCATTTGTAAGTTTTTTTATTAAAAAAACATTTTTATATCATAATTTTTTAGGTCATGGTAAGAACCCAAGTCGCCTCTCATTCAACGCTATCAACAGGTGAAGTTATGAGTAGTCTGAAAAAATAAACAATTTCATTAAATCAATTACTCATTGAAACCAACATATCGTTGTAATCAAATATCCCAAATTTGGCTGATCAGTGTAATTAAATGTCCCATAATTGTTTTGGATTATTGTTGTTTTGTAGCCGCAACAACGTGACTCGCGTTCACATAGTCGCTTGTATGACGTTTCTATCTTTAACGTGCGTATAGCTAAACACAATGGCGAATAATTCGTCTTTTTATTTTTACGTAGCGAGCGGAACGTAATCATTGACGAAGCAGTTTTGTTATTTGGTACTCAATGAATTGAGGAAAAGTTGGTGCGATTTTCATTTTTTATTGAGTGTTACGCATTTGTTTTTTTATGGGAACCATGGCCTATTAGTGGAATTCACACGAATGATAATCAAAAATGTTTATTTGCATAAAACATAGTATGCAAGGTTGTTGAAATTGTAAAGAACAGGGTGCCTACTAAAAGTTGATGGTAGGCACCCAGGGTGCCTACCATCAACTCTTATTGCGGTTTTGTTTAGGACCTAAACTGATCTGCTTCGCTTATTCGTACCACGACAGCTTAATATCAATGACAGCGATTCAGTGATCATTCAATGACATTTCACAGCCGCTAAGCTGTCAGATCTCTTATTTGACTTATAACTCGGCCAAGCTGACATGACACCTGCAGGTTATACTCATCCCTCTCACTCTCCGGGCATGACAGAATCGAGTGAAAGAGACGGGTAGAAGAAATAAGGACACAAATCGTTCGGTCATTCACATTTAGCAATTCATTTGCGATCCAGTTTTCAGAAGGTCGTAGTACGAAAGAAAGCAATTCATTTTAGGAACCTATTCTGCATCGCGCTATTTTTGAATCGCTGTCTTAAAGTTGATGGTAGGCACCCAGTTATCATGTTTTACACATTAACGTTGCATGCAAATTGTTACAAGTAAACCTAATATTGACTGTTTAGAAATTGCTTAAAATATCATAAAAGTTTTTGTCCATAGACCTCGTATATAATTTACGAACAAATTAAAGCTGAGATTTTTAAATTCACAGGGTACCTTATTATAAATTCGTAAAGACATGGCAATACAGCTTTTGCTTTATTTTTCTGATTTAGGACTAATCTTTTAGGATTTCTCTTTAGCCTAGAGTTAACATCTCAAGCTTTCATAAATATGATAGGATTTTGAATATTATTAATAGTACTGGTGAGACAGGTTGTAAACAGTAAACGGTGTTAGTAGTTATAGCTGTTCGTTTTATTGCCTTTCGAACAATACTCGATTATGTTTCTCCCTAATATGTGTAAAAAACTTTAATTTTCTAAATTAAAGTTTTAGAAACATTCAGTATTTCGTTTATTCGTCATTATATTATAAGCACCTTAGCACCGACGCGTAAGCTTTAAATATTTTAAATCAGTGCGATTGGTAACTTTAACATATTGCCAAATTCTATATAAGTTAAAGACAATAACCAAAAATAAGCGTAAGTACAACAAACGTAAGGTAAACGAAATGCTAAAAACACACACAATTTTGGCTCCAGAATTGAGTAACTTTATCTAGTGCGATATGTAAAATAAGTCCGATAGCAATGATAATTATGAAAATTCCGTTTTTAGAGTTCTTGTTTTGTAGTATGTTAGCAAGTCGAATTTCAACGAACAGTAGTTCTAAAAATAAACCATGAAATAAATTCGTTTTAAATTTTGTGAACAATACAAATACCTATGTAAATGTGAATGTCTTTTATTTCATTGTTTCCCTCAAAATACAATCTAGACACGCGGTAGCGAGTCGAGCCAAGTTTCAAGCTAACAGAACTAACGAGCAGCACCGTGTGTATCGTTACACGAACCATTTGGGTAAATATATCAACATTCATTGATTAATTTTGTTAGGTAGATACTTAAGCGATACGGTACAGCGGTATAGGCTGAAACTGCAATGAAACCTCTTTTTAACCCCGACGCAAAAAGAGAGGTGTTAAGTTTGACGTGTGTGTGTATCTGTCTGAGGCAACGTAGCTCCTAAACGACATGACCGATTTTGAAGCGGTATTTTTTATTGAAAGTTAAACTAATCGAAATGGTTCTTAGCCACGTTTGATGAAAATTAATCCGGCCATAAATGGAGATGATCAACGGCCTGCCAAAACGGTAAAAGATACAGAGGTCGTGCTTTGACTAAAATAATGTACATCAAGGGCAAATTTAGGTGCAATAAAAAAAATGGCGGCAAAAAAATTACTGTTTTGCTGTATGTACTAATATTCGTAGTGTCTAAACGGATCAAGCGATTTTAATGCGTAATTATTTATTATTTTATTTTTCCCTTTATTCTTATATCTTAAAAAGTAAAATACAAACTCTCATTGCTGTGGAATATTTAATTTAAAAGGTCCCCCACTACAATGAGAGCTTGTTTATTTTATTTAAGTTACGTCGTGTTTTATTATTTTAATAATATTTCATATTTTTATTTTTTTTACTTTTAGAGATAAACTAAGTATAAGTACAAAATATTTATTTTTGAAATGTACTCGTCGAGGCCTTTCGACTTGATACCCATCATACCCTAATATTAAATACTATTATAATTGCGAAAGTTTGTAAGTATGTGTATATGTTTGTTACTCTTTCACGCAAAATCTACTAAACGGACTTTGTCGAAATTTGGCATACAGATAAAAGCAGCCTAGATTAAAACATAGGATAAACTATTTATCCCGATATTCCCGCGGGAACGGGAACCACGCGGGTAAAACCACGGGTGGTCGCAAGTATTGCCATAATTGAAGTTTTTTTTATATATAGGCATTGTTACTCGGGGTGATAATAATATAACGTTTCTAATGATATCTCATACATTAAATGCGCTAAGGCGTTCAAAAGTTATGGTGGAATAAAGAAACTCACATACATACATTAACCCTAAACACAATACACTCCTTGGGCAGTCGTGTAAAAATAATAAATTTTCATTAGGATTTTAAAGTACTCGTATCATCGCAGTAGACAAAAGCCTATATAAAACGTTTATCTAAATTTACTACTGACGTATTATCAACACGTGCTTGCTTCTATGTAGGTACTAGTAGATGAACTATAAATTTACAGAAACATTGATAACTTTGCACTTGGTATTGGTAAACATCTTGAGATACTATTGACTATTATCACAACTAGATATTAAAATGATTTAACCTTGGGATTTTACTGATTTATGAGTAACAAGCAATATTGACTTCTAATGCTAATAAATAAGGTTGTCAAATGAATTTGATGAAATAGAAGTAGGTATTCAGATTTCTGAAACTAGAGTAAGTCAAGTGCTAAGTCATAATATCATACCACTTTATGAAATTTCCCAAGAGTTTGAAGTAGGCAATTTGGTAAAGCTTCTGTGTATAGTTAAAGTAACTATTAATACTTACTTCATGTAATTATCTTGTAAAGTATTATTATGTTTTATCTAACTACTAGGTGATTATACATACATAAAATTTTATTAATTACCTATAAAGTAATTTGAATGAAAAAGTGAGAACTACTATAAAAGCGCTGCGGGCCGATCGCCGTAATTCTATGCAGCGCGTCTTGATCACGTTTGCGTCTTGACGTTTGACTTCGTATTGCCGTAATGACATAACGACGCACACGTCACGCAAACCTATAGTCCCACAATCCTGTCTGATCCGGTGACATTCGTGAATCGTGACAGAGGAACCACTTGCAATACGAAATTAGCTGTCAAAGTAGACTGCCGTATGAAAACTGTTTTAGTTCCAAAGATTATCACCGGAACAGAAAACGTTGTCGCACTGTCAAAGCCGCGCGTTATCAAAAACGGTTTTGCACGTCAACTGCACGTACACTTGACTAATGCGTCGTAGGATTACCGCGATCGGGGCCCAGACCGCCTGCGATTTCGTTAATTTGACTTATTTTTCATGTTTCGATTTATTTAGCAAGAAAGAAAGGAAATTATAAAATTTATTCGACTAAAAAGAGACACATTAGAAGATGATCACGCGATGCAGCATCGATACGGTCAAAAAAGTCTTACTAATAGTAGCGATTTAGTAACGATACAATCACAATTCAATCGCGCGGATGTCCAACGGGCCTCGATTTGCATCGATGCAAGCAGTTGCAAGCGTTAAACACAATGCTTATCGTTAAGCGATTCCTAAATGGAACTTTCACGTTTCACCACAACTTAAGAATGCCCTAATAAGAAGCTCCTAAATTTAGGACATAGAAAACGGCCGCCTAAATGTTAAGGATCAACTTAATGTCAAATGAAACGTCAAACCTGACTTGAGTTATCTTCGTAAATCTTAAATAAAGTTTAAAATAATAATGAATTCGTATAAATAAAAATGAATGTGCAAGATTTGTTTGAATTTCTGAATTTCTTTGACGATTTTGACGACGATGAAGGTGATATAGAACGCAGAAACACTACGACGGATAAAGCCAATACACACGATGCGCTCTCATGCTGTGGAAATATACGAGAACTTGTATCTACATTACAGAAAATGTTGGTTTCCTAGAACTTTCAAAGGAACTTTATGGTACCTAACTAATCTATTCTATATAGAGAAATTAAACTTAACTAAGACGTTCCTATCTAGGAATCTCTTTAGTAGTTTTGGTTGGTGTAACGTAACAGTATCATAAGGTACTGTTTAAATTAAGATATTCTTAGCTATGAAATACCTTACGAGTGTTTGGTAAAAACGGCCATTAGAGTAGATAATAATTGAATAATGTTTACAACTTAATCAATTGTCAAAACATTGTCAAAGAAAAATATGACCACGTACCTTGTCCTGTGGCCCGATTCTGCTAACGTTAAGTCGTAAGTGTGTCTCAATCTTGTTTTAATTGTTGTGCTTTTTTACACACTAGTTACAAGAATTAAGACAGTATGATGTGATGTGAATGTAGTGTGAGGTGAGGTGTGACCATCAGTAGTATTGTGAAAAAGTTCACATTTCTTGTAACTAGTGTGTAAAAAAGCACAACAATTGACACACGATTGAGACACGATTATAACTTAACGTTAGCAGAATCGGGCCCCTGATGGCTGAATTAAACAAGCAGTCTCCCGAATAAATATTTTTTGATTTATAATATGTTTCAAATGATAAATATAGGATTTATTCTTTTTCTAAAAAGATTTTTCCTTCTTCACAGATCACCCCGTAGGCATGCGGCATGTGATAGCATTTCTCCTGTTCATGGCAACCACAGTATCCTATGCGACTCGAGTCAGCATGAGTCTCGGCATAGTCGCCATGACCAACCCGAATGACTACGGACATCCTGTAAGTATAGACACGCTTCATCATATGATGTCCTCACTTTTGGGGCATAGGATTTCCTTGGGCGTTTCTTATATTGCACCGTGCCCCGTCGCGTAGGGCGTCATAGCGCAGGATTTCAAAGTATGTGCGTACATCAATAGTATGGCAAACACGTCTATGCTAAAGGTACGGGCGTCGAACCGCAACTGCAAGCGACATGACGCCGCGCCATACTACCTAGTTTCTAGTTGATGTTTCTTTGTTTTGTACGATATTGAGCGTCGACACTTGCATTTCTCAACATTTTAGCGCCCTTATACATTGCTACTTTTTGCATCGATACAAACGGGTGTTCGAAAGACCCGTGACTAGCTCGCGATTGTTTCGCTGCTTTTATTAAGGTGAGTGAACATTTTTTGACTACATCGATGCTGTAAAAAAGTCGCAATGTAAAAGGGCACTCAAAAGTACTTAAAACAACAACCCCCCAAACCTCACACATGACCCCCAGTATATCAAGTAACAAGTCCTATGATACGGACCCGCAATGAAGCCGTTAGGGCTACGTGACGGAACTCGGAATGTCGCTAACGACGCGAACGCGGTGGCACATCGGAAAATCATTGCCACCACGTCCCGAATAATTGATGCCATTCCAGGAGCAGGTGATTACGAGTTGAGGGTAAAAAAACAAATAGGTACTGGCTGATAATTTGGTTATAAATTTAAGGAATAAAACTCGGCCATGGAACGATATTTGATGATGTATAATTTGTTATTGTGAAAAACGAAATATATGTAGCTTACTTCCGCCAAAAACACAACATGCAAGATGCACCGCCCGCAATAAATTGCATGCACACCCCGAAAATACCAGTGCCCAATACCTGCATTTAGCAAGACAGCAATACACCTTGCACCTTCACCGATTAGACTACTTACCCTACACGTGTTTCGCCCCAACCCGGAACATCCTCAGGAGATAGTTCGTGCGAAAACCATTTTTTTGGTGTGGGTTTTCGTGTAGAGTAGTCTAATCGATGAAGGTGCAAGGTGTATTGCTGTCTTGCTAAATGCAGGTATTTTGCACTAGTGTTTTCGTGGTGTGCATTCTTCGATCATATATATGCATTGTGCATTTTTTTGCGGGCGGGCGTGTTGTGTTTTTTGCGGAAGTAAGCTACATATATTTTGTTTTTCACAATGGTTAGGGACTTGCGCCAACTGACGCCTGATTCAATTCAAAGTATACTTTGTTCATAGTCTGGATCCTATGTCAGCTCATTTTCGTGCAAAGCAAAATGTTGTTTCTGAACAAGGAATGGGGTCTAATTTTCTAGCATAAGCTGCATATGATGATGCATTTTCTTGAGTTTTATTCTGATAGAATGAAGAACTTTTTGCTTTGCACGAATTGGCTGTCACAGGACCCATAATGCTACTTACGAACAAAGTATAAAAGAATTGATCATTAAAATATTACTTTTTTGCATTCACAATACAATTTTTTATTATTGAAATTTTTAAAATGAAATATTTAGAAAAATCGACCCGTAGCTCAGTGGTTAGAGCAGTCGCCCGGATAGCGAAAGGTCGTGGGTTCGAGTCCCATCGGGGCTGGTTGTGAGACGGTCGATTTTTTCTAAATAGGTACTTCATTTTAATTTTTTCAGTATTGATCATGTTTACTACAATACAAAAGACGTGGAATTCAACCTTTCATTTCATTCAGACCCCAAATTCACAACCGTTGGGAAAGGAAATCGGATTCAAATTTGTGCTTTATCTTTGTCTGTTTTGAAGAGTGAGACAGTGACATATATTTCGCTGTCGAGGACGTTTCCGAAGGTTTGTGAATAAGTTGACTGGAAAATCAAAGAATCAAATATTCGTAAAACAAGGTCAATATTCATTTTTGATTTTTTTCAATACATCTAAGTATCATAACTGTATTTTTCAAAACATAGCAATACTTATGCCCGAATACTCGTACGCTACTTATCTTTGGGAGCGTCTCAAACATCGCCCTGTCACTTTAAATGTCAATCGTATGAAAGAGATGCAATGTTGTTTGAGACGCTCCCAAAGATGATATTTTGCGTTCGAGAATTCGGGCGTTACCTACATAAAAAAATTATCAGCCACACAAAAAATCACACTTCTAGCTTCGAAACCTTTATTCTTATTGCAGACAAAAGCCCACCCGCATAACGTAATTTACGTCTGCCCAAATATTAACCTATGTTACAAAACCCGACGTTTTCCCCTCCAAGCTTAGCTTTTAATGCCCCATTCCACTATCTAGGTAGTCCTCCAAAAAGATCTTTACTACGATTGGCATTTAAGCCTTTTTGCTAAAGTAATTACATTTGTGTCAGAGCCCTGCCCAATCTTTAGAACTTAACAGAATCCCTGATATTAGTTGATCTCATCTAAAGTGGTTACGCTTTTTAGCCTCTCAGTCAGTAATTGGGGTTTTATTTTAGGGCGAGTCCTTCACGCCACATTAGTACAAGGTCAATTTTAATTGTACTATCTCAGCATTTACATATATTATAAAGGGTTTTTCAATAGGGACGCTCGAACTTTGAAAGTTGATAGCAGCCATCTTGGAAAAGCGATAGCTATCAAATTTGGCGGGAATATATATATATTCATGACATTTCACCATGGAACATGTGGTTGCAAAAGGACGGCGCCACTTGCCAAACTGCACGGGAAACATAAAATTTATAGAATGAAAAGTTTGAGGGCTCCGTTATCTCGCGTGGTGGTGACATCAACTGGCCACCGAGATCGTGTGTGATCTAACCCCGCTTGATTACTTTCTGTAGGGCTACGTGAAATCCTGAGTCTATGCTGACAAACCACAGACAATTGCTGCCCTGAAGGCCAACATAACTCGCGTTATTCATGAGATTGACCACCATTTATGCGAAAATGTCGTCCAAAATTGGTCCATCAGGATACACCACCTTCAGCGGAATCGCGGTGACCATTTGGCTAAAATTATCCTACTATAATATTATAAATGTGAAAGTTTAGATGTTTGGATGTTTGGATGTTTGGATGTTTGGATGTTTGTTACTCAATCACGCCAAAACGGCTGAACGGATTTGGCTGAAATTTGGGACATAGATACTTTGGAGCCTGGAGAGGAACATAGGCTACTTTTTATCCCGGAAAAATATCGAATTCCCGCGGGATGACGTCGTATAGTCCACGCGGGCGAAGCCGCGAGCGGATAGCTAGTCTGCTATAATAAAGGGTTTTTCATTAAGAGCGCTCGATCTTTGAAATGGAATAAAACAACCCGTTTAAGTGATAATCCCACAATTTTTATTTTATATTAAAGAACATTTGATGACATTATTTATGGAATATAATTTTAGCCAAATGGTCACCGCGATTCCGCTGAAGGTGGTGTATCCTGATGGATATGAATAATGTCATCAAATGTTCTTTAATATAAAATAAAAATTGTGGGATTATCACTTAAACGGGTTGTTTTATTCCATTTCAAAGATCGAGCGCTCTTAATGAAAAACCCTTTATTATAGCAGACTAGCTATCCGCTCGCGGCTTCGCCCGCGTGGACTATACGACGTCATCCCGCGGGAATTCGATATTTTTCCGGGATAAAAAGTAGCCTATGTTCCTCTCCAGGCTCCAAAGTATCTATGTCCCAAATTTCAGCCAAATCCGTTCAGCCGTTTTGGCGTGATTGAGTAACAAACATCCAAACATCCAAACATCCAAACATCCAAACATCTAAACTTTCACATTTATAATATTAGTAGGATAGGCAAAAATGGATTAAACGTTTGAAACGGGCGCTATAAACACAGACATGGGTCATAAAATTTTTGCGCTTTCTATTTTTGCAAGATAAAACCTCAAATTGATCTCTGGTTGAGATTTCGGTTTGGTTGGTAGTAGGAATTGTTCTTAGTCCGCCTGGCTAGCTACCACCCTCTTATCAAGTCTGACGCCATAACAATGATGTTTTCAGCATTATTCTGTTCCGGCAGTTAGAGATAAGATAGCCAGTATCAGTGATTGAGGATTCCGGGAGTAGTGCGCTTCTACTTTTAGCCTTATCACCACTTAACATCAGATGTGATGAAGGCTAAGTGCTACCCCGTTGTGGATAATAAAAAAAGCTTTCTAATGGTCAAATAATTTTCTAAATCTGTCCAGTGGTTCCTGAGATTAGCGCGTTCAACGAAATAAACAAACTCTTCAGATTTATTATATTAGTATAGATTAGCTAAAGAGGTCACTTTTAATTCTAAGAAGATGTTTGCTAACCAACAAAATTCCTTTAAAATAACTTTGACTTTCAAAGGACAAATTTATTTTGATGTAAGGCACGCATGTGCGGTATTTTAAGGATATTGTTAGATAGCGAAACTGGTTTCAAATTTTGAAAAAATAGTAAAAAAATCGGCCATTCTTCTCGCCCATGAAGGGCTCTGTACCCCTAGTGTAAGTTTTTATGTCAAGCAAACGCAAACTATTTCGATTCCGTATTTATGTCAATTTGTATGAAAACTATATAAGCGCGCTACTCTCCGCTAGAGGCACTAATACAGTTTTCATACAAATTGACATAAATACGGAATCGAAATAGTTTGCGTTTTTTGACATAAAAACTTACACTACGGGCACTGTACCCCTAGTGTAAGTTTTTATGTCAAAAAACGCAAACTATCTGACAAAACTGCTGACTATATCTTGTTTACTTAAATCAATTTTTGTTGGAAGTATTTATTAAGATCTTAAGTTAAAGGGATAAAAATTATATAAAAACCTAAATATAATTTTTAAATACCTATCTAAAGATATCCCACATGAATACATTTTATTAAAATATTTTTTAGATAATAGTTTTTACAGACAGACAGACAGACATGACGAATCTATGAGGGTTCCGTTTTTTGCCATTTGGCTACGGAACCCTAAAAAGGTATCCCACACCTGTCGTGACTCAAACAAAACAAATTACCATTGCATCGTTATTAAGAGATCATCAAAAATGAATGCTGAGTGCTGATGATGACTTTGGTTGTAAGGTTATATTATATTCTGTGGTATTAATCTCACTACAAATGTTCCAGGTGTTCGAGTGGGAGCGCAGCATACAGGACACGATACTGTCCTCCTTCTTCTGGGGGTACATAATGCTGCAGATTCCAGCTGGGATGCTGGCCGGGAGGTTCGGGGGGAAGTTCCTCGCGTTCGGCGCTATGACCTGCACCGGGGTTATCAATCTGCTGGTGCCTTTAGCTGCTGTTCATGTGAGTATTAAGAATGCATTTGATAGACAAACGCCCGAATACTCGTACGCTACTTATCTTTGGGAGCGTCTCACACACACATCGCCCTGTCACTTTAAATGTTAACAGTATGAAAGAGATGTCATGATGTTTGAGACGCTCCCAAAGATGATTTGCGTTCGAGAATTCGGGCGTCAGATATTTCTTAGGTACTTGGTGAAATTCCGTAACTAAATATTAAAAACAAAGAAGCTTATTTTCGCTGCATCACAAAAAATGCAACATCGTTTAATATGTTAATTTTAAAATTTCTTGCAACATCTTTCATTAATGCTCCACTTCTGTTGGTCGTAGCGCGATGTTATATGGCCTATATGTATAGCTTTCCTCAATAAATGGATGATCCAACACGAAAATAATTTTTCAATTCGGTCCAGTAATTTCTGAGATTAGCGCGTTCAAACAAACAAACTCTTCAGCTTTATCATATTAGTGTATCGATTAACATAATTGCAATTATTTTTTTCTTATTTTAATGGTGTATGTTCATGGTATTGGCAGATATTAGAAGTGTTTAGTCTGTCCTAGATGACGGTTTTTATTATTGTTGCACTGTCCAGCTGTTACTCTGTTTTGTGTACAATTAAATAAAAATAAAAAGTTATTCTTAAAAAAATTTGCAACAAAAAAGTATTTGTCCTACTGTTTATTTCCTGCAAGAAGTACCAAAGTTTCTGAAGCTAATCAAACCACGAACATCTTACAGGCTAAAAGAAGACAGACCATAAATCGAAATCCAACGTTGTAACATCAAGATCCTATAAAAACGTCGCCCCAACCGAGGTTAATTCGGCGCCTCACCTCCGACATACATTTCCCGTTCAAAGCAATGAAATCTTAAATCTTTCGCCATCACTCAGAGACTTCAATAGTCTGTCTTGACAAATTAGCTCACTTTGTTTTACTCGCCCGCAGGCCCAGCCTTGACAATCGCACTTTTTTATATCCGGTCTTTGCCCGTTTCGGGAATTTATTAGCCACTTCCATCGTAACAATGCTGAGTTTCGGGACGGCACCCCTTTTTATGGAGCTTTTTAGTTTTGTTATAATTTGACGTTAGTAAAGGGTACTGATTTATGGACAGTGACATTGCTTTGCAATTTTCCCTTTTTTTCCTCGTTTTTCTCATTGTTGCTGTTGGGTAAATGGTTTGAGGTAGTAAGCTCTCAATTAACGTGATGGATTGGTTGTGAAATTTTGTTTTTGTTCAGATTAAGATGACATTTTAACACTTAATTTGTCAGCTCTACTAAAATCAAGCGGTTTTTGTCACTCCATAAACTTACTTATCCTTCTCAAGCGAATGATAATGAGCGTGTAAAAACGCTGGCAGTAAGCTCGTGGTTCCAAATAAGAGATTATAAATTGTCTCTAGCTTCTCATACACCAGCAATAGATTCTAAAACGGACTAAAGTGGTAGACATTGGATACCCCGTCGCAAAGCTGCAATGTCCTTTGACCGGACATATGAGTCACCGAAGCGATGATAGATAGAGAAAGTGCGTTTTTGTCTGTAAATCTCGCTCTCAAAGAAGTGTAAATAAACCACCAGCTAGCTAGAAGGTCTGGCGACATCTCATTAGTCACAGGACCACTTCAACATCTCATTCTAGTAACATATTTCTCCATCATCATCATTATGTCAGCCGAACGGAACGACGCCCACTGCTGGGCATAGGCCTCCCCCAAGGATCTCCACAACGATCGGTCCTGCGCTGCCCGCATCCAGAGGCCTCCCGCGACCTTGACCAGATCGTCGGTCCACCTTGTAGGGAGCCTGCCCACGGAACGTCGCCCGGTACGCGGTCGCCATTTGAGAACCTTTCCGCGCTAACGGCCATCGATTCTCCGCGCTTTTGCTATTTCTTCACCAGTTGTCATTATATTTTGTTTTAGGGAGGTTGGATAGCAGTGTGCGCTTGTCGCGTCGCCATGGGCTTGACCCAGGGCCTCTTGTACCCGAGCTTGCACGGACTACTCGGGCACTGGGCGCCTGTAGCTGAACGGAGTCGACTGGGCACCTTTGTTTATGCAGGTATGTTAGTTAAAACTAAAATCAAAAATATTTTACTATTAGCCCGTTCTAATGCGAAACTAACCCTGGCCGCTCATGGGCCACCAACCACAACCACGAAACACTGCCACCGATCTCTTTCCAGTAGTTTAGCGAGAGAGAATGTCTGTACTCACATGTATTTAGCACTAAATTATTTATGCCATACTACATACCGTAGCAGACTTAATTGTCTGTACTAGTATATTTTATGCTCTTACAAGTAAAAGCAAAGTGTATTTTATTTCAGACTTTCTCTGTACTGGCATGCAATTTATACTCACCAGCTACGAGAGCATTATGCGTTCGATTACAGCGCAACTTCTCTCTGTAGTATTAGTACACATTATGGCATTACGCAGCCGGGACCAACAGCTAGGTCACAGCACATTACATCAACTCGGAAAGGGATCGACACCGTATCGCCTTCGCCTCGCCGTCAACCAGGCGTCAACCTAACGCAAGCACGTAACCAAACCGGTTCAGCGTCGGTACGTCGGCTCGGCTACGGCTAGGCGACGCGACGCCGCGCTTACGGCTCGCCGCACAGTGGTTCCAGATAAAAAAAAGAGAAAAAAAATGATAAAAAAATAAAATAAAACTTGTGATGTTCATCTTCATTTTCAGACCACTGTGCGTAGAGCCGTAAGCGCGGGTACGGAGAGACGTGAGCGCGTGGACGACTAGCGGTAAGCGCGGGGATAGCAAGTTGAGCGACCCGCAAAGCGGATCGTGAGCTGGTCCCGAGGCGAGGCGATTACGTTACGATTCCGATTAGTGTGCTTTGCAGTAGGGGGTTTCATACAAAGCATACTGAACCGCTCGAGCTGATACGTTTACGATCCGATTACGAGTTGATATGTCTGCTGTGACCTTAACGGGCCTTCCGAAGCACGGAAGAGCTCGAGATGAATAGTTTTTGGTCACCCATCCCGTGACCAACCATTGCAAAAATTGCTTAACCTCAACGCCTCTGCGCCACGGGCTCCTCTCAATCAATCAATATCAATTTAAATGTAAATGTTAGAAAACATAAATTAAATTTAACACTTAACCTGTTTAAAGTTGGACAGCTCTTAAAACGGTTAAGTTACCGTCTTCGTCAGTTATAGTCTTTAAAACAACAACCCTTTACTGAAGTGGTAAGACCTTGTCTTTATAAACTAGACTACCGAGACTAAACTAAGACATTTAAAAGCCAATTAGGAGTAGTAAAATGTTACAAGGGTAAATTATATTCATTTAGACTCGTAAAGCACAGATACTTACAATGGTACTAACTTTTTATATTTTTTTCATTTTTTTGTATACTTAATAATTTTAATGTCTTATTTGCTGATGATATTTTATTCAATTTCTATTTATATACTTTGACATTACTGTCGTGGACATTAATTAATATCATCATTTGCTTAACAACTTTAAATAAGATAATTTACCTAAACAATAAAATTATTTCGTGAACCTTTAGTAAAAGAAACAAACATATCTAAACTAAACACAATTACTAGCAACTGAAACAACAATCACTTAATAGTATATTATGATACAAGTATACTAGGTTGCTCATTATACACGAGGCTGTGGGATGCAGCCCGAGCCGTAGGCGAGGGCGTAAATCAGCCAAGTGTCTAGTGAGTAAGTTGCTCACGAGTTTCATACGCACCTTTTCAACACACTTGCGAGGAAAAACAAACATTTATTGCATACAATAACCTAATATTAGCGAAGGGAAAAAGCGCGCAAGTTTTTTGCACGCGCCAAATGTAAGGTGATTGATTACATACAGCCATACAGCCTACTTCAAAATAATTATAATAATAGTGATAAAATGCAATATTTTTATAACAAAATTGTTGTGAATTACCTATAAATAATTTGATAATAATATACTTAATAATGTTTTTTTGTCTTAATTAGGGACACATTTATTTATTCTAAAAACGTAAATTGATTTTCAACTGTATAAAACCTCTTTGTTGTTACAAAAAAGAACTGTACGTATTTACCCGGTGAAATCGAAAATGCTCTGTTTACTCGCATATAACTTGCAGTTAGGCACTGACTTAACTTTGTAGGGGTACTGAATTACCCGGTTAAATTGAAAAGTCTCTGCTTACTCGCATATAATTTGCAGTAAGGTACTTACTTAACTTTGTAGGGATAATTCTATTACGCAACTTGTACTGTAATATTATTATGCACGCGTGTGTTATAGTTCGGTTTATGGCCCTAAAGATCGATGTAATAAGGCTCACTTTATGAGCAAGTGTTGAAAAAGAAATAAATAAATATGTACTTACACTAAATATTTTATTATCACAGTCTATGTTAAGATATTTTTATGACGTACACAAGAAAGGGTTTAAATAAAAACCTTTAACTAAATACTACTGTCGACCATTCTTTTGTAATATCAAACTATATTTGTTTAATTTATCTGCACTGCATTACATAAATTTTCACATGGCCACCGAATATATTAAAATGTTCACACAGTTTTACTGACTTAACATAAAGTTTTATGAAAACTTTAAAATTTTTTGATACTTTAGTACGAACTCCGCGACTTTTAAAAATAATTTCCTTGAAAAGTGATTCTTTTTAGTTAACTTGCTACAGCTTACAGTGCGCGGTTACTAACTAACAAAGTTTTAAGAATTGTGCGATCTAAAATATTAATGGCTAGCGGCCGCCCGCAGTTTTACCCCTGTAGGTCCCGTTCCTGTGGGAATATCGGAATAAAAATTATCCTATGTGTTATTCCAGCCTATAATGTATCTCTGTTGCAAACTTTATCTAGGTCCGTTCAGTAGTTTTTGCGTGAAAGAGTAACAAACATCCATACATCTATTTGAAGTCCGTACTCAAAAACTTCCGCATTTATAATATTAGTAGGATATTTCACGCTTTACATGTTTTTCAAATAAACAAATGAAAAAGTCCCTTTTATAATCTACCATTAAGTGCTATGTAATATGTGGCAAAACTAACCACCTATTGCCTTGCATACTTTTAAATATTAGTAGTAGTAAGTATATCTTTAGTACAAAAAATCTATCTATAACCTCACGAGTAGTTAAAAAAATACCAATGAGAGTATGATGTTGATGATGACTAGTTTCTTGTCAATCGTATATTTTGATTAATTGCCTCTGTGGTCTAGTGGTTCATACCACCGATTTCAGACCCAGAGGTCACGGGTTCAACTCCTAGTGGGGTACTGTATTCGGTTTAGTTGGTTGGACTTGTACTTAGTCCGCCTGGCTAGCTATCACCATCTTATCTAAGTCTGACGCCATAACAATGATGTTTTCAGCATTATTGTGTTCCGTCAGTTAGAGAAAAGATTGCAGTTCCTCAGTGATTGAGAATTCCGGGAGTAATGCGCTTCCACCTTCAGCCTTATCACCACTTACCATAAGGTGTGATGAAGCCTAAGTGTTACACCGTTGCGGATTAAAAAATATGCATGGGCCTATATTACTTTTAATATCTAAATAATTACTAATATTGCAGCCGAATATCAGTTCCAATAACCTGACTTATTAATCTAATTTTACCTTCTCAGGAGCCCAACTCGGCACAATCATCGAGATGATGACATCAGGTCTGCTATCCGCGAGCAGATGGGGCTGGCCCTCTGTCTTCTATGTGGCTGGAATAACCTGTCTCACCTGGTCTGTCCTCTGGCTTATCTTCGGGTCTTCCAGCCCCAGTACAAGCAAGTGGATTTCAAAGGAAGAGAAGAAGTACATTGAGACTAACGCTGGCTCTGATGAGCTGACTGGTCATGTGAGTATAGAATATATCAATTTGTTTTCGCTCACTCCATAAATTTTTTTTATTTATAAAACCAGTAACTTTTTTATTAAAATGAAGTCCAAGGGAGGTAATAATTGTAATAAATAAATAATCAGTCATTATTTTATTTATAAGAAGCCCAAAGGAGGTATGTACCTACTCGTAATATGGCTCCTCTTTTTTTATCAATAATAGCATAATAATATAATATTTTGAACGACGAAATCACTTTATGAAGCAGAATAAATTAAGAATAATCTGCATTTGTGACTTCATCACAACAAAATCCACAATTAATTTAAAAAATGCAGTTCAACAAAGATTTCGTTTTCAAAAATAACATCTGTTTTTTTTTCAGGGTATGCCTGTCCCATGGAAGAGTATATTAACTTCTCTTCCATTTTGGGCTATTTTGTTTGCCCACTGCGGCCAAAGTTTGGGATTCTGGACCCTGCTCACCGAACTTCCATCATATATGAACAATGTGCTCGAAGTCGACATAAAGAACGTAAGTTGTATAAATCAGTTCAGTGTTTTTATTATCCTCAAAAAATAGCGGAGTCGTTTAACTCCGTAGCTCAGCGGTCAGAGCATTCGCCCGGACAGTAGCTACTTAGAGGATGGGTCGTTTTTTCAAATATTTCATTTTTAACCTGATGTCAAGTAAAGATAAGGCTATAAAATGGATTCTGGAGCTACTCCTGGAATCCTCTACCACTGAGGAATGGCCATCGTATCTCTAAATGCCAAAGCTGTATTTTTTATTGCTATGGCGACCGTCTTCTCGTGGTAGCAATCCAGGAGGACTTAAGCAAGTCCTACCACCAACCAAACCAAATACAATATGTGCCCTCATTGGAAATCAAATTCACGACATCTAGGTCTAGGACCGGTTTACAATATTACAAAGGCCGTTAAGGGGCTACTCGGAAAAATATGGACTTTTTGATTCAAGATTCAAGATTCAAATTTGTTTATTCAATTTAGATTGTTATTTACAATACTTGTGAACGTCATAGAAGCTACGCCATCGGTTCGCAAACCCTACAGCGGGAGGCCTTGGAGAAGAACCGGCAAGAAACTCCAAGGGTTGTTTTTTTCTCCCTGTTTTATTTCATACAGAGTCGTCAAATTGAAAAATGACCTTAACATGGTATGACTAAGGTCAGTTTCCATCACAATTACACAATGGGTTATGATAAATACAGTTAAGTATAGGCGAACTAATGATCATAGCGGTGAACAATTTTCAATTAAGTACTTAGGAACTCTACTTAAAGCTTTAATATTAGTTAAAAACAAAAGACAATTCTACTATATACTGCAAGTTGCGCCATACATTTTTCAAATGTAATTCTTAATAAAATGAATAAAACAAAAGAAAACACATTTTAAAGCAAGCAGATAAGAGCAGACCCATTCCCACTGGCAGCACCCGTTCACGAGCATGACGCATGAACCAGCCATCGCTTCGCTCAACCATATTTTAGGGAACGTAACGACCCGCCTCACACGCCACCACCGTAGAAATGTTTTAGTGAGCATGACATACTCAAACTGCCTACCTTAAATGACCGAATTAAAAGCTTAACTAATATAAACGCTAATAATATAAAATATAGGACACGACTCACAATATCATACTAGGAACATTTGCTACGAGTGTTACGACCAAGGTGTTTTGTCGTTCAAATAATCATTTACAGTGTAATAGCCTTTTTTGAGGAGGCCACTCTTTATATGATTCTTAAACTCTAGATATGGTAAATCCAAGATATCACTTGGGATTTTGTTTAAAACTATAGGACGGTTACAGTTGTTACAAATCTGGTAATAAGATATATATTTCTTCATACCTTTATCTACATTCGTATAGTTTCAAAAACACGATTTTATGATTTTGCCTCGACACATTTTCTTTTCGAAAAGACCTATAAAAAATACGAAAAGTGAAGATTATTCTTAAATGGAGTTACTTATACTATTGGAAATTGGTTAAATTAGTGAACACCAATAATATTGAGGATCGTATAGAAGCATTTTTTTTTTAAATCGCTGTAGTTTTTGAATACGAAGTGATTTTGTATTTTTTTTGCCTAATCTGCAAAATCGGTCTCGCTCCCGCGCGCTTCGTTTTCTCATTGCTATCTGTTCTCGCTTCAGCACTTTTTTTCCGAGTATCGCCTTAAAACAGTGTTTGCGTAACAAAAGTTCAAAGGTAATGAACAGTCTTTAAACACCAGTTTAAGTTACTAAACAGTTCATTAGAAAGTTTGTAAAAGCCTTTTAACTGTAATGTTTTGAAAATTAAGGCCAATATTAGCATTAATGGGGTACTATTACGTAATCCTTTCAAATTTTCTTAAGAAATGCTCTTAGACTCATTCAATACGACTTCGAGTTTGAAACATTTTTGTGACCTAGTTTGTATGTTTTTGCTTACAGAATGGTCTTCTCTCGGCATTGCCTTACATAGCCATGTACATCCTTAGCCTCGTGTTCAGTTGGCTCGCAGACTTTTTGGTCAATAGGAACATTATCAGTTTAGTCACGTCGAGAAAGATTTTCAACACAATCGGTAAGTTGCTGAATAATCCGGAGTTTGTAAACTTCGTATGAACTGCTTTGAAATTTATTGGTGTTATTTATTATTCGCTTCGGTGCTAAGTTCTGAAAGCAGGTACGGGAAATTTATGTAGGTACGGGAAATTTTATGAAATGAAATAGTTCTTCAGGTGGAAACTGCGTAGGTTCTAACTTGCTTTAGTAATTTATTGTAACTTATCCCGATGTTTTAGTTAACTTAAAGTATGAAAACAGTTTTGGAACAAAATAACATCGACAAGGCAACAAAAAAAAAAGGTTAAGAGATAAAAACGGGACCCGTTAAAGGTACATTATTTACTATAATTTTAAATTCATTTCTGTGACTTCATTTTCGACGCATAATTTACTTAACTTGATCTATTTAGTAACATAATCCTAATGATTGTAAGCCCTAATCTAGATGTAGGTACTAACTGTTTTTATATTCCCTTTTGGAACACCAAAAATTTCATTAACTGACGAAAGGTCATTCACTAAAATTTAGGGATGGGTTGGATTACGCAAAATCCGTACCTAATCCACGTAATCCTAATATTTAAAAATACCTAATCCGAATATTTATATAGTATTTTGATACCAGCGATATTTGGAACGTTACGAAAATGGGTTCCGACTGCATACATATTCAGAATAGTTAACATATTAGGTATTATTATGTACGCAATATTTAAAATTATTACTTTATTTTTCCACTTTCACACTTACTTAAGAGGTAAATTAATCTTAATTCTTGAAGCGTTAAAATGCTATGCTTGCATCCTAAAAATAAGAGCGCTGCACCTGAAATACAGTGTTACTAGTTCAGGTGCAGGATGTCCTTTTTCTTAGGGCCTAAACTGCGTCACGCGGACGCCCGCGCGGTTCCATACAAAAGTGCTCCGTCGCGGGCCCCGTCGCGGGCAACCGTCGCGGGCACCCGCGCGGACACCCGTCGCGGGGAGGCGGGCCCCGCGCCCGCGCCTTGTGGCCCGTTTCCCCGCGACGGTCGCCCGCGACGGTCGCCCGCGCGGGTGCCCGCGACGGGGCCCGCCAGTGGGCCAGCGGTAGCACGCACGGGCTTGTTCAGTCAATAGCGCTATGTGATGCGGTCCCACGGAGCCCGCGCGCGTGTCTACGGACGGAGACCCGCGACGTGTGCCCGTCGCTGACGCCCGCTTTACTCAGTTTAGGCCCTTATTGTTAGATGTAAGAATATCATTTAAGTTGCCTGTACTAAAAAGATTTTTGTAGTTATTATTATTTATTTGTTATTATTATTATTTAAGCTTTCTGGGGTCCAGCGGCGGCGCTACTAGGGTTGTCTTACCTGCCCCCCAACAACTTAGCTCTGGCTGTCATCATCCTCACGATCACCGTGGGGCTCAACGGGGCTCACTACGTGGGTTTCATGGTGAGTTTTAACTTTAATATTTGATGGAAAGGGGCGGAATCCTCACTTCCAAATTGCTGTGCTACTAAAGAGACTTATGTCGATTATATGTATAAGGTAATGGAAGTAGCGGGTCTTCAATATCAGTTTCAGTTAATCCATGGGACTACTGGGACATAATATTAAAGAAATATATCAGTATCAGTAATTGTCCCATCCGAATACTGGGACATAATTTAAAAAATATATCTGCTTCAGTTGTCCCATGGGACCACTGGGACATAATTATTTCACCTGTTTCATCATGGGACTGGGTCAATGGGACTAGAAGGACAGACAGGAATAAATTAAAATTAAAATTAGAACATGTCAAAAGTCCCTAACTATGAATACAAGAATGCTGAGCTTCAAGACACAGAAGAAACTGCGATTACTAAATGAGCATTTTTAATATTTTTGATATTTTTTAACTTTGTTGTCTAAACTAACTAACTAACTTTGTTGTTAGAGGAATGTTAACCTCTAAAAGGTTAACATTCCTGTTTCTTTTTTTAATTAGAAAATAATAAAAAGTCTCTGTAACGAAACTCTGTCTTTGAACGAAATTATGTCAAAGGTCTAAAACTTTGTGTAAATTAAACTAGGTGTTAAGGAATTCAGAGATCCTTTGAAACCTTACAAGGTTAGGTGCTACATAAACAGTGCGGTAATAAAAGACAAACTAAAGGGGACTAACAAGCCATGCGGCGAAGAATATCTAGTTCAACCAAGCTCTTTGAAAAAGTTTAATGGAAAATTTTATCTTAGCAATCTAAGTTTTTGTCGCACCCGGCATTAATATATCTCAACTTAAGGTTCGCTTACATGGGCTACTAAAATTTCGTAATTCTTGTCAATCTCCGCCTAATATGACGTCATGACCACATCAAGCAATTTTATTAAGGGCAAAATGTCAAAATGTAAAAACCTGGTTGCTGAGACACGGCCACACAAAACTACGAAATATGGAGCAACATCGCTCCACTTAACTGCTCCAGATTGATCCAGTACAGAGCGGGCCAAACGCCGTAATTCTATGCAGCGCGGCTTCATCGCGTTTGGGTCTTAACGTTTGACTTCGTATTGCCGTAATGACATAACGATGCACACGTCACGCAAACCTATAGTCTTGCAATCCTGTCTGATCCGGTGACATCCGTGACAGAGCAACCACTTGCAATACGAAATTAGCTGTCAAAATAGAGTGTCGTATGAAAACTGTTTTAGTTCCAAAGATTATCACCGGAACAGAAAACGTTGTCGCACTGTCAAAGCCGCGCGTTATCAAAAACGGTTTTGCACGTCAACTGCACTTCAACTACACGTAAGTACACTTGACTAATGCGTCATAGAATTACCGCGATCGGGGCCGTGTTGCCAGGCCATTATTGCAAAAAAATAACTGTGTACGCGCGCCTTAATGAGCTTTTATAATTTGTGCTAAAATAGGGTATGAAAAACTTGATTGTTTTCCCTTGTCAGCAGAAAAAATATTGAATATAAAAAAATCATCAGCCGTTGAATGTCCTCACTGCTGGGATACAGGCCTTCCTTATGGATGGATAAGGAGAATGGGCCCAATTACCCACCACGCGGGCCCAATACTGATTTTGTGGCACTAAAAACTGCACACAAAGCCGGGACCGATGGCATAACCACTTGTTTGTTAAACTGTCATTTTCGAAATCCCCCAAACTGTGGATGCCGGAATCCGGCAATTAACAGACAGGGTTTTTGGCGCGCTCTTTATTTTATTTTTAAATGGCAAGCGGTTCATAAAATCATTGAACATTCAGCCTAGATTATACTTTACATATTGTTTTTTTGTTTAAAACAAAACACACGTTTTATTTATTAAATAAAATTCAAAAAAAAACTTTTCATTTTGAAAATTTTGGCCGGATTCCGGCTTTCAACAGACCGAGCATTTGGCGGAATCCGGCAATCAACAGACAAGTGGTTAACGTAGCTTCCGAAACACGGAGGGGATCATATGCGATTATCACACTACTGCGGTTTCCGCTCAGGTGGCCGGAGATGCGGCGTGAGTTTGTTATACACTGTAGGTTTTGTATGCACATCAAGATTCTACAGCCATAGTTAACAAGTGTACTACCACAAACCGGAGCGGTGTGCGGTGCAGTGTGAGAACCGCCTAAGACATTATTGCCCGAATACTCGTACGCTACTTATCTTTGGGAGCGTCTCAAACATCGCCCTGTCACTTTAAATGTCAAACGTATGAAAGAGATGCCATGATGTTTGAGACGCTCCCAAAGATGATTTGCGTTCGGGAATTCGGGCGTATAGAATACAATTTGGGAGTGTGCGAGAGAACTGTACGACCTTGTTCCCGCAGCTTCTTTCCACTATCGGGAAACCAGACGCAGGCTAGCTTATCACCCTTACGTTGTTCACACTCCACCTGTCCGCACTAAACGCTTCGCAGATTAGTTTCTTATGCGAACCGCTAAGGAATGGAATGCGTTGCCTGCCTATGTGTTCCCCGATAACTACAACCTTGGTATCTTCAAGGCCAGAGTGAACAGGCATCTCCTGGACAAGCATGCAACATCTTAGACCACATCCTGTTAACAAACAAGATGGTGGTCAAATGCTTGCCCAGTTTTAAATAAAAAAGACAAGATTTTATATTATTTTTATGCATTCATAATGCAATTTTGTAAGTATAGGAAAAATGTGATGTGAGTAGCTACTTATAGGGCTCGTGGTTTTTTACTATCACATTTTTCCTATACTTACAAAATTGCATTGTGAATGCATAAAAATAATATCAAATCTCAATATGGCTGTTTCATCTTAATCGATTGTTAAACATTTGTAAAAATGTTTCTTTCGGATGCGAGGGTTTCCTCACATTGATGAAGCAATGCTGGCCTACGGCGTAAAGAGTGATAGCAAAATTCGACGAGTCGTGTAAGACTCTCGGTAGCTTAGTTGGTCAGAGCATCGGGCCGGATTCCCGAAGGCGCGGGTTCGAATCCCGCCTGAAAGCTACTTATAGGGCTCGTGGTTTTTTACTATCACATTTTTCCTAAAAAAAAAGACAATTTATATTTGGCCACCGATCTCGTGACCGGTCATAGCAAAAATTGCTTAACTACAACAATCGCAACGGGCATCGATTCTAATCATCTCCGATATAAATCATAACTTTTATTTCCAGCTGTCCCACATCGATCTGTCACCAAACTTTGCCAGCACATTGATGGGCATCACGAACGCCAGCGGCGCCATCTTTTCGGTTATGGCACCTTTAAGTGTTACTGCTGTTGTGAGAGATGAGGTAACTATAATTTTGTTCAGTTTGGACTTCATATTATATACTACCCAGATGAAAATAGGGGCCACTTTGCTTTTTCCATAAAAACGTGCTCACTGTAGCGTCTCATAGAAAAGTAACTTTTTCCATCTTTGCAATGATTTTTACGTCAATGGAGAGACCAAACGCCCAATTATCAAATCTCGTTTTAAAAACTGCCAAAAACCGCTTATTTTTCCCAGAAAGGAAAAACAAGAAGTCAAACCTCATGTATGGCACATAACGATATATACAGTGCCACAAACTTTTCTGTTCCGGTGACAGCCGTGACAGAAGAGCCACTTGCAATACGAAATTAGCTGTCAAAATGGACTGTCGTATGAAAACTGTTTTAGTTCCAAAGATAATCACCGGAACAGAAAAGCTTGGCGCACTATATGGAGCGTTGACTTCGGTTTATGGCTTTTCGTTTTTAGGAAAATTTAGTCAAAACTAATTGATTTAAATGTATAAATGTATTTTTTTTTACAGAAACTTGCATCAGAGTGGAGAAAGGTGTTCTTCATATCAGTAGCTCTCTACTTTCTGGGCAACTTGTTTTACATACTGTTCATATCTGGGGACATCCAGAGTTGGAACGAGCCGCCCTCCAATGGGGAAGTTGGTAAGTAATGTATTTCCTTTTAAGTTAAATACAATTCAAACTAACCTGTCTCTAACTTTCTTCATTCAAACGTCGTCGGATGCGATTTTGTAAAGGCTCATTTACGCCGAAGCAACACTGTGCGACATTGCCGCATGCTACATGATATTGTGGCGTACGTCATCTTGTGGTATGCTACATATCCAACATTTGCGGCATGCGGCAGCCTCTGTCAAAAATATCGCATGGAACCCATCATGTTTGGATACAAGCTGCGACAGTCTACCACATGACGCAAGGTGTTGCCATGCCGCACGACTCTTGCCACAATGTGCGACATTTTGATGATTTTTTTTAACATGCGGTCTTTTGGCATGCCGCAATGTCTTGGTGTATCCTATGTACATAAATAGTACACTCCTTTACACATTTCTTACCGAAATCTCAGAGATCACAATTTCGAGTAAATGTAAATAACTTTTGTAGACTACCTGGGCTTAATGAGTTACGGCACTTTTACTTAAGGATAATCTCACACTGCGATACCTTAAGTAGTAGGTAGATCTGCCTTTGGGCCTCTAACTAAAGTGAAAACAATGTACTCCACTTCACTAATTGTACTGCGCAGAAACAAATTGATGAACACATCAAATCTGCCACAGAGTTAGTTGAACTCTGCAAATATAACGCGGAGAGATATGACTCTTTAATAAATAGTCAAATTGATACTTGTAATGATTTCTCTAAAGAGGAAAACATAATTCGGACACCTCAGAGCCCCTGTCATTCATTAACCTGCATAGAGACCTTAAAAAGTAACTATTGCAAACAGTCATTTAAATCAGCTACCTCATGCAAGTCAAAAGACACAAAAACGATTGTTTTCTCAGATAAACTGGGACAAGGTCTAGGAGTAACGATGAAAAATATATATAATAGAAATGTTATAAATGTATGTACACCTGGGAAGTCTTTTGAAGATATTGTGCATAGTTTATCTTTGTATGAAATAGATAGTTTGACCAACATAATTGTTCGGAAAAGATCGACGTTTCTGAACGCAACTCTAATGTCACGTCAAATTGACATTTGGCTGTCACTTGAAGTTGACAGTGACACTTGATTGGAATTCTTCTTGGAAAAATGTCGGAATAATTTTGCTGAATTTGTTAAAGGTCGCTCGCGTTGAATGTGCCTGGCATATCGAGTTTGAATCCATCTAAAATTATCTATGTGATCCCGTTTTGTACGACCAAGGTTTTGATGCCATCTCTGGAGTGGCCGGTCGCGGATGCTTTGAAAGATAACCTTTTCTACCACACGCGCTTGTTGTTGGGACTGTAAATCATAATAAAAGAGGCTCCCCCGTGTGTGTCTTTGTGTATCTATTGTTGAAACGCCCAGTGTCTTGTGAACGCTGTTATTTGTGTTGTGAGTGAGGTCACTAATTGGTAAGGTCTGCAGAAGAAGAAGATACCTGGGGCGCGCGCCCCGTCTCGCCGCAGCCGAGGAGATTTTCGACACCACAGAACCGTATGTGAAATCACCTTACTTAACATTCTCTCCACTGTGTATCGCAGTCCTATTGTTCAGTTACATCCCGGCTGAAACCAAGATTTGTCCGGAGTCTATACTCATGATAGCCTTCCACTGCGCCAATGCTGACTCCGCGGTCTAGGCAGGGGTGTACTGAACATTTCTTGGTAGCCAAGAGCGTAGCTTGAAGGCCTGAGAGGCCCACGCCAAAACTTTGTATTAATCAGTGCCGTTTGATGACCCAGTCTGGTCCGGACTAGATTAATTTGTACTTGTAAATGGTAATTAACTTGCATTTGAAAAGTAAAGGGCATTCCTTTGTTATTGGTTCCATGTCTTGTAATTAATTGTCATGTATTGAAGTTCCAAAATGTAAACAGATACCTTTCTTTGTTCATAATAATTATTATTTAGTTTTGTCAGCAAACTTGAGTTGTGAATATTGACAAGTTTGTTGCTAAAATAATAGCTAATAAAAGGTCAGCTAATAAGTTTGCACTCAATACTTAGTGAAACTTAAATGATTTGGGACATTGTTTACACATTGAAACTCATTGAAACTTGTGCTTTGAAATAATTGAAATTAACTTGTTGTTGTGTAACAGTATGTTGTGTTGATATCCAAGTGAATTTCAATAGTCAGTGAGTTTTGTTGTTTTCTGATAACCTCCAGATATTTAAGAGTTTGTGTCATTATAAATACTTTGTTGTTGTAATATTGGAATTTTGTGGTTAGTAATAACCTCCAAATATTGGAGATTTTGTGTTATAGTGAATATTTTGAATTTGTTGTTTTTGTTGATAAATTTGTGACGTTACAATGACGGCCTCCTCTGCTAAAGCCAAAATACGTTCTGAGTTACGGTGGTTGGCTTCTGCGGTCGCGTTGTTGGATCGACCGGATAGAACGGAGGCCTTGTTGAACAGATACGTAGATCTGCCCATACGTTTGGCTGTTGTTGATGAGCAGTATGCCTTATTTTTGGAAAGGACTGTTGAGGCCGAGGTGGAAATGCGACAAGAAGTCGGTTTGGATGTGGACCAGTGTTATGATTTTGCGGACAGAATTACCCAGGTAGCTCGACCTTTGCAAGTGGCAAGAGAGAATGAACCGAGCCCGTCCCCGGTCACATCTAAAAGTATGCCCCCTCTCTTTGCTAGATTGGCCCCCTTAGACTTAAGGCGCTTTGCTGGTCGTCTAGAGGACTGGGAGGGCTTTATTAATATTTTTGATAGTCTTGTACATGCCCGGGACGATTTGACCCAGGGCCAGAAGTTAGCTTATTTGTTATCCGTGTTGGAAGGGGAGGCCCTTGAATCGGTTCAACATTTGGCCCCCTCGGATGAAAACTACCCTATTGCTAGGGATTTGATTGCCCGTCGGTACCAGAACGTACGACGTCTGGCGGACAACCATGTTGCCGCCATTTTGAATTTACCCCGCGTTGCCAGCGTGATGCACTTGAGAGTGGCTTTGTTAAATCCGCTGTTGGTGGCATACAACGCATTAAAAAACTTAAAACTCCCAGTGGAGCAGTGGTCGTTTTTGTTACTGCACATTGTCCTGGGAAAGTTGCCGGACTCTGTTAAGGTCCGTTTTGAGCAGCAGTATGGTGGGGATAGTGCGACTTATCTGCCACCCTTCTCGGACCTCTTGACGTTCCTGGAAGGAGAAAGTAGACTGGCAGATAATTCCTCTCTGGCCGGTCCTATGGGACCCGAACGACCTGTGCCACAGAGTAGATCCCCCACCGGACCCCCCCGTAGGGGGCGTATGGCCCCTCGCGCGCCCGGCCGCTATGCCGCCGTCCAGGAGACCGCCCGCTGCTTGTACTGTCGGGAACCGGGTCACAGCACGACCCGTTGTGATAAGTTCCTCGACCAGCGCGTCCAAGGCCGTCGAGCGATCGCGCGACAACGGACATGGTGCTACTCGTGCTTGGGCCTGCACATGCAGCGCGAATGTACCCAAGCGCACCCATGCCGCTTTTGTAAGGGCAACCACCATCCCCTCCTCTGCATGAACAGCCCAGAGGGCGGCGGAGCGCCGCAGCGCGTCGCTGCAGGATCACCTCGTATGGGTGGGGGGCTCGGACCCCCCGCGGTGTTTGCATCCCGCAGCAGTTCTAGTGGCCACCAGAGTGGCCCCAGACGCTCTCCGCCACGTTTTGAGCCTCAAACGGGCGGGGGTCCCAGGGACCCCCCAATGGGAAACCGATCCCCAAGGATGGGGATGAGTTATGCGGGCGTTGCCGGAGGTCGTAGAGGCCCCCCGCGACGTTTTGAGCCTCGCACGGGCGGGGGTCCCACGGACCCCCCAATGGGAAATCGGTCCCCAACTAGGGGGTTCGATTTTGCGAGCGTTGCGGGAGGTCGTAGAAGCCCCCCGCAACGTGTTGAGCCTCGCACAGCCGGGGGTCCCCGGGACCCCCCCTCTGAAAATCGGTCACCGTGCCCCCGCGACTATGGGGCGACGTACACGGTGGATGATAGGCACCGATTCTCGCCGCCGCTCGCCGAATACCCGCGTTTGGAGCGGCGCCCGCCCCGTCTTCAAGGGGCCGGGAGATATAACCCGCCTGATACCGGGCGAATTGGACGTAGGCAGTATGTGGGAGATTGGGACCCACTGGATCGCTATGAGCGACCCCCTTACCATGGGGGGACGTCTGGGGACCCCACATACTAGCAATCAACGTGTTTACGGTCGATTGTAGCCACCCCTCCAGAGACCGTTTTGTTGCCCACGGCCTCTGTGCTTGTCAGGGGATTGAATGGCGACCTTGTGGAAGTTCGCGCCTTGTTGGATTCCGGTGCTCAGGGGTGTGTTGTGTCATCTTGGTTAGTTAGGCGGTTGGGCCTCAAGGTGCACCCCCACACGGAAGGCGTGAGAGGTGTTGGCGATGTGAAAGTCCCCGGGTTGTTAGGGCATGTTGACTTCACATTTACCTCACGTAATAAGTCCACGCCAGGCATTAAGACCTCGGCGATTGTGTTGGACACAGTTGTTGGCCGTCAACCTTCAGTTGACTTGGGACCGAGTATGTTGTCTTTGGTGTCTGATTCCCCACTCGCCGATCCAAATTTCTTCCGCCCAGGCCCGATCGATGCTCTCCTTGGAGCCGATGTCCTGGGGCGAGTTTTGTTGACGGGGAAGCGAGTTTTGCAGCCAGATGGCTTGGTAGCTCTGCAGACGACACTCGGTACCGTTGTGATGGGCCCTGCTCGCCGCGTTTTGGATTCCCTTGATGAGGATCGCGGTCTTGTTTTTAATGTGTCTCTCTCCGAAGTGGTGCAGAAGTTTTGGGAGGTTGAGGAACCTCCACCAGCCCCGCGGGTTGACCCAGTAGCGGATGAATGCGAGTTGTATTACCAGAATAACACTGGTCGCCTCCGCTCTGGTCGTTTGATCACCCGTCTCCCCTTTCGTGCCGGCCGACCTCCTCTGGGCGAATCCCGACCGCTAGCGGAACGTAGGCTAGTGGCGATGGAGCGTCGCATGAGCAAGGATCCGGTCTTCCGCCAGAAGTATGTTGAATTCATGCGGGAGTATGAGGAGTTAGGGCACATGTCCGTGAGCGATTTGGATTGGCGCTCCGTTGAGCACTTCTTTCTGCCGCACCACGCCGTTTTGAAATCCGGAAAGATTCGGGTGGTCTTTGACGGTTCGGCTCCCACCTCTACTGGAGCGTCCTTGAACCAGTGTCTGCATGTAGGTCCCAAGCTGCACACGGAGATCTCAGACATCTTGACCAACTTCCGGCGGCATCAAATTGTATTTATGACTGACATCCGGATGATGTTCAGACAAACGGTCATCCATCCCGAGGATAGGAGGTACCAATTGATTTTGTGGAGAGAGAGTCCTAGGGACCCCTTGTTGATTTATGAATTGAATACGAATACGTACGGTTTGGCGTCGAGCCCGTTTGTTGCGATTCGTTCTTTGTTGGAGTTGGCCGAGAAGGAGCGCTTGAGATACCCTCGCGCCTCCGCCATTTTGGCCAGTGACGTCTATGTGGATGACATTTGCACGGGCGCCTCATCTGTCTCAGAGGCGATTGTCCTGAGAGACGAACTCACCGCCCTTTTGAAGTCGGGAGGTTACGAGTTGAGGAAATGGATATCCAACTCGCCTGATGTACTGGTAGGTTTGCCCGAAGAGCACCAGCAGGACCCCCACCTATTCGAAAATGTTGATAATCCCCATGTGGTGACCGTCCTTGGCGTACAGTACAAACCGGTCTCTGACACTTTCACGTATTGTGTGGATTTACGACCACCGAAAGTCTGGACCAAGCGTTTAGTATTGTCTACTGTCGCACGTACCTTTGACCCCAATGGGTGGATTTGCCCCGTGCTGTTTATGGCCAAGTGTTTCTTGCAACGGTTATGGGCTTCGGGTGTGTCGTGGGATGAACCCCTCTCGGACGAGTTACTCCGAGATTGGTCGAGCTTCGTTTCATCCCTCCCCGAGATTAATGAAGTGCATTTGCCGAGGCTATTCCTCCCTTCTGAAAATTGTAAAGTTACTCTTCACGGCTTTTCCGATGCCTCCGAACGTGGATTTGCTGCGGCCGTGTACCTCCGCACCGTTACTGTTGACGGAGTTGTTGCTGTGCATCTGGTGATAGCGAAAAGCAAAGTCGCTCCCCTTCGGACTCGTCATACGATCCCGAGGTTGGAATTGTGTGGAGCTGCCCTCCTAATGCGTTTGTTGAACCACGTATGGCTCACATTAGGTCGATCTATTAAGATACAAGAGGTTTATGCTTGGACGGACAGTCAGGTCGTCCTTTGTTGGTTGAAGGCTCCGGCGCACACCTTGGACGTGTTTGTGGCCAATCGAGTGTCGCAGATTTGTAATTCCGACATCGAGTTGATTTGGAGACACGTGCCGGGAACCATGAATCCCGCGGATTGTGCGTCTCGGGGTTGTGTAGCCCCAACCCTAATTAACCACCCCCTCTGGTGGGGCCCCCAGTGGTTGATGCGGCCTGAGTCGGAGTGGCCGCCCTCTCCAGCGTTGTCGAACGTAGCCGTTCCTGATATGCGGGCATGCGTCCTGGAGACTAACCCCGCCGGGGAAAAGGATTTGTTGTTGGATCGGTACAGCTCCTTACAGAAGCTGCTTGGTGTTACCGCTTGGATCAGACGTTTTGCGTACAATTGCAGAAACCCACGCGCGAGGCGTGATTCGTCGGTTCTCACTCCGGACGAGCGTAGGGACGCGCTCTTGTTTTGGGTCCGGAGAGTACAAGCTGATAGTTTTGAGTCCGAGATTGAAATTTTGCGTTTAGGCCGTCGCAAGTTGAAGGGCGCGGTATCGCGATTGAATCCCTTCCTGGACGAGAGTGGGCTTTTGCGAGTCGGCGGAAGACTTCGAAATGCGAACCTGCCGTATGGAGCTCGTCACCCCCTCTTGTTACCTAAAGCCGGACATTTGACTCAACTGATAATAACAGATCGCCATGTGAATGCACAACATGCTGGCTGTAATGCTTTGTTGGCCATTTTGCAGCGTGAATTTTGGATTTTGTCTGCTCGTCGAGCCATTCGCACTGTGGTTTTCCGTTGCCTGCCTTGTTATCGATTGAAGGCCGCGACCATGCAGCCCCAGATGGGTGATTTGCCTGCTGATCGCGTCACGGAATGTAGAGCTTTTGCCGGAGTCGCCACCGACTTCGCCGGTCCCTTTACTGTAAAGGCTTCGAGACTGCGTAATGCTAAAACCTATAAGGCGTACTTGTGCGTGTTTGTGTGTTTGTCCACCAAGGCTGTCCATTTGGAAATTGTCTCGGAATTGTCTACCGAAGCCTTTGTCGCCGCCTTGAGCAGATTTGTTTCCCGTAGAGGACTGCCGTCATTGATACGTTCCGATTGTGGTACTAATTATAAGGGAACGTGTAATTATCTTAAGGAAGTAGTTAAGTTTTTTGTTGATAATAAAATAGACATTGGAACCACCCTCTCCCGGCGTGGGATAATCTGGAAGTTTAGCCCTCCAGCTTGTCCGACCTGGGGAGGAATTTTTGAAGCTTGTGTAAAGGCTGCCAAGACACACTTGCGTCGCGTGATTGGAGAAACTATTCTCACGTTTGAGGAACTTGATACGGTATTTTGTAAAATTGAGGCCGTCCTCAACTCGCGACCCTTGTGCCCGTTGTCTTCGGACCCGAATGACCTGGAAGCGTTGACGCCAGGTCATTTCTTGATCGGACAGCCCCTTTTGGCGTTGCCTGAATATCCGATTCAGGATGTAGGATCCCATCGTTTGTCGCGATACCAACTTTTGAAACAGATGTCCCAAAACTTCTGGGCACGTTGGTCGATGGAGTATTTGCATATCCTGCAACAGCGCGTGAAGTGGACAGATAAAACCACCCCACCCCAGACTGGCGACCTCGTGTTGATTAAGGATGCTAACCTGCCGCCCCTATGTTGGCGAAGGGGGCGCATTGTTAAACTCTACCCCGGAACTGACGGAGTTCCTCGTTTTGCTGAGGTTTTGGTTCGAGATTCGGTTTTGAAGAGAGCAGTTAGTGGGCTCTCCCGATTACCCGTAGATTGACGTACCGTTCTTAACGGTCCGGGGCGGGGGGATGTTCGGAAAAGATCGACGTTTCTGAACGCAACTCTAATGTCACGTCAAATTGACATTTGGCTGTCACTTGAAGTTGACAGTGACACTTGATTGGAATTCTTCTTGGAAAAATGTCGGAATAATTTTGCTGAATTTGTTAAAGGTCGCTCGCGTTGAATGTGCCTGGCATATCGAGTTTGAATCCATCTAAAATTATCTATGTGATCCCGTTTTGTACGACCAAGGTTTTGATGCCATCTCTGGAGTGGCCGGTCGCGGATGCTTTGAAAGATAACCTTTTCTACCACACGCGCTTGTTGTTGGGACTGTAAATCATAATAAAAGAGGCTCCCCCGTGTGTGTCTTTGTGTATCTATTGTTGAAACGCCCAGTGTCTTGTGAACGCTGTTATTTGTGTTGTGAGTGAGGTCACTAATTGGTAAGGTCTGCAGAAGAAGAAGATACCTGGGGCGCGCGCCCCGTCTCGCCGCAGCCGAGGAGATTTTCGACACCACAGAACCGTATGTGAAATCACCTTACTTAACATTCTCTCCACTGTGTATCGCAGTCCTATTGTTCAGTTACATCCCGGCTGAAACCAAGATTTGTCCGGAGTCTATACTCATGATAGCCTTCCACTGCGCCAATGCTGACTCCGCGGTCTAGGCAGGGGTGTACTGAACAATAATTATTTTATGTGGCGACAGCTCCCAAGTTAGGAAACGTGAAATCTTGATGAATATTAACTTTTTATTGAAACTACAGTCTGAAACCGGCTGTAAATTAGTAATTAGCTCATTTCCTTACGCGAAAAACCTAACTAGGGAGCAGAATCAGCATATATATGAGTTAAACTCATATTTGTTCAACCTGATAAATTGTCATAGTGACAAGGTTTTATATTTTGATATTAATAATTTTATTAATAATTTTATTTTGACATCGGATACTATGTATCTTGCAAATAGGTTTAGGACAAAAATAGCTAAATTGTTAGCTTTTAATTTACAAGACACCTTTCAAGGTGGCAAGCCAAAGTCTTTTGACTCTGATTTTAGTAGCTTACCTACTAATAATAATTTAATTAATTTAAATAATATAAACACTTCTTTACAAAGTGAAAACGTCTCTAAATCGGCTTTAAACTAAAACATAAGACAACAGCCAAGCCCTCTTGCCTTAACGTATTATGTCAAAACATTCAAGGCCTGTCTGGCAAAGTTTTAGAGTTAGAATTATTTGCAGAATGTAATGACATTCATGTCATTTGTATAACTGAGCACTGGCTGAATCATTGTGATTTGTCATGTAGTGTGAATAATTTTCAGTTAGCAAATTTATTATCTAGGAAGACAACAACGCGTGGCGGCTCTCTAATTTTCGTAAAAAATAATATAAGCTACAGAGAAAGAAAGGATATTGTAAACCTTTCTATAGAACGTCATGTCGAGCTGTCATGTGTAGAATTAAAAAGCTTAGTCATTGTATGTGTATACCGACCACCTAAAGGTAATTTTGAAACATTTGAATCGGTGATGGAGGATGTGTTGAATAAGTTAAAGTTAAAAAATAAACCAATAGCAGTATGTGGCGATTTTAATGTTGATATTCTCGAAAGCTGTGCATTGACTACACGAATATTAACTTTGTTCAATTCTTTTAATTTAATTAATCAGTTCTTGGAGCCCACAAGGGTAACATCTCATTCAGCCACTTGCATAGATAATGTTTTTTCGGAGTCTGATCCGACTAACAAACTAGTCGTTAAAAATATTACATCCGACCATTACGGATTAAAGGTATCCTATGAATTAGATATTGTTGATGCGCCTAAAAGTGTACAATGCAGGCCCGTTACAAAAACGCGACTACGTAATTTTGAAAATAATGTAGCTGATAAAGTTTCTACGATGCCATATGTGCATGATGATCCTAATGCGCTTTATGGAACCCTTTTTGAATTAGTAACGAATGAGTTCAATAATATCTTTAAGTCTAAAACGATTAAATGCACCCAGAAGTTAAAGTTTTGCGAATGGGCTACGACAGGTATTTATAAAAGTAGAAACAGGCTGTATGAACTATATAAATTAAGAGAAACTAATCACAGCCCTCGTTTCGTAGAACATGTAAAACAATATTCTAAGATTTTCAAAAAAGCATATTCTAAAGCAAAGTCTATATTTTTAAAGGATAAAATTAAAAAGTCAAATAATAAAATCAAAACAACTTGGGATATTATTAAGCGTGAAACCGGAAAAGGTAAACAACATGACAACAGTCTAGCGCTTAACATTAATAACGCAAGAATAAACTCTGAAACAGAAATTGCTAATATTTTTGATAACTTTTTTGTAAATATACCATTAGTAACCACCTCTAATTTGAATTCTTCACCAGCTTCTGCTGTCTCGGTTCTTGAAAAACATGTGTCTGAGTGTAGTTCATTATTTAATTTTAAAGAAATTAATTCGAGCGATATAATCAAAACATTTAATTTACTTAAAATGAAAACTACCACTGATTTATGGGGCATATCTGTTACTGTACTTAAAAACATTATTCATGCTATTGCCCCTTATCTTGCTATTATATTTAATCAGTGTATCGCTCAAGGAATTTTTCCTGATTTAATGAAATTTAGCAAAGTGATACCTTAATTTAAATCAGGAAACAAAGAAGACCCAAGTAATTATAGACCAATATCAATATTACCCGCCTTAAGCAAAATATTTGAAAAAATAATACTAGAGCAATTATTGTCTCATTTCTCATTAAACAATCTCATGCATAGCAAACAATTCGGATTTATGAAGGGTCAGTCAACCACGGATGGTGGGGTTGCACTTTTAAAGCATGTGTTTGATGCCTGGGAAAAGTCGCAAAATACTCTTGGAATATTTTGCGACTTATCCAAGGCTTTTGATTGTGTTGATCACCGGACGCTGCTGTTGAAGCTAAATCATTACGGTGTAAAAAATAATGCCCAGAAACTAATACTGTCGTATCTCAGTTCCAGAACTCAGACAGTTGACATTAATGGAGTGAAATCAAACGGCTCTCAGATTAAACTAGGCGTACCTCAAGGCTCTATTTTAGGCCCTTTTCTATTTTTGGTTTATATTAATGATTTGCCTTTCTTTGCCAAAAACTTCTGTGATATTGTGTTGTTTGCAGATGATACTTCTTTAATATTTAACATAGACAGAAACAAAACCAATTTTGACGATGTAAACAAAGCACTGTCACAAGTACTCGGTTGGTTTAATTCTAACAATTTGCAGCTTAATGCAAAGAAAACAAAGTGCGTACTTTTTTCTCTGCCAAATGTACAGACGGTACCTGTAGAAATTGTAATCAACAACGAAAAACTGGATTTAGTACAATCAACGATCTTTCTGGGTGTAACTTTAGACTCGAAACTTCAATGGCATGCGCATATCGCAACATTAGCTGGTAAGCTTAGTTCTGCTTCCTACGCTATTAGAAAAGTACGACAGCTAACAGATGTTGATACTGCTAGAACTGTATACTTTAGTTATTTCCATAGCATCATGTCATATGGCATTCTTTTGTGGGGATTAGCGGCTGGCATTAATGCTATATTCATCTTGCAAAAACGAGCAATCAGAGCCATCTATAAACTAGGCTCCAAAACTTCGCTTAGAGACAAGTTCAAGGAAATAGGTATACTGACAGCTGCATCTCAATTTATATTAAATTGCATTCTTTTTGTACGTCGCAATATTAACTTGTATACCAAACATGGTGATTTACACAATCGTAATACTAGAAATAGAAACAAGCTCGTAATGCCTCGGTACCGTTTAGAAAAGGTGCACGGATCTTTCGTTGGTCAAGGTATACACATATATAACAAAATCCCAAGTGATATCTTGGATTTACCATATCTAGAGTTTAAGAATCATATAAAGAGTGGCCTCCTCAAAAAAGGCTATTACACTGTAAATGATTATTTGAACGACAAAACACCTTGGTCGTAACACTCGTAACAAATGTTCCTAGTATGATATTGTGAGTCGTGTCCTATATTTTATATTATTACCGTTTATATTAGTTAAGCTTTTAATTCGGTCATTTAAGGTAGGCAGTTTGAGTATGTCATGCTCACTAAAACATTTCTACGGTGGTGGCGTGTGAGGCGGGTCGTTACGTTCCCTAAAATATGGTTGAGCGAAGCGATGGCTGGTTCATGCGTCATGCTCGTGAACGGGTGCTGCCAGTGGGAATGGGTCTGCTCTTATCTGCTTGCCTTAAAATGTGTTTTCTTTTGTTTTTATTCATTTTATTAAGAATTACATTTGAAACATGTATGGCGCAACTTGCAGTATATAGTAGAATTGTCTTTTGTTTTAAACTAATATTAAAGCTTTAAGTAGAGTTCCTAAGTAACTGAAAATTGTTCACCGCTATGATCATTAGTTCGCCTATACTTAACTGTATTTATCATAACCCATTGTGTAATTGTGATGGAAACTGACCTTAGTCATACCATGTTAAGGTCATTTTTCAATTTGACGACTCTGTATGAAATAAGACAGGGAGAAAAAAACAACCCTTGGAGTTTCTTGCCGGTTCTTCTCCAAGGCCTCCCGCTGTAGGGTTTGCGAACCGATGGCGTAGCTTCTATGACGTTCACAAGTATTGTAAATAACAATCTAAATTGAATAAACAAATTTGAATCTTGAATCTTGAATCTTGAATCTAATTGCAATAATTACTAGAGGGTTTCTAGTAAATCGTATCAGAAATGAGGTTATGCGTAAGATAATAAATGTACCTACTCGTAACAAGCTTATCTTGAGTGGCCAGTTAGTGGAATTCAAGAGGAAAGTCCATGACTTAAGTAGATTTTTTATAAATAATGATTGCAAACAGGTCGTAAGTCCGTGATAAGACATTTGATGGCCGATTTCAAGAAGTCCCTACGTCCACATAGGGATTATATGCATTATCAACGCGGATGATAAAGCTAGTCATTGTTTATGGTTTTCTTTATTTAAAATATTTGTAAGTGGTCCCTGAGTATTTTTTTTATACACATACTAGCCTATGTCCAGTGATTTGAGTTCAAAAAATCCCTAAGTGGTGTACATGATTTTTTACTTGAATGTCACTAAGTTGTAATGTAACTGTCACTTATGAAAAAATATAATTTCGTTGTGATTTTATTAAGTAGAGGAGTTGGTACCTATTTAAGCAGTGGACTGTCACAAGTTGTTGGTAATGATGATGAAAATGCACCCTAAGTCCAAATAATTATGTATTAAAATCCCTAAGTCACGTTGAAAATCCCTAAGTCCAGCTTAAAAATCTCTAAATCTAAAGGATAAGAGACTGATGCCCGAATACTCGTACGCTAGGTACTTATCTTTGGGAGCGTCTCAAACAACATTGCCCTGTCACTTTAAATGTCAAACGTATGAAAGAGATGCCATGATGTTTGAGACGCTCCCAAAGATGATTTGCGTTCGAGAATTCGGGCGTTAGGCCAGACCATTTAAGTCGCTTTATACTAATACTATGTACTCATTAAATTTATATTTTACAACGTTCAAATTTAAGAGACACCCATGTTAAACTTTTTTACTGTAATTCATGTATAAAGTATAAAAACTAAAGCAGCGTCTCTTTCGGTCGTATAGGGAACTGAAATTCGATACATGTTGGACAGCCCCAATTTGTCAGCTTTTGATGGACGGTATAGTTTAGTTTTCGATTACCATAACGAGAGTTATTCATGCTACGGAAAAGTCGGCCGGTTTCCGAAACGCCAATTAAAATCAAATTACCTAATTCCCAATTAATTGTAGTTTGGGTTTCTGAAAGAAAAATGTGCCGGGGCGTTCTTGGCGCTAGTTACAGATCATTTTATTGTTCTATGCTTATGGATAAGATTAGTATTTGATTTTGACCGCGCGCAGACTTATCGAGATAATTTTGCATAATTGGGAATTAATTGTGACAGTCTGTAAGCTAATTTTAATTTTGATTGGCGTTTCAGAAACCGGCGGCATCTAATAGTTTACATGACGATTTCCGCTTAAGACAACCATATAAAGACCTAGGTCTTTGCTATCGTATCCTTGTGTTATCTGAGGGCCTAGAAAAGTGGCTTTTCCGTATCGTTGACGCCAAGGTATAGTCTGATTATAGTCTTATTTAAAAGACCGCGTACAGCTTAATCGTTTCGATCCGCGTCATAATGTAAGAAAAGCCTAAAGAAAAGATGTTTCGTATTCTAATGTACGGTGACAGTAATATATGCACCCGGTCCCTTCGCAAAGTACACGGATGATTTATATTTCTTTGGAGCAAAACTTAACAGATGTTACATAATCTGACACTGTTTTCTTCTCTCTGTGTCACTCTGAAAGTAAGGGTAGTAAACCAGTTGCTTAATATTTGTCCCTTTCCTTGTCTTATATTTAGAACTACACACATTTAGTTTTATCAATGTTCTATGATTAGCTGATTGACTGACCTTTGAAATGACTTTTTGGACTAAAATATAAGTTAGAACTCCTACTACTTATCTTGCAATAATCTTGTAAGATTTGACAAACAATTTTCATAGTTTCCGTTCTGGAAACTTGTAATTTTCTACGACAATTATACATCCTACTTAAAAACGCAGATTTCGTCATTGTTTCTGATTTCCCTAAGCCTTCTTGTTTGTCCTTAGTTTCCAAACAAATCGGAAGGCACAAGTGTATGAGCCTTATATCGCGACAGTAATCCTTACATATCTTGTTTCAGAAGAGGGAGTGAAGAAGAAGACTTCAAACATATCAGTGAGAAGGCCTAGCATCGGAGAACAGAAATTCTAAATAATTTCATAATTAGATGGACTAGTCATAAATCACATAGTTGATAATATTAACATATTTATAATTCTTCTGAAGCAGCTATGTGGTTAAAGAGCAAACGTTGTTTAAGAACATTGAAATTTTTCAATGATTTTATGTTTCCCAGTGAAATTAAAACTTATATAATCAAGAGCAGAGAAACTCGTTAGTGACGTCACCTTTAACTAAATTGATATTATTATTTATAAACCGTCTTATACTTTGTTCAAAGTAGCAAGGGTCCCATGACAGCTCATTTTGTGCAAAGTTTTGTTTCTCAACGTAGAATGGGGTCTAATTTTCTAGCTTATGCTGCATAAAAATGTCTAATGCTGATTTTCTTGAGTTTCATTCCGATAGCATAATGATATTTCTGCTTTGCACGAATGGGCTATCATAGGATCCATGATACATTGAACAAAGTATAGCTGCAATTTCGTAATTTATTTTGTAAGACAACAATTAATTTTAATCTGTAAATTCATTAATTTCTCAATTCAGGGCCTTAAAAAGAGCTGTAAAACAGTGATAAGAAAATATTGTAAGCGATATGATGCTATACGTAGTATACAACGTGTAACAGAAATAATGGCTAAACCCGGAATATGGTAGATAGAGACCATCAAACAGAACAACTTCTACTATAAGACCATCTCTGTAATTGCGAAAAAAACAGCTGTTTTAAACAAAATTTGTTAAAGAAAAAATAAAAATGTATGAAACAGGTAGTACTACCAGTTTCACTTCAGTTTGATGGTTCCTATCTACCTTAAGCTGTTTTAGCCATTAAATTCTGTTACACATTGTAAACCTCTCCTAATCAATTTTGCGAAGAAATGTCATAATATTACCTATATTGGTTTCTATTAAAAAACAATATGTTAGTGGTGTTGTATTTACGTTTTAACAAGTTTTATTTGCTCTGTAATTTGTTTAAATAACTAAGTAATTATAGTGATACATCTGTTAATTACAATGATGGTCAGTTGACCATCATTATAGTTTACAGATATATCAGTAAGGCTAAGCCTAGTTAGGCTTGATACTTGATAATCAGTTTAATTGTGATATCGATTCCAATTTAATATTAAAAATAGTTAACTTGCAAATGTCGATAAAGTTGGAAATTGTAAATACCGATAAAATATTTATTTAGTTAATACTGTAATTAAGTTATCCTTTTAAAAAAGCCTATGGTGCAGTGGTAAGCGTACTTTTGCTTGCTTGATTTGCGATCGTTGAAGTTAAGAGCCATTTCGCAATTACAGCCATTTGGCAGTTGTCTCGCTCGCACAATGCAACATTTTCATTGATTGTGGAAAACACATTGTGTTTTTTAGAAAAGTGTTTCATTATGTCCCTACAACGCAATGTTACGGATATTTTGTTTATGTTATTTTATTCATTCAATTGAGTATTGGTTAGAATTAGGAAGTCAATTTTCAAAAACTTTTAGCTCGTAGATCTAGTATTATTGCAGTATTGACAATGTTGAAATATGTTTAATAATGTATAACTAATTGCGTTGTAGGGACATAATGAAACACTTTTCTAAAAAACACAATGTGTTTTAAACAATCTTTAAAAATATTTATTGTGCGAGCGAGACAATTGCAAAGTGCGAAATGGCTCTTAAGCAACTTTCGCAATGGTCGGACACAGATGGGTGACCAGAAACTTTTCATCTCGAGCTCCTCCGTGTTTTGGAAGGCACGTTGAGCCGTTGGTCTCGGCTGCATTTGCAGTCGTTAATACCCACCAATCCGCATTTTGGGCCTACGTCGTGGCCCATTCTCCTTATTCATCCATAAGGAAGGCCAGTGCCCCAGCAGTGAGGACATCAAATGGCTGATGATGTTGAAGTTATTTATAAGTAATGTGATACTTAAATTATTACCACGTAAAACAATCAGAAGACAGTAATTTAAAAGTCTAATTGAAAGAGTTTAAAAAACACTCCTATTACGAACACAATAAAAACCATCACAGTGTCCTTGTAAAACTGGAAAGAAAAATAATTACTTAACCGATTTAAAATTGTATGATAATTGATTACAATGAAATTCAACCTTGAGATTTTGTAATTGTTGATTTTAAAGCCAAAGAAATTGTCAGAAAGAATATTTTTTACTGTGGTATTTAGCATAGGCTATTTATTGTAACCTTGTAAATAAAATTATATCAGCTATAAGAAAATATTATTTGAGTTTCATTTATTTTTAAGTCTACACTTAGGTATCATTTCCTTATTGAAAGCAAGTATTACGGTTTAGCATAAACGGGTTTTTAACACAGTATGACCTAGTAAGATAGGATTAGAATGGTTAGTGCCTACCTACCTACTAATTAAAATCCAAAGTAGGTAGTTATTATAAAAGTGAGCAAAGTAATCTATACATCTATACAAATATTACAAATAAATAAAATTGGAGTGTGTTTGTAATATTAAAATAACAGCTTGTTACTACATGCATATGATAATAATAATATATACGGTACATATACCAAAATAACATTTTTTTTTCAATTTATATCTGTCTGTCTGTCTGTTTGTTCCGGCAAATCTCTGAAACGGCTGGACCGATTTTGAGGGGACTTTCACTGCTTTTTATCCCGTAAAATATCACATTCCCGCGGGATAAAGTCGTGTAGTCCACGCGGGCGAAGTCGTGGAAAGCTAGTTTCTTATAAATTAATCTTGGAATACATACATTGGACCTTGCAGAACGATATAGATTTCGTTAAGAGGTAAAAAAAATGTATAAGTAGTAGAACCTTCTCAATTCGCAAACGCCTATGCCAAAGGAACACATAACGTTAAATCCACTTATTCACCAACAGAAATAATCCACCAGAACTTTATAAAAGCACTTCTTCGAAATAACGCACCTTTTTCAGCGAAATGCCACATTGGCATACCGCAGATTTATTCCAAACTAATTTTAATTGAGTCCTCAAAACTCTGGCTCTGCGCAAACATTCTCAGTGTGTGTTAACGTTTAATTAGGAGCGAGGCTCACACAACCCTATTTAATTAGCAAGACAGATCCCGTCTGCATATACACTCGTCACATTTCACTTTATTTGACGTATGAAAATTGGAACGGAGATAGGGTGAACTTCCCTATGTTGGCATTGGCACACCACAAATTTTTGGGTCAATTCAATTCAAATCATTCGCAATCGTGTAGTTACTTAAATAGGCAAGATGTTAGTACAAAGTTATACATAATGACGCCCTGAATGGCATTGCTAAATATGGGAGTTAAGGTAATCATTAATGCACCCTAGAAATATTGCAATTATTCATTTTTTTAGTACACTAGGTTAAAATGCATACTAAACCTAAGTACCTACTCATTTTTTTTTGTTTTCGAGCTAAAAACAAGAAAAAATTAAATCTGGAGATGAGATCTAGATAATGCCAATAATTATTGTATTCAGTTAGTCCGCATGGCAAGCTACCACCATCTTATCTAAGTCGGACGCCATAACAATGATGTTTTCAGCATTGCGTGTAGATAAGTTATCCAGTTCCTCAGTGTAGAGTCCTCATTCCGGGAGTAGTGCGTTTTCTCCTTCAGCCTTATCTCATTAAGGCGCTACTCGGAAAAAGTATGGACTCTTTGATATAAAACTATAGGATGGTTAGAGTTGTTATAAATCTGATAATAAGATAGGAAAAATGTGATAGTAAAAAACCACGAGCCCTATAAGTAGCTTTCAGGCGGGATTTTTACTATCACATTTTTTCTATTCTTACAAAATTGCATTGTGAATGCATAAAAATAATATAAAATCTCAAGATATTTATTTCTTCATACCTTTATCTAGAACCGTATAGTTTCAGAAACACGATTTTATGATTTTGGCTCGACACTTTTTATTTTCGAAAATACCTCTAAAGAATAAGAAATATCAAGATTATTTTTAAATGGGGATACACATACTATTGAAAATAGGTTTAATTAGTGGACACCAATAATATTTAGGATCGTATAGAAGCATTTTTTTAAAATCGCTATAGTTTTTGAATACGAAGTGATTTTGTGTTTTTTTTGCGTAATTGGCAAAATCGGTCTCGCTCCCGCGCGCGTCGTTTTCTGATTGCTATCTCGCTTTAGCATAATTTTTCCGAGTATCGCCCTAAAATCAGGTATGATGAAGGCTAAGTACTACCCCGTAAAGCGTGAAGGATTAAAAAATATAGGGTGGGTGCCATAATTAGATAGTTTACCCTGTATCTATAGGAGACAACGACAACCAAAATCTCTGTAGGTATTGTTAAGAAAATACGACTACCCTCAGACCAAATAAAAAAGTAAGACGGAACGCCCCGAACTAAAAAGTGAAGCCACTTTTTTATGTACGTGTGCGTGCGCCGGCCGTGTACGTGTGCGTGAGTCGCTTTTATAATGCTTTTAGTGTGTTAGTTATGGGTGTAGTTTCATTACATGTGTGTTGTGCGTGTAACTGTGTATACATGCGGTAGGGTGTAGTTTTGTTGGCGTCACTTTTTAGTTCTGGACGTTCCGTCTTACTTTTTTATTTGGTCTGAGCGACTACCAATTTACTAATTTTACATTTCATGTCAATAAGGCCTAAATTTGAAAGATAAAAAAGCTACTAATTGAATAAAAATCAAAACGTTTCTCCTAGGAATTGCTTTTTGAGGTCATTGGAAATGTTATTGTTTAGGCAATAAGGCTGACAACATACTTGCAGTGGATTGGTACGGCTTTGTCGGTTTTGTGGCTTTTACATGATTACAACTATTACTGGTTAGAATACATTTAATTACTTTATATAAAACAGGCATCCTTTTTTACGCTATTATTTTTGGGCACCAATATAAAACAAAAAACATACAGAAGGCTCGGTTCGATTCTGTAAAATATGACTCTTCTGGGCTCTCTACGCTGATGAATAAAAGAAGAAACTGATAGTTGTGTGAGCTGTGCAGGTGTGAGAGCTCAATTGTTAGGTTACACCAGCATCAGTTTTAACCCCCCTCTCTTCTTAAAAAAAGTATTAGAATAATAATAATTCTAATCTTAATGACCCCAATGTTTGGCTGTTTGTTGTGATCGACTAAATGGTTAGGACACTACGTTGTGTAATTTTTTGTTTCAGTATCCCATAGTTAGGTTCTTTTTTAATAAGGTATGTTCAAAGTACAATGATAACAGAGACGCTTAATCTTATAGCTAATTACCTAAAGCAAGCTGAAATGAATTATAAATATATAAATACAAATAAATAAATAAATAGTGTTAATTAAGCATGACAGTGGATAATAGTTATATTTTAAATAGGTAAAGAAAGAGTTAAGTGTAAATAAGAATAGTGTTTGTGGATAGGAATTTTAGGATAAGGATAGGGTATAGTGAATCTAGGCCCAGGCTAATACCCTGATGGCTTGTGGCCCAGGGCATTGCCCTGGGGAGCTACGTCCAACCTCCCCTCTAGCTCTTTCCGGTCCCAGTCCAACGCAAACGAGGCGCTCAAGTATACTTAAGCACAACAGTGGTGCAGCAAAAGAGAGTATAAGGCAAAGGAATGTGAAAACCCAGTTTCAACAATCAGTTAAATGGAAAAACATCCAGTTTAACAAATGCCCACTCCAGTTACTGCCACCAAGTACTCATAAACAGATATTTCATATGCAATTCTTAGACCGTCTATTCAGAACATATCTAAGAAATTACAGTGTTATGCATTGTCGGATTGCGTACAATCAGGACAAAGATGTAAAGCGTCACAATCTGAGCATGAAGAGGATGGCGTAGCCAGAACCTTTCAGAAATGTCTCTCCTTCCACCGGAGTGGAGATCTTGGAGGCAAGTCCTACTTGTCTGGGACGCAGATCCTATAGCCTTCAGCCAGAAGGGAACTGTATAGTGTGCGGGTCTCGGCAAATGCAGAGGTGAACTGTCTACATAGGGCTTACTTCACCAAGATATCCTCCTCTGAATAGTCTCAGGATCGTAGGACAGAGCTCGACTACTCAAGCAAAAGACAGGGTGTTTCACAACGCATAGCGGAGATAAGAAGAATAAAGATTATAGTGACTCGACGAATCAAACCACTTGTTGTATAGTTTTATGTAGTGTGTATGCTTGTGTAGGCATATCTGTTATGAGACTCAGCGCTCAGCACATGAAATGGCATCCATCAAAGAGGATATTATGTTCAAATCCATGTTGAACAAATAAATAGTTATATTATATTTCAAATATAAACTGGGTCTTCTCAAATGAGAGGTAGGGTTTGGATAAGACAATATTAAATTGTCAGGAGTTAAATAAAACACTTTGCACAGTATTCATTTACTCAACCAACCGTGTACCAATGCTATGAGTTTCCCATGGTGTGAAAATTAAGTCAGAGACTTATGTGTGATCCAACATATGGCTTCAATATAAAGAAACACAGGAGGACTTTTGTCTTTAATTGGTTTTACCCAACAGTTATGAACTGAAAGGTATCACAAATCAAAAACGGTAATCCGGATATCGACAAAGCCAGGAAACCAACGGGACATCTGGTAAGGTGAATGACCAACAATCGTGCGAATCAGGCTGTGGGTGGAGTCCTTAATAGTGCGTTGTCCCCAAGCCGCTCGGCTCGTAAGATTACACTACTAAGAGTCCAAGCAAACATCCAGACGACACCATAATTGGCCAAATTAGTGTAAAATGACACTAAGGCATTTGATCAATCAATATACCATGATCAGCCAACGGCCTGTAGTGTGATTTAGTAGATACACAGCTTCAAATCCTAACACGGTCTTTTGACTTTGGGAGATGAAGAGTGTTTACCGTACTACCAAAACGATATCCATGAGAGGCCCTATAGTAAAACACATTTTGTTGAAGTCATATTCTGATCACCCATAGTCCATTATAGACTATAAGTTACTTTAGAAATCACCATCAACTCACAGCAAATTCCACAACATCTCATCACTGTAGCCAGACGTCAACCAGAAAACTAGGTGAGTCAGACCACAACGGCAAGTTACCTCACTCTTCGAGCTTCAAGCCAGCGGTAAAGCTTCAATCTATCCACTCTAGAGCTACATAAAACAACCATTACCTGAGTTGTGTATGGATAGTGTGAACTGATGTAAGTATGTGTCTGTATAATATAAATATTAATACAGTAAAATAAATCATACATAAGTATGATGAAATAGCTTTTGTATGAAAGGCTACGGTCTCTCTATAGAATCTGTGATAGAATTATAGTCAAAATTAGATTATAATAGTTAATTATGAGAGTAGAACAGCAGCCTGTTCACACAACAGCTGTAATAAATAAATAAATATGGTTTGGATGAGGCGCTGCAGAATTCCATATATCAAGACTTTGATACTGATCAGGATGAGAGGTCATGTTCAAATAACATCAGATTTAACTAGTTAGAGTCTAGTAGAGACTTCTGACATAAAAGTTTCACTCTTATGAGGCTAAAAACCTCTTTTCCAATTTCAGTATCAAACATATAAACAGAATTCTACTTGCACAAACATGCAAGCAAATGATAATATAAGATGAGGGCAGATCTTACAAGTACTAGAACTTGTCTATCAGACATTGTGCCAAGCTTCAGCTTTGAAACTTCTGAAAGTTTCAGGAATCAATTTACTGGGACAGAGAGTATCTGTTTCCAAGGAATTTAGTACTGAAACTATAGCTAAAGTCTGACATCCAAATTACCTTATTTCCTACACTCACCCTTGCTAGATTTCAGATCAAAATCTAGCAATAATCCTCACGAACTAAAGCACAACACTCCACTTCATATGAAACTCTGTATGGACCAAATTCCCTCTTTAAGTTGTACAAAGAGCTCAGATAAGCCTTTTTTGAATAACAACACACATCACAACGTGTGAAAAAGCTGTTTTAGATAAATTTTAAGAGGAGAATTTGTTTTCAAACAGATTTTCACGATTAACACACACTTTAACACTTTCGCGGCGTGTAAATCAAACAAATCTTATATCGAATAAGCGATTCGACGATTAGATCACGAAATCCGAATTTAATACTGACGGTATGGTAGCAATATTAATTCAAAAGAATTTAAAACAAATTCTGAAATATTCAATTCTTGCTTTCAAATATTACTGGTCGAAGTTTTGACACGTGACAGCCTTCAGACCCCCATCCAGAGCAAACATTCCCACAAGGAAAGTATTTACCCAAGAGAAGATCGGAAATGCCATCATGAAACCTTACTGAAGAAATACAGATCTGGCCAAGAACTGTAAATCATCATCAGCCTCTTTCAAAACTCAGTCCAGACTCAAAAATGAGGATTCCAAGAAAATAATGGAGATAAATTAATAAAAGCTTACCACCCACAGATTTGAAACACAATAATTAAAGAAAATATTTAAATTGAAATAATTTTGGGCAGAGATTTCTCTTAAATTCACTATTAAATACTTTTCACTGGTAAAATATCGAATCGCGATCGGGCAGAGCTTCGGCCTGCATTCCCGATAAATTCTCCCGAACTGTCCTTTTTTCTAGTAAAATACCGAATCGCGATCGGGCAGAGATTCGACTTGCCTTCCCGATAAATTCTCCCGAACTGTTTTTTCTTAGTAAAATACCGAATCGCGATCGGGCAGAGATTCGACTTGCCTTCCCGATAAATTCTCCCGAACTGTTCTCTAGTCCACGAACCTCGCTCTTTTATATCTCGTCTCTAGAACATTCTAGAACTCCCCCGACATGTCGTCCAATACTTCTCCACGCGCTTCCTCTTTGGGATTCCCCCATAAGAATAATTCAGTTATTCTGATATGTTGCCATATCTCGATTTAGGTATAAATAATTATTTATTTGATAAAACTAGATTATCTAGTTCTATCTTGAGAAAATAAGATATTACTGTAGTAAATCTTATTCCTCAATCCAAAATCAAGTAAATTTCCAATTTTCGCGGCTTCAGATAAACTCATTCAAAAGTTATTATGGTACAAATTTCAGAAAATTTAAATACTTGATTTAGATTAAATTTGATGCATAAATATATGTTCAGAGGTGTCGAAATCATGAGAACCGTATGCGAAAAGTGTTCATTCCCTTCCATCAACGAGATCTCAAACAATTTCATATCGACGTGTTCAAACTCTGTGGTTTGTGTACACTTCAACGCAAAACTGCTCCTCCAGACTTCAATCATCTCCAACATACAATATTCAATCAGTTTGCAGCAAAATTCTAGGTCTAAATAACGAAATATTTTAATCTAAATAAATCGAATTAGAGGTATAAATTCCCAAATTCTCCCTATAAAACGGGTAATCGTCAAAAAGTGGCCACCTTAGCAAGTCTTTACCATAGACAATCTAGACTGTAATAAAATCTGTATTCTAGTCTATGGTTCCATTGTTTTCTCTAAATAAGAGACCCTACAGACGCACAAAATCATAGTTTCATTATAGATGACAGCACTGTCGCTTAATAAATTCAATATTTAGCTGTAATAACGTAGTTAAAATCTAGCCAAATAGCAAAACAATGCCTGCGCTACAGAACTCCTATATGAAACTAACCTTAGAAGCTATAATTCGTGTCATTAGCGCACAAATATGTTTTGAGGCTCACGTCGGACAGAATTATTAGACTTCCATATAGTGTAACTAATCTAATGATCTAGGAATGTTTCTATCACCTTTCCGTTATGTATCAGCTATGTATTACATAGCGCAAAGGTACATTGACTCAAACAGATTTTGTTCAATCGCTCCTTGCACATTGTGAATAAGGCATTAGTTGGCAACATGCAATGGCGCGTAATTCAAAATTCTAAAATTTGATTTAAATATTGAATTTAGTGTATTTAGGCTAAGTTTTATTAATAGAAGATTAATTAGAAATCCCTAATATATATCTTGCTTAATTTTATTTAAGTTTAATCATGGTTTTAAACCCAAAATCGACTTTAGGTACTTATTTCGTTCTTTAAGAGATTTTGTCTCATCTGTGACACAAACTGACGTTTGTAAGTTATAAATAAACAGTTAAGTATATTTATTAACAAAATAAAACCTTTTCTAATATCTTAGTGTGCTCATACCTAGCCTAAACTAACTCTGAGCGTGACTCTATTTTCCAGGATTGAATTACTTAAAACACTATTTATGAAGCTTTTTAAACAGACAACTTCTACTAGAAATCTTTCAAAAGGTGTTTTCCCAAAAATACCAAGCTCTCAGGTAAATATATCATCATTATATGCACCTATAAAACACATTCAATAATGTAGTTTTTAGAAATAACCTTTTGTCATTTTGTATATTTTACAACTGGAAATTCACAATGTTTATTACTTCTTTAAGTAATAAATTCTATTATACTATAAGAAGGACACTTTGAAATTATCTAATTTATATCAGAATTATAAATCCAATACATACTATAAAAGTTATTGACCTTTTAGAATTTACTAAAATTTATCAAATTTTGCAACGTTGAAATTCCAAATTTAATGATTTCTTACAATTGACAGAATGTTCTGAGCTAATTCTAGTTTTAAAATTATGTACAGATTTAGGATGAACAAAGAAATAACTATTCATAACAATAGACACACATTCTATATTATTTTCAGGCAATAGTCAGTTTTTCAACTGCGTTGAAAAACTCAAAACATTTAGTTTTGCTTATTTCAAATTATTTAAGCAAAGGATTTACTCTAAATCAATTTATCTTTCATCAGCATAATTAGTATACTAATTTATAACTAAATTAATTCAATTTCCAACTTGTATTTTTAGATAAATTGAGAATATTGAATTTAAGAAATATTCATTTTGGTGTTTTGAATTTTCAGGATTACTTCATAACTCAAGGTTGTAGACACCTATCTATCTATATTACCTTTTACTAAAGACTTCCTAGATGAAGAAATTTCTTCAGGATAAATTTTAATCAAGAATTTCAGGAGAAATTAATATATTTGCATGCTTGAAGAGACATAATGGTTTTCCTACATTTAACCCTAAACCAAGCTTTTGTAAGTAATATTAAAATTATTAGTTTATTACTCATCATGCTGCTAAGAAGAATTAAGAAGAAAAGGATTAAATAATGTTATTTTCATAAATGATTTTATTTAAAATTTTCCAAGTCCACTAGCGCCATCTCGTAACGAGTAGCAAAACTTCTCAGTACTATATCAAAGACATGCTATTAACTCCGCTACTTGCCGCTGCGCAGCACGGCGCTGGTTTTTCACATAGTACTAAAACTGATTAATAGATGTCGCTTCTCTTAACTTCAATTCAAACTTAAAAGTTTTTAAATTATTTTTTTATCTATTATTGTTAATTGAAGATGTAGAATATACCTGTTCGACTTATAATTGATTTAAATATGTTTAATAACTATTCAAAAGAAAAGAAAGATGTTTTTAGCAGAAAAAGGAAATAAATAATACTATTTTATATAAATATTATTTTTTTACTGAAACGTTTTCAGATTTCAGATGTGTCTGAAACATGAAAATGTAGTTTCAGGATGTAACAGTTATTGAAAATATGGAAAATTGGTTTTTCAGAAAAGTCGAATATAATTAAAAACTCCTGTGGCTAATTGAAAAGCAATGGTGACGTAGGTTGGACTGTCACAATTCCCAGTGGGGGGACATATTGTGTTCGGTTTGGTTGGTGGTAACGCTTTTTCTAAAGTCCGTCTGGCTACCTACCACCATCTTATCTAAGCCTGACGCCATTACAACTATGTTTTCAGCATTGTTAAGTTCCGACAGTTACTTAGCGATAAGATAGCCAGTTCCTCGATAATTGAGGATTCCGGGAGTAGTGCGCTTCCACCTTCAGTCTTATCACCACTTTTACATCAGGTGTGATAAATGCTAAGTGCTACCCTGTAGTGGATAAAAAAACAACCAACCCGAATACAATAATGTATCTACTACCCCGTTGTTGATAAAAGAAACAAAAAAGAACTTAGTTATTTAAATTTTTACTTTTTTGCATTCACAATGCAATTTTTATTATTGATAAAGAAGTATTAAGAACAAAAAATCGACCCGTCTCACAACCAGCTCCGATGGGACTCGAACCCACGCCCTTTCGCTATCCGGGCGACTGCTCTAAGAAGCGTCGAATTTATCTAATTAGGTTAGAGCAGTCACCCGGATAGCGAAAGGTCGTGGGTTCGAGTCCCATCGGAGCTGGTTGTGAGACGGGTCGATTTTTTCTAAATACTTTATTTTAATTTTTTTTAAAACTTAATAAATAAATAACTTTTTTACAATCACACCAATTTTATCAAGCCCATGTTAATTTCATTGAGAAACTGTGTCATGGTAAACTTGATAACGGATAAATATATACTTAAATACTTTTTGTTAGTAAATACATAACATAATATACATAGAAAACACCCAGACCAAGACAAATAGACATGTTCATGCACACAAATATTTGGCTTGTTCGGGAATCGAACCCGAGACCTCTGCGCCAAATAGGTCGTCAACAACTTAGTTATCAGAATATAGTTCCTGTAGCAAGCCTGCAGCCAGCCTACAGCGCGATCTAAAAGCGGCGTTTAAAATTCAAGAGGTGTCGCGGGCGGGTCTCAAGTGTTTTCCATTCAAATTTCCCGGAGTTTCCCGTCGGAAAATTACGATCGACGAAGTCCCCATTTCCTTATTTCGGTTTCGAACTGCCCTCAAGTATTAAAATATTTATTCACGAACCTTTGGATAGTTTTGTTCGTGTAAAACAATAGGAATAGAAATTACAAGAGTGACTTTCATTCACAAGATAATGCAATTATTATAATTGAAAATGAAGTATTAGATTATTAACTGTCCGGACAGTGAAAAGTCGTGGGTTCGAGTCCCATCTTAAGTATAATTGAGTTTTATTAAGTTGATGTGTTTGTAGAATAAAAGTAATAAGTTCGTTTTTTTTTAATAAGTAAAAAGTAATGAAAAAATTGATTGCTTCAATTTGGATGAATCACAAAAGTAGTCCATACATTTCTATTTGTACGAAATTGAATATTTCTTTACGGTTTGCCGTTTGATGGATATATCCCATTCTGAATTCATTATAATAATATTGTGTTTTATGCTTTGTTTAAAACTAATAAAAACGTATTTTAAAAAGTTATGTTTTCAAAACGTGACTTGGTGAAACATTTTAAGTGCTATAAGAAAAATGTTAAACGTCAAATTTTTAAGTGTATTTTATGAGAAGTGCAAAAACAATTTATTTTAAAACTCCAGGAAATCCCAAAGGAAATCTGAGTTACACGTTAGAAGTTTTAAGAATTATTACCTAAAACGGAAACCGACTTTAATAACGTTGTGGGCTGTATGTACCAACTAGCTTTATATTTAGCTCTAGCTTTCCGTCCGCGGCTTCGCCCGCGTGGACTACAGGGTGCCTACAGCGATTCAAAAATAGCGCGATGCAGAATAGGTTCCTAAAATGAATTGTTTTTTTTCGTACTATGACCTTCTAATAACTGGATCGCAAATAATTGCTAAATATGAATGACCGAACGATTTGTGTCCTTATTTCTTCTATCTGTCTCTTTCACTCGATTCTATCATGTTCGGAGAGTGAGAGGGACGGGTATAACCTGCAGGTGTCATGTTAGCTTGGCCGAGTTATAAGTCAAATAGGAGTACATGACAGCTTAGCGGCTGTGAAATGTCATTGAATGACCACTGAATCGCTGTCATTGATATTAAGCTGTCGTGGTACGAATAAGCGAAGCAGATCAGTTTAGGTCCTAAACAAAACCACAATAAGAGTTGATGGTAGGCACCCAGGACGTTATCCCGCGGGAATGTAATAAAATATAGCAGTAGGATTATTATTGCCGTAAATTATGAGTAACTGTTTGCCCTCTCACTCACTCGCACTAACATCGTGGACAGCGCCTCAGCGGTCTCACTTACTCGAACATGGTGAATATGCGGTCACTCGATGCCCTATGTCACTTCGCACGACACTTTGCATGCGATTCGACGGTAATATCCATTTTTTAGGGTTCCGTAGACGAATGGCAAAAAACGGAACCCTTATAGATTCGTCATGTCTGTCTGTCTGTCTTTCTGTCTGTCTGTCTGTCCGTCCGTCGGTCCGTATGTCACAGCCACTTTATTCCAAAACTATAAAAACTACACAGTTGATACTTGGTAGGTAGATGTATTCCGTGAACCGCTTTACGACTTTAATACAAAAAATAAAAATAAATCCAAATTAAGGGGGGCTTCCAATACATGGAACTGACACTGAAAAATATTTTTTAATCAAACATATTCTTGTGGGGTGTCTGTCTATAGATAGGTCTTTGATAATAACATAGAGGTTTTCCAAATCATTTTTTCTCAAACCCATCATGGTTATAAATCACCATGATACATACACGGTAGTTTTTTTATCACGCCAGATATTTTCAGGGATTATTCACAACTTTTATTATGGGACCAAAACTGAAATCTCGAAAAAAAGTCAGCTGTTCCATACACATCATCATCATCATCATGTCAGCCGAACGACGCCCACTGCTGGGCATAGATCTCCTCCAAGGATCTCCACAACGATCGGTCCTGCGCTGCCCGCAATTTGTTTTTATCCAGTTCCATACACAAGTGCAAAAATATTTAATGTATGGAATAGCTGATTTTTTTTCGCGATTTCGGTTTTGGTCTCATCATAAAAGTTGTTTGTTTTCATGAGTAGAATAATCCCTGTTAATTATCCGGGGTACCTAATAAAAAAAAATACCGTGTATAAACTTCCTTAATAAGTTCATTAAAGGTGGGTATAAGCTTTTATAAAAACTAAACTTCCAAAATGATTTCCTTACTTTCATACTACAAAACCCGAACACTCCTTTCTTTCGATTCATCTTCGCAAAAAGCAAGCTGTCGATAAGGATAACAAATTCGCTTCAAATAGTCACAGCTCTTTCAAGCTGAAGAACTGAAAATTTAAATCCATTCTTTGTAAGTTTAAGCTTATAAATCACGTTGGAAGTGATGACCGAGATTTAAGTAATAACTCGTGAAATACTCCTGAGGAATAGAATCATGGAGCTTGCGTTGACACCGCCACCGTAAAGTTCTTCTATTGAAATGAGGCGCAAGTCACAGAAAAAACGATTTTTTTTATCCGCAACTTTATCACACCTGAGTGCCTACTATCAACTTTAAGACAGCGATTCAACAATAGCGCGATGCAGAATAGGTTCCTAAAATGAATTGCTATCTTTCGTACCTTCTAAAAACTGGATCGCAAATGAATTGCTAAATGTGAATGACCGAACGATTTGTGTCTTTATTTCTTCTACCCGTCTCTTTTACTTGATTCTGTGCCCGGAGAGTGAGAGGGACGGGTATAACCTGCAGGTGTCATGTTAAATCGACCGGGTTACTTATAACCCGGTCGATTTAACATGACACCTTTGACTTAGTCAAATAAGAGTTCATGTCAGCTTAGCAGCTGTGAAATGTCATTGAATGATCACTGAATCGCTGTCATTGATATTAATCTGTCGTGGTATGAATAAGCGAAGCAGATCAGTTTAGGTCCTAAACAAAACCGCAATAAGAGTTGATGGTAGGCACCCTGATGTTAAGTGGTGATAAGGCTGAAGCTGGAAGCGCACTACTCCCGGAATACTCAATCACTGAGGAACTGGCTATCTTATCTCAAACTGCTGGAACTCAATAATGCTGAAAACACATTTTTATGTAGATGGTGGTAGCTAGCCAGCCAGACTAAGAACAAGTCCTACCACCAACCATACCGAATACAATAAGTATACCCCTACTGGAAATCGAAACCGGGACCTCTTTGGTCTGAAATCGGTGTTGCGAAGTATTGCGAACCACTAGACGATAGAGAGGCGATTATTTACTTATTTATTTTTTTAACACTTTAATATAACACACAACAACATTAAACATGACACAAAGAAAATCTTAGCAACTAGTGTTACCATCTCTTCCAGACAACCTACTGTATGGAGAGGTTGACAGAGAAGCAAGAGCGGGGTGTAAAAGGAAATGGACAGTACTGACGTTATAAACATACATATACAGAGTCATAAACTTACATACCTACATAAATTATACATAGGTACTCAATACAAAAATAATTATCAATAACATACAAAAAGAAAACAAAATAAGTAACATTGTTAGCATGCTTGTTAGCCAATTGCTAGCAGTGTTTGAGGATGTAATGTGGAGAGGTAGTGTTCCTTTAGCTCCTTTTTGAATACGTTCAAGGACTGGGCTCGCCTTACTGAAACAGGTAGCGAGTTCTAAAGTTGAATGAGGTCGCATGGATAGGGGTACGGAGACTCAGATTTTCCGATGACCTAATTAAAAGCGAAGTTGAACAATAAAGGGAATTAAAACGTTCTTTCAAATAGTTGCAGTAGGTACGTAATATTTACATTCGCATTGGGCCCATGCTATCCCATGGCCCATTATACTTTTCTACTATAATGATGATGATGATGTCGTGGTTCTGACCAGCGGATTTTGATAATTTCATGAAATACGACTATTTCATGAAATGACCGACAATATCATGAAATTACCAATTTTATGATCTGACCACGACAATGACACTAACGTCACCGGCGCCACACACGAGCCACACGCGACAGCCACAAATGCCGCCACCTGGGTGCCTACAATCAACTTTAAGACAGCGATTCAAAAATAGCGCGATGCAGAATAGGTTCCTAAAATGAATTGCTTTATTTCGTACTATGACCATCTAAAAACTGGATGGCAAATGAATTGCTAAATGTTAATGACCGAACGATTTGTGTCCTTTTTCTTCTACCCGTCTCTTTCACTCGATTCTGTCATGCCCGGAGAGTGAGAGGGACGGGTATAACCTGCAGGTGTCATGTTAAATCGAACGGGTTAGAAGTCAAATAAGAGTTCCTGACAGCTTAGCAGCTGTGATATTAAGCGGCCGTGGTACGAATAAGCGAAGCAGATCAGGGTGCCTACCATCAACTCTTATTGCGGTTTTGTTTAGGAACCTAAACTGATCTGCTTCGCTTATTCGTACCACGACAGCTTAATATCAATGACAGCGATTCAGTGATCATTCAATGACATTTCACAGCCGCTGAGCTGTCATCAACTCTTATTTGACTTATAACTCGGCCAAGTTAACACGACAGCTGTAGGTTATACATGTCCCTTTCACTCTCCGGGCATTTAAACGATTATTATTATTTATTTACTCTCCGGGCATGACAGAATCGAGTGAAAGAGACGGGTAGAAGAAATAAGGACACAAATCGTTTGGTCATTCACATTTAGCGATTCATTTGCGATCCAGTTTTTAGAAGGTCAGAGTACGAAAGAAAGCAATTCATTTTAGGAACCTATTCTGCATCGCGCTATTTTTGAATCGCTGTCTTAAAGTTGATGGTAGGCACCCTGTTTAGGTCCTAAACAAAACCGCAATAAGAGTTGATGGTAAGCACCCAGAAGCTAGAAGAAGAAACAAGTGACGACTACCGGGGCGTCGGCGTTTATATAAAATGTATGAAAACTAGGAAAGTGGTCAGTGGCGGCGTTATTCAGTGGCTCGTGTGCGGCGACGCTTAGTATAAGTGGTAAGAGATAAAATAAAAAAAATGTCTTTGTTCTTTATCTATGTGTGGTCACCCTAATGACTTTTTTATGTTAATTGTATCTGAAAAATGGAAAATGAAGTATTTAGAAAAAATCGACCCGTCTCACAACTAGCTCTGATGGGACTCGAACCCACTACCTTTCGCTTTCCGGGCGACTGCTCTAACCACTGAGCTACGGAGTCGTTAGTTAGTTCAAACGACTCCGTAGCTCAGTGGTTAGAGCAGTCGCCCGGAAAGCGAAAGGTAGTGGGTTCGAGTCCCATCAGAGCTAGTTGTGAGACGGGTCGATTTTTTCTAAATACTTCATTTTCCATTTTTCTGTAATAAAAATTGCATTGTGAATGCAAAAAACTAAAAATTAAAATAACTTAATTGTATCTGTTTGTTCTGCTTTATGCCTAAGCAAGCCCACAACAACTATTTAAGTATAAATGAACCGATTTTAAATGACGTAAACGCTCGCCTCCTATGACTTGTAAAGAAACTTTATACTTTGAAAAGTGCATCGCCTCGCTGCGGTATGAAAATATGATACCTGCTTGATACAGACTTATTTGTTTTGTGACTGTGAAGTGAAAACTATCAATTTCACGCTGAGATTTTATATTCAATTTCAAAGTTAAAACCATATTCCAATATTTATCGAGAGCGCGATTTGAAATCATTGAAACCAACATGTGTCGTATAAACATACTCGTGATCGTGAGTAAGTTTGTTTCTATTGGTGAAGACTTGTAATTAGCGTTTTGTTGTTATGTGTCTAACCCACTCCGGTAATTTTGCTGTTGGTCTTCCGAAAATAAAAAATAAATAAAAATGATAATATACAATGAGTCGAGTAAAATATTTATAGCTAGCATTTTATTTTAATTTTTGGTTTTTTGCATTCACTATTTAATTTTTATTATTGAAAAATGGAAAATGAAGTAGGTATTTAGAAAAAATCGACCCGTCTCACAACTAAAAACGAGAGACGGGTCGATTTTTTCTAAATACTTCATTTTCCATTTTTAAGCTAGCATTTTGACAAGATCGCGCAGTTGGAAGAGTATAATTATGTTGGACGACCGGTAAGGCCAGTGGCTCGTACACACGTGGCACATACATCTGAAAATCATTTTACGCCACTATATAAATACCTACCTAATCATTGGAACTATCCTTTTTTGACAGAGATACTGCGATTAAGTCCGCGCCACATAACTTGGCGTCTTTCGGAGGCACAGATAACCACCAATGCATTAAGGGCATCCGACCTTCGCCAAGCATCCATGATTTATCACTGATAAGTGACAAAGCTTTTCAACGTCGTGTGTATATATAGTGCTGACCAATGATGTATGTCGTAAAAGTTATTGTAATTGAAGTAGCCAATCACGTGTCCGTCGCTCGTCTCTCGTTCATCAAATTAATATTTGCCCTGAGCCTCAGAATATATTTGAATACCGTACGGTACAGAAATTTCACTCCCGAGTTTAGGTATGATAAATGCAAGCGTCCGGTCACTGGACTAGTCTCAATAGGCTGGCCCTCGCAGACGGCAGACAGTTATTGTACTATGGACGCTATACGCAAGGCAAAAGGTTGAAATTAGGTTGTTTTCCAGAATAATTGGTAAATATCTCGGGACTATGCGCCGCTTGTATGGAAGTGAGACAGGCCTGCCTGAGCGGGGGTTGAACGCAGCACCCCCGGCGCAATAGGATTATGACCATTGCGTCTTTGGGCCTGTCAAAAAGTCCCGAGTTCAGGGTGCCTACTATCAACTCTTATTGCGGTTTTGCTTAGGACCTAAACGAGATACGAATAAACGAAGCAGATCATGCGTACCACGACAGCTTAATTGCGATTGAGATTCTATTGCGTCAATGACAAGCGCTTCAGTGACATTTCACAGCCGCTTAGCTGTCATGAACTCTTATTTGACTTATAACTTGAACGAGCTAACATGACACCTGCAGGTGACAAATAAATATATGTAGCTTTCTTCCGCAAATAATCACAAAACTTGCACCTTCACCGATCACCAACTCTACACGTGTTTCGCCCCAAGTGGCCCCAACCCGGGGCATCCTCAGGAGATGTTTGTCCGTATGCAATCCACCATTCGGTACCATTCGGTGCTTGGATTGCATACGGAGCACCGAATCGGTGCACCGAATACGGAGCACCGAATCGTGACCGGTAAAGGTGCAAGTTTTGTGATTATCTGCGGAAGAAAGCTACATATATTTATTTGTCACAATGGTTAGGGTAGGGACTTCCGCCAAGTGACGCCTTCAATGAAAGACGATAGAAAAGGCTGTGGTAACTGTTTTGACTACTAATCGGGCCTGTCAAAAAGTCTCATGTTGAGATACTGTTTTGGCTACTTGCTGTGGTTTAACTTCTGAATGCTTAGCCGTTAGCGTCAAGTTCTCGCATCAAAGAAGTATTGAACGAGTGCATCCCAAGATTTATGGAGTTCTAAAACAGAAAGCACCATTATTTGATTTATCGACTAGAGGAGTAAAGGTAATCCCAAAGTTAAAAGCTTAAAATTTTGATTTGGTGATCTGATTTTTTTAACAAAGAAAAGCAAAAATTTTTTTTTCAAATATTACCCATTTATTAACTGACTTCAAAAAAGGAGGAGGTAGAGGTGGAGGTGGTGGAGGAATTTACACGTGATGTAAATCTGTTGTTGTCTCTGACTTATTTTTAGCAAGTAAAAGCTTAGTAAAAGTCGTCGTATCCTACGAAAAGGGGCGTAATTGCAAAACAGCAACTTTACAGGAGAAGCTTTTTTGTGTTTATAAAAAATCGGATAAAGGTATTGACAATGTTTGATTTCAATAGCATGTATTGGCATCCCGTTCTATGTATAAAACATGATTTTGTTAATAATAACAATAAAGTAATAAATTATGTTCCTTAATTCCTTATTCTCCGATGTATTTCTGCTAAAGAACTCAACACTGGGGTCCTTATGTGCATTGTGGCCTTATTTGTCGGAAATGTAAAGCCAACAAAAGGGCATAAATTTCATTTAATATTTGAAAAAATACTAGTTAACCTCATGATATACTAACATTCGTTAATTAGGACTTTACAATTAATTTGACGTAGAATAAAGACACAAATGACATAAGGGCTTCCTCTCTTCCATACTTTCGTTTTTTTTTTCTATTCCGGAGAAAAAGGACACAACCAACTCAAGGGCTTTTTTCGGCGTTTTACGAGAATTAAAGCTGTGCATAACTCGAAATATAGTAACTATTATAATAAAGCAATTTAAGATAGCTAAACACGGTAAATATTGATAATTTTCTATCAAATTAAGTGTCTGTAACATCAAATAGTGTATAATGTTGTGATTGACAAACTTATCGACTCTTTTAAGACAAATGCACTAACAATAGCAGTCCTCGGAATAGAGACCGATCGGCGCTTGCGCCCCCTCTACGATGGCCCTAACGGCGGTCGTGGCTTTATTCTACGTTCAAATTTGTCACCACGCAATTAGGGCTTTTTTTAAAACTTGAATATCAAGAAAATTTTGAACTTTTTAAAACGATTAGTAGACTGAAACATGCCTCAATTAATGTAGAATTCAAAAATCACATAAAAGAAAAAAGCCCTAATGAACATTGGGGCAGTTTTCTCGGGATACGACGAAGTGACAGAATCAGTTTAAAACTAGGTGTAACTTTGCTCCACGTTTATTATTAGGGGGTTCGAGTAGTGAATCAGTTTGGCATTATTTGGTTGATTGAAAGTTGTTGAAAGCTTTTTTGATGACTGGAGGTACTTTAATATTGTATTGTCATCGAAACCAAACCTGTATGCAAAGTTTCAGCTCAATCGTGCACTGGGAAGTGGGTCAAATTATGCTTGCAAGATTTACTAAATATCAAAGTAACTAGCATGGCAAATTAAATAAAAGCTTGTAAAAAGTGAAATAATGTTCTCAACGTTGTAAAAATTAAATTTTATTCTCAGGTTTTAAAATGCTAAAAGACGATCATTAACAGAAAATACAGAAAAAAATCAACCCATCTCACAACTACCTCCGATGGGACTCGAACCCGTTTAATATAATGACTCCGTAGCTCAGTGGTTAGAGCATTCGCCCGGAGAGTGAAAGGTCGTAGGTTCGATTTTATCTAATACTTCATTTTAAAAATTTACAAAAATATAAATTGCATTGTAAATGCATAACGCATCGCTAACGCAAACGAATCCCTTCTGAAAGATATAGATTAACGGCCAGAACTAATAACCTATCCTCAGATAGGGATTATAGGTGCGATCCAGATTAGTTGCTAGGCAACACCTAGCAACACCCTGGCAACTGTCGTTAATTATATGTTAATACCAAGCGTTGCATAGCAACTAATCTGGATCGCACCTATCCCTATCTGTGGATAGGTTATTAATTCTGGCCGCTAGCTGGATTATACTCAAGCATATTTGAAGCTTATCTGTTAATTAAAAAGGTATACACCAACTGTCCCCAGCACAAGCCAGTGCGATGAAGTTTTGATTGATTTTCAAGGTACCATTTTCCCGATATCCAGCTCCCGAGGGTTGCATCTGTTTGCCACAAGCTACGTGTTTTAAAATTCCATCAAGCTCGCAAGGAAGCAAAAAGGAAAAATATTATGAGCGCTTTTTCCACGTTCGGATGCATTCCATTTTCTACGCCAAAAGCCTAAGAAAATGAGAAAGTAATGAAATGCCCATGAATATTCAGAGATCATTCGCGTTTCGAAATTGGTTAGGAGAACTGCTGTTTTAGTACTGTGTGGAATATGAGATTAGTACGCAATGAATACTGTATATTATGGAGTAATTTCGTGGGAAATATAGTGTAGATATGGGAAAAAGTCGAGATAAAATAATATTACGATCGTAGTATGTATATTGGAGGAGCCCGTGGCACAGTGGATAGCGCGCTTGGCCTGCGATCGTTGAGGTTAAGCAACGTTCGCAATGGTCGGTCACGGGATGGGTGACCAAAAACTTTTCATCTCGAGCTCCTCCGTGCTTCGGAAGGCACGTTAAGCCGTTGGTCCCGGCTGCACTTGCAGTCGTTAATACCCACCAATCTGCACTGAGCCCGCGCGGTGGGTCATGGCTCATTCTCCTTATTCATCCATAAGGAAGGCCAGTGCCCCAGCAGTGGGGACATTAAATGACTGATGATGATGATGATGATGTATATTGACGTTTTAAACTGTTCTAATTAACTTTTTTATAAACATAACTAAACTCCATACATATAAAATAAATAAACTTAACATAACATAATAGACAGAAATAAATAGAAACTTAATTATATTATAACTGTTCACCAACGGTTTTTTTATCCACAACGGGGTAGCACTTAATTTCATCACCTCTGGTGTTAAGTAGTGATAAGGCTGAAGGTGGAAGCGCACCACTCCCGAAATCCTCACCCACTGAGGACTGGCTACCTTAACACTTACTGCCGGAAAACAATAACATCATTTCTAAGACGACAGACTTAGATAGCTAGCTTGGTGGCAGCAAGCCAGCAGGCAGACTAAGAACAAGTCCTACCACCAACCAAACCGAATACAATATGTACTTACTTCCACAGGGAATCGAACCCGGGCCCTCTAGGCCTCATACCGGTGTGTACCACTAGACCACGGAGGCGGTTACAGTACAATTTTAGAACTGCACCCCGAGTGTAAGTTTGTCAATGGGCATTGGGAAAGCGTATACTGCGTTCGTGCAAAGAATTCTAGTTTAGATCTTCATCAGCATCATCATCATGTCAGCCGAACGACGCCCACTGCTGGACATTTTAGATCTTATTTCTTTTAATGTAGGTACAGTCTATCTGTCAAAAATTAATTCAATCGCTATAGTCTGTGTGTGTATACAGGGAACGACTATAAGGCGGATTCCACACTGCACCGCACGACGCTCCGGTTTGTGGTAGTGCGCTTCTTAACTATGGCTGTAGAATCTTGATGTGCATACAAAACCCGCAGTGTTTGAAAAATTACGACGCATCTCTGTCAGGTAGTGCGGAAACCGGAGGCAGAGTGTTGGACGCCTAAGACATAGATTTGTTAATTTTGGTTTTTATGCAATTTGTTTACTATATAATACTCTTACCTGCTTTGTAATAATTGCAACACATAGAAGGTGAAATTAACACAGAGTTTTACGTACCATAAAGCCTTTTGCGAGAAATTCCGTTAAATCCAACGTGTACGTTTAAATCGAGCGGAACTTCCAAATGGGCCGACGGCGTTTTAATTATAATGATTACCTTTTGTTATGCTCTTTGTTGTGTAGTTATTATTTTACATATTATTTGATAGTAAAGTCGAAATCTTGCTTTAGATTTTTACTTGGAGCGAGCTTTGATGGAATACATAACAAATATTATGAAGAGAAAATATTTTTGTAACGAATAAACTCAAAAACTACTGGACAAGTTACATTCTTCTTGAGTAAAATACCTATATTTGATCTACGCGGGTGATACCGCAAAAACCAGTCATCATCATCATCATCATGTCAGCTGAAAGAAGCTCACTGCTGGGCATGGCCTCCCCCAAGGATCTTTACAACGATCGGTTTGGCGCTGCCCGCATCCAGCGGCTTCACGCGACCTTGACTAGATCGTCGGTCCACCTAGCAGGAGGCCTGCACACGGAACGTCGGTCGTGCGGTACGCGGTCGCCATTCGAGAACCTTTCTGCCTTCGCGCTATGTGTCCCGCCCACTGCCACTTCAACGATGCAATCCCTCGAATGATGTCGGGTGTTTTAGTTCTCCTGCGGATCTCATCATTTCTGATTCGATCGCGCAGGGAAATACCGAGCATCGCTTTTTCCATTGCTCGCTGGGTGACTTTGAGCCTTCTTATGAGACCCATAGCAAAGGACCATGTCTCGCTTTCATATCTTATAACTCATAACACACTGGTCAAAGTCCTTAGACATTGAGGTATTCTGGACGCTAAGATGTGCCGGAGCTTCCCGAACGCTGCCTATCCGAGCTGGATTTGACGAGAGATCTCTTTCTCGAAGTTGGGCTTACCTAACTGGACCGTCTGTCCTAGCCTAGTTAAACATAGTGGTCAACAACTCCGAGTGTAATGTTCCCAACATTAACTAGAGCAGTCGCAACATGGGCATTGCCTCCTCGTATACCGTGGTGTGCAAATGTCAGTGTGTGTAGTAGATATGTTGTACTTTTGCATAGATTACGATCCGGACACATCCCGTGTAATAAGTTTGCACACTAAGGGCGACTTTCATCACTGGTATTTAAACGTGATTAACGCTAAACGTGTTTAATACATAGTTCTGTCACTGTCATCTGTATGAATGTGACAGGGACCTAAATACGTTTTAAACACGTTTAGCGTTAATCGTGTTTAAATATCATTGGTAAAATCGGGCCTTAATGAAGAAAACTGACTCACCTTACTGTGACGCGTGTGGTAAAACAGGCGATGTGCAACATATGATGACGAAATGTGTCAAAAATGAAAGGGAGAGACAGCAATTAATTTGTTACTTAAATCTGACGGTATCTGATGTGGGAGTTTTCCAAACTATTTTGGCGGATCCCGCATCGGATGCAGCTAGGCTTGTGTGTGATTTGGTGCAAATACTTATTTAATGTGTTGTGAAACTAAGTTTAGGGTATAATGGGACTGACATACTCCGTGTAAAAGTCCCTAAATTAAATAAAGAATAATAAAAAAAAAACATGGGCATTAGGCATGATTTTCGACTTATCCGTGTTCATCTTAAGGCCCACTCTTTAAGAAGCATTACTGAGATCTTCGAGCATTGTGTTCAAGTCTTCCAAGGTCTCAGCCAAAAACTACATCATCGGCAAACCGTAGGTACGTTAGTAATATTATAGTATTCTTTGCCGTAGGTGTGTTAGGTAGTCGCCATTGATGTTTATGCTGCACTCTTTCCAGTCAGAAGCTTAAAATAATATATCTTTCAACGCACCAGTGAAAAGTTTCGGAGAGATGAAGGATAAATAAATAAATAGCTTCTTACATGCACACCAATTATCTAAGCCCATTTCAATTTAATGAAGAAACTGTATCATGGAAATAAATATATACTTAAATACTTTTTGTTTGTAAATACATACTTAATATACATAGTAAACACCCAGACCAAGACAAATAGTTAAATAAACATGTTCATGCACACAAATATTTGTCTTGTTCGGGAATCGAACCCGAGACCACTGGCGCAGAAGGTGGGTAGCCAGTAGATGCCAGTAGTATACCCCTGCGCCAAATCGGTCGTCATAGGACCGATTTAGGATAGACACTATACCATCCGTCAAAAGTTGGTCAAAAGCTGTCAAAGTGCTGCTATCAAAAATCTATTGAAAATTAGTTTCTCATACGACCGCAAGAGGCGCTGTTCTGGTTTTCACAACAAAATACGATAACAATATCGGTGCCACTGTTCCTTAGGGCCAAATTATTGTTTTTAAAAAACAACTTTATTTAATATTACATTAATTTGAAATAAAATCATTATCTATTACAGTTTCACAATTTTCTATTGATTAATCAATTTATATTAATGCTCGTGACTGTACTTAATATATTAATTTGATATCAAACAACTTAAGAATAGTTGTAGTAGTAGTTAGTAGTAAATAAAAACTAAAAAAATATGTCGCGGATCGCCGCAATTCTATGCAGCGCGTCTTGCTCACGTTTGCGTCTTGACGTTTGACTTCGACATAACGACGCACGCACACGTCACGCAAACCTATAGTCTTACAATCCTGTCTGATCCGGTCACATCCGTGAGAGAGGAAACACTTGCAATACGAAATTAGCTGTCAAAATAGACTGTCGTATGAAAACTGTTTTAGTTCCAAAGATTATCACCGGAACAGAAAACGTTGTCGCACTGTCAAAGCCGCGCGTTATCAAAAACTGTTTTGCACGTCAACTGCACTTCAACTGCATGTACACCTTGACTGATGCGTCATAGAGTTACCGCAATCGGGGCCCTGAATGGGTGGTAGGGCAAAACTGGCGATTCAAAAATGCTTTTAAAAATGATTACTTTTTTGATTAAAGAATATTTCTATTTCTATTTCTACGGAATGCTGAAAACTGGACCGTACCTACTCTTAGTAACTTTTAAAATAACCAAGTGACTATATAATTTTTATTTCAAAAGAAGTCTTTAACTTAATGATATTACTGTAAAGTTGGGACTTTCGTTAAGATAATCGAATAAACTTAACTAGCCCTTTATTGCCAGTTTTAAGTGAGTTAGCTAAAATTTCACTAATTTGCTCAGATTTAACTCTCTACAGACTTTCTAACAATTTTTATTGCACTTAAATGGGGCGTTAGTTGGTTATCTTTAAAGTTGTAGTTTTACTACCTACCATATTAAATTGGGTACCTAAATAATTTTTATTACTTAGATAAAGTTTTCCTATATCAAAAATGATTGAGATGAATAGAGTTAGATAGGTGGTGAGACGGGTCGATTTTTTCTAAATACTTACTTCATTTTCAATTTTGCTATAACAAAATTGCATTGTAAATGCAAAAAGAAGAAAAATTTAAATTACTTAGTTATTTCCTTGTTAGATATTTTGGATATACATACATAATGTTTGTGTATCCTATAAGCGTTTAAAATAAGTTTTAAAGTCTCTCCATATCCCCAAACTTCAAAAAATTTAAGACATTAGTTGAATTTCATAGAACGATGTATGGAAGGAATTTTCAAATTAATTTCAAATGTTTGTCGGAAACACCAACGTTTATCCGGAACATCTGACAAAGATAAAGAAATAAGTTTTACTAATGTCTGGTTTCTATATTTGAGAAACGATCTTACTTACGATTGTTTCTAAAGACGTCAGTGAACTCCCTATTTTTTTGTGCTTCATAATATTTACCTAATCCGGCGACTAAATTAGGAACTAAAAACCTTTCCTTACAGCTGAGAGCCATGTTGGTATTAGGTACTAGCCACTCGCTCGCTTCATGTAGCGACAGCCAAATGCATGTCAAAAAACTTTAAAAAGTTTGTCAAATCGCTTCATGTAGCTGAGCTACATGGGTGCTTCTTTTTAAAATCCCAGTAATCGTTGCGTATTTGGCTGTGTATAAGGAGAAGGGCTTTTATGAGTGAAATTGAACAAAACATAGACAATATAGACCTCAAGAGTGAAATATCGGTGAATTGTTATTTCAATTTTTCGACTCCGTAGCTCAGTGGTTAGAGCAGTCGCCCGGATAGCGAAAGGCCGTGGGTTCGAGTCCCATCGAAGCTGGTTGTGAGACGGGTCGATTTTTTCTAAATACTTTATTTTCCATTTTTCATATCGTTGTATGATGTGTGGAACGACCTTTTAGAATTTTTTTTCAGTGGCACCTCCACCACCGGAGCAGAATTGTTTGTTTTCTCAGTCCAGGGTGCCTACCATCAACTTTATGACAGCGATTCAAAAATAGCGCGATTCAGAATAGGTTCCTAAAATGAATCGCTTTCTTTCGTACTCTGACCTTCTAAAAACTGGATCGCAAATGAATTGCTAAATGTTAATGACCGAACGATTTGTGTCCTTTTTCTTCTACCCGTCTCTTTCACTCGATTCTGTCATGCCCGGAGAGTGAGAGGGACGGGTATAACCTGCAGGTGACATGTTAAATCGACCGGGTTATAAGTCAAATAAGAGTTTCTGACAGCTTAGCGGCTGTGAAATGTCATTGATCGATCACTGAATCGCTGTCATTGATATTAAGCTGTCGTAGTACGAATAAGCGAAGCAGATCAGTTTAGGTTCCTAAACAAAACCGTAATAAGAGTTGATGGTAAGCACCCAGGGTGCCTACCATCAACTTTAAGACAGCGATTCAAAAATAGCGCGATGCAGAATAGGTTCCTAAAATGAATTGCTTTCTTTCGTACTACGACCTTTTGAAAACTGGATCGCAAATGAATTGCTAAATGTGAATGACCGAACGATTTGTGTCCTTATTTCTTCTACCCGTCTCTTTCACTCGATTCTGTCATGCCCGGAGAGTGAGATGGACGGGTATAACCTGCAGGTGTCATGTCAGCTTGGCCGAGTTATAAGACAAATAAGAGATCTGACAGCTTAGCGGCTGTGAAATGTCATTGAATGATCACTGAATCGCTGTCATTGATATTAAGCTGTCGTGGTACGAATAAGTTATGCAGATCAGTTTAGGTCCTAAACAAAACCGCAATAAGAGTTGATGGTAGGCACCCAGGTACCTAGGTGACAACCATTGATTGATTGATTGAATAATTTATTTGCTAAAAAAAAAATAAAGGTACAGTGTTTGTTAGTAAGTATCTTAAAGCCTATGTTAGGTTTGTCTAGATACTTAGCAAGTTCTCAATACATGAAAAAGTTAATAAATAAATCAATGATTCATCATCTTAAAAACTAAAGTTGTTTACTGAACTGAGCGATACGTATTGCACGTTATCAATTTAATCTACGCAGCACCGGACAGGGAGCAGAGTGCATCGCTGTGTGCGCACGCGCGCACCAACATCACGAGTGAGTCCGCGCACAGGATGCTCCATTCCGAACTGGCATTAGATTAAAATTGTATTACTGCGTTGAAATAAAGTAGTTCTTAATTATCCTTTTAATATTTTTTTCATTTATTTTATTTTTAATATCAATTGGCAAGTTATTAATAAGGTGTGGAATTAAATATCGCGAATTTCTTTTACCGTATTCGTTGTTGAAATTTGGAACAAACAGTTTTTTATTACTGATACTTCTGGTAGTTTTCAGATGAATATGTTTAACGGGGATTTTAATGGCTTCGTTAAAGTATTGTTCAATAAGTAGAACATATTTCACTTTATTGTGAATTGGTATAACACCACAATACTCAAAAAGCCCCTTCGGGTCTTCCGAGTATTTATCTTTTATTTTAGAGGGAACTATTAGTTTCAGTAGCCGATACTGAATGTTGTAAATCTGGTCTAAATAGGTTTTATAGGTACGGCCATAGCTACTTAATCCGTACAATATAATACTATCTGCTAGGGCACGGTACATTTTTAGCAAAATGTCGAAGGGTACTTTAGATTTAATTAAATAAAATTTTGCCATGATAGCTCTAAGTTTGCCACACACTTTATCTATATGTTTAGCCCAATTGAGTCTATTATCAATTACCAGCCCATTATAGGTATCGGATACAGGAATACGGAGGGTATTTAAAGAAACCAGAATAGTGTCCGCGCCACATAACTTGGTGTGTGTCAGGGCGCTGTTCGTCAAAAATAAGCCTTATTCCCATGCCATAGGTAATTTAGTTCCAGAATTTGACACGCGCCAAGTTATGTGCCGGGTACTCTAAGATATTATGACTTGTCAGTGCCGGCTGAAAGATACTACTACCCTATCTAGTCCCGTGGGTATCGTAAGGGTAGGAAGCAGAGCTATAAACCGCGACACATATGATGAAGATACTATGTTTTATTTTAACATATATCCATGACCCGATGGATATTACTAATAATATAAATGTGAACGTGTGTTCTTTTGTTTGTTTGTTAGTGTCTTTCACGTCAAATGGAGCAACCGATCGAGATATTTGGTATGTGGATAGTTTGTGAGCTGGAGAGTGACATACAATAGACTACTTTTTATTCAGGAAAATTATAAAATAAAATTGGTAATTTTGTATGGAACATCGATTACTTATCTGTAGGTAGTAGGTACTATACCAAACTGTAATTTCTTTAATTAAATGGCCGCAAGGAGTATGTTATCACTGATATTTTAGCCGTTTCTTTTAATAAGTGACATTTGTAGCAGGCAGTGTATATAACTTCTGTGCGATTATTTATTTTTATCTCTCTATCTTTATTAGATCTTGGTGATACGAAGTAAGTTTTTTTTACGTGACAAAGTTCCAGTCCACTATAATTTTTATGGCAAAACAACGTTTGCGGCGACAGTTAGTAAATTAAATTATGTAATATATTGGGTACCATACATAACATACATAATTCTTCTTTTTTTCACTAAGACGTAATAATAAAAAATAAAAATAAATAAATAAAATAAAAACATTTTATTTCATACACAATAAGTTACTTAACAATAATCCGAGGCTAGAACCAACCTAGTAAACGTATAAAAATACGTTTGTATATAAATATGTACTTCAGAATCGTCAACATTTTCCTACCGCCCATTTAAGACTGTTTAACTAACAAGGAGAACAGGCGCAATAAGCTTTGCCAGCGTATCTTAGGTAACGACATTTACAAAAGTAAATTTAATATCGTTACATACTAATTACAACAATTGCTTATTTGTCTTTTATAACATACAACATTTTGACATTTTGATGTTCCAATACCAAAGCTTTTTTAGAACGCCCCGTAACGAGTCTGTGGTAACCCACGCAATTTTTTTAACGTTAATTTTTAAGGTAAGGTAAGGTCTTAAAAAGTTTTTTATAAGTACTGCCGACATCTTGGATTTAATTTGCTAGTAAAACCATCCTGTTTTCGCATTATTCTTATCACGATCTGCACTTAAAAACGCCCTTAAAACTCTTAGAGAGCCATAAAGCATTTCTGAAACCGTCAATAGAATGGCTACTCTTAAAACTTGCAGATTGTGAGGATAAGCTTTTCATGGGAAAGTCAAATTGGGCACTTCGGTGTCCTGTTATTACAGTGAACTTACCTTTATAGAGTTCAACCTAGAGTGCATAAGGCCTACTGTCCACTTAACCGCACGTCATGCGCACGCTTTCGTCAATGAGGGATTTTCTGACAGATGATTAAAAAAGAAAAAAGTTAGTTCCAAAAAACTCAACAGATGGCGTTCATAAGACATGGGTCTGTTTTTTTTTATTTGCTGGCAAGGAGTCTACGTTAAGACGGTCAATTAAAAAAAAAACACTTGCTGAAGGAAAAAAGCATATACAGGACTGAAAAGCCTTATCTACAACTCGCGGTATGGTCGATATGGTATTGCAACGCAAAACAAGAGGAATACAGTGCCACAAACTTTGCTGTTCCGGTGGCCAAAATGTGAAACTAGCGTGTTTTTTTTATGTCATTTTGCTGTCAAGTTGATGTACAACCAAAGCGCTGCTGGCGGCTGAAGTTCTTAGAAGTCAGGGCCGGTTAAATTGTTACAAAAAAAAGAATAACGTACGTAGCGCCGCTGTCGCCGGAACAGAAAAGTTTGTGGCACTGTAGAATTATTTGACATTTCTTTTCTTCCGTCAACGTCAACTTTTTTTGGCCTTGCACCTTCTTGCACAACTTTGAAATACAAGTGTAGGTCAGATCAGATGAGATACATGTCTGGTCAGCGCCATCTATCGAGCTAATAAATAAACTTTTTTTTAATTTGCTGGCAGAAAATCTCTTATTAACGATTGCTTGCATCTTGCGTAGAAACAAACAACACTGTGTAGACGGAGCCGCGTGCACCGCATGACGAACGCATGACGAGAGGCTGCCGCGAGTAGGGTTACCAGATGAAAAAAACAAAAGTCCTGAGAATAGGCCTGGGTGCCTACCATCAACTTTATGACAGCGATTCAAAAATAGCGCGATTCAGAATAGGTTCCTAAAATGAATCGCTTTCTTTCGTACTCTGACCTTCTAAAAACTGGATCGCAAATGAATTGCTAAATGTTAATGACCGAACGATTTGTGTCCTTTTTCTTCTACCTGTCTCTTTCACTCGATTCTGTCATGCCCGGAGAGTGAGAGGGACGGGTATAACCTGCAGGTGACATGTTAAATCGACCGGGTTATAAGTCAAATAAGAGTTTCTGACAGCTTAGCGGCTGTGAAATGTCATTGATCGATCACTGAATCGCTGTCATTGATATTAAGCTGTCGTGGTACGAATAAGCGAAGCAGATCAGTTTAGGTTCCTAAACAAAACCGTAATAAGAGTTGATGGTAAGCACCCTGATCTCCATTGAAAAAGCCTGAGTTTGAGAGCGGGGGGTGGGGGTGGGGGGGTTGCAATAAATCAATAATTAAAGAAAAAACCTTACTTAAAAAGTTATGTATCTCTAAGATAAATTGGTACTTATTAATTAATTATTACCAAAGGAAGTTTGTTTGTTCTAAAAGATCTATAAAGATCTTTTAATCTAAGCATTTATTTTACTACTAGCTTTCCGCCCGCGGCTTCGCCCGCGTGGACTACACGACGTTATCCCGCCGGAATTTGACACTTTTCCGGGATAAAAAGTAGCCTATGTTCCTCTCCAGGCTACAAAGTATCTATGTCTCAATTTCAGCCAAATCCGTTTAGCCGTTTTGGCGTGATTGAGTAACAAACATCCAAACATCTAAACATCCAAACATCTAAACTTTCACATTTATAATATTAGTAGGATTTCTTTTGTATTTTATTAAAAATTCTAAAAATCCTGAGATTTCATGAGTTTTGCAAAATCCGGCCGCAATCCTGAGATGAGTCCAAAAATCCTGAGATCTCAGGCCAAATCCTGAGATATGGTAACCCTAGCCGCGAGACGCTGCCGCGACGCTGCCGCACCGTGGACACAGTTTTGATTGTTTCTACGTAAGATGCAAGCATTCGTCTTGCAATTGTCAACTGACGAAAGCGTGCGCATGACGTGCAGTTACATAGACAGGTAGGAAGAGTTAATGCTGCTATTTCAATGAAATTAAAGTGTTGATGCAATGAGGCTGCCTAGAAATCTTCCTATCGGATTGTGCGACTAGATGACGGGTTCGGGGTGCTTCAGTGAAGTATTTATTTATACTGAAGATAGTGAATTTATTTGCACGCGGATTTCGAAAGTGTAAGTTGAGATACTGCTTCACCATTATTTACTGTGCACCATTAGTTAAACGTATGATCATATGGTTATACTTCCATATGTGTGTGTGAAATAGGTTGTGATTGAAAAGGAAATTGTCCCTTAAGTCCCGGATAGCTGCCAAAACAGCCAAGTCTCAATTTAAGTGCATTTTTATTACTACTAAAGTAGCATTACGCCGTATGAATAAAAGAATTTGGCTTCACATGGAAATCCTGTTTTATGACCACTGTGTTACGAGCTGAACGCGTCATTGAAAAAGTTTTTTTTTACGTCCCTAAGATACAACGATATATTTAACTAGCTGAAACGATTTCAAAATGGTTCCGTTGATTTTAATAATAATAAATAACTTCTTACAATCACACCAATTATCTAAGCCCATGTTAATTTTATTAAGAAACTGTATCATGAAAAACTTGATAACGGTTAAATATATACTTAAATACTTTTGTTTGTAAATACATAGTTACATACATATCCTACATAATATATTTTAGTGTCGGTGGTTTCAGTTTCAGGGGCCTTAGAGCCCTGCGGGCCTAGCATGAGCGACTTTTATCACGCAATATGATATAGCACGTCATGCTGTCTTGCTTGCTTACCCGACTAAGGTGTAAGTAAGATATAGGCTCTTATCAGGCGTCAATAGTCGATAAAAGCCGCTCATCCTAAGCCGGCTGGCAAAAGGCGACTTTTTGCAGCGATGCTGTCGCGCGTTAGTAACGATGGTGTCGCGATGCAGTCGCTAGCTGTGTTACCCACGCCCACATAACCACGATTCAGTCGCGATGCATACGCGATACTGAGGACCTACTCTGAAACGCAAAACCCGAAACTTCGGTATACCCGTCCCTCTCACTCTGTAGTCGGGACAGAATCGAGTGAAAGTGGCGGGGCTAACCGTAGTTTCGGATCAGCGTTTCAGAGTACGGTCCCTGTCGCGCTTCTGTCCCAATGAAAACGCGCAAAAATAACCTTCATGTAATTAGCAGTAATCTAAAGTTTGTTTCAATCTTTGACTTCAAACAGCATCACCTTTTTTTTTCAGTGCCTAAACCCGTGTTAATTCCGTCAATATAATTTCCCTTAAAGCCTTAGCATAATTCTGTGTTCGTCTTCCGAGCCATTGTTCCCGGCGTATCCCACTCATTCCAGGAAAGGCTGCCTTTATCCTGGCTGTGGCAGTAAATTCTCTGAGGCCGCTACTTTCGCATTGCGAGATGTACAGAATGATGTCGTTTCAAATGAATGCAAATAATGTAGGCAACGTGAAGCAGTTTTAAGGCATTAAAATGTTGTATTGATATAATTATCAAAATGTAAACTAAACATGTACAGTCACCCGCAATAATATGTAAGCACGATAGGACTATGTCTTAATATGTCTCAATATTGAATGACTTCTGTGACACTGATAGTTTTCTTTCTAAAAGCTTCATTTTGACACAGTTCTGTGTTGTATACATTTATTGCTCGTGAATGTACTTGTATTAGCTTTCCACCCGCGGCTTCGCCCGCGTGGACTACACGACGTTACCCTGCGAGAATGTGATATTTTCCGGGATAAAAAGTAGCCTATGTTCCTCTCCAGGTTACACAGTATCTGGGTCCCAAGTTTCAGCCAAATTCGTTCAGCCGTTTTGTCGTGATTGTGTAACAAACATCCACACTTCTAAACATCGAATTTGTGTGCGAAAGCCAACACCAACATTTGGTGTTGGTTTTCGCTCGACTACCTCTTGAGGATACCCCGGGTTGGGGCGAAACACGTGTAGAGTAGTCTAATCGGTAAAGGTGCAAGGTGTATTGCTGTCTTGCTAAATGCATTGTGCACTGGTATTTTCGTGGTGTGCATGGGCGGTGCATCTTGCACGTGCATATTGTGTTTTTTGCGGAAGTAAGCTACATATTATTATTATACTAGCTGACCCAGCGCGACTTCGTTCCCGTGGCCCTACCCCCTACTCCACCCTACCCTACCCCTACCCCACCCTACCCCACCCCTACCCTACCCCTACCCTACCCCTACCCTACCCCTACCCTACCCTACCCCTACCCTACCCCTACCCTACCCTACCCCTACCCTACCCCTACCCCTACCCCTACCCCTACCCCTACCCTACCCCTACCCTACCCTACCCCTACCCTACCCTACCCTACCCCTACCCTACCCCTACCCTACCCCTACCCCTACCCTACCCCTACCCTACCCTACCCTACCCCTACCCTACCCCTACCCTACCCCTACCCTACCCCTACCCTACCCCTACCCTACCCCTACCCTACCCCTACCCTACCCCTACCCTACCCCTACCCTACCCCTACCCTACCCCTACCCTACCCCTACCCTACCCCTACCCTACCCCTACCCTACCCCTACCCTACCCCTACCCTACCCCTACCCTACCCCTACCCTACCCCTACCCTACCCCTACCCTACCCCTACCCTACCCCTACCCTACCCCTACCCTACCCCTACCCTACCCCTACCCTACCCCTACCCTACCCCTACCCTACCCCTACCCTACCCCTACCCTACCCCTACCCTACCCCTACCCTACCCCTACCCTACCCCTACCCTACCCCTACCCTACCCCTACCCTACCCCTACCCTACCCCTACCCTACCCCTACCCTACCCCTACCCTACCCCTACCCTACCCCTACCCTACCCCTACCCTACCCCTACCCTACCCCTACCCTACCCATACCCTACCCCTACCCTACCCCTACCCTACCCCTACCCTACCCCTACCCTACCCCTACCCTACCCCTACCCTACCCCTACCCTACCCCTACCCTACCCCTACCCTACCCCTACCCTACCCCTACCCTACCCCTACCCTACCCTACCCTACCCTACCCTACCCCTATATCCTTCCTTGGACTTTCACGAACATTTCAAGACCAAAATTAGCCAAATCGGTCCAGCCGTTCACGCGTGATGTCGTGACCAAGGGAAATAGGGATTCATTTTTATATATATAGATTTCGTTTTTCACAATGCTTAGGGACTTCCGCATGGTGACGTCTGATTCAATCAAATACATCGAAACTTTTACATTTATAATATTAGTTAGTTGGACAATCTAAATATCGCGTAAAGCGGGATTTTTACAAAGTTTTGATATTTATCGTGTCCCCGATATTCTCACCCGTATTGACATGGTAAATTATAAAAGAATAAAACCGCCTTCTAAAAAACCACATCAAAAATGATATTAAAAAAACCTTTTATTTAAAATCAAGCTTTTATTCAAATGTCCTAAAAAGAATAAATTAAACTTTGTATCAAGTCAAATCCAACAAATTTATTACATTAAACAATTTATTTGTTTTAAAAGCTTGTCGCTTTATTTAATTTTATATGTCAAATATAAGTTAAAGCATTTGTGTTTAGTGCAAGCCCAGTAACAATAAAATCTCGCGACAAGCTTTTAAAACAAATAAATTGTTTAATGTAATAAATTTGTTGGATTTGACTTTATACAAAGTTTATTTTATTCTTTTTAGGACATTTGAATAAAAGCTTGATTTTAAATAAAAGGTTTTTTTAATATAATTTATTTTTGTATTTTTAGTTATTATTGGACGTGTTTCTAAGTTGCTTCATTTCATTTAATGCATAATTATTGCATGGTCGTTTGCCAGTTAATTTATTACAGTCTAGCTCTTCAACTGCATCAAGTCTGCAAACACACAAATATATTTTACCACCAAATAGAGATTGTAGATTCTTACTACAGACACACATATTCATTAAATACAAGGCATATTCACATAGGTATAAGAGAAGGAAGCACTGTATTACGAACAAGAATAGAAAACACAAATTAGACCCAATAAGACAAAAAGTTCAAAATAAAAATATGTGTGTGCCGTGCCGCAGCAGTACTCAATGGTCGCAGCTCAGCGTCATATTACTTGTCTTGCAACGCAAGCAAATGCTGATTTTCAGTTGTAAATTTTAGTACGTATTTCAAAAATAAATACTAAAGAACAAGACACATTTAAGTTTCTATCAAAGTTGATAAACATAGTACATAAAGAAAAAAACGTTTTTTCTTTTCTGTAGGTAGACTATGGTTGTATTAACTTGGAGCCATCTGTCGTTGACTTTAGTGAACTATTTATGTGCAAAGTGACACATAGGGTCTGAATATAGCAACTTCGCGTTTTTTCCTTTTTTTATAGTTCGTTCGTTCTTATAGCCGCTACACACGTCCAGACCAGACCTAACCGCCGATTTGGTGCGGACGAACTTTGCTGTAAAGCAAATATAATCCGTGCTACACACGTTCGTACCAAATCAAAATTAAATCAAATCAAAAAATCAAAAAGCTACACCAAATCTGGTCTTGGCCAAGGCTTTGTATCACATCACTGAACAAGGCCTTGTATCACATCACTTTTTCTTATCAAATACCCACAGAAATCACCTGGATTTGCCAATGCAATGCAACGGGCTCGTAAAGAAAAAGACCTATTAACAAAAAAAGGTCTTGGATTTGAAAAAAATTGAACGGTACCTGTCATAAACGAATGACGAAAAATTTTTCAAAACCATTTTGAGTAGCCTGTAACTGACAGGGAAACTTCATTTTTAATTAAATGTAATTTTTTTAAGTAATTGAGAAAAAGCCTAAGTCCAGGGACTTTAAATTAATGTTTTAATATAAATAATAATAATTTACACTTCTCATGCTCTAAACGTACGCAAATATAGCCCTACGAAGCGGGACTAAATAACCACTTTAGTCCCTAGGGAGTAAAATGTAATTACTTTTTTAATTTCCTTCATGTGACATTAGATACACTCAAACAGCCAGAACAAAACAAAAATCATCTAAATCGGTTTATAAACAAAGAAGTTATGCCTAAAGATACGTATTAAATTCACATAAAGTGGTAACGAAAACGACAGTATTTTGAAGATTTCCTGAAAACTACTGAACCGATTTCAAAATTTCAAAAAATGGGACCAACTTGGAAACCAACCTGATGTAATAACGTTTGAACCATTTTAATCGGTTCAGCCGTCTTCGAGTAATCGGTGGACATACACAAAAAAAAAAACATACATACAGACGAATAGAGAACCTCCTCCTTTTTGATTTAGAAGTCGGTTAAAAACCCGCTTTTCGTAATAATTATTTACAGATTTAACCATGAAAGTCAAAAAAACAATTATTAAAAGTTTAATTATAGTTAACAATTTCATCAACACTAGAATCTAAACTTAATTTACTTATTAGTAACTAGCGGATCCTCGCGGTTTCACCCGCGTGGTACCCGTTCCCGTGGGAACATCGGGATAAAAATTAAATATAGCCTATGTTACTTAAGAATAATGTAGCTTTCTACTGGTCTATTACAAAACATAAAAAAAAACAAGAAAAAAAATATTTCCTCTTTATAATATTAGTTTAGTTGACCGCCTCTGTGGTCTAGTGGTTGACACCACCGATTTCAGACCAAGAGATCCCAGCTTCGATTCCCGATGGGGAACAATTGTATTCAGTTTGGTTGCTGGTAGGACTTGTTCTTCTGGTCCACCTGGCTAGCTACCACCATCTTATCTAAGTCTGACGCCATAACAATGATGTTTTCAGCATTATTGTGTACCAGCAGTTAGAAATAAGATAGCCAGTTCCTCAGTGATTGTGGATTCTGGGAGTAGTGCGCTTCCACCTTCAGCTTTATCACTACTTAACATCAGGTGTGATGAAGGCTCACTGCAACGCCGTTGTGAATAAAAAAAATAGACACAAACAATGTATAAGTTGTATAAGATATATGTATAAGAAGCAAACAAAGTATTTTGGCTTAAAGTGGTTCGTTGAGCTCAGTAGCGCCACCAATGGAAATAAATCATTTACGATTTATCAAGGGCTTCGGTTATTTCGCGCAAATAAAATAACATAAAAAAAAACATTAAAAAATTGCATTTTACATGCAATTTTTTTATGTTTTTTTAGGGCCTCAAATATGAGCATTAAGTTATGGATGTCGATATTGCTAAATGTGGCCACTTTTGGCACTATTCACATTTACGACTTATTCCGTAAGTTTGAGTTCTTAAAAGTATATTTATAAAATGAATTTTACTCTTTATTTTGCGCAAAATAACCGAAACTTTTGATCTAAGCCTTTAATAAAGTGTAATTGATTTATTTCCATTGGTGGCGTTACTGAGCTCAACGAACCATCTTAACGTCATATCTCGAGTACATAACTTTTGATATTGCAACAAGCATCATGCATTTTTATAATAAAAGTCAACACGTCAAAAGGAAAACATTTAAATTAAATTGTACCGTCCCAGTGTGCTTTGAAAAAAGATTGCATTATGTCTGCTTCTAAGAAAGCTTTGTCTCGCGTGCGAAAATACAATGAAGAATAAATGCAGTCTCTGCGAGAATATTGCGAGAAACGCCAAAGACACAAGGAAAATATCATTTAGGTACCTTTTGTGCGGCGATAATGATTTTAGAAAATGTAAAAAGGAATAAAATATACTTTGTAGTATGTAGGACAAACAATAAAATTATAAATGCTAAAGTAATTATCTCCGTTTAAGGCGGTTCTCACACTACTGGCGCGATGCGCCTCGTTCGTCGCGTCCGTTACACTGGCGATGCGCCCCGTTCATCGCGTCTGCCGCGGAGCCCAGGGTGCCTACCATCAACTATAAGAAAGCGATTCAAAACTGGTGCGTTTTAGAATAGGTTCCTAAAATGAATTGCTTTATTTCGTACCATGATCTTCGTATAACTGAATCGCAAATGAATTGCTGAATGTGAATGAACGAAATATTTGTGTACTTATTTCTTCCACCCGTCTTTTTTACTCGATTCTCTCATTCGAGAGTGAGAGGGCTGGTATAGCTTTGAGGTGTCATGGTGTTATGTTTATATAAGTCAAATAAGAGTTCATGACAGCTAAGCCGCTGTGACATGTTGCTGAATTGCTTGTCATTGACGCAATTGAATCGTGGTACGAATAAGCAAAGAAGATCAGGGTGCTTACCATCAACTTTTATTGCGGTTTTGTTTAGGACCTAAACTGATCTGCTTCGCTTATTCGTACCACGACAGCTTAATATCAATGACAGCGATTCAGTGATCGATCAATGACATTTCACAGCCGCTAAGCTGTCAGGAACTCTTATTTGACTTATAACCCGGTCGATTTAACATGTCACCTGCAGATTATACCCGTCCCTCTCACTCTCCGGGCATGAGAGAATCGAGTGAAAGAGACGGGTAGAAGAAAAAGGACACAAATCGTTCGGTCATTAACATTTAGCAATTCATTTGCGATCCAGTTTTTAGAAGGTCAGAGTACGAAAGAAAGCAATTCATTTTAGGAACCTATTCTGCATCGCGCTATTTTTGAATCGCTGTCTTAAAGTTGATGGTAGGCACCCAGTTAGGTTCTAAACAAAACCGCGATAGGAGTTGATGGTAGGCACCCAGATCTCCATACTACGTTGCCGCGGCCCGCGTCGCGTGTTTTCTATACAACGTGTTAATGAATAAGCGCAAAACCTCTTTGGAGGTGATTGTGCTCATGAATATGAACAACTTTTCAGAATTTTTTTTATAGGTCTTTGTGACTTTTTGGCACATTCTAAGCTCTACTGTGACGTCAGAGAGCACGTGACGGGTGGCGCGTGCGTATTGAATGAATAGGCAGTAAGACTCAAACATTTTTTAGAAACGGCAAAAAATCAAAACAATTTGAAAAAATAAATGATTATTAAAAATGCGTAGAATCGATTCTACTCTCGATTCTGAACAAAACTACTATCTCAGTTTCGCTAAAAGTATTAACACGTTGTATAGGTATTTCATATCAACAAAAGGTGCCTTGTAGGTACTTGGTTTGTGTACCAGCTAAAATGACAAAAAAACACGTTTACATTATTCTGTATCAAACAAAAGAATATACTTCCATGAGACTAGAGAACAAACCACTCTTATAAACCCCACCAACAGGTCTCAAAAACGTTACACTCGAAACGTATTTGCAAACGCCATAATTATATTTAAGGGGCAATATTCGAACCTTCACTGCGCATTACCTTATATTAAACGCCCAATCAAATCGGATTATCAACCGTAAGCCTTTCGGGTAACGACCTATTTGCCAACGCACAACTGAACAGTGTTGTGCGTATGTCGATGTATAGATATATCGATCTTATAATATGTATTGACATTTGGCATAATATGAACAATGCTAATCACTTCTTGAAATCCTTTCCGGTTGTCTGATCTGATAGAGAATGTTTAAGAGCTTTAATTCTGCTATTTGCCACTTGCAATAAGAAGTAATTCACTACTGTTTACAAGCCTTGTTAAACAAGGATGATTTTGCCATCATCAACAAAATGAAGAGGTGGATCGCTGACGTTCACATTTTGTCATTTCTACAGTCTCCACACAGCTATGCTACGTAAGTTGACTCTTAAGTAACCTACCTCTACCACGGAATATTATAATAAAAATCATGATAGCTAAGCATCAAAGTGATCACCTAAATTATTATCGATGTAAAATAAACAAGTTTCGACACGAAACTATCGACCTTTATACATCTCCTAATATAATAAAGGTTACGTTCGTATCTACGAAACACAGACGTGAATACAAAACGTTTACGCATTTATATGTTTGTATTGGAAGAAACAAAAATAAAATAAAAGCATACAGCTTATGTCCTTGTTTGTTCTAGGTATGAGATCAATGATCATATTAGGTCGAACCCTTTTCCGGATATCACGATTATTATAAAACAACATGACAATGTTTATACACGTCCCATTTATAAGAAATATTCCCATAAGTAGACGAAGAATTTCTGATTTGTTTCTTAAATTCCAATCTTGACATATTTTATGAGAATATGTGAAATAAATATTTGTCTAAATCTGAAACATCGTATTGGAAATGAAGCAAATATTTTATCGATATTGTTTGAATTGACAGGTAGACAGTTTGTTTTAAGACTCTTAAAGATCCTGAAACTCTTATTACGACTCAGAATATGACTGTCAGGGTTAGAATAATATTTTTTTTTTTATAAATTTCACTTGTGTCATTTATAAATCTTGTGCTTTGAGCATTTAACATTATATTAACTACCTACGATTAAATTTCTTATTATTTCCACGTTAAACTACTTTTGTTTATCATCGTCATTGTCGTAAACTAATTGCTGATCCTAAGCGTTTCCCAAGTATCTCCATGACTAATTGGTCTAGCCTTACCCGCACCCAGAGGTATCCTGCGACCTACACAAGATCGTCCTCACCATTTCCAATTTATCTTTATATAAGCAATTATTTATGCTAAAGCTTAAGTTCACATAATATGAATCTGCTTTTTTTAGGGTTCCGTAGTCAACAAGGAGCCCTTATAGTTTCGCCATGTCCGTCTGTCCCCAGCCTAGCTAATAGACTCTTAATAGAAAGCTGTTATTTGGTATTATTATACATATAAATCACGCCAACAAAGTGGTAAAGTAAAATATTGAAAACAATTTTTTTTCGGTTACCTCCCCTACACGTGAAGTGGGGATGTAATTTTTTTCTTGTCTACCCCATAGCAAAGAATACCTACTATAATATTACTAACGTATAGTGTGAGGTGTCGTTGGATAACAATTTTAAAAATATTGCGGGTTTGTGAACACAGATTTTTGATTGAGGTATCCGTTTGTGAATTATTATGCTTTAAAGTGCAAAATTTTGTTAGAGTCAAGTGTTCCCACCCCCTTCCAACCAAATGGTTGTTTTTGGATACGTGAAAAAATTCACGATAGTTGTATATATGACGAAGTTAAAAGAAAAACTATCACAGCTAAGTAGGCTTTACAAGTTTTTGAGATATAGCACATTTTCGAAAACCGCAAAAATAATTTTGTCATTCATACGAACACAATGAAAAACAAAGTTATATTTTTCTGGCGAAAAATGATAGTGGTATTTTTGCTAGGTTTAGGTAATCGGTACGTTAAGTGGGTACGGAACCCTTCATTGGCGAATCTGACTCGCACTTAGCCGGTTTATTATCCGATGACGCAGTTTGACAAAAATATCTCCACTGCACACAATAAGCAGATTTTGTTATAACTGGAGTACTGTTCTACAATATTCAAGTCCTTACTGTGAAACCTTCACTAAACCAAAGTAATATTCCACCATTATCCTACTAATATTATAAATGTAGAAGTTTAGATGTTAGGATGTTTGTTACTCAATCAAGCCAAAATGGATTTGGCTGAAATTTGAGACACAGATACTTTGTAGCCTGAAGAGGAACATAGGCTACTTTTTATCATGTAAAAATTTCACATTCTCGCGGGATAACGTCGTGTAGTCCACGCGGGCGAAGCCGCGGGCGGAAAGCTAGTAATTATAATAAAGTAGTTATTAATCAGCCAGACTAGATCGTAAGCCTAGGATTTTATACTTTAAGTTTTGATTCGGCCCTAAAAACTCACGTAGCATGTACGATTACTTCTAAATAATGGTTAAAATGGAATTTAACCTATGTTAAATTCATCACGAAGTTTCGAGCAGGCTTTTAAGCTAATGCTGTAGGTAGCTTACTAAATGTCGACGCGTACATTTATTAGTAGCTGTTGCTTTTAATACACTATTTGATTTAAATATATGAATAATGTTTGTTGCGCATTTAAATTACCTATATATAGGTCTCTTTTTGTTTAAAAAATATTTTTAAATTATTTTTTCCTGCAAATCATATGAAGAACAAAAAATGATTTTTTTAGATTATTGTAAGTAATAATTTTATCTTTTTTTTTTTTGTTTGTTTGTGTTTACTTTGTTAATAATGTCTTTAAGAAAACGAGTTTAACACTCCATGCTTTTAGAAGTTAGAAAACAGTTGCTAACTCATGCTTCGCTAACATTAGGCATTTGTCCGAAGATGATAATCTATACTAATGTTTGTTTGTTTGTCCGTCTTTCACGTCAAAACGGAGCCACGGATCGACTCGATTTTTGGTATGGGGATAGTTTGAGAGCTGAAGAGTAACATAGGCTACTTTTTAATCTGGAAAATTATAAAATAAAAATGATTATTTTGTATAGAAAATCGATAAACTGTCGTACTATATAAATCTGTCATTTCTTCCATAGCCGCTTCCAAAGAGGTATGTCAAAGAGTATTGTAATCACTGACGTTTTAGCCGCTTTGGATTACCTACTTTTTAATAAGTGATATACGTGGCAGGCAGTGTATAAAAATAAAACCCCTTCTTCGCGGTTATTTATTTTCATCTGTCTATCTATAATAGATGTTGGTGATACGAAGTTTACCGGGTCCACTATAATTAATATGGCAAGACAACGTTTGCCGGGTCAGCTAGTGTCCTATAATCGCATTAGGGCATGATGAACCCAGCCAAAAGGAACACGTAACAAAGTGCTAGGACAATAACCATGTTAGCACTAGTCTAGCGGGACATAAATTTACTGGGACGTCAACTAAACGGATTTGGTTGAAATTCGGCACCCAGAGAGTAGATAGCCTTGATTAAAACATAGGATAAATAATAAATAAATATTTTCTTACAATCACACCAATTATCTAAAGTGCCCCGGTAACGATCATTCGCAATTGACAATGTTTACGTCATTGAAGGACCAAATGATCGTCTACAGAGCCAATTGAAGCGATTGTCATTCGAAACTACGCGATTGATGCGAATGATGGAAAGCCCATTGACAATCGCGAATGACGCTACCAATTGAACGTCTCGTTGTGCGATTGACAGATTTTTCGGTAAGAAACATGGCGCGAGCAATTGACGCATCGAATGAAGCTCCATCATTCGCACCTTTAATTGAAACGGTCAATCACGTAACAATTGACGAATGACGATTGATCGTTACCGGGGCACTTAAGCCCGTAGTAAATTTCTTAAGAAACTGTGTCTACTTGAACTTGATAACGGATAAATATATACTTAAATACTTTTTGTTTGTAAATACATACTTAATATACATAGATAACACCCAGACCAAGACAAATAGACATGTTCATGCACACAAATATTTGTCTTGTTAGGGAATCGAACCCGAGACCTCTGGCGCAGATGGCAGGTAGTTTACCCCTGCGCCAAATCGGTCGTCAAACCTACTTTTTATCCCGATATTCCCACGGAAACGGGAACCACACGGTTGAAACCACGGGCGGCCGCTAACACAGTTTCTTAATAAATAATAATAAATAAATAAATAAATAACTTCTTACGTTCACACCAATTATCTAAGCCCATTTTAATTTCATTAAGAAACTGTATCATGGAACACTTGATAACGGATAAATATATACTTAAATACTTTTTGTTTGTAAATACATACTTAATATACATAGTAAACACCCAGACCAAGACAAATAGACATGTTCATGCACACAAATATTTGTCTTGTTCGGGAATCGAACCCGAGACCACTGGCGCAGAAGGTGGGTAGCTTACCCCTGCGCCAAATCGGTCGTCAAATGAAAACTAACACCACCGATTTCAGACCAAGAGGTCCCGGGTTCGATTCTCAGTGGGGGTACATACTGTATTCGGTTTGGTTGGTGGTAGGACTTGTTCTTAGTCCGCCTGGCTAGATACCACCATCTTATATATAATCTGTCGCCATAACAATGATGTTTTCAGCATTATTGTGTTCCGGCAGTTGGAGACAAGATAGCCAGCTCTCTCAGTGATTGAGGATTCCGGGAGTAGAGCACTTCCACCTTCAGCCTTATCACCACTTAACATGGTGTGATGAAGGCTAAGTGCACGCAATAAAGAATTAATAAATAAAATAAATTCAGCCAAAAAACAACAAGACTTACTTAAAGCCTAAAAGCGCAGAATAATATTCTAAAAGCAGCGATACAATCGCGACGAACGATAAACGGCTGTTTAACGTGCGTTTATGTCAATGCAAAAAGTCTTCCTAAACGTGCCTAAACTTTATGTCCTATTAAGGTCTAATTAAAAGGTCCTAAACTCCGTTCCACAAATCTTACTTTAGGGAACCAAATTTATTTATTTACAAATACTCGCAGCTTATTGGTTGCAGCTTGCGGCTAAAAATAAATAAGCCAATAAGAAATGCAATGGCTGCTGAATCATCAGTCACGCAAATTAACCGATGAACGGTTTTTGACACATTTAAATGTAAAAACGGTAACGAATTTAAACTGTGTGTTACAGACTTTTTATATTTTCCACAACTGTTTAGATCTTTATGATCACCCTGACTGTGTCGTACCTTTGACGATCAATGATTACTGATGAGATAATACGAAATAAGTTTTTAGTAAAAACTTCATTTTTATGACAAGCTTTTTTGCTGACTGTACTTTAATATTGTATTGTCATCTAAACCAAACTTGCATACAAAATTTCAGCTCAATCGGACACTGGGAAGTGGGTCAAATTAAACTTGCAAGATTTGACCCGAACGGACATACATGCAAGCATACATACATACACTGCAAGTTAAATAAAAGCTTGTAAAATGGAAAATGAAGTATTTAGAAAAAATCGACCCGTCTCACAACCAGCTCCGATGGAACTCGAACCCACGACCTTTCGCTATCCGGGCGACTGCTCTAACCACTGAGCTACGGAGTCGTTACGAGAAGCGTCGAATTTATCAAATACTTCTTACACGCTGTATAGCCAGCGTTAATTTCATCAATGTGAAGATATTACTACCCCCACACGCGAAAGAAATACCTTTCCAGATATTTGACAATCGCTAAAGAAGAAATTACTATGGCAAGTTATTTAAATTTTTACTTTTTTGCATTCACAATGCAATTTTTATGGTTGAAAAATTTAAATAAGATAATACGAGTTTATTTACCTCGTTGAGTAGGTATACCGAAATTTTTGAAATATATTCATGATGCTCCGTTATATTATTATTTGAGTACCTCGCCCGCTGATAGCGAGCTGTACACGGATGAATTTCTTTGGGAAATCGTTTTGTTAAATGGGTTATAAATTATAACTCATTTCACAAAACACCCAGATAACACTAAAGCATACATTATAACTTATAATGTATGCTTTAGTGTTACCTGGGTGCTTACCATCAACTCTTATTGCGGTTTTGTTTAGGACCTAATCTGATCTGCTTCGCATAATCGTACCACGACAGCTTAATATCAATGACAGCGATTCAGTGATCATTCAATAACATTTCACAGCCGCTAAGCTGTCATGAACTCTAATTTGACTTATAACTCGGTCAAGCTAACATGACACCTGCATGTTATACCCGTCCCTCTTACTCTCCGGGCATGACAGAATCGAGTGAAAGAGACGGGTAGAAGGAATAAGGACACAAATCGTTCGGTCATTCACATTTAGCTATTCATTTTCGATCCAGTTTTTAAAATGTCATAGTACCTACGAAAGAAAGCAATTCATTTTCGGAACCTATTCTGCATCGCGCTAGTTTTGAAACGCTGTCTTAAAGTTGATGTTAGGCACCCTGTAGTTAAAATAATAGCGTTGTGCCTACATAATTTGTGGCAGTGCTTAGTGCTTACTCCGAGTATAACCGGCAGCAAAGTAGCCATAACTCACGCTATTGTTCATAAGGTGAAGCCTGATTTGATTTATGTCGACACACAATAGCATGCCAGATGAAATCCTTTACGAATGGGATTCACGTCACAGGGTTACTTTTCTTCTTCACAATCATGACAAGTTCGCAAAAGAATACTCAACAAGTTGAAAGGTTACTGGAGCGGTGACCTGGCCACGATTTCGTCGCCATCTGTTTTATCATTATACATTTACCAGCGGACCTTCGTATCAAGAAAAAAAGAAAAAAAACATTTATTTCGACATCACACGACAAAAACAACAAACATTATAATCCAGATCACAAAGTAAAACGAAAAACTAGAAATATAGGTACACAAATACGATAAGAAACAAAAAACAATGACGTGTGATTATAGGAAAAATGTGATAGTAAAAACCACGAGCCCTTTAAGTAAGCTTTCAAGCGGGATACGAGCTACTTAAAGGGCTCGTGGTTTTTTACTATCACATTTTTCCTATACTTACAAAATTGCATTGTGAATGCATGAAAATAATTTAAAATCTCAATATGACGTGTGATGTCAAAATTGCGCCCAACCTAAAAATATATATTATTATGTCGCAGGCGGATGGTTGAATCCGCCGCCGGATGGTTATGTATGGCAGCATGTACCTCTCGGAAGTCCTGTAGAACACGTGATAGGTTAGAAATTCAAGGCGATCGCGAAGCGCAGCGAAGCGCAGCGAAGCGTCGACTTATCCAATATCAACTTATGGGAAGATTAAAGAGCTTACGGAAAATATGATCGGCCTAGGCGTTTAATTGAATGGCGGATTCAACCATTCCGCTGCAATATATACACTAACGCGAAGCCTAACTCAGTATGAGCAGCAAGCGGGGGGCTTGCTGCACTGATATTATAGTCTGTAAACTGAACATCTATAGTCTGTAAAATATAACTTGATTAAAATGACAGCTCATTCGTGCAAAGCGAAAATTGTTAACAGGTTCACTGTCCACAGACCATAAATTAATGTGGTCTGTAGACCGAAAGCTCATACTTAGAAAACATCAAATTGCCTCGTTATACTGTCCCATGCACTTTCCAAACGTTCTTTTTGTAAAGGATTCCAGATGTATCACAAAAATAACCAGGGTGCCTACCATCAACTTTGACAGCGATTCATAAATAGCGCGATGCAGAATTTCCTAAAATGAATTACTTTCTTTCGTACTATGTTTAAAAAAAAATATTTTTTTTACCTTCTAAAAACTGGATTGCAAATGAATTGCTAAATGTGAATGACCGAATTATTTCTTCTACCCGTCTCTTTCACTAGATTCTGTCATGCCCGGAAAGTTAGAGGGACGGGTATTGTCCTGTTAGCTTGGCCGAGTTATAAGTCAAATAAGAGTTCCTGACAGCTTAGCGGTTGTAAAATGTCATTAAATGATCACTGAATCGCTGTCATTGATATTAAGCTGTCGTGGTACGAATAAGCGAAGCAGATCAGTTTAGGTCCTAAACAAAACCGCAATAAGAGTTGATGGTAAGCACCCAGGACACTATACTTAAGGACATTCAAAACCCCTTCTTACTCAAAGCTACTAAAGTTACAAAGTTGAATGCGACACTAACTATTTAAATAAGTAAGATAACTGACAGAAGTACTTGAATTAAATTCCATTGTCGCTAATTTGTAAACAGATAGGGCTTGCTCAGATTAGGCGACTCTCTACTAAACATCTGGTGCACTTGGAATGCGATTGTGCATTTGGGAACAATGCAGGTTGTTCTCTTAGTAACGTAATGCATTTCGATTGCATACGGCTGTGATTTCAACGTAGACGCTACATTAACTTAAGTGATAAAAACTAAAAAAAAATACAAGCGAAAATAAGCAAAGCAAACCTTATTTTTTCTGTGTGATCGTAAACTTTACATTTTCATGTAAAAGTATGTTACTTTTTCATATACCTGATTTTTTTATATTAACGAATCCCCTGACAGTTAAAACAGATTTTTCATTAAATAAAACCCGGTCAAGAAAAAAAAATATTTGAAAATAAGCAAGCAGCGCTCTATATTATATTATTATGATACCTCATATGCCTTAGTAGAGTTTTTAAGACCGTCTTTCAGTCCCGATTGCAAGAAAATATAAATATTTTTATTTCTCTCTATTTGCATAATATGTAGTTGGGCAAAAGTCATCTAAAACTATTCCAAATTTCAAGTTGATAGCATTAGTAGTTCTCGAAAGATACAGCTGTGATAGACAGACATACTGAGTCGTACCATAAGCGTTCCTTATTACCATTTTGGTGAGGAACCATTAAAAAACATTAATAATTTTTAATAAATCAATTTTTTTGGCATTACATATTTCTTAAAAGGTACATTGATGAATAGGTATGTGCAATGTGAAGAAGATCAACGCGTAACCAATTCATTCTTTTCAAACATTATCTATATATATAAAAATGAATCCCTATTTTCCTTGGTCACGACATCACGCGTGAACGGCTGGACCGATTTGGTGTTCGTGGAAGTCCAAGGAAGGATATAGGGGTAGGGTAGGGGTAGGGGTAGTGTAGGGGTAGGGGTAGGGTAGGGGTAGGGGTTGGGGTAGATTAGGGTAGGGGTAGAGTAGGGGTAGGGTAGGGGTAGGATAGGGTAGGGGTAGGGTAGGGGTAGCGTAGGGGTAGGGTAGGGGTAGGGATAGGGTACGGGTAGGGTAGAATGGAGTAGGGGGTAGGGCGGAGTAGGGGGTAGGGCCACGGGAACGAAGTCGCGCTGGGTCAGCTAGTTAGGTATAAAAATCACAAAAAACCCTTAAAATTTATATTGTCTTGAACTTTTTTATAGATTTCAGTTTATAATCACTGTTTTACATTAACAGCAAAAAAAATGTAGGTATTTAAAAAAAAGAAATATTATTTTAGATAACACAAATATTATATCTTCTGAAAATATACATAACACAAAAACTGCACCTTAATATAACCTACATAACCTATATACCACCTATATAACTGTCAATAATGGATTTTTTTATTTCACATTCTAACGAGAAAGCTAATTTAATCAGCATACGTACAGCCATGTAATAAGTACGTACCTACGTTGTAAGGTAAATATGTAATCATTATCAATTTAATCATAAAATGCTAAATCATTTTGATATGTAATTTAAATTAACAAAATCAGCTGTAAAACGAGACGCATGCATTTTATTTTGTTCTTGTTTTAAAATATAATAATTTATGTGTTTACGATTTTGCTTTCGTCCGTCCGATTCGTATGTTTTCATAATTCCTGCACTTTAACGGAATCCCAAATGATATCGTGGCCATTGTAACACAACTATGCGGTATTATTCCCTTTGTTAACTTGCATGGTACAGGTAAGGAGTTAGAGCTGACATCGCTTAGTTATTATAGGAGAAACTGTTCCGAGCGTTCTGTATAAAAGCCTGCGCTAACTAGGGACTTTTGTCCGACGACATAACCGAAGTCGCTGCGAATTCAATGAAAACTAAGGTTATTCTGCCCATGAAGCTATCTAGCGACTCATGAGGGCCTCAACAAGCTTTGTATTATCGATATCGCCAGTAGAATAGAAAGGAAATGTATTCAATTCAAAATTCAAAATTCAAAATCATTCATTCATTTAAGGCTGATACAGCACTTGTAAACGTCAATGAAGCTACGCTATCGGTGCGCGAATCCTACGGCGGGAGGCCTTGTAACGAGAAGAACCGACAAGAAACTCGCCAAGGGCTATTTTTTTCTCCCTGTCATATTTCATACAGAGTCGTCAAATTGAAAAGTGACTTTAACATAATTACTCAATACTCAATACTCAATGGGTATTGCAAACCATAGTGTACATACATAAGGTGGTAAAAGCAAAACTAAAGATCACCATGGACCCTGTCAGGCATCCAATTTGGTGGAAAAGGAGAGGAAGCGCCTTTTAAAGACATTAAATAAGTATGAAATAAGTCCAATTAAATTTGAATATATATAAATATATATGTCATTATCTTTATTAATTTACTATTATTATTGTATTAATTTATCATTAAAATATTCATTTAGGTCATAGTAACATTTATTAATTAGGAATTGTTTTAAATTGTTGATGAATGTCAAATTATTATCGTCATTAATAAGCGAATTAGGTAATTTATTAACAGATGAATGAAATGTACTTGATGATGTCAGATTTAAACGGGAATTTGGGACTATTAATTTATTTTTATGTCGTGTCGAATGCTTATTAGTTAAATCTTGTCGCTTTTTATAGAATATACTGTATTTTCGAACAAATTTACATATTTCAAAAATATATAAACATGTAAAGTCACTTTCCATCACAAATTAATCATAAATTTAAAAACAAATTAAAAAACCCAGTAATCATAGCAGTTCATCATTTTCAATAACTAAGAAATAGACATCCAAAAGGTAGTTTCTTTAAAATACACACCAACCAAAAACGTAGCAAATAAAATAATAAATATAAATGCCAAACAAGGGTAATAAAACTTTGAATAGTTTAAGAACATAAGAGTCAATAATAAACAGGGAGCTTAGACAAAGTAACATAACGAAGTTCGAAAGAAATTCAAGGTATAGGATTGGCGGATTGGTATAAGCTGCGCTAAATCACGTGGTCTTGCCGCAAGTTGATTGGAGCATAAAGACGATAGCGATAGCGATTGTCGTTTCGCCACATAACGATGTTACTTTGTCTAAGCCCCCTGTGCCATACGGTCACGTGACATTTCGATCGCTAATGTCAATCCCATACATTTTCTCTTACTCTGTATTGCTATGCCCTTGTAGGGCGTCACATGTATACCGAATTTGTAGCTACTACCATCTTGCCTATTTATGTAATGTGACGTGCAATAAATGACTTGATTTGATTTGATTTGATTAAGCCACTTGTCTACAGGGGTTGATTCCTCGCTAGACCTTCACGAATTGAATAACTGACGATATAGGTTGAATTCGCGGCGAAATTTACCACATTTAGGTTATGTCGGCGGACAAAAGTCCCTCGTCTTCGCAAGCCTTAAGGTATGTGTCTCAATGTCGCTGATGAAGCGATTTTGCAGCAATAAGATATATTTATTTTTATTTTTTAGAAACTTACTTTACAGGCCTGCGGACCTAGACAAGAAGCTATTTATTTATTTTTACGAAAATGTCGTATCGTCATGAAAATCTAAAATAAAATCGTCATTTAAAATAACTTTTTAAGTTCGCCTAGGATTAGCGTAGAATCCTAGTCCTACATTCCTATTTGTTCCGGTAAGAGCCGTGACGAAGGAACCACTTGCAATACAAAGTTAGCTATCAAAATGAGCTGTCCGATATCGTATTATAAAAAAAACTGCTTGAGTTCAAGAGATAATCATCGGAACAAACATGCTTGTCGCACTATACTTCGTGTTTTCACGTCAGTTCCATACATTGTAAGAGATGCATACATGAAATAGTGTTTGATTGTTCATATTTTTGTGTATTTTGTATCAACTAGTTAAACTTTAAATTGCATTTTGCTGTCCTGGGTGCCTACTATCAACTCTTATTGCGGTTTTGTTTCGGACCTAAACTGATCTGGGTACCTACCATCAACTTTAAGACAGCGATTCAAAAATAGCGCGAAGCAGAATAGGTTCCTAAAATGAATTGCTTTCTTTCGTACTATGACCTTCTAAATACTGGATCGCAAATGAATTGCTAAATGTGAATGACCGAACGATTTGTGTCCTTATTTCTTCTACCCGTCTCTTTCACTCGATTCTGTCATGCCCGGAGAGCGAGAGGGACGGGTATAACCTGCAGGTGTCATGTTAGCTTAGCCGAGTTATAAGTCAAATAAGAGTACATGACAGCTTAACGGCTGTGAAATGTCATTGAATGATCACTGAATCGCTGTCATTGATATTAAGCTGTCGTGGTACGAATAAGCGAAGCAGATCAGTTTAGGTCCTAAACAAAACCGCAAAAAGAGTTGATGGTAGGCACCTAGGTCACGTGTCCGTCTTACGAATTTTCGATCTGACGGTCACGTGTCCCACCCATCACAAAAAGTGCACAATCCCGCTAAAAAAGTTTTCACTTCAATAATTTAAATCCGTTTGATAACAAGCGAATTATAAACTTAATTTTGACTATGGCTGTCTATGTCTATTTCTAAAACGACATCTGCTATGGCAAAACTTTGACGCTACTTACTTGGTGACGTCACAAAGATAGTCGTTCTCTCCTTGTCTAATAAGAAAGTGATGACCTATAACTTTGAAAATATTCAAGACTAGCGGCCGCCCGCGGTTTCACTCGCGTGGTAATCGTTCCCGTGGGAATATCGGGATAAAAAGTAGCCTAAGCTATTCCTTATTACATTAGCTGCCAGTGAAAGTCCCGTCAAAATCGGTCCAGCCGTTTCAGAGATTACCCGGATCAAACAGACAGACAGACAAAAATTGTAAAAAATGTTATTTTGGTATGAATGAAAAAGCGGTTATTTTAATATTACAAACAGACACTCCAATTTTATTTATTTGTATACAGTATAGATAATTTAAATTAAAAACTTGTTTTATGTTGTTAATAATTCGAAAAAACATTTTAAATACTTACTTAAACAAGAAAACATTGTATTTGCTTTTAAGTTTCAAAATATAGGTATAACCGTCAGACAGACATATTGTGACACAAAATAATTCGTCAATTGCCTTCGTAGTATATTAATTCAAATTCATACTATAACATTTTCATTTCAAAACGTTTAAGTCTTAAATGCTTAAGTGAAAAAAAAAATTAGAATAGATCATTTTAGTATGAATTTGATAATTTTTACTTGGAATCTCACAAACCTACTTATAATAGGTTGCGAACAAACCAAAGGGTTGAAAGCGCACGGAATTAGTGAAAGTATGAATCACTGTTAAATCGATACGTGAACCATAGACTTAAAATGTGGCTAGAATAGTATTTTTTTCTCTTGTATCGAGGGGTTAGCGAGGGCTCATTAAAGAGGGTAGTAAAGTCTTTTTAAAACAATCAAATTATTATTCTTACAATATCTCTAACTACCAAGTCCTTAGTAGGTTTTTTGAACTTGTGCTAAGAATACTAGACGACGAATAAACATACCTAGTATGTAGGTATTAGCTTCAAGTACGTGTATTTTTTTTACAAATACATACATAGGCACTTACATAATAATAGGTAGGATGGAAAACAGCCATGTTGGCAACTCTATACATTATACACATTTAGTTTATTAACTTTTTTATTTTATTAACTTTTCAATAACAACACACAAATCTCAATTATTTTATCTAAAAGCACATACATGCAGCGATTTAGTAAACTGCAACTGTCATACTCTTTCCATGGTAAAATTTACTAAGTATTTAGGCATTATGATTGATGAAAATTTAAATTGGAAAGTTTATATTGAAAACTTGAAGTCTCGGATACGTAAGCTAATACCAGTATTAAAAAAACTGCGGCATTTAAATAGTGATATTTCTAATAAAATGGTCTATTCAAGCTTGTGCCAGTCACTGATTTGCTATGGTATAAGGGCGTGGGAAGGTGTATGCAAATCCACAATTTTAAAATTGGAAAGAGTACAAAGAACGATTTTAAAAGTTATGCTGTTCAAGCCATTCCGTTATCCTACAACAGATTTATATATGGAATCTCAAACTCTTACAGTAAGACAATTATACTTTGAATCCGTTATTTTAAAACAACACGCAAATACCCGTAACCACAACTCAAATCGGAGATCTCATGTCGTCTACAAGGTTCCAGCCTTCAAAACTACCTTTGCTCAAAGGTTCTCAAGATTTTTGGCTCCACTTTTGTATAACAGAATCAATAAGCAAATAGATCTAGAAAATATGACTAGATCCTTGTGTAAAAAGGCACTTCATGCATACCTGAAGGAATGTGACTACGACAAAACTGAGAGCTTGTTAACAATACACACGTAATATCGATGTATTTTATATATTTCTACGCATTATATTATATACTAGTATACAATATTAACAATAATTTATTTAAATGTCTATACTTATATTATAAAATAACATTTATATTATTACATTTTATATTATAAAATAAAATATAAATATAATTATATCTATCTAATACTTCCTCAAAGTGAATGACTCAATTAAACTAATTTTATATTCTTTTGTTATAGCTACTTTTAGTTTTTAGTCTTATAGTTTAAGTTTCATCTACAAATTTTGCGTATACTATAAGTTTTACGACATGCGAGTGCGACTACTGCAGTCGATCCGAAATGTTTTTGTTCTCGTCATTGTGTCATTCGTTCTTATTGGCAATATTTTATTTTACTCAATTTACTTTAGCCACAGAATATAATAGGTCTTTACATATGAAATTGCCGTTTTTTTCTTTTGTACATAAAACTTAACAACTTTTATAATATTAGAAATATATAATTTCTTTAATATTGCGTTACATTAAGACCGTATCGAGCAACTTTTGATAATTTAATAACCACCATATTTGATTATTTACATAGAAAAAACTTATTCCGAAAGTTACGACTATTTTTGTTTCCAGAATTTCGTACTTTATTAGTAGTAACTTAGTGAAAAAAATTTTTTTTCTCTTAACGAATGTGTCATTTAGTAGTTAAAATGTCCATAAATACGTGTGTAAAATTTTGTAAATTTACATAATATTAGTCGTTAAATAATAACAAAAACGTTAGTATGGAAAAAAAAATAATTACAGAAATCTCCATACAAAACGGCAATTTCATAGGTAAAGACCTATTATTAAAATAGTACCTACCTTTAGCATCAATCTTGGTTATTTAACTTAGATTTCATTATATTTCATTCTATCACGATAAGTAATGCAGTAATGCTATTTGCTACATTCAAAATTTTGTTAAGTGCTTTATCTTTTATAGTTTTGAAAATGTTTTTAAGTGCATTTAGTGTGAAGTGTAGTTTTGTTTGTGATGTAGTTGTAGAGGATGAGGATCATTACCTTGCTGTTACACAGTGTTACACTGCAACGGGAGGTAAAGGTTTTTTTGTTTTTTATGTACCTACATTTATAAAATAATAGTTGTTAAACTTGTTGGGTTTATGGTTAACTGGCCTATTAATTACTATAGAGTACATAACCCAAACATTTATCTACTTCGGAAGGTGTGGAAATGAAACCAAGGATTTATGGTGACGAGCGCCTGAGTCTGGCGCGCAATGACAACTGGTTTATTAAATCAATAAAGGTTGACAGTACACAATATATGGTATACATAGCTATAACAAAGTTTATATGGTACGTATGGTGCTGCATGCACACATGTACACAAGTACTAGAATTGTATTACTGTGTGCCTACAGCAACCCCCCTCTTAAAAGAGAAATATAAAATAAACTATTATCAAATGGCGCAATTTTCATCAAATATTGTTAAGTTTAATCAAACAAATTCCATTCGAATATTATACTAGCGCTTCGCGCTGCGACTTAGCGATTGCAATTGTTTACAAAATGTAACTTGAGTATAGCTGATAAGAGAACTACAGTCAGTACGATTCCAATAACATTATTCCAATTGAAACATTCTAGTCATAACAAAAACTTTACATTTATTTTAATGATACAAATAATAAAGTACATATATTTAGAGTTAATTTCATATAGGTACCTATAGTACATGTGTTAACAACATAACAAAAAAAAAAAACTTTACGTTCACATCACCTTTGTTATTAATTTTAAAAACTAAATATGAAATTCTCACTTCTTACTTACTAAGTTACTTTCACATGGGATACGCATCCTGCGTTCCCTGCGTAGTGGAATTTGGTGTTGGCACTGTAATGTACCTTGACTATCGGCGGCGTTGAAACAAACGCAGCTGATGCTTCTTTCCGAAACCAACTTCGAACTCTCTTCTTAAACTGACTTTTCAACATTAGTAATATCAGCACTCCAAATAATACTGCAATCACTATCAGGACAATTCCCATGATGTTTACTTTTTCCCCAATACTTTCGTTGGATACTGATTGTGCGAGTGCCACGTTATTTTGCTGTGGTTTACTTTGATAAGAACCCATTATTGAAGTTAGTTATAACAACACAATAATATGGATATAATTCCAAATCACAAATAAAAAAATATTGTTAAAATGTCAGTTTAAGTAGTGTGACAAACCGTAAAACTACAATATTTCGACACACAGTTTTCAGCTTATTCAGCGTATCCTAAATGAACTTTAATAACCTGATTAACAAATTCCATTACAATACAATAAAATTTTCAAATAGATACCTACTTACAATTTACTTTCTTGTTAAGCATTGCATGCGACTACGTTGCGAAACAATCTTACAATAATATCTATCGTAAGTGAAAAGTACACACAAACGCATGTAAACATGTTATACAAACATACTTATACTTAAACATACTTATAAAATGTGGTATTCGTCTAGCCCTACGACATAAGTCTTGGGATCGGTGATTATTTGATTACCTCGTAATACAGCAGACCACTAGACGAAAGACAAAGAAAAGCATAATTTTATAACTAATTATTAAAACAAATTCTAGTCATGGCAAAATCTTACCGGTCTCCTGACCTCTCTGCCACTACGAGTGGTAAAGGTAGGTGTAGACGCTAGCTTATCTTTATTAGTCGTCGCGGTTACGCGTTCCTCCGCGTTTGTAGGTAAATTACTACCTTGAGCGTTTGTTGATAAACCAACCTTTGGTAGGGGTTTCGGTGCAATGGGTTCCTCGTTGATAACATACGCGGGCTTAACCCTATCTATAGACACCTTTACCTTCCTACCGAGCATTTGTAAAACAAAATATTTATCGAACCTTTCTAGAACGAGATAAGGGCCCTCGTATGGCGGTTGTAGGGACCGCTTAACTAAGTCAGTCCGCACAAACACATGCGAACAGCTACGTAGGTCCGAATGCACGAAAATAGTACGCGAATCCCGTTGTTTTACCGGTTTTGGCTTAAGTCTTTTTATGACATCCCGAATTTTCTCCGCGTACTCGTATGAGTCGCTAATTATACTACTGGGCTTGTCATAAAAATCGCCGGGCATCCTCAGCGTCTTACCAAAAGCTAGCTCGGCGGCACTTACTCCGGTGTCGCTACGAGGTGCTGCTCGTAACCCAAACAACACGGTAGGTAACTCTTCCACCCACGTACCTTGGTCGCTCCGGGCCATCAGCGCTGCCTTCATCGAACGGTGAAACCTCTCCACTGCCCCATTACTCTGCGGATGGTAGGCTGTGGTACGTAACCTATTAATACCTAGGCACTTCATCAATTCGTTGAATAAGCTGCTTTCAAACTGCCTACCCTGGTCGGTTGTAATCCTAACAGGGCAGCCATATCGTGACACCCAACCCTCGTACAAAGATTTGGCGACTGTTTTCGCATAAATATCTTTAAGAGCAAAAGCCTCTGGCCAACCCGTAGCTCTATCAATGATTGTTAAGCAATATCTAAAACCATCTTCCGAAATGGGCAACGGCCCTACCAGGTCGACATGAATGTGGTCAAATCGGCCACTAAGTTCAAATTGTCCTAACCCTGACACCGTATGCCTAATAACTTTCGACTTTTGACAATGAACACAGGTTTTAGACCAATTTCTTACGTCTTTATTCATAGATGGCCAAAAATACCTACTTGCTACCATTTTAGTAGTTGTTCTGATTCCAGGGTGAGATAGATCATGAACTGCATGGAATGCCTCTTTCCTAAACCCTTCAGGTAAGTATGGCCTGATAACTTTAGACGAGACCTCACAAACAACTTCATTCTGCGAATCAGTCAAAACAATTCGCTTGAATTTGATTCGCCCACTCGCTTGCTCTAACAGCTTCGTCAGCTCGGTGTCCGCTTGCTGCGCAGCTGCTAATTCTGCGTAATTAATAACCGTGGGACAATCAATAGTCTCAACCCGAGAAAGTGCATCCGCGACAATATTATTACTACCACTAACATGCTTAATATCCGTGGTAAACTCACTTATAAACATAAGCTGCCTAATTCGTCGCGGAGTTTCTTTATCACTAGGCTTTTTTGAAAAAGCATATACTAAAGGTTTATGATCGGTAAAGATGGTAAAGGGTCTACCTTCCACTAAATATCTAAAATGAAGTAAAGTTAAATAAATAGCTAACATTTCGCGATCGTACGCGCTATACTTTAACTGAACGTCATCTAGTTTTCTAGAAAAGTAACCTATCGGCTTCCAGTGTGTTCCTACCTTTACTTGTAGTACGCCACCTACGCAATCATTCGATGCATCCGCCATCATAGCAAGCTCCGCGTTCCTAACAGGATAGGTAAGTACGGCGGCGCTTTGTAAACTGGTTCTGCATTTTTCGAATGCGGCGTCGGCTTCAGGTGTCCACTGAATGACAGATTTGTCTTTCTTTTTTGCACCTTTTAAATATTTATTTAACTCCGCTTGAGATTCGGCCGTCCTAGGTAAACTCGCCCTATAAAAATTAATCATTCCAAGAAAACGTCGTAACTGATCTACAGTTTTCGGCTTGGGAAAATCTACTATGGCCTGAACTTTATCTTTCAAGGGAATGATACCAGATGCTGTCACCTCATAACCTAAGAATTCGAGCTTTTCCTGACCGAAAGAACATTTAGATAAATTAATTGTAATTCCAAACTGATTTAACCTTTCGAAAATTGCTTTTAAATGTGCTTTATGCAAATCTTCTGTCTCGCTCGCTATAATGACGTCATCGATATAACAGAAATAGAAAATTTCGGAAAACTCATTATTATCTTTCGCAAAATTATTTTCTAATCCTTGAAAAACGGTGTTATTCATGAATCTTTGGAATGTTTGCGCCGCGTTTCGCAAACCAAAGGTCATTCGCGGAAATTCGTACAGACCAAAAGGTGTTGTTATCGCGGTTTTCTCAATATCTTCGGGCGCGACTAAAATATTGTGGTAAGCTCTATTAACGTCTAGTCGCGAAAAATATTTCTTATTCCCTAACACATACGTAAAATCATTTAATCGTGGAATAGGGTACCTATCCGGCTTAGTAATAGCGTTTAAGGCCCTATAATCACCGCAAGGACGCAATTGGCCATCCTTTTTCGGTACGACGTGCAAGGGACTCGCCCACGCACTTTTCGAAGGCCGACAAATACCGAGCTCTTGCATACGTCTAAATTCTTCCTTAACTACGCTATATCTTTCGGGGGCTAAAGGCCTAGCCCGCGCGAAAACAGGTGGCCCCACGGTTTCAATGTGATGACACACCGAGTGCGGTGGATTTTCCCTAAATGATACAGGTTTTGTAATCTCAGGAAATTGATTAAGTAAATCCGAATAAACATTATTACTGTCTACTGTAGTCAACGACGAACCATTCCACGAAACAACTGACCCAATTACGCTCAAGTTAGTAGTTTTATCTAATAGCTTTCGACCACTTAAATCAACAAGTAACTTATGATACAGCAAAAAATCAGCACCAATTATTGGTTGGTGAACATCTGCTAAAATAAAATTCCAAGTATAAGGTCGCCTTAAACCTAAGTTTAACGTTAAAGTTTTGATGCCAAAAGTATTAATTACTGACCCGTTAGCAGCGTACAATTTATAATCAAATTTATCATCGCTATATTTACGAAAACAATTCTTATTAGCTGGTAAAACAGATACATTCGCTCCGGTGTCGATTAAAAAACGCATACCTGAGACTTTGTCGCACACTATGAGGCGGTTATTCATAGTACAGGGGCCCGCCATCGGCTGCACTACGTTTAGTTTTCCGACTTCATGTTGACCTTTTCGCCTTTCCAGTTACATGATTCTAGGCACTTGACAGCTTTATCTCCGTAACGGAAATGATAAAAACACAGCCAGCTCCCGCTCTTACGCCTGCTGCCGCTCTGAGACTGCGATCTGCTGCCCCTGGATGCTGATCTGGACTTCTGACCGCGGTTACTCTGCTGCCTGGCTCTACCTCTCTCTAAGTTACTCAGTCTTAGACTTATTTTTGCCAGCTGTCCCAGGATGGTGTCCGCTCCTGAAGCTGATTTCGCCAAACTGTCCATGGTCTCCGCTACTTGAATTGTCCCCATGCCGGTGTTTTCCATGACCTTGTCCGCTATTTTCGCAAGTGTCTCCAGGTCCTTTGAGTCAGTTACAGCTAGGACCGCTTTGACGGCTGTCGGCAAATGCGATTGCCATAAAACTGTTAAAGTTTCATCAGGCACCTTTTCTTGGGCTAAATTTCGCATCTTCCGCAACAGCTGCGAGGGACGCTGGTCGCCCAGTTCCATCTCCCCAATGAGCTTCTGGACCTGCCTGCTGGCAGATTCTTCAAAAATCGTGAGGAGCCGATCCTTCAGCATGTCATATTTATTAGTGTCCGGTGGCCTTATAAGTAAGTCAGTTATCTGGCTTATAATATCCTTACTCAGTTTCGTTATCACCAAGTCATATCTGGCTAAATCGGACAGTCGCTGCTGGTTAATAGTGGCTTCCAGTCTCACGAACCAAACTCGCGGCTGATCTGGCCAGAATTCCGGAATCCGCGACGCTAACGTGATCTGATCTGATCTGATGGTTAACTGGCCTATTAATTACTATAGAGTACATAACCCAAACATTTATCTACTTCGGAAGGTGTGGAAATGAAACCAAGGATTTATGGTGACGAGCGCCTGAGTCTGGCGCGCAATGACAACTGGTTTATTAAATCAATAAAGGTTGACAGTACACAATATATGGTATACATAGTTATAACAAAGTTTATATGGTACGTATGGTGCTGCATGCACACATGTACACAAGTACTAGAATTGTATTACTGTGTGCCTACAAACTGTTAATTTTTGGCTATTTGTGTAAGTACTAAGTATGCTGTTTGTATGCACAATAAAGAAATATTTATTTATTTATTTATTGTTCAGTACACCCCTGCCTCGACCCGCGGAACCGGCATGGCGCAGTGGAAGCGTATCACTAGGAGAGACTCCGGACAAAACTTGGTTTCAGCCGGGATGTAACTGAACAATTGAACTGCGATACACAGCGACTTAATTTAAATTAAGGTGAATTTTACATACGGGTCTGTGGTGTCGAAAGTCTCCGGGGCAGAAGTGGTATGAGGGGGCGCCCCCATCTGATGTGTCCTTTCTTCGTCTGCCGACCTTACCAATTCGTCACCTTACTCACAAAACAAATACCACACATCGGTCCCAAGACACTGGGCGCTTCAACAATACACACCAACACACACGGGGGAGCTTTTTTTATTACGATTTATCGTCCCGACAACAAGCGCGTGGTGGAAAGTTATCTTTCAAAGCACCGCGACCGGCCCGATGGTAGATGGCGTCAAAATCTTGGTCGTACAAAACGGGATCAAATAGATAATTCAAGATTCAATTAAAACTCGATATGCCAGGCACATTCAAGGCGAGCGTTTTTTAACCAAATCAGCGAAAAATTAATCCGACATTTTTCTACAAGGAATTCAATCCAGATAAGAACTGTCAACTTCAAGTGACAGCTAATGTCAATTTGACGTGACATTAGAGATGCGTTCAGAAATGTCAATCTTTTCCGAACATGTTCGTAATAAAAAAAGCTCCCCCGTGTGTGTTGGTGTGTATTGTTGAAGCGCCCAGTGTCTTGGGACCGCTGTGTGGTATTTGTTTTGTGAGTAAGGTGACGAATTGGTAAGGTCGGCAGACGAAGAAAGGACACATCAGATGGGGGCGCCCCCTCATACCACTTCTGCCCCGGAGACTTTCGACACCACAGACCCGTATGTAAAATTCACCTTAATTTAAATTAAGTCGCTGTGTATCGCAGTTCAATTGTTCAGTTACATCCCGGCTGAAACCAAGGTTTGTCCGGAGTCTCTCCTAGTGATACGCTTCCACTGCGCTTTGCCGGTTCCGCGGGTCGAGGCAGGGGTGTATTGAACATTGCTTGGTAGCAGAGCGTAGTTAGAAGGCCTGACAGGCCCACGCCAAAACTTTGTCTATTAATCAGTGCCGTTTTGATGACCATCTGGTCCGGACTAGATTAATTTGTACTTGTAAATGGTAATTAACTTGCATTTGAAAAGTAAAGGGCATTCCTTTTGTTATTGGTTCCATGTCTTGTAATTAATTGTCATGTATTGAAGTTCCAAAATGTAAACAGATGCCTTTCTTTGTTCATAATAATTATTATTTAGTTTGTTAGCAAATTTGAGTTGTGAATATTGACAACTACTTAGTGAAACTTAAATGATTTGAGACATTGTTTACAAATTGAAACTTTTTGAAACTTGTGCTTTGAAATAATTAAAATTAACTTGTTGTATGTTGATATCCAAGTGAATTTCAATAGTCAGTGACTTGTTTGAACTGAATAACTTTTTGACTTATAAAGGCAAAGTTAATTTGTGTCTAAGTTATAACCTCTTGAGAGTTAGAGTTATAATTATATACTTGAGTTTTGTTGTTTTCTGATAACCTCCAAATATTTAAGAGTTTGTGTCATTATAAATACTTTGTTATTGTAATATTGGAATTTGTGGTTATTAATAACCTCCAAATATTGGAGATTTTGTGTTATAGTGAATATTTTGACTTTGTTGGTTTTGTTGATAAATTTGTGACGTTACAATGACGGCCTCCTCTGCTAAAGCCAAAATACGTTCTGAGTTACGGTGGTTAGCTTCTGCGGTTGCATTGTTGGATCGACCGGAAAGGACGGAGGCCTTGTTGAACAGATACGTAGATCTGCCCATACGTTTGGCTGTTGTTGATGAACAGTATGCCTTATTTTTGGAAAGGACTGTTGAGGCCGATGTGGAAATGCGACAAGAAGTCGGTTTGGATGTGGACCAGTGTTATGATTTTGCGGACAGAATTACCCAGGTGGCTCAACCTTTGCAAGTGGCAAGAGAGAATGATCCGAGCCCGTCCCCGGTCACATCTAAGAGTATGCCCCCTCTATTTGCTAGATTGGCCCCCTTAGATTTAAGGCGTTTTGCTGGTCGTCTACAGGACTGGGAGGGCTTTATTAATATTTTTGATAGTCTCGTACATGCCCGGGACGATTTGACCCAGGGCCAGAAGTTGGCTTACTTGTTATCCGTGTTGGAAGGGGAGGCCCTTGAATCGGTTCAACATTTGGCCCCCTCGGATGAAAACTACCCTATTGCTAGGGATTTGATTGCCCGTCGGTACCAGAACGTACGACGTCTGGCGGACAACCATGTTGCCGCCATTTTGAATTTACCCCGCGTTGCCAGCGTGATGCACTTGAGAGTGGCTTTGTTGAATCCGCTGTTGGTTGCCTACAACGCATTAAAAAACTTAAAACTCCCAGTGGAGCAGTGGTCGTTTTTGTTACTGCACATTGTCCTGGGAAAGTTGCCGGACTCTGTTAAGGTCCGTTTTGAGCAGCAGTATGGTGGGGATAGTGCGACTTATCTGCCACCCTTCTCGGACCTCTTGACGTTCCTGGAAGGAGAGAGTAGACTGGCAGATAATTCCTCTCTGGCCGGTCCTATGGGACCCGAACGACCTGTGCCACAGAGTAGGTCCCCCACCGGACCCCCCCGTAGGGGGCGTATGACCCCTCGCGCGCCCGGCCGCTATGCCGCCGTCCAGGAGACCGCCCGCTGCTCGTACTGTCGGGAACCGGGTCACAGCACGACCCGTTGTGATAAGTTCCTCGACCAGCGCGTCCAAGGCCGTCGAGCGATCGCGCGACAACGGACATGGTGCTACTCGTGCTTGGGCCTGCACATGCAGCGCGAATGTACCCAAGCGCACCCATGCCGCTTTTGTAAGGGCAACCACCATCCCCTCCTCTGCATGAACAGCCCAGAGGGCGGCGGAGCGCCGCAGCGCGTCGCTGCAGGATCACCTCGTATGGGTGGGGGTCTCGGACCCCCCGCGGTGTTTGCATCCCGCAGCAGTTCTAGTGGCCACCAGAGTGGCCCCAGACGCTCTCCGCCACGTTTGGAGCCTCAAATGGGCGGGGGTCCCAGGGACCCCCCCATGGGAAACCGATCCCCAAGGATGGGGATGAGTTATGCGAGCGTTGCCGGAGGTCGTAGAGGCCCCCCGCGACGTTTTGAGCCTCGCACGGGCGGGGGTCCCACGGACCCCCCATGGGAAATCGGTCCCCAACTAGGGGGTTCGATTTTGCGAGCGTTGCTGGAGGTCGTAGAAGCCCCCCGCAACGTGTTGAGCCTCGCACAGCCGGGGGTCCCCGGGACCCCCCTTCTGAAAATCGGTCACCGTGCCCCCGCGACTATGGGGCGACGTACACGGTGGGTGCTAGGCACCGATTCTCGCCGCCGCTCGCCGAATACCCGCGTTTGGAGCGGCGCCCGCCCCGTCTTCAAGGGGCCGGGAGATATAACCCGCCTGATACCGGGCGAATTGGACGTAGGCAGTATGTGGGAGAATGGGACCCACTGGATCGCTATGAGCGACCCCCTTACCATGGGGGGACGTCTGGGGACCCCACATACTAGCAATCAACGTGTTTACGGTCGATTGTAGCCACCCCTCCAGAGACCGTTTTGTTGCCCACGGCCTCTGTGCTTGTCAGGGGATTGAATGGCGACCTTGTGGAAGTTCGCGCCTTGTTGGATTCCGGTGCTCAGGGGTGTGTTGTGTCATCTTGGTTAGTTAGGCGGTTGGGCCTCAAGGTGCACCCCCACACGGGAGGCGTGAGAGGTGTCGGCGATGTGAAAGTCCCCGGGTTGTTAGGGCATGTTGACTTCACATTTACATCACGTAATAAGTCCACGCCAGGCATTAAGACCTCGGCGATTGTGTTGGACACAGTTGTTGGCCGTCAATCTTCAGTTGACTTGGGACCGAGTATGTTGTCTTTGGTGTCTGATTCCCCACTCGCCGATCCAAATTTCTACCGCCCAGGCCCGATTGATGCTCTCCTTGGAACCGATGTCCTGGGGCGAGTTTTGTTGACGGGGAAGCGAGTTTTGCAGCCAGATGGCTTGGTAGCTCTGCAGACGACACTCGGTACAGTTGTGATGGGCCCTGCTCGCCGCGTTTTGGATTCCCTTGATGAGGATCGCGGTCTTGTTTTTAATGTGTCTCTCTCCGAAGTGGTGCAGAAGTTTTGGGAGGTTGAGGAACCTCCACCAGCCCCGCGGGTCGACCCAGTAGCGGATGAATGCGAGTTGTATTACCAGAATAACACTGGTCGCCTCCGCTCTGGTCGTTTGATCACCCGTCTCCCCTTTCGTGCTGGCCGACCTCCTCTGGGCGAATCCCGACCGCTAGCGGAACGTAGGCTAGTGGCGATGGAGCGTCGCATGAGCAAGGATCCGGTCTTCCGCCAGAAGTATGTTGAATTCATGCGGGAGTATGAGGAGTTAGGGCACATGTCCGTGAGCGATTTGGATTGGCGCTCCGTTGAGCACTTCTTTTTGCCGCACCACGCCGTTTTGAAATCCGGAAAGATTCGGGTGGTCTTTGACGGTTCGGCTCCCACCTCTACTGGAGCGTCCTTGAACCAGTGTCTGCATGTAGGTCCCAAGCTGCACACGGAGATCTCAGACATTTTGACCAACTTCCGGCGGCACCAAATTGTATTTATGACTGACATCCGGATGATGTTCAGACAAACGGTCATCCATCCAGAGGATAGGAGGTACCAATTGATTTTGTGGAGAGAGAGTCCTAGGGACCCCTTGTTGATTTATGAATTGAATACGAATACGTACGGTTTGGCTTCGAGCCCGTTTGTTGCGATTCGTTCTTTGTTGGAGTTGGCCGAGAAGGAGCGCTTGAGATACCCTCGCGCCTCCGCCATTTTGGCCAGTGACGTCTATGTGGATGACATTTGCACGGGCGCCTCATCTGTCTCAGAGGCGATTGTCCTGAGAGACGAACTCACCGCCCTTTTGAAGTCGGGAGGTTACGAGTTGAGGAAATGGATATCCAACTCGCCTGATGTACTGGTAGGTTTGCCCGAAGAGCACCAGCAGGACCCCCACCTATTCGAAAATGTTGATAATCCCCATGTGGTGACCGTCCTTGGCGTACAGTACAAACCGGTCTCTGACACGTTCACTTATTGTGTGGATTTACGACCACCGAAAGTCTGGACCAAGCGTTTAGTATTGTCTACTGTCGCACGTACCTTTGACCCCAATGGGTGGATTTGCCCCGTGCTGTTTATGGCCAAGTGTTTCTTGCAACGGTTATGGGCTTCGGGTGTGTCGTGGGATGAACCCCTCTCGGACGAGTTACTCCGAGATTGGTCGAGCTTCGTTTCATCCCTCCCCGAGATTAATGAAGTGCATTTGCCGAGGCTATTCCTCCCTTCTGAAAATTGTAAAGTTACTCTTCACGGCTTTTCCGATGCCTCCGAACGTGGATTTGCTGCGGCCGTGTACCTCCGCACCGTTACTGTTGACGGAGTTGTTGCTGTGCATCTGGTGATAGCGAAAAGCAAAGTCGCTCCCCTTCGGACTCGTCATACGATCCCGAGGTTGGAATTGTGTGGAGCTGCCCTCCTAATGCGTTTGTTGAACCACGTATGGCTCACATTAGGTCGATCTATTAAGATACAAGAGGTTTATGCTTGGACGGACAGTCAGGTCGTCCTTTGTTGGTTGAAGGCTCCGGCGCACACCTTGGACGTGTTTGTGGCCAATCGAGTGTCGCAGATTTGTAATTCCGACATCGAGTTGATTTGGAGATACGTGCCGGGAACCATGAATCCCGCGGATTGTGCGTCTCGGGGTTGTGTAGCCCCAACCCTAATTAACCACCCCCTCTGGTGGGGCCCACAGTGGTTGATGCGGCCTGAGTCGGAGTGGCCGCCCTCTCCAGCGTTGTCGAACGTAGCCGTTCCTGATATGCGGGCATGCGTCCTGGAGACTAACCCCGCCGGGGAAAAGGATTTGTTGTTGGATCGGTACAGCTCCTTACAGAAGCTGCTTAGTGTTACCGCTTGGATCAGACGTTTTGTGTACAATTGCAGAAACCCACGCGCGAGGCGTGATTCGTCGGTTCTCACTCCGGACGAGCGTAGGGACGCGCTCTTGTTTTGGGTCCGGAGAGTACAAGCTGATAGTTTTGAGTCCGAGATTGAAATTTTGCGTTTAGGCCGTCGCAAGTTGAAGGGCGCGGTATCGCGATTGAATCCCTTCCTGGACGAGAGTGGGCTTTTGCGAGTCGGCGGAAGACTTCGAAATGCGAACCTGCCGTATGGAGCTCGTCACCCCCTTTTGTTACCTAAAGCCGGACATTTGACTCAACTGATAATAACAGATCGCCATGTGAATGCACAACATGCTGGCTGTAATGCTTTGTTGGCCATTTTGCAGCGTGAATTTTGGATTTTGTCTGCTCGTCGAGCCATTCGCACTGTGGTTTTCCGTTGCCTGCCTTGTTATCGATTGAAGGCCGCGACCATGCAGCCCCAGATGGGTGATTTGCCTGCTGATCGCGTCACGGAATGTAGAGCTTTTGCCGGAGTCGCCACCGACTTCGCCGGTCCCTTTACTGTAAAGGCTTCGAGACTGCGTAATGCTAAAACCTATAAGGCGTACTTGTGCGTGTTTGTGTGTTTGCCCACCAAGGCTGTCCATTTGGAAATTGTCTCGGAATTGTCTACCGAAGCCTTTGTCGCCGCCTTGAGCAGATTTGTTTCCCGTAGAGGACTGCCGACATTGATACGTTCCGATTGTGGTACTAATTATAAGGGAACGTGTAATTATCTTAAGGAAGTAGTTAAGTTTTTTGTTGATAATAAAATAGACATTGGAACCACCCTCTCCCGGCGTGGGATAATCTGGAAGTTTAGCCCTCCAGCTTGTCCGACGTGGGGAGGAATTTTTGAAGCTTGTGTAAAGGCTGCCAAGACACACTTGCGTCGCGTGATTGGAGAAACTATTCTCACGTTTGAGGAACTTGATACGGTATTTTGTAAAATTGAGGCCGTCCTCAACTCGCGACCCTTGTGCCCGTTGTCTTCGGACCCGAATGACCTGAAAGCGTTGACCCCAGGTCATTTCTTGATCGGACAGCCCCTTTTGGCTTTGCCTGAATATCCGATTCAGGATGTAGGATCCCATCGTTTGTCGCGATACCAACTTTTGAAACAGATGTCCCAAAACTTCTGGGCACGTTGGTCGATGGAGTATTTGCATATCCTACAACAGCGCGTGAAGTGGACAGATAAAACCACCCCACCCCAGACTGGCGACCTCGTGTTGATTAAGGATGCTAACCTGCCGCCCCTATGTTGGCGAAGGGGGCGCATTGTTAAACTCTACCCCGGAACTGACGGAGTTCCTCGTTTTGCTGAGGTTTTGGTTCGAGATTCGGTTTTGAAGAGAGCAGTTAGTGGGCTCTCCCGATTACCCGTAGATTGACGTACCGTTCTTAACGGTCCGGGGCGGGGGGATGTTCGGAAAAGATCGACATTTCTGAACGCATCTCTAATGTCACGTCAAATTGACATTAGCTGTCACTTGAAGTCATTGTCATTATTTAATTTCCACCAACTGCCGATTGTACTGAAATATGTTGAAGTAGATGGAAGTTGGGTGCGTATCAAGTAAAACCAGATGTTTGTAGTAACATGTTGTATTGTCAAAGGTTACAATACAAGAGCCCGATTTAATTAAAATACATTATATTTAACTATACTAATTAGTAGGTCATCAGCGACATACGTCATGTTGCAGAGCGTAACAGTAAGTTACGGTGCAAGTCTAAATACGGCTATACTACACCTCCCCCGAAAGTCATCCTTTACCCCCGGAGAAAAAGAAAAAAAAAATGTGACGTACATCGTTGAGAACCTAATTACACAAAATAAAATACAAATGAAAAAAAAAACAAATTACACATTTTTTGACCTTATAAAATATCACAACATTTTTATATAAAAACAACTTAATTACAAAACAATTTAGTGTTATTCTTATGAGTTACATATTTTTTATTATTTTTAAGAATTTTTACATTTGGCGAAATTTCTTCTATAACTAAAAAGGGACCATTCCAAATTGGATCTAACTTATTGCCAACTTGATTCTTAATTAACAAAAAGTCACCAGGTTTGTATGTTAGTGTATTTATTTTCTTATCATATGTTAGTTTTCTGTTGGTCTTACTTATTAACAAATTATTCTTAGCATCTATCTGTGCTTTTTGCAACCTATACTTAAATTCCTTAGGATAACTATCGTTATTATAAAGAGGGTCGACAGAAGTACTCAAATTAGTTGGTAAATTACACAACTTTCCAAAAACTAAGTCGTGAGGAGTGTATTGTGTCTCTGTATGAACTGTGGTGTTAAAAGAAAAACACCAATAACTTAACCAACTACTCCAATCAGATTTGTTATTACTACACATTATTCTGAGATAAGCACCTAGATGTTTGTGTGTATTTTCTAGTGCTCCCAATGTCTCATGGTGGTAAGCAGTAGAATTTAATTTTTTAACTTTCAATAAGCTACAAATATCCGTAAAAACATTACTCATAAATTCGGTTCCCTGATCTGTAATGATCTCTTTTGGGACACCATAGCGCAATATGAAGTTATTCACAAATGACCTACTCACTGATTCCGAGTCTTTCTTTTCTAAAGGATACGCTTCTACAAACTTAGTTAAGTTGCATTGAATGGTTAATATATAACTAAAATTTAAATTATCTACATCTAAGGGGCCCACTAAATCTAAACTTATACGCTCGAACGATGTGTTCGGAGTCGTCGTAATCACCATCGGTTCATGAGTATTTTTATTTGTATGTTTCTGGATTTGACAGTCCTTGCACTTTTTAACATAATCATGGACGTCACGGCTCATATTTGGCCAAAAATAATATTGTTTTATATTATTTAACATTCTATTCACGCCAGCATGGCCACTGGTCGGTAATAAATGGAAATCATTCAGTATGACTCTAATTTCATCTGAGTCGTATACTTTTGTAACATTTTTTGTTACTAAAATACGAGGATAATCACATTTGAGTTCTAAAAACTTCTTTAAAAATATTTGATTTCCTTTATCTTTCACAATAACTAGTTCATCAATACTTAGTTTTCTGCAAAATTCTTCTAATTCCCTCGCTAACACGCCTACGGTAGATAACGATCGGGATAATAGATAAATGCAAAACTTAGAAGGCACATATACAAAGTTACCTTTAATACTTATTATTTCCTCTTTTTCCTTCTTATATAAATTACTACTCAACACTAATTCTATACATTGTCGTGGTCTTTTGAGTATTTCCACAGTTTTCGGCTGATCAGACCTAGAACTAATGGAAGCCTCCGTTGTCAAGTCTGTGTGGCTTTTGTCATTATTAATTAAACGTTTACGATTCTGTGCTCTCGTTGTGACTGATACAACGTGTTCTCTCATATTTTTTAAATCATCACTATTGCTCGGTAGCCGACTCAATGCGTCTGCAGCTGCATTTTGCCGTCCCGGAATATATGCTATGTCGAAATCGTATTCTTCTAAATATAATCTAAATTTAGTCAATCTACTCGATGGATCAGTCATTCCGAAGAGATAAATTAATGGCTTATGGTCTGTTATAATTTTAAACCTTTTGCCATAAAGATACGGTCTAAAATGTTTAGTGGCCCATACTATCGCTAACAACTCTAACTCTATCACTGGATATCGCGTTTCTGCGGGTTTCAAGTTACGAATAGCGTACGCGACAACCTTGCCGTTGCTATTAGACAGTACGGCGCCTAAACCTATCTTTGATGCGTCCGTATGTAAAACGAAAGTGTTATTCTCTGAAAAATCTGGGTAATCTAAAACTTGTGGACTAATAAGTGCTTCTTTTAATGTAAGAAATGCAGTTTCGCATTCAGAAGTCCAATTAAATTCGACATTCTTTTTCGATAAGTAATTTAAAGGATAAGCTATATCGGCGAATTTATGAATAAACCGTCTATAATAGTTAGCAAATGCAACGAATCTTTTTACGTCGTCAGTACTTTTCGGTCTTGGATAATTTGTCAAAGCAATTATTTTCTCAGGGTCAGGTTCAACTCCCTGTGAGGTTATTTTGTGACCTAAGTACATAATTTCTGTCCGTAAGAATTCGCACTTTAATGGATTTAGTTTCAGATTACTACTTCTAAAACGCTCTAAAACACTTATTAAATTCTTATTATGGTCAAAAATAGAATTCCCTATTACTATGCAATCGTCCAAGTAAACAAAGCATTGTTTATAATTAAGACCTGACATGGCAATAGTCATAAGCCTAGAAAAAACACTAGGACTGGTCTTAAGTCCCATTGGACAACGCTTCATTTGGTACATTTTATCTGTTGTGAAAGCAGTGAATTTACGAGACCGATTATCTAATGAAATTTGATACATTTTGTCGAGGTTAAAAGCGGTGTATTTTCTAGAATTTTCATCCAAAGAAAGTTGGTAATAACTTTGGGAAAGGTCAAGTTTGGAAAAATATACACTTCCTGACAGAGAATCTAAAATTTCGACTATGTTAGGTAATGGAAACTTGTCGTCGACTATCTTGTTATTTAACTGTCTATAATCGACAACTAATCGCCATTTTTTCTCTCCATTTTTATCAGATTTCTTAGGAACAAGCAAAACCGGGCTAGACCACTCGGATGTGGTCTCCTCTATAATGTCGTTATCGAGCATTTCCTGAATCTGTTTTTGAACCTCCTTTTGCAACGCGTTTGGGATTCTGTAAGGCTTGACGTACACTGGACTTGTATTATCTTTTAACTTAATCGAATGTTGCAACAAGTTTGTAGTACTGAGCTTGTCGCCTGGCAAGTGAAAAACGTCAGCGTACTTAGCACAAATCTTCTCAATACTTAACTGCTCATCTTTATTTAAGTATGAACTTAAGTTAAGCAAATTAAATAATGTCTTTACCCTATCGACACTTATTTTTTGTTTGTCAAAACTACATTCGTCAAAATAATTTAAACTATGATATTCTAAACTTGAAAAGTCTACCTCTATCTCGGTATTATTTGTATTTAAAATACGTATAGGGATTCGACCATAGGTTGGTTTGGATATCAAACCTGCAACATATACACCTTTCTGTATTTCTTGCGCCAAAGTAACACAGTCTGCGCGTTGACTGGTAGGTATGTATTTGATTATCTCGCACCGTGGCGGAATAATATGGACAAAACTACTATTGTTATTATTTATAGGTACCTCTATAGTACAAGTATCATTACATAATGTTAAGGTACTATTCTTATAATTAATTACAGCTCGGTAACGCTGAAAAAAATTCTGACCTATAATACCATCAGCATAACATGTTAAATCCCTAAATATATAAAACTTTTGTTTGAAAAATAATTCATTAAAATTTAAATCTAAATAAATATATCCTTCTGATACTAAATTTCCACTAATTCCCTTTATAGTGATTTCCTCTTTAAACATACTTTGCAATAATTCGGGATACATTTGAAGCCATTCGTATTTCAAAACGCATAAACTAGCTCCACTATCTACTAATAAATCAATCAAATTGTTACCTATCTTACATTTAACTATGCTCGTATTATTGTAACTAAAAATACTGTAATTTAATTTAGGCACGAAAAAACTGATTAAAATTATCGTTATAATTATGACCTACATTGTCATTTTGTTGCACTTGGTGGATCCGCGGGGCGGGCGGGGCGCGGGCGGACTGCGAACCTCGCGCTGACCGTGCAAAATACTGCGTAGTGCGTTTACCTCTGTGTCCTGTATTATTTACAGCTGGTTGCGAAATATTATTTCTATTCATAGCGCTATAGTTTCGAGAAAAATTGTTTCCCTGGCCACGATTAAAATGTTGTCCCCTTACCGAGGAATACTTACCTCTATTGTTGAAAAACTGGGGAGCACGATAGGGACGGCGCTCCTGTGAATAGTGAGCGACATGGTCGTGCCCGGAGGATAAGACTTGTTCATCGACAGCAGTTCTTATAGCCTCTGATAAAGATGAAAATTGCCTCGAAGCAATTATAGTGCTAAGCCTCGTGTCAGACAAACCATCAGCGAATCGCTTAATCGCTGTCTTTTCGTTCATTGATCTTAGAAACTCAAACATGCTATCATCATTATCTGCTTGTGAGATAGTCAAATTAACAAAAAGATCCTCAATCTCGGACCCAAATGATTCTATGGACCTTGGTCCCTGTCTAATTCTAAATAACTGAGTTTGAAGGGCCTCAATTGACTTCTTAGGAAGTAAAAATTTGCGCATGTCCCTAATTAAATCTATAACATTAGCATTAAGCGGATTTTAATCTTAACTTAGCGCTAGATGATAACCTAGTCTTTAAAACAAAATCTATGAGTAATGGTTGCGATTCCTCATTTATTATCGAACTATACATATTAATTCCGTCTATCAATTGTTTCGTGACATCCTCTTTTCCCGTCATGTTGGGTAACAAGGCAATTGCCGTTTTATATCGAAATTTGATTTAGCCATTTTACTGGTTACTTATTTAACTCGTTATCAACTTTTAAAAAAAATATTCAGTACTTATATCATACTTATACGGCTCATTGATCACTAAAACTATTATATAACTTAATTCTTATCCCCAAGTATTGAATTAATAAAGAATTAAATAAAACTAACTTTGATTGCTTATTCAATTGAGACACAATACCTATACTCACTTGAAACATACTATTAATTTATGACTTTAAATACTTATTTTAAAATAAAATAGCGCAATAATTAATTTTAAATCAACTAGGTACCTACATAATTTCTTATTAAAATATAGCTTACCAAATAAAATAAAATACCGTGAATAAATCGAAGAGTGACGCAATAACGCATCGCAGCGATGTGGCAAGCCGGGAGCGACGACATGTCGGCAGCGCGGGGCACGTAGGCAGCTGGATGTAGGGCACGGGCAGCAGCACGTGGCGCGGCAGGCAGCAGGCTGCTCGACGAGTGGGCCGGGCTATACCCTGGACTTCGTGGGCCGGGATAATCCCTGGATTCCGCTCCAACTGGGCCGGGCTATACCCTGGACACCATCCTTGACCCGTACGCTTCTTTCTTCTTTCTTCATATTCTTCTATAATGTTTCGGGAATCTTCTATATTGTTTCAGGAATCTTCTATGATAATAATTTCTTCTACAAAAAATTATATTTATTCTTCTAATCTTCTTAAAAATAATATTTTCGACAAAATTGTGTTTCTTCTTTAATGGTCTTCATTCTTCTTAAATAAAGGTTTCTTCTTTCTTCAAAAGTCCAAATCCGTTGAATGCAGGGTCGCCATGAAATATGTTGAAGTAGATGGAAGTTGGGTGCGTATCAAGTAAAACCAGATGTTTGTAGTAACATGTTGTATTGTCACAGGTTACAATACAAGAGCCCGATTTAATTAAAATACATTATATTTAACTATACTAATTAGTAGGTCATCAGCGACATACGTCATGTTGCAGAGCGTAACAGTAAGTTACGGTGCAAGTCTAAATACGGCTATACTACAGTACCTAATAATAATATAGGTACTTAATATTGCGTGGCTGAAAATATTGGTTATGAAAGTGATACCAACATCAAAGAAACATAATAAAAGTGAATTACTGTAATGAGGTTAAGTTAACATTTTTCTTATAATTATCAGACACCTAGGTGTAAAATGACTATTTGAATGTTTGATTTCAATTAACTAATAGGTGATTTTAACAAACTGTTTAATGTGATAAACTCAAATACTAATTTATAGTTTTTACATTGACCATACATACATTTTGTCCTCACTTTTTTCAAAAATTCTTAATTTCATTCTCTATATCGCCACAAATTTACTTTTGTTTTGATTTAGTCGATGCCATTTTTCTTTATAAATAAAATAGTATTTTTTTATCAGTCCTGTCTATATGTGTTCAGTTCTACTTCACACTCGTCTTATTGCTATCAGTGCTACCGTTTGGGGGCGGCGATTGCATTTGAAAATTACAGCCTTCCTCGAATTTACTAACTACAGTACCTACCTACTCGGATCGCGTGCACAGACCCACTTGAATGTTTACTTTATTGTGCCTATCATTAAATAGTTCATTGTCTTTTGTTATAAGGATCAGGGTGCCTACAATCAACTCTTATTGCGGTTTTGTTTAGGACCTAAACTGATCTGCATCGCTTATTCGTACCCACAGATCACCTGTAGTATGTCCGTACCACGGATTCTATTGCGTCAATGACAAGCGATACAGCGAAATTTCACAGCCGCTTAGCTTCCATGAACTCTTATTTGACTTATAACTCGGTTGAGCTAACATGACACCTGCAGGTTATACCCATCCCTCTCACTCTCCGGGCATGAAAGAATCGAGTGAAAGAGACGGGTAGAAGAAATAAGGACACAAATCGTTCGTTCATTGACAATTAGCAATTCATTTGTAATTTAGCATTTAGAAGGTCATGGTATGAAATAAAGCAATTCATTTTAGGAACCTATTCTGGGAAGCACCAGTTTTGAATCGCTTTCTTAAAGTTGATGGTAGGCACCCAGTACCTTCGAAAAATTCTCTTTCTAGTATTTGGCCTCTTAAGTTCTAACTTCTTGTACTTTTAATGAAAAGATCTCCTTCAAACAAAAATGATTTAACTAGTCGATTACCTCAGCTCTCGTAACCAGTAAAGTTTTAATAATAAAATTATTTTTCTTGTTCCCCGGTCTAGATAAAACGTTTATTTACGTTATTTAATACAACCTTGATACTAATCCACCGTATCTTTCCTTACCACCCGTATTTCTAATCTCGTACAAACTTAATTCCGAAGTAGTTAATTAAAGATATTACAAAGCAGACGGTACTAGAAAATATTATAAGTATATTTTTAGGGTTCCGTAGCCGAATAGCAAAAAACGGAACCCTTATTGATTCGTCATGTCTGTCTGTCTGTCTGTCCGTCCGTCCGTCCGTATGTCACAGCCAATTTATTTCAAAACTATAAAAACTACACAGTTAATACTTGATAGGTAGATGTATATTATTATGTATTCCGTGAACCGCTTTACATAGAACTGAAACTGAAAAATATTTTTTTATCAAACATATTCGTGTGGGGTGTCTATAGATAGGTATTTGAAAATAACATGGAGGTTTCTCGAATATTTTTTTCTCAAACTCAATATTTTGAGAGATAGAGCCTTCCAAAGTTGTAAAATGTGTCCCCCTCCTCCCTCTAACTTTTGAAATAAAAGAGTGAAAAGTCTAGAAAAAATATATGCTGTAGATTTTAATAAAAACTTTCAACCAAAATTAGTTTGAACGATATATAGTAAGTACTTTTTGAGATATAAGTAATACATTTTCAAAAACCGCAAATGTAACTTTGTCATTCATACAAACACTGAAAAACAAAGTTATATTTTGCTGTCAAAAAATTATGGTGGAATTTTGGCAAGGTATAGGCAATCGGATAGACCGATTGCCTATACCTTGCCAAAATTCGTAACGTATAGACGTTAAGTGTGTACGGAACCCTTCATGGGCGAGTCCAACTCGCACTTGGCCGATTTTTTAATATCGCTCGGGTGCGGCGTAAGCATACTAATATAGAAATTATTGTAATAACAGATCTGCATAATTAGTCTCTATTAAAACGGTGAGAGGAGAATTTTTATACCAAGTTACTTATTTTGTTGTTTGGCAGCCGCGGGGACGGAATAATAAATACTTTAAGACCCTTGAGAGTCGTGAAGCTGATTAATGTTAATTGGTGTTTTATTTAGTATTAAATTGTTTAAATGATCTTTGAGAATACCATTTGTGAGATGGGAGCAAATAGAATATCTCCTGCCTGTTTTCACGCAATTATTAGGGACATAAAAATAACCTCAATAAAATAAAATACACAAGTGCAACATTTCTCATTAGGTTAACCTTTATCACGCCTGAACACTAATTGGTGAAAAGGCTGGGTGGTAGCGCACTACTCCCGGAATCCTCAATTACTGAAGAACTGGCTATCTTATCTCAATAACTGTATTCTTACTGTGTTCTTCTGTACCTAACTGATGGAACAATTACTTTGAGTTTTAAATAAGTTTTAATGTAATATTTCAATATATCCATCGTTGAAGAACCTTAATAAATATAAATCAATAAACTTATATATCGGTTCGAAAATCCTACGGCTGGAGACCTTGTTTTTTTTTATTTATTCACAACGGGGTAGCACTTAGCCTTCATCACACCTGATGATAAGTGGTGATAAGGCTGAAGGTGGAAGCGCACTACTCCCGGAATCCTCAATCACTGAGGAACTGGCTATCTTATCTCTAACTGACGGAATACAATAATGCTGAAAACATCATTGTTATGGCGTCAGACTTAGATAAGATGGTGGTAGCTAGCCAGGCGGACTAAGAACAAGTCCTACCACCAACCAAACCGAATACAATATGTACCCCCACTGGGAATCGAACCCGGGACCTCTGGGTCTGAAATCGGTGGTATGAACCACTAGACCACAGAGGCGGTTAAAGGCCTTGTAACGAGAAGAACCGGCAAGAACCAATCTGTTTCAGACTCTACGATGAAAAGTTGACTGAACCGCGCAAGAGACTAGATGCGACTTGTTCTGAAAAAAATATGAAGTGTAAAATAGCACGTATTTCTCGAACATGCACACAATTAGTGATGTACGCCTGGGAATATTGCCACTGCCGGCAATTTTCCACTCCCAATGTGCCCGGGAAATTTCCGGGCACATTGGGAATATTGCCCAAAATTCCCAGTAGACTTTTTGTCGTTATGTTAAATTATATAAATAAATAATGTATTTTTCTTCTGTGTCTTACAATTTTATCTATATTATTTTGTTTTGTTTTCTTAGTTTGGTGAATAAAAAAATAAACCATTTTATATCAAACTGTTTTTCATTTCATATGTGCTTACCTCTGATGTTGGTGGCTATTTATTACGTAATTCAATATAATCAAACAGTTTTAAAGTCTTATTTTAAATTGTCTTGCATGGTAAAATATTCATCTACAAAATGCTGCTTGGGAATATTGCTGGGAACTTTGGGACACTGCCGGCAGCGCTGCCGGCAAAATTTCCAGTCCTTGGGAACGTGCCCGGGCACGGTACATCACTACACACAATACGGTTCGAGATAAATCGCCGTATTTCTGAGCTTGCAATTGCAACCGTTCAGATAGCATGAATAACAAAAAATTGTAGTCTTCGATGCTGAGTGGCATTGCAACGGTACTAGGGCTGTCACTAAAGCTGAGTAAAATATATTTTGTAAACCTTTTTTAAGGATTAAAAAAATTATTTGTATTACGAATGTGCTAAGCAAATTGCACCTATCTGATGATGACTTTTACACTTATTGATAAGATAGTTAAATGATTAAAGAAATACTTTAGCTTACTTATAAAAATACTCTGAAATAGGGTGCCATCAACTTTAGGAAAGCGATTCAAAAAATGGTGCGTTCCAGAATAGGTTCCTAAAATGAATTGCTTTATTTCGTACCATGACCTTCTAAAAACTAAATCGCAAATGAATTACTGAATGTCAATGAACGAACGATTATTGTCCTTATTTCTTCTACGCGTCTATTTCACTCAATTCTGTCATGCCCGGAGAGTGAAAGAGACATGTATAACTTGCAGGTGTCATGTTAGCTCGACCGAGTTATAAGACAAAAAGAGTTCATGACAGCTAAGCGGCTGTAAAATGTCGCTGAATCTCTTGTCATTGAGGCAATAGAATCTCGATCGCAATTAAGCTGTCGTGATACGAATAAGTGAAACAGATCAGTTTAGGTCCTAAACAAAACCGCAATAAGAGTTGATGGTAGGCACCCAGCAAACAATACTTGAAGAAACCAAAGAATCTCAAAATGTCAATTCAACTGCCCAATCGCTAATTATGTCACGTTTTCTGCCATAAATTGATTATAGAAAAATAAAATACTTACTCCCATTTGCTCAGACAGAACCCAAACCTATTACGTTATAAATGAGTGACTCATTAAATAATTGCACTCTTCAAGCTTTCCATTATAAAAAGGCATCACGAATACATCCCTATGAAAGAAATCAAATAAGTTTAAAAGTCTCAAAAAGGAATATAAATACGACCTCTTTTGTGCCAGCCCTGCCCGCTACATGGCATACTCACACGCGCAGACATCGAATCTGGAATATCCGATGAGCGGCGGGAGTCGCAATCTGCGCTCCACTTGATCTACGAGCACACGTGGTTCCAACCAGTCTTTACTACATAATGTGCGCAGTACAACCGGCAACATAAAAGCTAAACACTTGCAAATGTGAACCGTTCGCGTTAGAGCGGCGCCAGCCCGATGTTTATCCATGGGAATGAGATTTTTTCCAGAGTGAATAGCCAGCAATCTTATAAATAATCTATACTAATATTATAAAGAGGAAAGATTTGATTGTTTGTGTGCATCGAATAGGCTCCGAAATTACTAGATCGATTTCAAAAATTCTTTGACCATCAGACAGCTACGTTCTTCCTGAGTTACATAGGCTATATTTTATCTAGATATTCCCACGGGAACGGGTACCACTCGGGTGAAACCGCGGAGATCCGCTTTAATAAATTAACAACTTCTTACAATCACACCAATTATATAAGCCCATGTAAATTTCATTTAGTAACTCTCTTCTTCTCTTTCAGAAGAATCGGTCCATTTATTATTATTAACCATTTATTTCAGATAGCTGGATCCATTATTATTTATACTGTAAAGTCGTGTTAGTATGACTTAAAATTATGTTAGTTTAAAAACATTTGTTTAGCAAAGGTTGAAAAACAAACATCCAAACTTGAAAATATTGAAAATGAAATTTGACCCGTCTACCCCAAGAACTATCCGATATTTTTGTAAAAAATTCAATAACTGGCCAAGTTTTTGTAAACGGCCTTAAAATATAATTTTAAGAGACTATATTTTGGAATCCAACATAATATCGCATTGGAAGGTATAAAAAAAAAGTTATACCCCAAAAATGGTGCATTTTTTTCAGCAAATATGCTATAACCAATTTTATCGTGAACATGTGTTTATGTTCATCATATTTAAGCACCAAAGTCGAAATCCATCCATATCCATATCCATACTTCCATACTATATACTATACTATATACTATATACTATATATACTATACTATACTATACTATATACTATACTATACTATACTATACTATATACTATATACTATATACTTATATACTTTTATACTTAATATTATAAATGTGAAAGTGTGTTTGTTTGTTTGTTTGTTTGTTTGTTTATTTGTTTGTTTGTTTGTTTGTCCGTCTTTCACGTCAAAACGGAGCCACGGATCGACTCTATTTTTGGTATGGGGATTGTTTGGGAGCTGGAGATTAACATAGGCTACTTTTTATTCCGGAAAATTATAAAATAAAAATGATAATTTTGTATAGAAAATCGATAAACTGTCGTACTATACAAAACTGTCATTTCTATCTACCATAGCCGCTTCCAAAGAGGTATGTCAAAGAGTATTGTAGTCACTGACGTTTTAGCCGCTTTGGATTACCTACTTTTTACCACACTTTTATTAGCTTCACTTGTAACCAAGGAATTTATAAGTACTACGTACAACAGGAAGGTGCACTCCGTATTTTTGTGTATTTAAAAATACACTTTAATTTTAAGAGATAAGGTTTATATTTCAATTCAAAATGTCAACGGTCCAGCTGAGACCGCAAGAACGAGGTGAGGGTGTCCCTTTCTCTGAAATTGCCAGCACTCTTAAATAACAGGTTTAGTAGATTTATCACAGATTTATGGTTCACAACTTTCGTTATAAAAATTTAATTTCGTAAAATTTCCGCTTCGTATTACTTTTAGTCAATAGAAAACATCGCATATTAATTTAGGTATTACCGTATTAAGCATAAAAATGTATTAGGTCGTATAAATTTTTTATGGCTTATCCTAGAAAAGAATTTGAATGATAGATTTCAGAATGTTAAAGTGGCAACAGTACAAGCGGAATGACGTTTTCCGTCTTCGTTGTGTCAAGGTCGCAACTCGCTCGTCGTCGCCCGCCGCCCGTCGCGCATGTTCGTGGCCGCCGTAATGGAATGGAGTGAGATAAACTGACCTCGTTCTTGCTATCTCATTAGGACCGTTTTTTAGCAGCAGTGCACCTTCCTGTTGTATTATAAATTCCTTGCTTGTAACTAAGTCACAATGTAAGAAAATCTTGGAAATCAATTTTAACCTACTTCTAATTGTCATATTGATTTGAAACTTTGCAACTCTATATGAATCCGATGACAATACAATAACTTGCTACCATCGAGCTGATCTGATGATGGAGTCAAGAGGTGGGCAATAGAACTCTTCAATGGCTGCTAGGAAACCCCTCGAGTTTAGGCTCATTTCTTTTGTTCTGATAAGACCTGTTCGTTACACTTGATGGTGAGGGTCTGATGATGGAGCAGGGAGGAAGCCAGTGGCACTTCTTAATGACCACTAGGAAACCCCTCGAGTTTGGTCTCCGTTGTTTCGTTTTGATGAGACTTTTTAGTCGCACTTGGTGGTTAGGGTCTGATGATGGAGCAGGGAGGAAGTCAGTGGCACTTCTTAATAACCAATAGGAAACACCTCGAGTTCTGGCTCATTTGTTTCGTTCTGATCAGACCTATTCACTACACTTGATGGTAAGGGTCTGATGATGGAGCAGGAAGGAAGCTAGTGACACTCCTTAATGACCAATAGGAAACCACTCGAGTTTGGGCTCATTTGTTTCGTGTTGATAAGACCTATTCGTTACACTTGGTGGTGAGGGTCTGATGATGGAGCTGGGAGAAAGCCAGTGAAACTCCTTAATGGCCTCAAGAAAACCCCTCGATTTTGGGCTCATTTGTTTCGTGCTGATGAGACCTATTCGCTTCACTTGGTGGTGAGATTCTGATGATGGAGCAGGGAGGAAGCCAGTGGCACTTCTTAATGACCACTAGGAAACCTCTCGAGTTTGGGCTCATTTGTTTCGTTCAGACGAGACCTATTCGCTACACTTGGTGGCGAGGGTCTGATGATGTGAAGATAGAGCTGGGAGGAAGCCAGTGGCACCCTTAATGACCACAACGAAACCTTTTGAGTTTGGGCTCATTTGTTTCGTTCTGATGAGACCTATTTGCTACACTTGGTGGCAAGGGACTGATGATGGAACAGGGAGAAAGCCAGTGGCACTCCTTAATGGCAAATAGGAAACCCTTTGAGTTCTGCCTCATTTGTTCCGTTCTGATCTGACCTATCCGCTACACTTGGTGGTAAGGGTCTGATGATGGAGCAGGGAGGAAGTCAGTGGCACTCCTTAGTGACCACTAAGAAACCCCTCGAGGTGGGCTCATTTGTTTTATTCTGACGAGACCTACTCGCTACACTTGGTGGTGAGAGTCTGATGATGGAGCAGGGAGGAAGTCAGTGGCACTCCTTAATGACCATTAGGAAATCCCTGGAGTTTGGGCTCATTTGTTTCGTTCTGATGAGACCTATTTGCTACACTTGGTGGTAAGGGCCTGATGATGGAGCAGGGAGGAAGTCAGTGGCACTCCTTAATGACCACTACGAAACCCCTCGAGTTTGGGCTCATTTGTTTCGTTCTGATGAGACCTATTCGCTACACTTGGTGGTGAGGGTCTGATGATGGAGTAAGGAGAAAGTATGGGTTCGGCTCGCGCATCTGGTAACTAATAGACTCCACTTGAATTTGTAAAACTAAATACATACAATCACGCCTTTGAGTTATAATGTTTACGGGGTGAGCAGACACATGGAATGGACTGTGAAATCGATTATCAACCACCCATAGCTTGCCATTTATTAAACTAAAAAGTAAAAAATAAATATGTAGTTTAAAAAACTAAAAAAACACACTTTTATAGGAACAGACTAAAAAGTACAAAATAATCGTCTATTCAGTAACTGAAATTAAAAAGCGTGGTGCGCCCTTTGCAAAGCATGCATTCAAGTACTTTATATTGACAACGCGCACCACGCTTTTTAATTTCAGTTACTGATAGACCTGTAGCCCGTGGACATTCAAATTACGAAAAAGGTTACCGTTTGTCTTCGTGAAATTGTTATAGATTTCGCCATTGTATATGCTATAAGCGAAGTCTTAAAGATCATACCTCGTCGTAACCATAATAGTGATCAGTTTAAAATCTCCAAATATGTTAGTTATTTACATTTCTAGGTTACCGCATTGTTTCGATATTGTCATGTTGTACAGCTTTGTCCAATTACCATACGTAATAGTAAGACTATGGAAAGTTGCCAAACACAAATTTAAGACCAGATGTAGTCCGACCATTTTGATCATAATTTACATTTTTGAGTTACCGTTTAAAATTTATACATCTGTTAGTAGGCCCTCTGAACAAACCCTATACTTATTTTAAAACTGTTTCTGTGGCCGGTTTAGATTTTAAGACTCATTTGGTCCATGAAGAAGAAATGCGAAAATGGCGTAAGTAAAAGCGCATTGAGTAAACTACTTCTGCAAAACATAATGGAAGACTTAAAACTTGAAGGACAATGAAATCTGGTAAGTAACTGCCCCTCTGTCAGATTCCTATAAATAAAAAGGGAAATGCTAGTTCCTAATATTTTGTCTTGTTTGTTATGTCAGCTCTCTCTCGGGGTGCGAGCTTGATATCCTCCACGCGTGCTCACCTGCTGTTCGTCCCATTCTATGTTCGCATACGCTGGGAAGAGCAGTAGGAGGGACGGTGCACCCTGGGCGCCACTGTAAGTAATTTTCTTGATTGTAAGTAATTAGTTACAGTGGTGGCAGATAATCTAGCGAAACCCAATCCAAAGTGTCAGACGTACCGTCGCCGAGGGATGCGTGGCCAAGGGGGAGCTTGGTTCCGAACGGTGTCTCCCCAGGGAGATGGGAATCCTGGATCAGTAATTTCGCCTTACTCGAGCAATCGGAGCTCTGCTCGAGTGGACCTTTTCTAACGCCTAGCAAAAAAGTGGCAAGTTGTACTCTTTGGTATTCTGTATAACTTGCCGCAGCGTATGAATGTGTGGTATGTGAGAATTATTTTGTTACGTGAACAATAGGTAAGATTTCTAGTGCGCTGTGTAGTGCCGGCACATAAAAAGAATAGCACTACCCCCTCTCTTCTCGTGGGTGTTTTAAGAGGCGACAAAGGGAAAATTGCCATTACGAGATGGGCAGCGCGCGCTGCCAAGACGGGAAGCGGTCACCGCATGGTCAGAGGCACATTGAGTGTCAACGTTAAGCTTGAAAGATCGCGGCTGAAAAAATCCACGTTCCGACCAATACCGGCTCATATTCAAAACAAGTGCTCTCAAGCAGCTTAAAAACAACAAGGCGGCGGGCGATGACAGAATCACAACAGAGCTTCTGAGAGCGGGCGGAAAGCCGATACTTAAAGTCCTCTAGAAGCTTTTCAATTCAGTCATCCTCGAGGGCAAAACGCCAAAGGCATGGGGCAGAAGCGTTTTTCAGGAAGGGTGATAAGACTCTCTTGAAGAAATACAGAACCATCTCGCTTCTGAGCTATATCTGTTGTTTTCGCGAGTCATTACGAATCGTCTCACTCGCAGGTTCGACGACTTCCAACCTCCAAAACAAGCCGGGTTCCGGAAAGGCTATAGCACCAAAGACCACAATCATACGCTGCGGCAAGTTATACAGAATACCAAAGAGTACAAGTTGCCACTTTGCTAGGCGTTAGAACAGGTCCACTCGAGCAGAGCTCCGATTGCTCGAGTAAGGCGAAATTACTGGTCCAGGATTGCCATCTCCCTGGGGAGACACCGTTCGGAACCAAGCTCACCCTTGGCCACGCATCCCTCGGCGACGGTACGTCTGACACCTTGGATTGGGTTTCGCTAGATTATCTGCCACCACTGTAAGTAATTACTTACAATTAAGAAAATTAGTTACAGTGGCGCCCAGGGTGCACCGTCACTCCTACTGTTCTTCTCAGCGTATGTGAACATAGAGTGGGACGACCAGCAGGTGAGCACGCGTGGAGGTTATCTAGCTCGCACCCCGAGAGAGGGAGCTGGCATAACAAACTAGACAAAATATTAGGAACTAGCATATCCTCTTTATTTATAGTAATCTGACAGGGGGGCAGTTACCAGATTTCATTGTCCTTCAAGTTTTAAGTCTTCCATTATGTTTTGCAGAAGTAAATTTACTCAATGCGCTTTTACTTACGCCATTTTCGCATTTCTTCTTCATGGACCAAATGAGTCTTAAAATCTAAACCGGCCACAGAAACAGTCTTAAAATAAGTATATGGTTTGTTCAGAGGGCCTACTAACAGATGTATAAATTTTAAACGGTAACTCAAAAATGTAAATTATGATCAAAATGGTCGGACTACATCTGGTCTTAAATTTGTGTTTGGCAACTTTCCATAGTCTTACTATTACGTATGGTAATTGGACAAAGCTGTACAACATGACAATATCGAAACAATGCGGTAACCTAGAAATGTAAATAAGTAACATAATTGGAGATTTTAAACTTATCACTATTATGGTTACGGCTAGTTACGATCTTTAAGACTACGCTTATAGTATATACAATGGCGAAATCTATAATAAGTTCACGAAGACAAACGGTAACCTTTTTCGTAATTTGAATGTCCACGGGCTACAGGACTATGAATAGACGATTATTAATAAGTTAATATGGCAAAACAACGTTTGCCGGGTCAGCTAGTAAAGATATAAAACGGGAAACTAATACTTTAGGAAGAACTCGGTTGTTTCTGATAGAATTTTTAACATAGGTATAATGCCAATTTGAGTTTACGTAGAGAGTTTTTTTTAAGTTTATTTGTTTTTCATTTACAAATATAGGGGGATTTCATACTTTTAATAAACATAATTAATAAATGTATTTAAATGTAAAGTAAATAATACTTATACCATTTTTGTATTTGTTTTTTTTTAATGTTGCTGTCATAAATATTGGTGGAATACTAATGAATTATTTATTAAACTAGATAATCTAATTTTCTATGTGAAGAAATTGCTGATATAGAATTATTGTTGAGTTTCCATAGAGCGAATTAGTTTGGCTCTCGGGCTACGTCTCACAATTAGCTCCGATGGGTCACGAACCCACGACCTTAAACTTCCAAGTTACACACTATCATCCCGTGGGTAGCATAGAAGCGACTAACGGAAAACCGACACCAGCCCCCTGTTGGAAACGGAATCGGATTCGAATTCTGTGCTTTGTCTTTGTCTATTCTACAGTGAGTGACAGAGACAGTGCATACATTTCGCTGTCGGAAGCGTTTCCGACGGTTTGTGAATCAGTAAAAGAGGGGTGTTGTGAATCAGCAAAAGAGGGGTTTGTTTTTTTTTAAGTTGACGTGAACAGGATGGTTCTTAGCTACAATTTGCTAAAAATTATTCAGTCGTTTCAACGTCATCAGCTTTTTAAGTTTAATTTTCACAATTACAATCACTTCACCTAATTAAATATGATTTGCTGTTAAAGAACTTAGCTCCAATCCAATGATGATATCGAATAATTTCGTGATCGATGTCAACTTAAAAACTTGATCCCACAGAAAAAAAATCTTTCCGTCTTCTGTGCTTGATCCTATGTCCCCAACCAATAGTAATAGTAAAGGTAATCAGGGGGCAGAAGACTGGCAGCAACGACTCCTTCTAACAGTAAGTCACACTGACCAAGCCAACATGATGAATGACGGTGATTATAATATTCCACTACAATATCGACTAAGTACATAGGTAATATTGTGTGACGAATACCGGCGCTCCGGCTCCAGGCCCCGATCGCGGTAATCCTATGACGCATTAGTCAAGTGTACGTGCAGTTGACGTGCAAAACCGTTTTTGAAAACTCGCGGCTTTGACAGTGCGACAACGTTTTCTGTTCCGGTGATAATCTTTGGAACTAAAACAGTTTTCATACGACAGTCTATTTTGACAGCTAATTTCGTATTGCAAGTGGTTCCTCTGTCACGGATGTCACCGGATCAAACAGGGTTGTGGGACTATAGGTTTGCGTGACGTGTGCGTCGTTATGTCATTACGGCAATACGAAGTCAAACGTCAAGACGCAAACGTGATCAAGACGCGCTGCATAGAATTACGGCGATTGGCCCGCTGTATTGCTGCCGACGACGGGGTTTCGCCACAAACTTTAGTCCATATTACAAACTACAAGAGAAAAAAATATTCTCGTGTACTGTGTTACAAACTTAAACGATATAAAAAGACGACATCGCAAGCGGCTGCTAGCTTAGGTATAAATCTCCGACACATAAACAAATTCGGAACGTAACTTCGCTGTCTATGTAATCCCTTTGGGACTCTTTCTATTTTCCTGGTTTAACTGTAACATCTGCAGAGCGGCGCGCGGCCGTAACTCCCATAGGTGCTTCTCAAAGGATGTTTATACAGCTTCAAGGAATATAAACGCCGCATAAAAATGCCCAAGAGATGTTTTGATTCCGAGAGTAGAACAAATGGCCAGTCTTGTTTATTTACAGTTGAAACCGATGCATGTTCCTTGATATGGTCCGCGTGGACTTTGTCTCAGTTTTCACTGGCAAATATTTTACGATTACCATAATGACAGCTTTTCTTGGTTAGGATGCTCTACTCTTTCCTGTAGTTACCTATTTACTTCGCTAAACATACCAATGTAAGTAAATAGAACATAACAGTATACGACATGCCACTCGACGCTTGCCTTACGAAATCTCAAACATCTAAGTTATTGTTCCTCCTACTAACTTATTTACAAATTACTACTCGTAATGCATGAAAACTTTTATTACTTTTAATCCAACGAAAATATTATTTACATTCACAAGCATATTGTAGTAGAAATGATAGGTGTGTCAAGATCAGTGATTCTCAAGTATACATTTACTGTCTACTTTAAATAGCAATTGTTTTCAAGGGCCCCTTTTAAAATACCAATTTCTATTGATGTAATTTGTAGGTCATTTACACATAAGTAAATCACATTATTTATAAAAAACTAGTTGGAGAAATAACTCATTTTTTTGAGCATTGAGCTTCAATTCAAATTCAATTCAATTTTTATTTATTTGCATAAATATGGTACAATACAAGATAGTAGGTATAATATTATTTTTTCCGCATATTCTGTCGAATATTTCGACGTGCAAATATTTAAATGTAACAATATTTAATTCTTAAAAAAATATTTACTTAAATAAATTTATAAATAAATATTTTTCTTACAATCACACCAATTATCTAAGCCCGTAGTTAATTTCTTAAGAAACTGTGTCTACGGGAACTTGATAACGGATAAATATATACTTTAATACTTTTTGTTTGTAAATACATACTTAATATACATAGAAAACACCCAGACCAAGACAAATAGACATGTTCATGCACACAAATATTTGTCTTGTTCGGGAATCGAACCCGAGACCTCTGGCGCAGAAGGCAGGTAGATTACCCCTGCGCCAAATCGGTCGTCAAACTTATATATTAATTAAAGTAAAATGTCAGTAAAAAAAAATATCTAAATACAATGTCCTTTGCAAAATTATTAAATGTCATATTGTTTTATCATTGAAGTAGTTTCACTTCAAGATAGCCTTACAACTAAATGATTTAAATTCATTCAAAGACCTTTTATCACCAATTCATACAAAAATTATTAATGAGAAACTAAAAACAAATTCTTTAGATACAAAATGCATTAAAAAAAAGAACTTCATGTTTAAAGGCAGAAAGCCTCAAACTTCTCTAAGCTCATTGAAGCCATTTGTATAATGCTTAGTGCTCGCTCACAAGGGGGCGTTATCATCCACTTTTAAAAGGCTGGGGCCCGATTCTCAGGCATGCGAATTTTTTCAGTGTGGTAATTCGTATGTCGAACATTTTATTTGTAGTTTCTATTGAAAAGTTAGAACGTTTCAAACAAACTAGGCTGTCCCACATGTCAACAAATTCATTTTGACAGCTAAGTTCGTATACGAACATTTATTGGTCTGTACCACTCGTAGCGTTCGACTGGTTTTCGATCGAACTTTTTCGATTGTGAACCAGTCGAACGCAACGAGTGGTACGGACCAATCGATGTTCGTATACGAACTTAGCTGTCAAAATGAATTTGTTGACATTAGTTTGTTTGAAACTTTCTAACTTTACAATAGAAACCACAAACAAAATGTTCGACATACGAATTACCACACTGAAAAAGTTCGAATGCCTGAGAATCGGGCCCCTGGTCTAGACCGACGCATTACTTGTGAATGAAGAATATTTTACGAGGCAATCAGTGTAGTCGTAAGTTTTTGAAGACAATACTCGTAACATTTTAAGTCTGATAGATAGATAAGAAATTCAATTTATTTTTATGTTTAAGCTTCAAATAGGTCGGATTAAATTTTTTACTACATATTTTTACTAAGTGTTCAATAAATTTTAGAGGCTAACTCTAGATTTGGGATGGCAGATCTTTTATTAGGTAATACTTATATCTCTTTTGAGTAGAATACTCCTTAAGTAACAGCAAATTGCTTTCAATGTGTCTATGTTGTGTGAATAAACGTTGAACCTGAAAGCAATTAGGTCTCTATTGTAGTAAAATCAACGTATGAAATAATTTAGGACTGATTTGTTTAAGTTTATAGCAATTTAGGACCAAAATTATGTTTACTCATTTACTCTTCGATCAAAAATAGTAGGTACTAGATGAAGGCTCACGAACTAAATGAAAACTTTATTATGTATAGACAGACTGACTTTTTTTTAAACAGAGAAAAAGGTTACGAATGTTTCGACCTTACATTATAAATGACAGGAAGCGTTCCAAGTTTGAAATACCTTAGTCTGGGTCAAAATAATCTATACAAATAAATAAAATTGAAGTGTCTGTTTGTAACATTAAAATAGCCGCTTTTTACAACATGCATAGGATTATTTATACGGTACATATACCAAAATGACATGTTTTTCAATTTTTGTCTGTCTGTCTGTATGTCTGTATGTCTGTCTGTCTGTCTGTCTGTCTGTCTGTCTGTCTGTCTGTTTGTTCCGGCTAATATCTGAAACGGCTGGACCGATTTTGACGGGACTTTCACTGGCAGCTAGCTGATGTAACAAGGATTAACTTAGGCTACTTTTTATCCCGGAAATATATCACATTACCTCTGGATAATTTTTATTGTGAGTATGGATGTATGGATGTTTGTTACTCTTTCACGCAAAAACTACTGAACGGATCTGGATGAAATTTGCTACAGAGATAGATTATAGGCTGAAATAACACATAGGGTACTTTTTATCCCGATATTCCCACGGGAACGGGCACCACGCGGGTGAAACCGCGGGCAGCCGCTAGTCTACTTATAAGTATACTCTCAAGTGGGCTTATGAGGCTTGGATATATCTGTCACTCCAAGTATGTATCTAGAACTAGGTGTTATTGTTGATCGATGCATTTATCATTACTTTTATTTATTGTTTATGTGGGATTTACAGTATATTATGTTTTCTCATCATGAAACACCTATATAATATTAATTATTCGATATATTACATCACTTAAACACAAATTCAATATAACATACCAGAAATTCCTTAATTGGAAGAACGTTTTCAGATTTCAAGTGTTTGACGTTGAAAGACGAAACAAAATTGATTTTCCCGTAAAATCTCGTAAAGTTAACGAACCAACATTTTTATCTCGAGTTAAAACCTCCTCTTCAGTCAATAACAAACTGTATTCCGAACCAATAAGATTCAGTTTTACACAACTAGTTTTCAGCATTTTCATATGTAAATTGAAAGAGCGTTCGCTACTTCCACGTGTTCAGGCTTTTGAACAAATAACCAACACGTCATAAACTTTCAAGTTTCCTTATGAGAAGCTAAAAACAAAAGCTAAAAGCAAAATCAGCTCATTTTGCGAAATACAAGATTTTTTGAGATTTTTTTTCTACATTCACGTAACTTAGAGATGAAGTTTGTAAGGTACCTATACAACCTGTTCCAGAAGTGTATTTTTTTTCATTAATATTTATCGCAAAGTATCTTTTTTGATTCTTTCTTTTTATTCGTCATCATCGTGAACCAATTCAAAATCATCAAAAACATTTACTAAGGAAGGAAGGAAGAAAAAAATTTAATAATAACAAAACAAAACTTTACTTAACAGTTAGATTCCGATTGTCTAGTCTGGTGTTCAATACAATCGACTCTAGCTTAAAAAAAAATACACGGTAACTTTTTTATCACCCCGGATAACTTTAGGGATTATTCTACTCATGAAAACAAACGACTTTTACTATGGGACCAAAACTGAAATCGCGAAAATAAAAGTCAGCTGTTTGTTCCATATATTTTCATATTCATGGAGCAGTTTTGTTTTGTTTTTTGTATTTTTTTTTGCGATTTCAGTTTTAGTCTTAAAATAAAGTTGTTTGTTTTCATGAGTAGAATAATCACTAAAATTATCCAGGTTGATAAAAAAAGTTACCGTGTACATATTAAGACTCCTATCAACAGACTAATGGCATACTAATGTTTGAGTTGCACAGACCATTAACAAGACAAATATTCTCTGAACCTTGTAAAAAAGTACTGATTAAAAATAGCGTAAACACGCGCTGTCTTCTCAAAGCTTGTTGGAACTAACGAAACCAGTGGTTGCCAATAAAATTGCAATATCGCAGAAGATTTTGTACCTAAAAAGGTTTCTCTAAAGCGAATTTAAACTGAAATATGTAACTTTGGCTTTTTGCTTAGTGTAACAGGTTTCAGTCAATATATTTCTTGTTTGCTTTTCTTTTACTGAAATGCTTGTACTAGTAGTTCAAAAATCTAAACGAACAATTTTCGTATTTTCTTTCGAAAAATTCTTAAGGCGCCGAACACATCGCTCCTGCTATCTGCGTTCAGCGTTCACAGTTGCTCACACTGCGAGCGGTCGATACTTATAGTAATCCACTAGTCACATGCTGTTCTCACTTAAAAATGTTACTTGTGTCACTCGATTTAAAAATGGAATTGAACTCTGACAGAATGCGCGTTCAGTCTGACCGCCAAAGGCTGACTGCTTTTGGTGTGTAGGTTTCTAAGACACCGCATACATTACAGATAACGTGGAACGCAGAACTCGGAACTTTGACCGCTAGACCGCCGCAGTGTGGTCGGCGCCTGAATATACAAAACGCCACACTAGCAGCTGTTTAACATGCTTAGCGATCTACCGAGTCGGGCATTTAATACTGCGACTTTTTTTTGGCCTTGCACCTTCTTGCACAACTTTGAAATACAAGTGTAGGTCAGATCAGATGAGATACATGTCTGGCCAGCGCCATCTATCGAGCTAATAAATAAACTTTTTTTTTTAATTTGCTTGCAGAAAATCTCACATTGACATTCGACATTTTATTTCGACAGTACCCGCAATATAACTTGGCGTGTGTCAATATCTGGAACTATGATTATATCAAGGGAATAAGGCTTATTTTTCCGACGAACCACGATGATCAGCGCCCTCTGACAGATGCCAAGTTATGTGGCACGGACTATATCTCATTCGATATCATATCAAAGGCGCGAGAATCGGCCCCCAGGATCGAAATTATGTCGAACTAGTACTAAGGAAACCATATTTTTTTTCATTTTTTTAATATTTTTTTTCACAGCATCCGTTTTCAAAGTACCAAAATAACAGATTTTTGAAGTTGATTCGATCCTAATGTGAACTCGATTCCGCCAAGAGTAAGGGGGCTGCGCTTAAATACTGGAACCCTTCATTACTGTTTGCTAAGTTGTATACAAATATAAGTTTCATTATAAGAGGTATATATAGTATTGATACTAAGTTGAAAAAAGCAGATTTTTCAAATGGATCTGGTTTATATTTCTGCAAAAGCTTTCTAAATCAATACCCAACTGGTTTAGTTCAGGTAAAAGATACAGCAAAATTTTCATTGAACCTCAAATATTTGGGACGGTACAGAAACGAACCTTTGCACTTAATGAAATTCTTGGGTCTTTGGATTAATCTTTTCGTATATTTCACTGACCACCTTCAGACATATTATGTGTAAGGTATTCTATTATGGAACATTCGTCTTAACGCTGGAAACCACGTAGCCTGTCCTTCACTTTGAGTAAAACAAAATTTATATAAATTGTTGCCACATAAAGCGTCAAATTGTTTCAATGTCGAACAATCGGTCGACAAAATCTAAATTCAAATTCAAAACCATTTATTCATTTTAATCAATATTAAATATTTTGCACTGCTACAATCTACATTCTTGCATCATGATTTTGAGATACCAAACCATTTCAGTCACACAAAGTAAAGTAGCTAAAACTGTATAAATTAATAAAACTTACAGTAATTATAAAAATTTCTGTGCCTAATATAAACCCATAATAAATACTATACTATCCATGCTAAAACTCAAAGAAAAAACTTAACTGTGTACAGAAAAGGAACATTTTACTTAAAATAAATTAACCTAATTACGCTCTTTGAATGAATTAATATGACTTTACAAATATAATATAATCTGGCTTGCATTTTAATTTAAGAATTTATCATTATACAAAAGCGATTATACATATTTACTACAAACAAAATAAATAAAAATTTTTACTAGTTCTGGCAAGACACAATTTCATAGAAATTGGAATGGAAAAAAGTGTAACAAGCACTTTTAATACAAATTAAAATGCTGTATATTCGAGGAGCCGAAAACCGTGCTCAGTAACGTGAACTAGAGGCCTATATCCAGCAGTGGACGGATACGAGCTGATGATGATGATGATGACATTCTACACCAGGTTTTGGTTCTCGTTTGCTTCTTTATTCTTCTCATCTATAGCCACCTTCTGATACTGAGGAGGGTCGTTCCACTCGGCCAGCTCAGCTGTTCCAAATATCACGTACACCAAGTTTGAGAAAAAGAATAATCCCGCAGACACCAGAAATACCTTCCTCCAAAGTGTAGGGTCACTCTGGAAAAAGAAAAAAGGATTTTTTATAAAATAGCCTAGGCTAATAGTCTTAAGAAAACTATTGCTCGAAACAAATAGTTAGAGCGAACGCGCACTTGTGATTTTTAGTCGGGCAATATTTGATCGTTCTCGGATTCAGTATAGAGTTAAATATAGCAGTGCGCGCACTGACGATCAAACTATCGAAAATGACTGGCCGATAGTTGTACGATCGAACTATCGCACAACAATCTGCCGGGCGGTAATGTGCATGAAGGACTATGTGAGCGCGCGCACTTCAGTCAACTAAACTATCGCCCCATTATCGGTAGACTGGGTATTCAGTATCAAATTATCGAAAATAACAAGCCAATAGTTGTACAACTATCGGACATCTATCGGACAACTATTGGACAACTATCGGACAACTATCGGACAACTATCGGACAACTATCGGACAACTATCGGACAACTATCGCACAACTATCGCACAACTATCGCACAACTATCTGACAACTATCGCACAACTATCGGCCTGTGCATGAAGGACAATGAGAGCGCGCGCCCGGATTCAACTAAACTATCGACCAACTATCGCCCGATTAAAAATCACAAGTGGTCGTTGGCTCTTACCGTATACTTTTAACAGGAAAATATTTTATTTACCAACTCTGTGTTGTACCTTATTATTTTGGCAGAAAGATAAAAGTGATTAAGTTACCACTTATATCTTGGTATCTTTTTAATAACATAATAACTGTGGTCTACTATGTACCACTAAGTACACACCCCCGGTATCAGATCCAGAGGTCCCGGGTTCGATTCCCAGTGGGGCTACATACTATTATCCAGGGCACCGAAGAACTTGCTATCTTATCTCTAACTGCCGGAACACAATAACGCTGAAAAAATCATTATTATGGCCTTTGGCGTCAGATTTAGATAAGACGGTGGTGGCTAGCCAGTTGGCCTAAGAACAAATCCTACCACCAACCAAACCGAATACATTATGTAGCCCCACTGGGAATCGATAACGGGACCTCTTGGTCTGTAATCGGTGGTGTGAACCACTAGACCACAGAGGCGGTTAATAGCTACCGTTCGCTCCATTTATTGTTCCAGCGGGCCAATCGCCGTAATTCTATGCAGCCACAGCCTCCTCTACTACAAGCCATGCCATGGCGGTTTGGCAACGTCGCTTGTGAACCTAAGCGTAGACCGAACATTTGGTTAGAGGTAACCCGATCTAGTTAAAAATAAGCAGATGCTATGGAAACCTATGGGCAACTTGACCATCCATAACTAGTGGTTAATATTATGCGTCCTATTTGCGTTCGCGCTAAGGACATATTTATGCTCGTAACAACTTCCTACAAAGCAAACTTAGTCGGATAATACACAAGTGTCATTTTAAAATAATTGGTTGTTTTGGTGCAAGGTTTGTTGTGATTTCAGTGAATTTTAAAGTAAATTTGAAGAAGTTATATGCTTTTCCTTATGAAAACATCATTAAGCATTATATTGATAGCGTGTACTATTAAACAAGGTAAGGATTCATAAAGTTTTCCCAATTTTCTGTTAAAACTTCAACTTAGGGCTAGCGCGCACGCTTATTTTCACGGCCATTTATTTATCTCTGTCACCGCACTTATTTACACGGCAATTTATTTGTCTCTATGACTTATAATGATTATTATTATTATTGTTATGATTATCGCAGGAAATACAATAGAAATGGTAAATTGTTATATGAGAAGTTATATATATAGTTATATGTACTAGGAATGCAAATGTAAAAGTCATTGCAAGTTGAATTGAAATTTATTATAGTTTGTTAACCGGTCTAGGATGCAATTTCAATGGGTGTCAAATTTTATTGAAAGTTAAACAAATGCCGTTGTTAAAATTAAACTGACTGGCTGACACTAGGAAAATTACATACAAACAATGTTTATGAAATTGAGAGCATATCCAAAAAATATTTTCGCTACTTCAGAATGAGTGTCGAAAACTTCGTCAATCAGCCTATTATCCCTAGTTAAAATTATAAATGCGAAAGTAACTCTGTCTGTGTGTTACGCAATCACGCCTAAACTACTGAACCTAAAAAGGGCTGTAAGGGGTTAAAATAGGGGATGAAAGTTATCACGCCTAAGCTAATCAACTCGTCATTTTAGTTTATTATTTCTGATCACACCGACGTCGCTATTTGTCAGCGCCATCTCGTTTCATTATTAGAACCCTTTTTTTTTCTTTTTTTTCTGTCCCTCAAAAATCTCTCAGGTGTGCGGGGTCTAGTACAAAGTGTATGGAGAGTGCGCCCTCAAAAAGCCAGAAAAATTTCTGCCGTCCGATCGTTTGCATCCGAGACTCATCAGAAGCGGACGTCAGACACGTCAGAATTCTGATAGTATGCGGAGTCTACAACAAAACATATGAGCAGAGTGCGCCCGGCGGGCGTTACAAATTTTCTGACAGAAAAAAATCGTATAACATGCGACAGGCCTTAAATCGGTTCACACCCAACGAAAAATGCGACGTTGTCAAACCTAATAGCATGGCTTGTAGAAGACAATAGAGAAGGCTGTGATGCAGCACGTCTTCATCGCGTTTGGGTCTTAACGTTTGACTTCGTATTGCCGTAATGACATAACGACGCACACGTCACGCAAACCTATAGCCCTACAATCCCGTCTGATCCGGTGACATCCGTGACAGAGGAACCACTTGCAATACGAAATTAGCTGTCAAAATAGACTGTCGTATGAAAACTGTTTTAGTTCCAAAGATTATCACTGGAACAGAGAACGTTGTCGCACTGTCAAAGCCGCGCATTATCAAAAACGGTTTTGCACGTCAACTGCACTTCAAGTGCACGTACACTTGACTAATGCGTCATAGAATTACCGCGATCAGGGCCCTGGGCGGCATCTTTCAGCGATAAGACCACCGCCTTTGCCAACATACCTATGTGTCACCTTTTTCCTGTTTTTATAAGTTTTATTTGTGTGTGCAATAAAGAGTTATTAATTAATCAGTCAACTCTGTAGGTATTGATTTGATGGGAGTAGCTGCAGCAAAATGTAATAGTTATTGCTTAACCGATTGGTTGCGGCGCCCATTTTCAAAAACTTTTCGCCATGGCTGTAAACAAATTTTCTATGACGCGACTGGCGTATCAAGCGCCATAGAAGTTGATGGCTCGCCTTTTGTGCCATCAGCCATGTATATAAAAACACATTTTAGTTTTGTTCTAGGCAGACCCATCTAAAAATTAATTTGAGGGAATTATAATCGATAAAAAAATGACGCGCCACTAGTGTCATAAGCCACAAATTAAAAAAAAAACTATGACACGCCTGTCGTGCCATTAGCAACGAATCGGTTAACTGGATGGTGGTCAATCTATATCTATGAGAAAGGCGTATATTTAACCAAACGGAATTAAAAAAAACATACACTTACGGGATTAGTCAATATATAACCAGCTAGCAAAGGTGCCAGTGATCCGAATAAATTCGCTGCGAAGTTGCTGATACTGATCATAGTTCCAGCATAATTGGGAGATATGTCCACGTGGTTAACCTTGTAAAAATAAAACATAATAAATAATCTTAAGGATACAACATCTTTTGGTATAGAAGAAATTTCCCTAACTTTGACAAACCAAATGCGTAGATCTTGGTGCATACCATCAACTTTAAGACAGCGATTCAAAAATAGCGCGATGCAGAATAGGTTCCTAAAATGAATTGCTTTCTTTCGTACCATGACCTTCTAAAAACTGGATCGCAAATGAATTGCTAAATGTGAATGACCGAACGATTTGTGTCCTTATTTCTTCTACCCGTCTCTTTCACTCGATTCTGTCATGCCAGGAGAGTGAAAGGGACGGGTATAACCTGCAGGTGACATGTTAGCTTGGCCAAGTTATACGTCAAATAAGAGTTGATGACAGCTCAGCGGCTGTGAAATGTCATTGAATGATCACTGAATCGCTGTCATTGATAATAAGCTGTCGTGGTACGAATAAGCGAAGCAGATCAGTTTAGGTTCCTAAACAAAACCGCAATAAGAGTTGATGGTAGGCACCCTGCTCTCTATTCCATACACGATACTAATCAAGAGTAAATAAGTTAAAAGGAAAAACTTTTACCTATATCAATTTTAGTTGGGTGGGTCATGATGATGAAAAAGAAGTACCTAGATCTTTTTCTTTTTATGATGTTAGTAATCTGCTTCTGCGAGTTGTTTTATATTTATAAAGTATATAAACACCTTGTATTAGTGATCATAGTTTCATGTTATTTTAATGCATTAACACTTACTTGGAATCCTACGTTAGTCGCAATCTGAAACCCACAAATGAGAACCAATATGGTTTCAACAATATATATGTTTATTGGAGCATATGCGAGACCGATCAGGCCGAAACATGATGCGACGGACCCTGAAAAACATTGAGAGTTAATCTATATAACTCTTAAGTGATTGTGAATAAGAATTGATCTGGATGTAAATTCAAAGCCCAAAGCATAATTTGGTAATATCACACTATTTGACAATGTTCTTGTTTGTTTTTGTACATAACAGGCAAAAGTGTTAGACAAAAAATTAGAGTGTGTTGAGCATGCACAGTTCGGCAATGATTCAGAGTTTGTTGAGCAGATAGAGGTCACAGAAAAGCAAGAAATTTGAGTCACTAGATACAAATTGACTAGAAAACAGCATAACATGTGCATCGTAACGCGCTGGTAGCGAGTTACTGATCTTAGTGCGAAGGTAAGGCGCGTCAGGTAGCTGAGTCAGATACAGAACAATCAAATGGATATGTGTGTGTGATGTGTAAGAAATCCAGCAAGATCATTCTCACACCGCCAATGCAATGTAGCTCAAGGCTAGAGCACTAGGTACATTAAACTTATTTTGTGCAATGAGTTTGCTATCCCCGTACACTTGTTTTCACAGTGCGGACTTAAAGTTAGATCTTTAAAATTGATCCTGTTTTTCTCACTAGTCAGAGTACCAGAGTACGGTGGATTCATTATTGTACAAAGACCGATCATTTAGTAATAAGGAAACAGCAAAAACAGTCGGCTTTGATTAATTTCTGGTATGAGAAAGGCACTACGCAGTGTGTAGCCTCATCTTTTAAATTAACATTACTTCAAATTGAAAAATCGCTGATGTTAGAGCATCTGTATCTGCTGTCTCAAGGCACTGGAGCATCAACGCATGGTAAGACAGAGTTAGTGCTGTTTTTGCACACTTACCTACTGAATTTGCCGTTTTACGGGCTTGCGTGACGGTTAAGTATTTCTTGATTATCAACATATCAGTTGCCCAGCTGAAGAAAAAGTTGGTGAACCACATTACCATGAATGGAAGAGCAGTCAATAACCCGTTCTGTTGAACAAATAAATACAATCATGAATATAGAATCAGGTAATCACGAGGATCCCGTTTCGTAATGGTAAAGGCGCTTGTTCTGCAATCGTTGAAGTTGAGCAACTTTTAAAATGGTACGTCATGGGATGGGTGAACAAAAGTTTATTACCTTGAGCTCCTCCGTAGCCGTCGGTCCTGGCGAGAGGGAGTCGTTAATACCCACCAATCTGCATTGGGACCGCGTGGTAGGTCCTGGCCCATTCTCTTTATAAAGCCATAAGGAAGACATGTGCCCCAGAAGTGGTGGGGAATTTTAATGGCTGATGATGATGACGATATGGGTTCTGTCCACGAAACACAATAAAAGTCGTTAGAAATAGTACGTAGAAAAGCTTTTAGCTCAAAACAACAAACTCTTTATACATTGTACCCGTGTACCTATGTACGATTAAGAATTTCTTCAAGTTGCTACGACAACTAGCTGGTTTTCAAATCACAAAATACGTGACAAGCTCCTTATTACATCTTTATTGTATTCTCTGTTTCTACTTCTATAATGGTACTGATTATGTTTTCTGAACCCTCCCTGTAGTCGTACCTAAATTTTAAAAACTTTGGAATAAGTATGCTAACTGATAGCCAGAGCTATCTTGCCATTTGGTCGATTCAGACATCGAGTTACAACAGTTCCTAGAATCTTAGTTTTAAAGCACACAATTAAAATGAAGAATCAATTTGATTAGTTTGAGCCACAACGATCCGTTGGAGAGGACACGTGTGTTGCCGTCAACATCTCGAACAAAAGTGCGCGTCCTTCCGCCATATTGCTCCTCCAGCGTTTCGTTAGCACACGCTCGTGCTACCCGCTAGCCGGACGTTGTTGGTGCCTAAAACTAGTCAAACGAGCGTTTTATTTCCCATCTATGCCGACAAGTATATGTTTCTTATCAATTTTCACACAATGCAATTAGAGAAAGCAAAATTTAAGTTGTAGTATTGTTATAACCAATTCGTTAGAATGTAACTCTTTGTCCGCAGATTATAAATTTTTTTTTCGTGGAGTGTAAGTCTTACCGCTTTAATATTTACTCCCATAACTTTGTCCATGTAAGAAGGTATCTCAAAGAAGAGAGTCAGTTGCCCCCATGAGTTGGCAATATGTGCAAGGACAATAGCCAACATGCCGTAACTGCATAATATCTTCTTCCACGGAATTGGTTGGGATTTCTGTAAATTATGCCAAAATTTTAAGTGTTGCATGTTTTTTTAAATACATCAATGACGCTAGTTGTAAGTTAGAAATAAGGTTCAGATTTAAATATTATTAAATAGCTCGGGAACTTCCAGACTGTCACAGTGCAGTCACGATCTTAAATATGTAAACACCATAGGACTATTGCCCGAATACTCGTACGCTACTTATCTTTGGAGCGTCTCACACATCGCCCTGTCACTTAAAATGTCAAACGTATGAAAGAGATGCCATGATGTTTGAGACGCTCCCAAAGATGATTTGCGTTCGAGAATTCGGTCGTATGTCAAATTACAAATTGAACGACTTCTGTGCATACTTCCATGCTTCTGTGAAGCTCATGTGGCACAGATATTTTTCACGCTTTAATGTGACAATGTTCGTTTTATCTAAAGGTGTACCACATAGGTAATTATTGCTTGTGACTATACACAGATTTTTTGGTTTTTTTTTGACGTATTTATGTAATGCATGCATCTATAACCATAACACTTCTTTGTATAAGCAGCACTAATTCATCGTTTCCTTTTTTACAAGCTTTTTATTAACTTGCTATGTTAGTTAGTTAGTTAGTGGGGGACAAATCTTGTCTAATTGGACCCACTTACCAGTGTCCGATGGAGCTGAAATTTTGTATACAGGTTTGGTTCAGATGACAATACAATATTAAAGTAGGTACAGCCAGCCAAAAAGCTTGTCATAAAAATGAAATGTTTACTAAAAACTTATTTGGTTATTGTTCAATTTATTTATATAGGTACTAGCTGCGTCCCAGGAATTTGCTCTAGTGTAATTTCGGAATAAAAATTAGATAAAATTCGACGACCGATTTGGCGCAGGGGTCAACTATCTGCCTTCTGCGCCAGAGGTCTTGGGTTCGATTCCCGAACAAGACAAATATTTGTTTGCATGAACATGTCTATTTGTCTTGGTCTGGGTGTTTTCTATGTATATTAAGTATGTATTTACAAACAAAAAGTATCTAAGTATATATTTATCCGTTATCAAGTTCAAGTAGACACACTGTTTCTTAAGAAATTAACTACGGGCTTAGATAATTGGTGTGATTGTAAGAAAATATTTATTTATTTATTTATTTTATAACAACCTATTCTCCGACCTACCAAATATACATTTAAATTTTATCAAAATCGGTCAAGCCGTTTTCGAGGAGTATGGCAACTAACACTGTGACACGAGAATATTCTAAATTAGAATTTGTAAAGCAATTTACTTCATCATAAATACTGATGTTTACACACATGACCACCGGTTTGTCCCAAATCCTCTTCGATGTACCTCCTCTCCTCTGTAGAAATCGCCTTATGTTGCGCTGGTGAATCAGCAAGTTTAAACCACAGGACGACAGCCATCACGCCTGAGAGAAAAAGAAAGAAACCCGTAGAAACGAAACAGGCCTGGCCATCCTAAGCATGAGGATGATATGAATCCGGTGATGGTTAGACCTAACACTGTACCGACAGCTTGACCTGCAAAAAAGAAAGGTTTATTTATATATATTATATTATAAGCCTACCACTATCCCTACTAAGCTACCCCCACCCCGCGATCTGTTACATGGTTGCCAACCATAGATAGAGAAAAAAAAATGCCAACTTTCTCATTTCGGCTACATTTCGAAAAATTGGTTTACAATGTTCATTTTGACTACTTTTCCAAATGTCGATACTGTAAGTTGCGTTTCGCCAACGTACGAGTTATTTTAGTATGATTTTCCACATTTGCCAATGTATTCAAATTGTCCTTTAATTGTTTCAGTTTGACATTACATGGACAGTCGCAGATTAAAAATGAAAAATGTAAATGTATTTAGGTAACTGGGTGTATGTGGTGATAACTAACCCAGCCTTTCGTTGATTCCAATTTTCATAACACTAGTGCTCAAGCTATTATACTTTGGTATTGGAACAAAGTATGCGATAGTGTCTAATGTTGTACTTTTTATTTTTTCTATTATTGACTGATAGAAGTTATTATCTTTAGAAGACTTCAAATTATCCTCGAAAACTCCCTGTAGCTTCGTAATAACAATATTGTGCATTTTAGAGTTATAATATTATACTCAGAGTTAGATGCTAGCTTGGAGTTAGGGCCGCCCGCGTAGTTACTTTGTGGTTAGGGTCTAATCATATCTTGCACCATTAAGAGAGCGAGACAGAGCAATACACTAATATGTAACACAGATGTAAAAAGAACGAATGAACATGCCGTTTAACTCGGGTTAGTTTGTTTTGGGTTAAATTCTACATGTGCAATTAGAACTGTGATTTAAAAATTCAAAATTCAAAACAATAACACAGAGCTATTGTTAGTAAAACCCGAAAAAATTATTGAACTCAAACTTTTGGCGTAAGTGGACCTAAGTGTAACTGGCGATACTAACATAAAAAAGTTCGAAGACCATCTTCTTCTTATGAAGTTGGATAACACATTTGACCCTAGCAGGGACAGCAAGAACTTCTGGACACATGTCAGAAATGCATCAATACTTATTTATAAAAATGCCGAAAAAATGACAGATATCAATTTAACCAGCAGCTTTTCAAAAATTGAAAGCTGCTGACGAGCAGCAGCTTTCAATTTTTGAAAAGATAATATACGCTCAATTAGTAGCTTTAAAATCAGTTCGGATTCTCTAAAGGTAAAAATACCACAATGCTGGAATTGCAGTTCTCAAACACATCCTTGATGCTCGGGAGGGCTAGCAGGACGTGTATTCTGTGACCTTCCCAAAGCTTTAGATTGCGTTAATCACCAAACTCTTAGTTAGAACATTATGGTGTCTCTAAAAATCAGCTATACTTTTGCGTTCGTATTTGTGTAATAGAAATCAAAAATTGATTGTTATTAATACTGCGTCCTCTACTTCATGCTTATGGGCGTACCCCAAGGCTCAGGACAAGGAGACGAAACACCGGACACGTGATTGGCTACTTCAATGACAATAACTCTAATGACATACTTCATTGGTCAGCACTGAAACGACGTTGACAAGCATTGTCACTTATCAGTGATAAATCAAAGACACTTTACGAAGGTCGGATGCCCTGCCTCGGAGCGAAGGTCGGATCTGTGTGCACAGGTGACTACCTGAATTGGAATCTATATTTATCGTTACTCAATCACGGCGAAAGGGCTAAACGGATCTGGATGAAATGTGATACACATAGATAATGGTCTAGAATAGCATAAAGGCTATTTTTAAGCCCGAGAAAATATTTTATTAGCACGGAAAAATATCGCATAGCTTAGCTGACAGCTATTTAAAGTGTTACCTCCATAAACCATGGACGCCAACCGACTTCGTTCCTCGAGAGGTGTCCATTTTCCGAAAAAGGTATGAAAACCAGGAATAAAGCAAGCCTGACCCATTCCCTGAATGATTCTGCATAGCACTGCACATATCCAGCCACCCTAAAAGATAGTTATAAAATAATTTTCTATCGTCTTACAATAGTCGCCATCAGTCAATTTTATAATGCCATCATTGATACTACGCTGGCCTTCTTTGACGACGGACAGTGAGGTTAAAGAGGTACAAGTTGTAAGAAGATAAAAAGATAACAAATACAAAAATAATACTTAAAAAAGTTTTGTTTAGTGGAGACAATGGGCTCATGGTGTCTAAAGGACTTAACTGCTCACCTGTTGGAGGCAACGGGTGACCGAAAGTCTGGCAATTATTTTGCTCAGCGCATAAGCTTAGCGATACAAAGGGGCAATGTCGCCAGTCGTTTGAGTACCTTGCCTCGAACACTGAACTGTGGAAATATTTGATTTGTATATGTTGGCTATATTAATGTCTTGATGTTGAAAGAGTTTTGCAACTTTAACAGAATTTTATTATTTTTATTTTGTTTACAATCATTCAATTTTGAATAATGATTCTGAGTCATCTGCAGTATAAAATGGTCTTGATAATAGCTGCAAAGCTAGCTCTGACTCAAACACACTAAAATTTGAATCACAAAGATTGGTACGTAAAGAGCCGCGATTCCTTAATTAAGAAGGATGCGGTTTTTAGCCATATACCTACCTGGAATTTTGATATTATATGGATTTTATTGTCCTGATCAAAACCCTTTATGGTTTGCTACACCTGTTTCCGAGTCCCTTTTAGAGTGAAACCACGTTCTCCTATCTTAAGGTTCGGGGTCCTTCATTCGATTCACAGAGAACTTAATATTTCGAAAATTTTGCTTTCAATACTTACGTAATAACAGAGAATGGGCATTACGATCAAAATCAAGCAATTCAAAGTCACAGCCCCTATGAGCAAACGGCGTGTGCCAAACTTGTGTGCCAACATGCCAGCCGGTGTTTGAAGAGCCATGTAACCCCAGAAGAACGATGATAATATCAAATCTTGCGTCTTCTTCGTCCAGTGAAACTTGGGGTATTGGAAGAAAATGAGATTTGAGACACAAAATCCAGCAATTAAGCAATTGTTTTTATGATTTATGGGCTTGCTCTTATCTTCACACTGAACCTTAGGGTTGACAAGAAGCCTAAGATGGGCGAGCTTACCCTTAAGCAGCTTATTCACTCAAGCTTTAAAAAATATAGGGTTTTAGTCATACGGGAAAACAGACGCAGGCAAGTATTCCATTACTTGGCGGTTCGCATCACAAAGTAAGAAGAAAAGCACTTGGTACGCATTGGCGGGATGTTTACCAAGTAAGGATGATCGCCCGCTGTGCGTCTAATCTAGATTCTCGATGGAAGAACGGAGATGGCGGAATGAGATCATGCAGCTCAGAAGCATACTCACCGAATATGTGAAAAAAATAAAAGGTTTAATAATAGGTACTACTTAATAAAACTCAATCAGCTGTTCGGACATTTGTACGTAAAGTCATATTTTAAAGAAAAGTTGAACCAGCATTGCAAATAACTTTCAAACAGTATTTTGTTTCTTTTCTTTGATTTGTTTCAGGCACTAGACCTTTTTGTTGAGATAAATACTTACGCGTCAATTGAGCGTTAGGGTTGTCCTCTTATTTTTGTAAATTGAAAACGGTTTCGTTTAGTTAGCGCTGTACCTATCTCAGATAGTAAGGCTTTTTTGGGATAAATCGGGGGTGTGCTTGAATGCTTTAACTACGAACTCTAGGGCCAGAACAACGAATATGAGGAATAGAATAGAATTCCTATAAGTGGCCTGTTTTACAATGTATAAGTAAGTTCTCATCAGCTGTTACTTGACAGATAGTCCATACAAAACTGTCAGTTAAACTGGAAAGTATCTCTTAATCGGCCATTTTGAAATGATGTTACTTATCTAACATTAATTTCTTTTTTTACTCACCGGTGGCGTCAGCATCAAGACATTAAAAAAGCAATGCATTTGAAATTCTTCGTCTGCTTGCATTGATAAGTTGGTTACATTAGCTAAGTCGGATACGTTCATGGATTCCAAAGGACTTGTTTCTTGGATTGAGTCTTGGACCATTGCGACCAGAGCCACTCCCATGCTCATGCTGTATTCAACAGCCATCGTGAAGAATAATATTACACATTGCGTATGCCTCTTGCCCCAATCTGAAACTTTGAAAGCTAACTTTGAAACTTTGGTAACTTTGTTTGTACATATACAAAAGAAAATCCTTCTTTCGGCGCACTCCGGTAGCACACTTCCGCGCTCGACCAGTTTGTCGCAACTTCATACAAAAATAACGATATAAGAAACGAGGCAGAACTTAGATGACGACTACATTTCTCTCACTCACTTCCTCAATCTGTCTCGTTCCTTGATGAAATTTGAAATGAAATGTCATTTGTCACCGCAAATAACAAATCTAACAATAAAATAATTAGTGCTTAGTGCAGTTCAGTGCAATTATCGATATAGATAAAAAAAATATTAAGTCGCACATCTCTATTTTTTCCTTTATGTTAGCAAAACTGGTTGTTTTACAGTCGTTAGGTTGGCTACGTTGAGAGAACCCGGATTTGACATTTCGTAAGATTATTTTGCACTATGGAAGTGCCGTCTCTTCTAACGTATTATTGCCATGGAAGTATGGTTATTGCTTACACTATGGGTTTCGCTTTGACCATGGAGCTAGACTTAATACTGAGGTAACTGGAGAGTGCAGTACTAACACTTTTTGTGACCACAAATTACACAGTGGCTGTCTTCCGTCTCACCTACACTTTAAAAAATACGTATGGTCATATGAGACAACTGACAGCCACTACATACTAAATGTCAAATTTGCTGGGTACACTTTTTTATTCAGGCTGAGAACTCCAGTTACCTCAGTATTAAGTCTAGCTCCATGACTTTGACAGTTTCGCGGCGGAGGTGTGGTACCGGGGCGTGCGCAGGAGCTACGCGCGACAGCCACAAATGCAAACACTTGGAGCTAGAAGAAGAAAGTGACGACTAGCGGCAGCGACGGGCGGCAACCGTGTAAGGAGAGTTCTAAAATGGACGAAAACTACATGAAGTCGGTCGGTGACGGCGCCGGCGGCGGCGGCGAGCGTTTTGTAGTTGTGTTGGTGGTCCATGTGCAGCCAGGAAACAAATTAACGAAAGCTATAGAATTCTAAATCAAAATATTAAGTTCATTTTTGTTAATTATAAATTTGCACTGTGCAATTACCTCAAAGCGATAGCCAGATAGCAATAGTGAAATTAGGTTCAAATTACGCAAAAGAATCCTACTAATATTATAAACTAGCAGATCCTCGCGGTTTCACCCGTGTGGTACCCGTTCCCGTGGGAATATCGGGATAAAATATAGCCTATGTCACTCGGGAAGAATGTAGCTTTCGAATGGTGAAGTAATTTTCTAAATCGGCCTAGTAGTTTTGGAGCCTATTCGATGCAAACAAACAAACAAACAAATCTATCCGCTTTATAATATTAGTATAGAAGTATAGATGTGAAAGTTTAGATGTTGTTACTCAATCACGCCAAAACGGCCGAACGGATTTGGCTGTAATTTGGGACTCAGATACTTTGTAGCCTGTAGAGGAACAAAGGCTAGCTTTTTATCCGGAAAAATATAACATTCCCGCGGGATAACGTCGTGTAGTCCACGCGGGCGAAGCCGCAGGCGGAAAGCTAGTACTTCATATGACGGACAACAATAAACTCAACTCGACTAGGCTGGCTATACCACATAGCTCTACAGCGCGTAAGAGGTATTGGATAAATTCGACGCTTCTTGTAACGACTCCGTAGCTCAGTAGTTAGACCATACGCCCGGACAGTGAAAGGTCGTGGGTTCGAGTCCTTTCGGAGCTAATTGTGAGACGGGTCGTTATTTCTAATACTTAATTTTCAGTAATAAAGGGCTTATTACACTTGGCTAAATTCAGCATCTAATTAAGCATACATTGCTTTCTTTGAGCTCATTTGTAGCAAGTGATGCAATCAAAACAAGCAATATATGCTTAATTAAATGCTGAATTTAGCCAAGTGTAATAAGCCTTTAAACTAGACTAGCTTTTGTATACGCAAAATAATTATATAGTCAAAAGCTTTACTATTTGAGTATATTGAGTTTAAGTTTTTTTCTCTTAACACTAGAGGGCTCGCATCCAAAAATTTTCATAGAAAGCTCACGCGGGGGACATAATGGCACCCATCAAAAATGGGATTTTTTCTTACCACTCTAATTTGTTGAAAGCAAATAAGTTATAACATGACCAAGCAACTTTATTTCTTACAAATTTTTTTTATCCACAACGGTGTAGCACTTAGCCTTCATCACACCTGATGTTAAGTGGTGATAAGGCTGAAGGTGGAAGGGCACTACTACCGGAATCCTCAATCACTGAGGAACTGGCTATCTTATCTCTAACTGCCGGAACTTCTCCAAGGCCTCCCGCCCGGTTTGCGAACCGATGGCGTAGCTTCTATGACGTTCACAAGTATTGTAAATAACAATCTAAATTGAATAAACAAATTTGAATCTTGAATCTTGAATCTTGAATCTTGAATCTATTCCCGCAAGATAACGTCGTCGCTTCCGCGTGTTCCTACTAATTACTCCTACTGATAGGAGCACCAGGACACTCATGTCCTGATGCTCCTTCTGAAAATAAAAACAACGGGGAATAATATAATATTCAAAATTTAATTCCTCCTGCTCCTATCACATAACATGCGGAATCCTACTAATATTAAAAATGTGAAAGTTTAGATGTTTGGATGTTTGTATGTTTGTTACTCAATCACGCCAAAACGGCTGAACGGATTTGGCTGAAATTTGGGACACAGATACTTTGTAGCCTGGAGAGGAACACAAGCTACTTTTTATCCCGGAAAAACATCACAAACACCACATGAAGTCCACGCGGGCGAAGCCGCGGGCGGAAAGCTAGTTATCAATACAAATTTATTGGCTATAGAAAAATCACCATGCCGAATCGTATAAGCATAGTTACAATTTGCAGTCGATGGGAAAGTATTTATTAGACGCTTAAAATTGTCGCTGACCAAATTCATCAACGAACTAAGTATGTTTGAAAACAAAACTGGCAATTCTAATTTAACACCATTATAGAATATTCCTTCATAGATGTTACACGTGCGACCATTTTGACGGTTTTTTCTATTTTATTGACAAAAATAGGCAATGTGACTTACTTTTAAAATCTTCTAACGGGGCTTCTTCCATAACTTTATTAGTAATTTTTTAATATTTTGATTTATAGAAACATCAAGAATTCAATTAACTTTTTAAGACGCGCTTGTACTTCATCTCTCGGTAATATTATGTCGAATAACCTCAGTCGTATTGTAACATAATTAAACAAGCTGTTTAAACTTTGCCAAATGTTAGATACTGCGTCGCCGACTATTTAAAATTTAATTTAGGCCATAGTCACCGTAAACATTAAATTTAAATCATGCTAGGTCGAAAATAATAATGCAGTGTCTTAATTTTTTGGGATGTTGTTAGGAAAAATACTACGAGTTTAAAACCAAATTTGCAACAACGAAAGACCTTTGATAACTTCGTGGTGCTCGAAAAACCTCGAAATTTTAGGTTTTTTTTCAGTTTTTGGCTTACAACTTCTAAAACTATTTTAATTTTTAGTTTTTTGCATTCACAATGCAATTTTTAATACTGAAAAATGGAAAATTAAGTATTTAGAAAAAATCGACCCGTCTCACAACCCATCGGAGCTGGTTGTGAGACGGGTCGATTTTTTCTAAATACTTCATTTTCCATTTTTCAACTTCTAAAACATGCATTTTACAGCAAAGTCAATTAAGACTTTTCGAAAGAAAATAAAATTAGCGATAGTTTGATTGACGACCAATTTGACGCAGGGTTAGGATACCTACCTGGCTTCTGCGCCAGAAGTCTCGAGTTGGATTCCCGAACAAGAGAAATATTTGTGTACATGAACGTATCTATTTGTCTTGGTCTGGGTGTTTTCTATGTATATTAAGTAAGTATGTATTTACAAAAAAAGGTATTTATGTACTTATTTGTTTATTCATATAAAAGTTTTCCATGACACAGTTTTGTAATGACATTTACATGGGCTTACATAATTGGTGCGATTGTAAAAAAGCTCCCTTTGCGACAAGGTGGAAAGAAACGGAAAATAATCTAAGTCCCAAATATATTTATGAATGGTTCGAAATTTTTGTCTGGTTGCTCACACTCACACCTCACACATTTTGCGTTATACCTACCCATACAAAAAACTATGTTACTTTTTAAATTTGAAAAATGTACCTTTAAATGAAGATAATTTAAGATATAATTTGTGTCTTAAATACCTAAGACCATTTAGTACTCAGTGCTTAAAAGTGAAAAAATCCTTAAAGTTGCCACAAAGGGGTCTCCTGTCTTACTTATAACTAAATTACTCTGCGCTTAATACGTACTCATAATAATTACTATCTATGCTAACTAGGTAACTAACTAATAGAAAATCTTAACAGTAGGTATTCGATCAACAATAACACCTAGTTCTAGATACATACTTGGAGTGACAGATATGGCCAAGCCTCATGAGCCCACTTGAAAGTTTAGTTTATAAGCTACAACAACATACTATGCGATTATTATAAGAATAAGACGGGTTGTTGACAAACTTCACTCTGAAAAGGTACAGTTCGCAAGAAAGTGCATACAAAATAAAAATATAGGTATTTTTTTTATTTTGGCAGAAGGTGGTTTGGGTATTGTCATTTTCAAAACGAGTTTTTTATTTTTTTAAATCAACGTGCAGAATCTAGCTGACCAATCCTTTTACCATGATAAACCAATACAATTTTTCACTAGACCCCCAATTTACCAATTTGATTGTAAAGTTGATTATTAAATTATTTTCATAACTTGAATTCCTGTTTTATTAAAATACCTACTTAGTCCAGTAAATAGAATCAAAATTCAATTTATGCTGTGTTATTGAAGCATAGTATTAAAGTACCCCGCAGAACAATGTATGAAAAAATGGTTTCAGTTAAATATCCCAAAATTTTAATTCGATTGAGATTCAAATTACCTGATCATTTTCGTAAAAGCATACCTTCATGAGTCCTATACTTTCCGAAAAAATTAAGTTAAATGATTTGTATTTATCTGCAAATTATTCATGTTTTGGTTTGCACGAACATCATTGTTTATCATAAGCTATGACATGACCAGCACCCTGATTCACGATAAATTTCTTCTTTTGCACACCATACTGAAGTGAAGTGAAGTTAGTTTGACAGCACTTTGACAGCTTGACGTCACAACATGGCGGTGTCCCTATCCTATTCTTATAATAATCGCATAGTACACATTTCTTGGTTATAAGTAGATTATTTTGACAGTGTCAAACATACTAAGGTATTTCAAACTTGGAACGCTTCTTGTCATTTATAATGTGAGATCGTAACCATGAAGCTCGACTTAATGCTGAGGTAACTGGAGTTCTCACCCTGAATAAAAAGTGTCCCCAGCAAATTTGACATTTATGTATGTAGTGGCCATGAAGCTCGACTTAATACTGAGGTAACTGGAGAGTGCAGTACGAACAATTTTTTGAATACCACAAATAACACAGTGGCTGTCTTCCGTCTCACCTACACTTTAAAAAAATACGTATGGTCATATGAGACAGCTGACAGCCACTACATACATAAATGTCAAATTTGCTGGCGACACTTTTTTATTCAGGGTGAGAGCTCCAGTTACCTCAGAGTATTAAGTCAAACTTCATGGTAGTGGCTGTCAGTTGTCTCATATGACCATACGTATTTTTTAAACTGTAGGTGAGACGGAAGACAGCCACTGTGTAATTTGTGGTGGACAAAAATTGTTCGAACTGCACTCTCCAGTTACCTCAGTACCCCGAGTGTAAGTTTTTATGTCAAGCAAACGCAAACTATTTCGAGTACGTATTTATGTCAATTTGTATGAAAACTGCATAAGCGCGCTACTCGCCGCTAGAGGCGCTGATACAGTTTTCATACAAATTGACATAAATACGCACTCACGATAGTTTGAGTTTTTTGACATAAAAACTTACACGTATTAAGTCGAGCTTCATGATCGTAACAGTCGTAACCTTTTTTCTCCGTTTAAAAAAAAGTCAGTCTGGCCATATAAAGTTTTCATTTAGTTCGTGAGCCTTCATCTAGTACTATTGTTGATCGAAGCAGTAGGTATATAAAAAGGAACAGTTTACTTAAAATAAATAAATCTAAACAATAGGTGTACTGAATAACTTGGTAAAATGCACACTCGATTAATAATATGTCGGACATTTACGTTGGTACCTGCGTACAGTCAGCCTCAAAATGATCTGAGCGAACAAAACCTTCACAAATATCTAAACATTGGACAAAAATCACTCTTTTCACTATACTTTACGGTGTATTTTATTTGTTGTCATTTGTTCTCAAACAACAAATGCAAATGCACCTTTCTTGATATAAGGTTGATTTTTGTCAAATGTTCAGATATTTTTAGAGGTTTTGGATGCTCAGATAATTTTGAAGGTGACTGTACCATTCAACAAAAGCTATACCTATACAAAATAGCAAACAAATAAATATTTAAGATTCTGGCAAATTCTGGTTAGACAATTTCATAGTTTGAAAAGAGTCGCAATCGTGAAACAAGCACATTAAACTAATTAAAATGTGATTTTTAATGCCTATACAACTTGTTAATCCATACATTCTGGTCGAGTAGGTACTGACAATTTGTATGAAACAGCTGTTTTTTTTTGTTGAGTTACAGAGTTGGGCCCATAGTAAAAGTTGTTCATATTCATGAGCACAACCATCACCTAAGAGGTTTTGCGCTTATTCAATAACATGTTGTATATTAAAGTTATCCCTTCTAGTATCATTTAATTTTAATAATTGTTGAAGAAATATGACTTCTTTTTTCTTTTGTTACAAACCTAATTTTTTATCTATACAAATAAATAAATTGGAGTGTCTGTTTGTAACATTAAAATAACCGCTTTTTACTATATGCATATGATTATAGATACGGTACATATACCAAAATGACATGTTTTACAATTTTTGTCTGTCTGTCTGTCTGTCTGTCTGTTTGTTCCGGCTAATCTCTGAAACGGCTGGACCGATTATGACGGGACTTTCACTGGCAGGTAGCTAATGTAATAAGGAGTAACATAGGCTACTTTTTATCCCGGAAAAATATCACACTCCCTCGGGATAACGTCATGTAGTCCACGCGGGCGAAGCCGCGGGCGGAAAGCTAGTTAGTTATGATTTTTTATCTGATGACTAAAATCCACCTTGAAACTCTGTATGCTCTACACCAGATCTTGGTCTTTTGTCTTCTCGCTTGCTTCCTTCTTCTTTTCATCCAGAGCCACCTTTTCATACTGAGGAGGGTCGTTCCACTCGGCCAGCTCAGCTGTTCCAAAAATCACGTAGACCAAGTTTGTGCAAAAGTATAACCCTCCAGCAACCAGGAATACCTTCCTCCAAAGAGTAGGATCGGTCTGGAAAAAAAAATATTTTAACCTGTCGCTAAGATGACCACGAAACGAGTTGCAGTAAGCTTTAATAAGTTTGTCTATTTATCTTATCTTGTAAAATGATTGAAAAATGGAAAATGAAGTATTTAGAAAAAATCAACCCGTCTCACCTCACAACCAGCTCCGATGGGGCTTGAACCCACGACCTTTCGCTATCCGGGCGACTGCTCTAACCACTGAGTACTAACGACTAACTACTAACGACTCCGTAGCTCTAAATATTTCATTTTCCATTTTTCATCCATAAAAATTGCATTGTGAATGCAAAAAAGTAAAAATTCAAATAACTTGTAAAATGATGTTTTTTTCAACCTTGGAATAAGTTCTTTAGGAACACATCTTCGATTTCTGCGCTAAATATTCATTAAAATAAAACCACTTTTTAAGGGTTTAAACCTAGCCTCAATCAAATCGATTTAATCAATCAGTGGGTGGTTTTCCGTGACCACGCCCCCTGAAAAGGGGTCGAAACTTCGGAAAAATGCAGTAGGTAGATGCGTGAATAATTCTGTAAAAACGATTTTTATTTCAATTAGTAAATTACAGTTTGGATCTTTGTAGTATCATGATATTGACTCATGATGTGAGTTAAATGAACAAGTTCAATGTCTGGTGCGACATTGTATTTTATGTTTGTCTACTCATCTGACTAATCATATTGCAGCTCTTTTTAAGCAACTTAAAAAGAAAAGTTTCTCAGTTTGACCTGTATGTATGAAGTATGTTTGTCCACGATTATCTCGCGTTTGGCTGAACCGATTTTGATGCGGTTTTCAAAAAAGTATTTGTTACATTTAGGAGAAGGTTGTGGACTTCAAAAAAGGAGGTTCTTAGTTTGATCCGTATGTACATTATGTATGTTTTCCGTGATTATCTCAGGTTTGGCTGAACCGATTTTGATGTGGATTTAATCAGATGACTATTTTTGATTAATGCGGTTTTTGTGTACATCCTAACATTGTTACCTATTTACCAGGACACAAGAAAATTGCCTACATGATGCACTAAAAACAGTGAAATAAAAATTATTTTTATAAAAAAATAAAAGCGCCTTTAAAAAAAATGCCACCAAAAAGTAAGAAATAATAATACTTCTTATAAGGTTTCACTGGAGTAGGTACTTACGGGATCAGTTAATATAAAACCAGCTACCAAAGGTGCCATTGATCCGAATAAATTCGACATGAAGTTGCTTATACTGATCATGGTACCAGCATAATTGGGAGAGATGTCTACATGGTTGACCTAAAAAAATATAAATTTTTAATCAAATTCAACTCAGAAATTCAGACCGAAATGAAAGGTGATATAAATATAATATTATAGTCATAAGCGACTTTTACATTTTTTTTTCGGTAGGTTGGATAAAAACGCGCTTTAGCCTAGACAACGGGAAATGTCAATAAAATCTATCTCAAAAAGCATAAGGAATAATCATTAGAATAGATTATGTCCTCTATAAAAATCCATTCACTTACGGCCAGAATTAATAACCTTTCCACAGATAGGGATAGGTGCGATCCAGATTAATTGCAGTGCAACGCTTGATATTAACATAGAAGTAACGACAGTTGCCAGAGTGTTGCTAGGTGGTGCCTAGCAACTAATCTGGATCGCACTGTCCCCTGTCCCTATCTGTAGATAGGTTTTTAATTCTGGCCGTTAGACCGATACCTTAGCGTTTGCAGGCTTGCGATATTGGTTATGTATATTGTTATGATATTGCAGTATCACTTACGTGGAATCCACAATGAGCTGCAATCTTGAAGCCACAAATGAGAACCAATATAGTTTCAACAACATATATGTTTATCGGAGCATACGCGAGAGCAATCATACCAAAGCCGGATGCTACGGATCCTGAAAACAATTTTAAATTTTCTATAAATTGGTATTTCTAATACTCGTATATTGATAGTACGGTGGTTTTTTGCCCCAGTCACTTGAAGGTCTCTTGAAATTAAATTCATCAATATCATGAAAAAAGAGCTTAAAGATGTGTCGATAGTAGGCAAGATTAAGGCTCATTTACGCTGAAGCAACACTGCGCGACATTGCCGCATGCTTCATATTGTGGCATGTGGTGTGGCTATCATCTTGTGGTATGCTACATATCCAACATTTGCGGCATGCGGCAGCCGCTGTCAAAAATATCGCATGGAATCCATCGTGTTTAGATACAAGCTGAGACAGTCTACCACATGACGCAAGGTGTCGCCGTGCCGCACGACTCTTGCCACAATGTGCGACAGTTTTAATTTTGTAGCATTTGGCCTTGTGGCATGCCGCAATGTCGCACAGTGTTGCTTCGGCGTAAATGAGCCTTTACGCTGTGCAAATCATAGCTCTGTCATTTACTCAATATTACTTTACATTTCCAGAGTCATTACGGATCGTCTCGCTCGCAGGTTCGACGACTTCCAACCTCCCGAACAAGCCGGGTTCCGGAAAGGCTTCAGTACCATAGACCACATTCATACGCTGCGGCAAGTTATACAGAAGACCGAAGAGTATAATTTGCCACTTTGCTTGGCGTTCGTGGACTATGAGAAAGCCTCTGATTTGATTGAGACTTGGGCGGTGCTGCAGTCTCTCCAGAGGTGCCAAATAGACTACAGGTACATAGAAGTGCTGAGGTACTTATACCAAAACGCCACCATGTCGGTCCGATTACAAAACCAGAGCTCTAATCCTATCCAACTACAGTGAGGTGTGAGACAGGGAGATGTCATCTCTCCCAAACTGTTCACAGCTGCGTTGGTGGATATTTTTAAGCTGCTGGACTAGAAAGGATGCGGCATCAACATCAATGGCGAGTACCTAACACATCTACGGTTTGCCGATGATGTAGTTCTTATGGCTGACACCTTGGAAGACCTGAACACAATGCTCGAAGATCTCGGTAATGCTTCGCAAAGAGTGGGTCTTAAGATGAACATGGACAAGACGAAAATCATGTTCAATGCCCATGTTGCACCCGCTCCTGTTAATGTTGGGAACATTACACTCGAAGTTGTTGACCACCATGTTTACCTAGGACAGACGGTCCAGTTAGGTAAGTCCAACTTTGAGAAAGAGATCTCTCGTCGAATCCAGCTCAGATGGGCAGCGTTTGGGAAACTCCGGCATATATTCGCGTCCGAAATATCTCAATGTCTCAAGACGAAAGTCTTTGACCAGTGTGTGTTGCCAGTAATGACCTATGGAAGTAAGACGTGGTCTTTTACTATGGGTCTCATAAGAAGGCTCAAAGTCACCCAGCGAGCAATGGAGAGAGCGATGCTTGGTATTTCCCTGCTCGATCGAATCAGAAATGATGAGATCCGCAGGAGAACTAAAACGACCGACATCGCTCGAAGGATTGCATCATTGAAGTGGCAGTGGGCGGGACACATAGCACGGAGAACTGATAGTCGTTGGGGCGGAAAGGTTCTCGAATAGCGACCGCGTACCGGACGACGTTCCGTGGGCAGGCCCCCTGCAAGGTGGACCGACGATCTGGTCAAGGTCGCGGGAAGCCGCTGGATGCGGGCAGCGCAGGAACGATCGTTGTGGAGATCCTTGGGAGAGGCCTATGCCTAGCAGTGGGCGTCGTTCGGCTGACATGATGATGATGATGATGACTTTACATTTGCGAGAACACCTAATGTTAGAAAGAGAGTTCTTGCACACTTACCTACTGAATTTGCCAATTTTCGAGCTTGAGTGACGGTCAAGTATTTTTTTACTATGAGCATATCTGTCAACCAGCTGAAGAAGAAGTTGGTGAACCACATTACCATGAATGGCAGAGCCGTCAGCAAGCCATTCTGTTGTACAAAGAACACAAACATATAGGTTCTAGCGCTAGCTGGCTCGAGGTCACAGTCATGGTACACAGCACAGATATATTATTTTTCGAGTGTGAAGTGTTTTCAAATATCCTTACAGAATCTCAACTCCGATCATTGTCTCTCCATGCTTACTGAACCATGTTGTCATGAGTATTGAAATAAAAAGTTTTATTGCAATTAAAATTTACACAAATTGCAATTTAAGAAAGCAACATTGAAATTGAAATATTGAAAAGATAATCATTATTATATTTTTGTACAAGAAATGCTGATAATTCTTACCGCTTTAATATTGACCCCAATAACTTTGTCCATGTACGAAGGTAACTCAGAGAAGAGAGTCAGTTGCCCCCATGTGTTGCCAATGTGTGCGATGACAATGGCCAACATGCCGTAACTGCTTAATATCTTCTTCCACGGAACTGGTAAAGATTTCTGAAAATGATGAACAAAGGTTAGTGAAACACAACTCATTTTATAACAGCAAATAATCTCAACTTGTTGGAATATTGGCTAGTCACTAAATTTAAACAACAAATACAGATTTACTGGCAACTATCTGAATCCGGTTCTATCCCGCTCGATATGGGAATATTTAAATATTTGCAATAATAAGTAGTGTGTGACCTATTCAGAGGGTTATCGATATCCACAACAACATTCATTAAAATTGGTTAATTTGGTATCTAATCCTCTGTTTTCAAAGTATATTGATTTTTATTGCAAATTATTTTTTCATAATCGCTTTTATCTTCTGTTTTAGTTCCTAAAACATGTCATAAATACACAAATATTTACTTACACGACCGCCAGTTTGCCCCAAAGCCTCTTCAATATATCTTCTTTCTCCAATAGAAATCTCCTTGTGTTGCGCTGGTGAATCAGCCAGCTTGAACCACAGGACCACTGCTATCACTCCTGAGAGCAACCCGTAGAAACGGAAGAGACCTGGCCATCCTAAGGATGTGGATGATATGAATCCGGTGATGGGCAGACCTAACACAGTTCCGATAGCTTGACCTGCAGAATAAAAGAAAGAGAATAAAGTTTATTACAAAAATGATAGAGTTATATCAACCTCATAATCTTTCTGACCATATCCCGATCAAATTTGGGGTTGGCATAGTCTTCTTCCTCCCACTCCTGTGTTTCTAAATAAATCAACGCTTCAGATTACTTCAACAATAAGTACTGTTTCACATTTCAAACAAACCATTCTTTAAACGATAATTACACAAACTCCATTTAACACCAACTTGTAATGTAACCAGACCAGACTGTTGAAATTTTATTAAAACTTATCAAGGAACCTGGACTTTAGAGGACTTTAGAGTAGGTACTTAAAACTTAAGTTATTATGTCAATTGCTCTTATAACTTAGACTGTAAATGAGCTCTCAAACTGAATATCCAAAATCGTCATAATGCTGATGAATTTACAAATAATTTGTGTTGACAGGATTAGTTTATGTTTTACCTCCGTAAGTCAAGGACGTCAACCGACCGCGCTCCTCAAGCGGTGTCCATTTCCCGAAGAATGTGTGGAAACCAGGAATTATGCAAGCCTGTCCCATCCCCTGAATGACTCTGCATAGCACTGCGCATATCGAGCCGCCCTGAAAGAAAAACATTTATTACTAATCACATCTACCACATCTTAAACATCGCCCATTTCAAAAGTCTTGCAGAAGTTATGGGCAGTCGCTAGATTGCAGTAAAGCGATTTGCAGCAAGATAATATTGCAAGTAGGTACGAATTTTATTTTGCTTTTGCTTTAATTGAACGTGAATTTTACGTCTACTTTTTCGGTAACAGCAAAATCTGAACAATTTTGGAGTTAATACTTACATAATAACAAAGAATGGGCATAACGATTGGTATAAAGCAATTCAAAGCCATAGCCCCTACGAGCAGACGGCGAGTGCCAAACTTGTGTGCCAACTGGCCAGCTGGTATTTGAAGGGCCATGTAGCCCCAAAAGAAGGATGAAAGTATCAAATCTTGAGTCTTCTTCGTCCAGTGAAATTTGGGGTACTGAAAACATAAGATTTGTTATTAACAACTCTTTGCATGCATTTGTATCCGCGTGGTGCTTGTTCCCGTAGAGACATCGATTGTTATAAAAAATAAATTAAAATGAAATGAATTCTTTAAAATAATGAAAAGCGGCTTCAAGTAAAATTTTAATTCATCATTATCTTTAAGCATTATTGCTAGCCATTAAAAAATGTACTTTAAAACACAATAAAATGCGTTGCATTTCAATGAACTGTGTACACATTAGACAGAGAACAAAATATTTAAATTACGGGAAATGATGCTTCATTCCAACCACGTGCTTTGCCTATAACATATAGTTATACCACAGAACACGGAAAGATTTTACTTTCCATGTTCTGTGTCAAATCAGATAGTATCACAAAAGCTACGCGTTAAGCAAATAATCATGAATCGTATTGTTAACGCATATGTAGATATGAAATGTCAACGTTTTCCGTTTTAAAAATATTATTAAAACTTATTTTAATTTTAATTTAAAAAATTATTGGCTGCAGGCAGTAGTGTCAGTTTATTTTATATCTACTGCTGCAATAGTCTATAACACTCAAAAATAATTTCTGCAAGAACAAAATTTTGTCTCGAATAAAATAGGATTTTTTGGACGGATGATCTAAAAATTACTTATTTCTACAAACATAACATAACGGGCCTGAGAGTTTTGTTTTTGATTTTCACAATCCAATTGCTAGTTGTTTGCATGCAATACTTTAGTTACTAGCTTTGGGACCAGAAAAACGAAAACGATTTCATTTTGTTAAAATATTATACTCACCGGTGGACTCAGCATCAATATGTTAAAGAATCCATGCATTTGAAACTCTTCTTCCTTTGAAATAGTCAAGTTTGTACCATTAGCTAAATCGGTTACGTTCATCAGTTCCAAAGTACTGTTGCCTTGGTCCAATTCCACTGAGTCTTGGACCATTGCGACCAGAGCAACTCCCATGCAAGCCCTCATGCTGTATGCAACAGTCATCGTGAAGAATAGGGTCACACATTGTGTATGCCTCTTGCCCCAAGCTGAAACTATTGAACGGAATGCTAATGTAAAAAATAAGTCGAATTTGAGACTGTCTTACTTGATTAGGCGCTTTGTGTTATTACCTGTCCCTGTCACTTTAAATGTCAAACGTATGAAAGAGATGCCATGATGTTTGAGACGCTCCCAAAGATGATTTGCGTACGAGAATTCGGGCGTTAGTCCTACGATTGACGGTCAAGGTAGCCCAAAGGCCCGAATTGCAGTATCGACTGAATTTGAATTACATTGGCAGATTCTTAATAAAAGTATTTTTTTAAATTCAAATTAGGCTGATACAGCACTTTAGATTTTTCAAGATGCGCGCGCCATTGCTTACACTATCATAGTTGACTCTTGTAACAGTACTGTTAGGTCGTTGATCTAGCCTGTATTTGTAGTTTTTAACATACCAGACAGCATTGAACCCACTATGTATCCATTATCCATTAGTAAAGAAAATTCAGTATCCCGTCAATGACAACGTTACAAATAGCTCATGTTATAAGCAATACCATAATTTCTTCAGATATTTGTTTACATAAAAGGCAACTTGTCATACCTTTAAAATCTTCCGACCGAGCTTCACCCATAACTTTTTGAGTATTTTTACAAACTTTAGGTCCTAAATCGGTGTTCAGTTAATTTTCGAGACGCACTTGTACATCACCTCTCAGTGTAATATGTCGAATAACGTCAGTCGCACTTATTTAATGTATGGTTAATTTATCTTGAGCAAATATTAGATTGCTACCTAAACATCTAATCAAATTAAATTATCTTTATGATATTTTAAAATTGTATTTGATTTGGTTGATGGTAGGGCTTTATCTTATTCCGCCTAGCTAGCTACCACCATCTTGCTAAAAATCGGCATTTCACCTTTAGTGAATATTTTTGCCGAGCCTGGACCCTTTTGCTGCTGCACACAGGCACATCTCCTTAACGATATTTCTGCATCTATTATATATTTTTAGGTGAATTTGCTTTGTTTATATGTGTGGCAAAAATAAACGTTTATCTATCAAAAGAGTAACAGTAACTGCGATGGTGACGTCAGCAGAGACGTATGACAGCCTAACAAGTGTCAGCCCAGGGCCGAAGGTACCTGCAATTTAGTGAACATCGCGTTGGCCTTCATGAATCTCTGATGATATTTTACTATTCAATAATCTTACAATGACATTTTTTACTATTTTGTTACAATTCATTTTGAAACTAACGATGGTAAAGCAATTTCTTGGTCGAGTTTACTTCATCTCTCGGTGTATGAATAACGTACATCGTAATTATCTAACGATTAAGCCTGTACCTACCACAATACAGCAAGCTGTTTAAACATTGCCTAAAGTTAGATAGTGCGTAACTAATTATTCTAAATTTTATTTTTTTCACTCAGCTGTTTGTCTTTTCTTTCACCATTACCGCATTTAGCCTACATGTCCATAGAAGCGGAGCGAGCTGGCGGAGCGGAGTAACGGAGAAAATTTATTCATCATTACACATTATTCATCCCCTATTCGTAGAATTTCCAAAAATCCTTTCTTAGTGAATGCCTACACTGTATAACGTATCTATGTGCAAAATTTGAATTCCCTATGTTCAGCGGTTTGGGCTGTGCGTTGATATCTCAGTCAGTCAGTCAGGACTTTGAATTTTATATATATAGACTAGCTTCCGCCCGCGACTTCGTCCGCGTGGACATTCGAGACAATACTTAGGGGACAAATAACCAGGATAAAAAGTATTCTATGCTTTAATTTCATAAAAATCCGATCAGCCGTTTTTTGTGATTAGGCAGGACCTCCCTCACCAAGCGAGCAGCCTCGCGCGAGGCAGAACGTTTGCCACGTGCGGCGGGCCTCGCACGAGGCTGCTGACTTGGTGAGGGAGGACCCGCCTAATAACTTCAAAACGGCTAATCGGATTTTTATGAAATTAAAACATATAATACTTTTTATCCTGGTTATTTGTCTCCTAAGTATTGTCTCGAATGTCCACGCGGACGAAGTCGCGGGCGGAAGCTAGTAAATAATAAGTGTCTGTTTCACAACCAAAAAGTTAGTTCTGCCGGCCTAGCATGAGCGGCTTATAACGCGCGATATGATATGGTACGGCAAGTTGTCTTGCTTACCCCACTAAGGTGTAAGCAAGACGGCATGCCGTACCATATCATATCGCGCGTTATAAGCCGCTCATGCTAGGCCGGCTGAGTAGCTAAGGTACCACGAACTTTTAGGGTAGTTAAGATGATTTAGGTTTCTATACCCTATTTACCCCCTGGGTTTGATTTTCGGAAAACTACGAAATGGGTTGCCTATTTGTTTTAAGAAGTAAGCCTACAAAGTTTCAAGTTGGAATGTCTATTTTACCCCCTGATTTTTCATTCAAAACTTCACCCCTATTTCAACCTTTTAGGGGTTGAATCATGTTCAGCGTGTTAAACATCAAAATAAATGCCATTTTTGCAATCGTCATCCCATAAAACCCCAATAACGACATCCATATCGATTTTTAGGTATATTTATCCCATTTAACCTCTAAGGGCTTGATTTTCGAAAATATACGAAATATGTGTTTGCTTATTTGTTTTACTTTCCGACCATAAGCCTAAATAATAAATTTAATGAAGGACTTTCCAGATACAACATTTCATCCCCCTCTTCACCTCTTCGGGGGTGGAATTGTCAAAAACGCTGACACAGGAAAATATTAATTTTCAATTGCCAGTCTAAATACAAAATTTGAAGATCCTTACTTCAAAACTGACTGACTTTTATACACATATTCATCCCCTATTTTACCCCCTGGGTTTGATTTTGGGAAAATTACGAAATGTGTTGCCTATTTGTTTTAAGAAGTAAGCCAACAAAGTTTCAAGTTGAATGTCTATTTTACCCCTGATTTTTCATTCAAAATTTCACCCCTATTGCAACCTTTTAGGGGTTGAATTATGTTCAGCGTGTTAAACATCAAAATAAATGCCATTTTTGCAATCGTCATGTCATAAAACCTCAATAACGACATCCATATCGATTTTTAGGTTTATTTATCCCATTTAACCTCTAAGGGGTTGATTTTCGAAAAAATACGAAATATGTTTTTGTTTATTTATTTTACTTTCCGACCATAAGCCTAAATAATAAATTTAATGAAGGACTTTCCAGATACAACATTTCATCCCCCTTTTCACCCCTTCTGGGGTGGAATTTTAAAAACGCTGACACAGGTGAATCTTAATTTTCAATTGCCAGCCTAAATACATTGTTTAAAGATCCTAACTTCAAAACTGACGGACTTTCATACAAACTTTCATCCTCTATTTCACCCCCTTAGGGGTGGAATTTCCAAAAATCCTTTCTTAGTGGATGCCTACACTGTATAACGTTTCTATGTGCAAAATTTGAAGTCTCTAGGTTCAGCGGTTTGGGCTGTGAGTTGGTATCTCAGTCAGTCAGTCAGTCAGTCAGTCAGTCAGTCAGTCAGTCAGGACTTTGAATTTTATATATATAGATAGATTTAGAAGATTATAAATAAAAATAAATATAAAAAATAAAAAACAGTGCATAAATGAAAAAAATGTGCAATAATGATATTAAATAAAATTTCCGCACTGTTTTGGTTCTAGGAGACAGTTAACCTCTGTGGTAAGTTAATATCTTAATAAAAATAAAGACAGTGCATTAATTAAAAACTGTGCAAGAATGAGATTTCATACAACATTTCAGCACCGTTTTGTTTCTAAGCAAAAAATACAATAAGCTCAGCAATAAATACGTCCTTTGCGATCGGTTTTGTAGTGATTAGTAATAACATTACTAGCTAGTTGAAAAAAAAGCGCGCCTTGGCCGTTACACGCCTTGGCCGTTAATTTTTTTCGTAAGTTATTTTATCTTCTCATAAGTTGACGGAGTAAAAAAAAACAAATTTAAGGCGATAAGTTTCTAACCTATCACGTGTTCTACAGGACTTCCGAGGGGTACATGCTGCCATACAAGACCATCTGCCGGATTCGCCGTATAGTGTACCGATACGCTGACTGTACATCACATGATTTTATGTTCAGAATGGGTACCAAATCTACAACGACCACTACTATACCTACTGTACATACGTGTATTACGTAGGTACGTGTATTACTCGTACGGTAGGTCACTGGAGTCCGCGTCAGGCTGATGTCAGGTAACTCTCACTTGACTGGGGCGTTTTTGGCGCTAGTTACAGTTCATTTTTTTATAGTGCACATTAGTATTCAATTTCAACCGCGCGCAGACTTATTTGTCGCGCACTAGGTATATATATTTTATGTTTTCAAGAGTCTGAGTTTCCATCTGCATTGCATAAATATCACAATATTTTGATCTTTTTATTATCATTTTTCTCAATTTCGGAACGTATCTCATCTTGATAATTTTGGTACTGATAGCAGAAAAAGAAAATATATAGATTAGGAAACCGTTCTTATTTATCTCAAAAAGTAGGTACTTACTTGAGTAAGCAAGAAAATAAATTTTAAGTTATTTTACGTTTTAGTATTTGACCTTTCTTTTCTTTTAAAGTAGGCATTGTTTTTAATAAAGAAATATAGCCTTGCCTTCGATGTTGCGTGAACCAAACTCAAGAATTACCTACTAAGGGCGTACGTTGAAAACTGGCTATCAGAGCCGATCTGCCAGCACAGCAACTCTTATACCGGTCCGCGCAGGTAGTCGGCACAGGCAGTTTCTATACAAACTTTGTGCCAAACCAGCGCCGACAAGCAGGCCGGCATATGTCAGAGTTTTTGGCGCCATTTTGACGTGTTCGGTTAGGTCACAAAATAAACAGGTTAGGTGGATATTTTTATTAATCGCAAATTGTTTTATAGTGGGCTTTGTTACTCAAGATAGGTGTGTTTTTATGCTCCAAGTGTCTACGCAACTGGACGATATGTGAAATTATTAAAATGGGGCTCGTTAGGGGGCTGAGCGGTTCTAACCCCTGCCCCGCCCCCTAACGAGCTCGAAAGTTCGAGAGGGGTCTGGCCAGAAGGAGAGAGCCTCTTCATAATCTTTCCTTAAGGTTACCCACTCGTGGGCTGACCAGATGGGGTGGTTGAGAGTACGCAGCGTGCGAACCGATCTTGATAAGCGCTGGCAAATCGGCGCCGGTAGACAGGTTTCTACGTGTATAATACACCTTAATAGAAGACTAAAAATTAGTTACGACTTAAGACTCATTTATGTTATAAAATTATTATTCGATATCTTATGGTACCTACTTTAAGTCTATTTGATAACTACATAAGTACATTTGTTAATATTTTTTTTCTTAAAGACTATTTTTTTACTGGCTGTACAAACCGCCAAACATCTGAATATTTTGATCGATAATCATTCGAACACCGCGAACGAGACACGTTCGGTGTCGACACAAAAATAGTTTATTGTTACAAAGGAATTGCCAACTGATCATACAAAATGGTGTACAAGGAAGATATTATTAGTGAGCCTCGGAGTAAGTGACTGTTTTATTATCGTATTGACTATTGTGGTTCAATCACTATCTATAAAAATATATTTGGCTAAGGCTAACTACTACGTCCGCACAGGCAGGCGGCTTGCTTGGCGCCTAGAGCCTAGCGAGTTACCTAGCGAGTAGCTTAGTAAAGCGAACGTTCTTAAGGCGCCGATTCCCCAAAATAGGGTATTTTAGATTATGGATTACTCGCAAATCACAAGTACTTTAAACTTGAAAAAAACATATGTTATTTTACAGTTTTATCTAGTGCTTCCGGTCGTTTTTTTTCGATTGGTGATATTTTACTGTGTCAAATAAAATCCCAAACATCCGTCTAATAATAATTCAAATATCATATCATATGCAGTATACTTGGTTTTAGTTAATGAAAAACATATAAAAATAATTGTCTTTGAATAGCTTAGGGATTCCGGCCGTCATAAATTTATTTGTTTATTATTTAATTTTTAATTGAATTTTAAGTGATTTTCGATTCGCGGGGAGCTCGCGAGTCCACTTTTCACTGCCGGTTGCCGCTGGGTCCGCGCGAAGTGTATAGGTAGAGCGCGGCCGAGCAAGCGTTAGCGTGCGCTTGGCGCCTAGCTAGTCGCTTAGCGTGTATCCAAGTAAACAAACCTGTTGGTTTTTTGTCGCGAGGCGCGGGGCATTTTAACAGAAAAAATGGACGAAATATTAATTGCATCAGTTTCAAAAAAGAACCTCTGTGGAATCCGGCTCATGAACTCCATAAAAATGTTTCTCTGGTCATCTATACTAATATTATAAAGAGGAAAGATTTGATTGTTTGTTTGTTTGCATTGAATACGCTCCGAAACTACTGAACTGATATAGAAAATTCTTTCTGCCATTAGAAAGCTACATTCTCGCTCCCTCCTACACACACTCACTCACTATCATAATACACATTTTTGTTATAACTATGATGTAGTACGTATATATATATATGTTTGTTTTTCTGACAATATAAAATGTAAGTACACCTACTTACTTATCAGTTTGTAAAATTTAGCTCCTAGGGAAGAGAGCGCCGTTTTTCTGAGATACAGGATTCTTTGTAATCCCAGTTCAGACACAGACGATTATTTCATATTGTAAACATAGCTGTAATTTGATTTGTTTTGTGTATGTTTATGTGTCTTTACTTATTGTGAAAAATAAACATATTATTATTCCCGAGTGACATATAGGCTATATTTTATCCCGATATTCCCACCGGAACGTATACCACGCAGGTGAAACCGCGAGGATCTGCTAGTACGCAAATATTCGTATTCGCCAAAATTAACCAATTGTTTATACAGAACGTTAAACTCCCCATGACTTGACCGTGACTTATTTATGTTATGATGATGGTTAAGGCCGTGAAATAGTATAGTTTAAAGATGAATTTTGAATAAGTAGCAGTTTTAGAGCTATTTTTGAATAAGACATCTCGCCAACGTGCTGACGTGCGTGTACCACGCAAACCACCTTCAGAGTGGACACCGTGTCTCCTAGCAAGTAGCCAGAATGCAGACTACTAGGCTCTAGGTACCATTTGTGATGGAAAGTGACCTTACATAAATCATTGGTCACTTTTCAATTTGACGACGAGAAAAAAATAGCCATTGGCGAGTTTCTTGCTGGTTCTTCTCGTTACAAGGCCTCCCGCCGTAGGATTTGCGAACCCATAGCGTTGCTTCATTGACGTTCACAAGTATGTATCGGCCTAAAATGAATACCTAAATGATTTTGATTGAAGCAAGCCGCCTGCCTGTGCGGACATAGCCTAAGTCGTGGGCCACACTGGAGCGGCTCGTCTTGCGTCCGCGTTGAGCGGGAAAAACAAATATATTGAGACGTTCGGGAGGGGCCACACTGGCGCGTCCGCCGGTTGGCGCGACCGGCGGAGGGAATAGTACGTGTTCGCGCGTCCTGCGGATCCGCAGGTCGCCTCCACGCCACGCGGTCGCTCCAGTGTGGCCCACAACTAAGAACAGTTCATGTGATCAACTCTACTAGAGTAGTGAGGAGTCTCTGGCCCAGTGGTTAGTACTCTCAGCCGGTGTTCGTTGAGCTAAGCAAATTTGCCAGTGGCCAGTCACGGGATGGGTGTTAAAACAATTTATTATCACGAGCTCCTTCGTGCTTCAAAAGGCACGTTAAGCCGTTCGGTCCTAGCTGCGTTTGCAGTCGTTCATACGTGCATTAATAATAATAAATTTTCTTACAATTGCACTATTAAACTCAATAAGTAGTTTTTATTAAGAAACTGTGTTACGGACACTAGATAACGGATAAATATAAGAATTTGATTGAATAAGGCGTCACTTGGCGGAAGTCCCTAACCATTGTGAAAAACGAAATATATGTAGCTTACTTCCGCAAAAAAAGGCAGATAAAAAAAAAGGCGCCGGAGCTCATTTGGTGTTGGTTTTTCGCACGAACTAGCACGAACTATCTCCTGAGGATGCCCCGGGTTGGGGCGAAACACGTGTAGAGTAGTCTAATCGGTGACGGTGCAAGGTGTATTGCTGTCTTGCTAGATGCAGGTATTGTGCACTGGTGCTTTCGTGGTGTGCATGTGCAATTTTTTGCGGGCGGGCGGGCGGTGCATCTTGCATATTGTGTTTTTTGCGGAAGTAAGCTACATATATTTCGTTTTTCACAATGGATAAATATAATTTACTTTTTTTGTAAATAAATACATACATAATATACATAGATAACACCCAGACGAAGACAAAGAGACATATGTATGCACACAAATATTTGTCTTTTTTATATAAAACTAGGCAGGCAATTGCCCGGATCTTGTTCGGGAAGCGAACCCGAGATCTCTGGCGCAGAAGGCAGGTATCATACCCCTGCGCCAAATCGGTCGGTGCATTGGGCCCGTGTGGTGGGTCATGGCCCATTCTCCTTTTCCGTTTATAAGTTTACAAGATAAAATACAATTAATATGGTTTTCTAGAAAAAGCCATAGGGTTCCGTCACCTGCAGGCGGTGCTGTGGTCCCTAGCTATGACTTTGGGTTTCATATACCGGGTGAACATAAGCATGGCCCTCGTCGCTATGACGGACACGGACAATGAGGATGTGAGTACTTAAACTTTTGTTATTATCTGTCATTTTTGTTTTTAATAAGACTGTAATTACTATTTCAGCAAATGCACTATACCGCTGAATAGGAGGGTGCGGTCAGGCGCGGCCATATTATTTATGACTTGTATCGGCGATTTCCAATTTTCTCTTTTATATATATACCTACAGTGGCGGTCAGATAATTAAATACAACAGTTGATTTTCATACAAACGAGGTGTCTTTGAAGCCTCGTTTCTCCGTCAAGCATTGACCTAGCTGTGATCTGATGATGGCCATCCAGGGAGTGAATGGAGGAGATTCAGATCGCTATACTTAAACAACTGATATGATCAGCGTTCTAAGAGATATAAGAATCAGAGTTTTCAGTTTCTGGATTTCCATACAATTTTATGCAAATTTTGCGGATATTTTAAACATATCCTTATATCTTTTAGAATGCTGATCAGAACAGTTATGGGTGTGTGTAGCGATCTGAATCTCCTCCAATCACTCCCTAGAGTGCAATCATCTGATCACAGCTAGGTCAATCTCTGGCGGAGAACCATGGCTTCAAAGTTACCTCGTTTGTTTGAAAATCGACTGGTGTCTTTAATTACGTGACCGCCATTGTATGTATATAGACAATTTTTGACATACAAAAAAACCAAAATATTATTATAATGCACTTGACTTGTTTATCTGGATAAGCGAAGATAATAATATGTTTATCATGTAACTAGCTTTTGCCCGCGACTTCGTCCGCGTGGAATAGTGACTTCCGGCAGATTTTTGGTTTTTCCCACATAGTTCCCGTTCTTGCGGGATTTTCGGAATGGTCGAGTTTCCGCAGAATTTTTAGGATAAAACCTATGTTTTTTTTTCGAGTTCCAAACTATTTATATCTGTACAATTTTTTAAGTAAATTAAATTATTATAGAACTTCTGCATATACTACATTTTTTGTTTTATTGTCTTGTGGCAGAAGAATATATTGATTTTCGCCACAACCTGATCTTGATAAGGCGACGTATAACTGGCCGTGCGAAAAACAGTCTTGGCGTAAATCGATCCCCACGTGTTTGAATGTCTGCCCCTGTGATTTATTTATTGTGACTGCGAAGGATAATTTAATCGGAAATTGTATTCTTTTAAAATTGAAAGGTAAGTCGTTGGGTATCATTGGGATGCGGGGTATGAGGACTGTTTGACCAACTGCTGGACCAGTCAAAACTATTGCAACGATGACGTTATTGCGCAGAAATTTTACTTGAAGTCGGGTCTTAGTCCATCATTGTATATATCATCATTATATGCTAATGTCATATCCTGATTCTCATTACGCATTCTGTTTAATATATCTTCACATAGAGCATCACGAAATTTATTCCATAACTCTAAGGGGTCAGATGGTTGGCAAAATATAAGGATAGTGGTAAATAATTCTCTTAATTTTGTAGCTGGCTCGGATATAATTGCATCGGACATGGTATTTTGCCAATGTTCATCTCCCTCCAGTAAACCTAATTCCTTGCAAGCGCCTTGGTACGTTTGGAAAATAACACCATTCACGGTTCGTAGATGTTGAAATGACATTGGACCGCGAACATATTGCAGTAACATTCTTAAATAAAAACATTCAGTTTGAGTTGGATGAATGTTATAAACACGGCCTAAAGTTGTGTCTTTTTTTACACCGGGATATCCCTCAACATCTTGCCCGCGTCTTCTTCTAGAAAATGAATTTCTTTGCCAAACGTAATACTGGGGAGCTTCGTGATATAAAAGGGTTTTTGCAAAATCGTCGCTTTTGCAGAGATCAAAGAACGCTGTAAGTGTCGTTGATGAAGGATTGTTCACACGATCTTGGAGATTTTCATTATTATAAAAATATACTCTTTGTCCATTTTCCAAATGAACGGCTAAATGAACTACTGCCGGAAAACGTTCATGAATCGAAAATTGAAAAATTCTCCAAAACGCCTCCGAGGAACTTATATAGCGACCATTTAGATATTTTTCTACTTCGTCGTTATTACTTTGTAACGAAAATGTGGCTTGATCAGAACCTTTATGAATATACTTACAGATGTATTTAATAGCTTTGACCGATTGACAAAACTCTACGTTAATGTGTGCATTGAAAATGCGTGACAGCAGTGGATTATAGGGAACCACCCAACGATTATCCACGCTCATTTCTGTACCTTTTACACGAATTATAGCTGTGAATCCACCATTATCTGGAGACCTGCGTCTGTAGGTTGGATAACCGTCATCCCCGGTTTGTGTTTCCGAAATAAAATGCCTCGGGTACTTTTTAGAACAAACGTTTTCTTTCATACATGGTGATGCAGGATTATGAAATCCGCAAGGACCATGTATCATATTTTTTATGACAATATTATGAAGAATCGGATCTTGTTGTATGTCAGGTATTTCAGCCGATATTATTGCATCTATAGAATCTGGTTGAACTTTGTTAGCCAGCCACAATAAAATATGGGCGTGAGGTAAACCTCTTTTTTGCCATTCTACACTGTAAACAAAGGCTTTCGATGGGCCAAAAATATGTTTCTTCGTTAATAGGTCTATCATTTTTTTGAGTTTTAAATGAAATACCCTAGAAATTAAATCGTGTCTATCATAAGAATGTTGATTGGGCAATAACTCACTTTTTATTTCTGGCCATTCGGGGTTACATGTAAATGTAATGAAGAGGTCAGGTCTTCCAAATTTCCTGACATATGTCATGGCATCTTGACTTTTTTCATTCATGAATCTGGGGGATCCTGTAAATGACGACGGCAATATAACGTGCTGGCCAATATTAGAAGCGTTTAAATGTCCATCATTTACGACGGCATCTCTTAAATGAATGTAATCTTCTGCTCTCAATTTTTTTTGATTTCTTTTGATGAAGTTCAGCCTCTCAGAAATCATTTTTGCCGCCATATCAACACAATATTGGTTGAATAATCCTTTAAAATAATGTATACTGTTAAAGTCATTTATTCTCACCATGAATCTAAATGCATAAAACTGCATACATGAAACAGTTTTAGATGTAGCCGTAGTATTCTGCTGTGGAATATTAATACAGTATCCGTCGTTTCCAAAGGGAAACAGTAAGGGATATTGAAGCGGGTCATAAGATCTATGAATTTCAGAAACTCGTTGAAGTCGACCATCTCTCGCAGTCAATACAATATCACGGGGACCTTTGTCTTCATCTATCATAAGAACAGCTACTTCATCTACTACCGGCGCATTATACCGACCTCTATGCTCATTAGGAGGTTTTACATCAGCATGAATGATAAGTTTTAAATCATTCGGTGGTCTATTTTCTAGATTGTACTTAAAACTTTGAATATACGTATTATGATCATGAAGATATGTTTGGAGAACGTCGATAAGATCGATTTGCAAGCTTGGGTTTAAATTTGAGCGCAAGGATACCTGATCTGCATGGGAAACAAAATATATTTGTAGGAATTCGGGTTGTGCCCCTACAGCTGGAAGTAAGTCACCGATTAAATGATAAACTTGCCCTTGGACTTTAAAAGGTTTCATTGCTGCGCAAAACTCGCAGCCGCTTTGCAGTAGCAGTCTGCCGAGAAAGCTGAGTTCTTTTTCTCGGCATTATAGTGATGAAGAAAGAACGTAGAAAATGAAAACTTAACTAAAGCGTAACTCGTAAAAAAAAAGAAACGTAAGATTAATAATTAGGAACCTAATTGTTTTTATTTTTAACGATTATGTCAAAAGAAAATCCGTAAAATGAAAATAAGTTAACAAACTTTATACTTAAACTTAACCCTAATCTAATGAGAATAAATAGGTAGACCACACCTATTTACAGGTTTTACCTAAAGCGAAAAAAAAATAGAAACTAAATACGTTAAACTAAACCCTAATCTAATAAGAATAATTAAGTAGGCGATACCTATTTAGGTACCTACAGGTATTATGTACCACAAAAAAATATTAGAAACTGAATACTATTTTTAAAACAAACGATACTATACTTTTAAAAAACACATACTTATTAATTAATAATCTACATGAAAACAAAAAAGTGTTATTATTGTGTCACTAAATACTATCCTAAAACAAATAAAGTACCTACTATATAGAAAACAACCTCAAAATGAAACTGTGTTTAAAAAGTAATATTACGATGATAATTATATCGCATAAACAAATTAGCGCTGTATTCAACCGTTCAGTAGGGAGCCGACCGCGCGAGTGAGCCGCGCGGCATGGTATCTCGTAGAGCTGCACCCCCCTCCCGGCTTGCCCGCAAGCACCGCCTCTCTCCCGCCGCGCCGGCCAGCGCAGTGAGCGCAGAGAGCGAGTTGGTTTTGTTTCGGAGTTATTTATCATTGTAATCTTTAAAGTTTTTTGTTGAAATTAAGCTATGTCAAAGACAATTTTATTCACAATGAAGTACTCTTAACCAACAACATATTTATATTTATATTTGAATAATAAAGATTAATATTATTATGTTGATACAACTTAAACAAATTATTTCGACCAAATTTGGTACCATAAAAACGGTCATTGTGACTAAACCTTAAAAGATAGACATATGCCGTCGCGGACTTTTTTTTAGATCATGTATAGAGGAATAATTCTTTCATACATATTTTTTGTGTATCTTGAACCGTTTTCGCAGCGCACGCAAAGAAAGCCTTCAAAAATGAATAATTTTCCCCGTTTTTTACACATTTACCGCTCTGTCTTTGCTCCTATTGGTCATAGCGTAATGTTATTTAGCCTATAGCCTTCCTCGATAAATGGACTATCCAACAAAAAAAGAATTATTCAAATCGCACCAGTAGTTTCGGAGATTAGCGCGTTCAAACAAACAAACAAACAAACTCTTCAGCTTTATTATATTAGTATAGACGAGATGACAGAAACTGTTATTTAATATCAACTTCACAAGATTTTTTATCAATGATAAAACGTGACATTAATCAGAACCGAAACCGCTACTAATAGTATTTGTTTGTTTGTCCGTCTTTCACGTCGAAACGGAGCAACGGATCGACGTGATTTTTGGTATGGGGTTAGTTTGGGAGCTGCAGAGTGACATTGGCTACTTTGTAACTCGGATGAATATTACATTCCCGCGGGATTACGTCATGTAGTCCACGTGGGCAAAAACGCGGGCGGAAGGCTAATTGTTTATAAAAGAACAATAAAGTAAAGTTCATTCATTCGTTCAAAGAACATCTTCGTTTATTGTGGCTAGAAATATTTAAGTATTTTATTTCAGCCCTATTATTATTACTATTTTTCCTTTTTTACAAAAAAATATTGACTTCGCCTTTCTTCATAGTCCAACTTTACCGTTTTTTAGAAGAATAGCCATAATTTATTTATTTTATTTAATGAACCACATACCACCACCACAAAACATACACCATTACAAAAAAAAAACACAAGTTAAACTTAAAGCTAAGTGCTGTCTTAATTATAGGTGGTCACGACATGCAATATTATAGAATATTATAAAATAAAAACTTAGAATGTAAACAATAAATCACACATAAAAAAATAAAAACTAGAACATACACAGATTTAATTTAAAACTAATAAGTAGGTACTTACTTAAGTTACAAATTACAAAACAGTGAAATCAAAACGACAAAAAACATTTAAGAATTTTATGACACAACCTACTTAAAACATTCTAAAACCGATCGCTTGAAAACCGGCAGTTTGCCTGCAAAAATGTCGATGTCTTGATTTTTGGACAGGTGTTGTATTGTCTTAGTAATCTATTCAAAGTTGAAAACTGAGCGGAGTTGGATCTGTTAAAGGGAATGAAAAAAAGATTAAACCTCGATGGACGAGGTAGTTTTAAAGGAGTATTAAAACGTAGTTCTTGCAGTAGTTGGGGGCAGTCAAGATCTCCATTTACTAGCTTGTACAAGAACAACTGATCTAGAAGTAATCTTCTATTTTCTAAACTAAGTAGACCATAGAACGAGAGTCGCTCCTCGTAAGTGCATAAGATCTTTGCTTTGTTGTTTTGTTGTCATAATTTTATAGTAGACGTCAATTATTTAAAAGATGCACTATCATCATTATACACAAACAGAAAACACACGTACCCGTGATTATTTTGAAGGCTCTACACACCAAACGAGATTACACACTTTGGTGTGAGAGACCTTGATTGATTTGTAGGAAATAATTTTATTGCAACACGATTGTAATGTAAGATTTGCATGCTATGATAGTTGGCTGAATGGGAGAAGCTACAAAATGAAGACACCTGTTACATGTTACCACAATCAAGTGCAAATAAATAAATATATTCTATTCTTAAGTCTAATCCTTAATAAAATGTAGGTAACTATCCTTATTAACGTTCGCTGTAACATGCTCGCGCGCAAGTTTGGCAAATGTAGTGACGAAGTCAAATTAACTTTGTTTGGCTCATACTGTCAATGTTTTTACACTTGCCAGTTATGGGCCAACTTTAACCGTGCTTCCTACAGTTCCATAAGGGTACAATACAATGACGCGTTTCGTATCCTTATGAAACATCCACGATACAGCAGCGCGTCGAGCATGTTCGCGGACGCCCGTATTGCGGACTTTTATGCTGTTATGAGAAAGCGCATAGCTTCGTTTTGGACGAGGATATGTCTTTCTGGTAATAGCATAATTAGGGCCGTAAGTTCGGGCTTGGATAGTCCGCTATATAAGTACTGGATTTCGGTGCACCGGAGCGACAATAGAAAATAATGTTTGACAATGTATTATAACTTGTACTTACTGAATTATTTTATTTTATTTTATTTTATTTTATTTTATTTTATTTTATTTTATTTTATTTTATTTTATTTTATTTTATTTTATTTTATTTTATTTTATTTTATTTTATTTTATTTATTTTATTTGCGTTATATTTTAATTTTACTTTATTTTGTGAATTATGTATTTGACTGTGTATTGGGTTTTTTATGCCTTTAAATAAATCATTATTATTATTATTATATTATATATTATTAAATACATTTACCTCCATTCACATAAACTGCCTCTGTGGTTTAGTGGTACACACCACCGGTATATATTGAATTCAGTTTGGTTGGCGGTAGGACATGATCTTAGTTCGCCGGCTAGCTACCACCATCTTTTCTAAGTTTGACAACATAAGACATTTTCAGCATTATTGTGTTCCGCAGTTAGACATAAGATAGCCTGTTCGTCAGTGATTGAGGATTCCGGGAGTAGTGCGCTTCCACCTTCAGCCTTATCACCACTTAACTTCAGGTGTGATTAAGGCTAAGTGCTACGCCATTGTAAATAAAAAAACAACGTGTTGCACTCCGGGAGCGCCGCCCGGCAGAAGTGAAAAGGGCTCCCTTTAAAAAAAAAGTAATTTGTTAAAAAAAATACGAACTGGATTTGAACCGAAGTCTTCTGGCTTCAATGCTGCCCGTTTTCTAAACTGAGCTATTACAACTTTGGAAACGGTGGCGTTTGTCTTCGTATTCTCATGACATTGTAACAGTTGTCAAGTGTCCGTATTACGAATTTTCGATTTGACGGTCACGTGTCCTGACGCGAGTTTATATATTTATTTATATTAAGTATATATTTTTACCCATCACAAAAACTGCACGACGGCGCTAAAAAAGTTTTCACTTCAAAAAAAAAACATAAGTCCTTGTTAGATGGATAAGTTAAATGGTAAGGCGATGCATATGAAAAAATGGTCACTCAGTAAAAAATACGAATTCCAGGCTTTTGACTGGCCCGTGAGCTCCCAAAGCACGATCTTGTCTTCGTTCATGTGGACGTACGTCATCAGCCAGTTCCCGGGAGGCGAGCTGGCTGCCAAGTTTGGAGGGAAGATGCTCCTACTCATCTGCGTTCTGAGTAACGTCCTCGTGTCGTTCATTACTCCGACATGTGCGTACTATGTAAGTAAGTAGTCACTATTGTGTATTGTTAATTGCTTCTTTTAATATCTGTGTTATATTTTCCTTTTTCTAGTTTGTTTGTAGTTTGTGTTAGTTGTTGATAGCATAAAATATAAATGGAAAAAAAGGAATTTTGTTAGAAGAGTTCAACCTGAACTTGAACACGGAATCCTCGGATATCCGGTCTGATTTGACCTCTCGAAAGAATAAGAACAATAAAATTATGAATTGCAAAAATCATAAAAACAATTGATTCATTAATGCCCGAATACACGTACGCTACTTATCTTTGGGAGCGTCTCAAACATCGCCCTGTCACTTTAAATGTCAAACGTATGAAAGAGATGCCATGATGTTTGAGACGCTCCCAAAGATAAGAAGCGTACGAGTATTGGGGCATAAGATATTTAAACTAAAATTATTGCCTGGTGAAGTCGACTTTCATACTACCGAAGTAGCTATTTTAAGAGGTGTACAATATTATTCTGTGCTTTTACCGCCAATTACTTCATTTTAGAAAAGGAAATAATAAAAACTTCATGGAATGTTACGTGATGAAGATGTTTTTAAAATGTTACTAATTGGAAGATTTTTTTTTTGGTTACATTAAATGAGTATTTTGAAACGGGGTAAATATTGGAGAAAAACGTCTGACTGAGTGAATATTTACGATGCAACTAATTGGAAATAAAGTTTAATTAGTTAATTAAATGAGAATTTGTAAATTGTGTAACTACTTGGATAAAAAATTCCAACTAGTTACATTAATGTAATTATGAATGTAACTAGATGGAACTGGAACAGACGGTCAAATATGAGTAAAATAATTATGTCAAATATGAGTACTAAGCGAGCGCACGATATGAGTGGCGCAATTAAAAAAAAGACCCCTGGTATTGGAGTAAAACAAATTACTACTTACTGGGTCCAAATTAGGGCGCCTAAATTCGCATCCAGTAAGTGATGTGCTGGCTATAACTTCTGCGCTTCCGGGTTTAGCTGTTGGTTCTTACTATACCCAGTGAACGAAAAATTGTAGAACAATACTCTGGCACTTTGGAACACCTAAAGAAGTAATAAGTTTAAAGTTTATTTCAAGTTATTTTAATTTTTAGTTTTTTGCATTCACAATGCAATTTTTATTATTGAAAAATGGAAAATGAAGTATTCAGAAAAAAATCGACCCGTCTCACAACCCCATCCCACTCACATCAGAGCTGGTTGTGACAGGTCGATTTTTTCTAAATACTTCATTTTCCATTTTTCAAGTTTAATTCATTCCATAGGGTGGCTGGAAACTGGTGTGCGTATGTCGAGCCATTCAAGGATTAGGTCAGGGAGTGCTGATGCCGTCCATACATAACCTCATTGGCAAATGGGCACCGGTGGAAGAGAAAAGTAGGATCGGAACATTTGTGTATGCTGGTAAGTATTGCAAATTGCCCCAAATACAATTTAAATACTTATACAAAGAAAATGCATGGCTTTTTGTTATAAGCCGCACTATTTTAGAAACTTTAAGCTCTGACCAAACACACGCGACCAAGCGTCTGTGAAGCGGGAGCGTCAGTCGCGCGGCAGACGGCGAGTGTCGCCGAGACGGGGAGTTTTCGCGTCGTGCTCGCATTGTATAAGATGAAGGTGATCGCCGCGCGAGCGCGCGACTGACACGCCACAAACTTTACCTAATCACTCCCGCTTTGCAGACAAAACAGATAGGTACAGAAGTCAATCTACATGCAAAGTGCGCTCGAGCAACGCACACATAGACACCGCTCATGGACACGATATCTCGGACTGGTTGGGACCGTTGCGAGCGCGAGTGCGATCCGCTTGACACGCGTCTGTGAACTTTTTTGTGCAAAAATGGACGTGTAATCCCGGAGTCCCGGATTTTTTAAAAATAAATACCTCATGCTAAAGAATTCGATTGCACACCCTGTTACCGACTAATTTTGCATTCCCAAATTTTCAGGAATCCCGGGATATATAAAAAAAAACATGTTTTAAGAAGCCTCATTCTCCTTATTCATCCATAAGGAAGGCCAGTGCCCCAGCAGTGGTGATATTAAATGGCTGATGATGATGATGATGATGAAGAAGCCGCTTTTATAATGTCCTAGGCAAAAATTCATATTATGTAAATAACTATGCATCTGAATAACTGATCTCTAGTTATCATTAGGTACCTAAACAGAAATCCACCTCACGAACAACACTGTAAAATGCTCCACAAGAAAAGTTGATCAAACCAGCCAGTGAAACAAAATAGTAACAGTCAATTCTGTACAGGGTGCCTACCATCAACTTTAAGACAGCGATTCAAAAATAGCGCGATGCAGAATAGGTTCCTAAAATGAATTGCTTTCTTTCGTACTCTGACCTTCTAAAAACTGGATCGCAAATGAATTGCTAGATGTGAATGACCGAACGATTTGTGTACTTATTTCTTCTACCCGTCTCTTTCACTCGATTCTGTCATGCCCGGAGAGTGAAAGGGACGGGTATAACCTGCAGGTGTCATGTTAGCTTGGCCGAGTTATAAGTCAAATAAGAGTTGATGACAGCTCAGCGGCTGTGAAATGTCATTGAATGATCACTGAATCGCTATCATTGATATTAAGCTGTCGTGGTACGAATAAGCGAAGCAGATCAGATTAGGTCCTAAACAAAACCGCAATAAGAGTTGATGGTAGGCACCCAGGAAATGTTTATGAATACAATGATTAGTTTATAATTAAGAATTAATTGAGTTGAGACTAAATAATTTTGCAGGTGGTTTTTTTGGAATGGGCCTTCAAAACTTCGTGTCAGGGTACATAATCAACCGTTGGAGCTGGCCAGCCATTTTCTACATAAATGCTATCACTGGGTTTGCCTGGCTTATCCCCTTCATCGTCTTTGGGGCTGACTCTCCGCAGACTTCGAAGTGGATCAGTGAGGAGGAAAAGTTATACATTCAAACCTCTTTGGGGCAGATTGGCGGTCACAAGGTTAGTGTTAATAAAGTTTTTTTTATTACCAGCATTTAACGTGACTGTTGTTGATTAGTTAATTTAAGCGGTTCATGCTATTTTTAAGACTTTATTTGATTTTAACTTCTTGGCTAGTTAATCTCTGACCAAACAGATGCGAACTGCGAATCGGAAGTGTCAGTCGCGCAGCGCACAATGAGACGGAGTTTTCGTGCCGTACGCCCGATTACACAAAAGCAACTCTATCATGCCTTCTCCTTCAAACCTTCATAGACAAGGCGATGATTGAGACCATGGAGCTAGACTTAATACTGAGGTAACTGGAGTTTTCACCCTGAATAAAGAAGTGTGCCCAGCAAATTTGACATTTAATATGTAGTGGCTGTCAGTTGTCTCAGTATAGGTGAGACAGAAGACAGCCACAGTGTAATTTGTGGTCACAAAAAAGTGTGAGTACTGCACTCTCCAGTTACCTCAGTATTAGGTCTAGCTCCATGTTTGAGACGCTCGAATATTCGTACGATGATAGTCGCTTTGTTGAATGAAAGTGATAGCGTACTTACGGCGCGCCAAAGTTACTCCGTCGCTCCCGTTACGCAGACGCGTGGTCGCGTCTGTCTGTTCAGAGTTTGATTATATTATAATTGAACTAATTAATCTGTCTTACATGAAAACATAATAGTTATGATAGACTTACATTATTAAATGGAAAGATATACACCTCTTTCAAACTATAACAAACGTAAGGTCCTAATCGCAGTTGTAATTATTTAATTTTATCAAGAAGAGGATTAGCAAGATCTTTTCAAACATAATCTTTACAGAAACTGAAAACTCCCTGGAAGAAGATTTGGACCTCAATGCCATTTATTTCTCTGATTGTGGCAAACTGCGCCCAGAACTGGGGTCTCTGGACTTTGATGACCCTGATGCCGATGTATCTGAGTCAAGTGCAGGGAGTCAATATAAAGTCGGTAGGTTTGACGTGGTTTGACCAATATAGTTGCAAGTATGCTCGGTCTTGGCGCTCTTCTACATTGCGACTTTCTGTATAGATGCAAATAATAAATAATAATAATATATCTGTAAGTCCGAGCTAATAATGACATATTTGTAGTGAAAAAGCTTTTTAACTTTCTTTTTCAGAATGGTGTAATGTCTGCTATACCTTACATGGGAATTTTAATAATGAGTTTTCCGTTTGGATACTTAGCTGATCTTGTGATACAGAAGAAGTGGCTCAGTTTGACTGCAACAAGGAAAATATTCAACAGTATTGGTACCTATAAAAATTTAAATATTACTTATGTATAAATGCAGCAGATTTTTTTAAAAGGAATTTTGAACGACGAACTTTCTCGGCTTCTCCGTGGCATAGATACACTCTTGGTACTAAAAATCTGCAAATCTTTCTAGATTGTACGTAATTGGCCACGCCAACAAAAAAACAATTAGCCCGTTTAAGCCCTTGCTACGTCACACATCTTGATTGACAATATAAGGCTGATCAGCTATGGAATTGCGTAAAGTCAATCGTATTCATTCGACAGTTCATATTGTATCATAATAAATGTCATTCCATACAAATTGCAGCCGATTGAATACGATATGAACTGTCAAACTAATACGATTACCTTACGCAATTGCCCCTCTGATCTTCATTGATGAAAGGTAACTTCTATCAGTTTTAACCGCCTCTGTGGTCTAGTAGTAAACACCACCAGGGTGCTTACCATCAACTCTTATTGCGGTTTTGTTTAGGACCTAAACTGATCTGCTTCGCTTATTCGTACCACGACAGCTTAATATCAATGACAGCGATTCAGTGATCATTCAATGACATTTCACAGCCGCTTAGCTGTCATGAATTCTTATTTGACTTATAACCCGGTCGATTTAATATGACACCTGCAGGTTATACCCGTCCCTCTCACTCTCCGGGCATGACAGAATCCAGTGAAAGAGTCGGGTAGAAGAAATAAGGACACAAATCGTTCGGTCATTCACATTTAGCAATTCATTTGCGATCCAGTTTTTAGAAGGTCATAAGAGTAATAAGCAATAAGAGTTGATGGTAGGCACCCTGTTTCAGACCAAGAGGTCATGAGTTCGATTCCCAGTGGGGGTACATATTGAATTCGGCTAGGTCGGTTTGGTAGGATTTATTATAAATCCGCCTGGCCAGCTAACACCATCTTGTCTAAGTCTGACTCTGACGGCATAACAACGATGTTTTCAGCATTTTTGTGTTCCGGCAGTTAGAGATATCCAGTTCTTTAGTGATTGTGTGCTTCATCCTACAGTTTTATCACCACTAAACATCAAGTGTGATGAAGGCTTAGTACTACCCCGTTGTAGATCAATAATAAATGCGTATTGCGTATTACCTACACGTGTGTCCCAGAAGGACGGCTACCAGGGAAGAGTGGTGGAGAATTGTGAAGCGGGTCACAACAAACACTTAAAATGGCGACCACGACCACTCGGCCAAGAGTGTACCGACAAAGAATAATTACGAATCAAGCTACTCAAGTAGCAATAAAATATTGAACTAACGGGTGTCCCAAAAGTAGGCAACGGATGATTTGTCTCAATAAAACGCGAATGGATTGGAATTTCTTCGTAGTTTTATTTTATTTTAAAGAAGAGACTTGTACAATTTTAACTGAATAGAATATCTGCTAAATGCAGATGCAGAGAGGCATTTTTGCTGTGTGCAAGTTTTTCATGACACTTTCACACATTTCGCTGCTAATTTCACACATTTCGCTACTTATTTCACCAATAACTCGGCGAATATTTTGTCTAAATTGTCTATGTTTTGTGGATCGTTGGCGTAGACTTTATCTTTGACGTAGCCCCAAAGAAAGAAATCTAGTGGCATCAGATGGCAAGATCTCGGTGGCCATTTGACATCACCTCTTTTTGAAATTACGAGATTTTTCGACCTTTCGACGAGTGTTAGTAATTGATCGTGAATTTTCGTTAAATATTTGTATAACTTCTATGCGCTGTTTAATTGTGAAACGCTTCACGATTAATTTTTCATGTGTCAAGATGACGTATGTCAAATTTCAACCCGCCATCTTGAATATTTCGGAAATAGCGCGAAATTCAAATCCTATACCTACTTTTGAGACACCCTTTATATCTCATCCTATATTTGAATAAGTTTTAAGTAAAAATAGCATTTTCATGACAAGCTTTTTTGCTAACTGTACTTAAATTTTAGATTGCCATCTAAACCAAACCTGGATACAAAATTTCAGCTCCATCGGAGACCGGGAAGTGGGTCAAATTAAGCTTGCAAGATTTGTCCCCCACTAACTTTGGAATGTTAATAAAAAGCTTGTAAAAATATGGTTAAGTGTTACAAAATAGTAATAAATATCATTGTAAGGTTATTAAACAGTAAAATATCATCAAGGATAACGCGACGTTCACTAAATTGCAGGTACCTTTGGCCCTGGGCTGGCACTTATTGGGTTGTCATACGCCCCTGCTGATGTCACCATCGCAGTCACTCTTCTGACCTTAGTGATGGCTTTAAATGCAGGTCACTTCACTGGATATTTGGTAACACATTTACTATTCACTCTTTGCCGCACGTCGCTTAGGGTGATGGCTGAAATTCGGCATTAATTCACCTTTGGTGAATATTTTTGCCGAGCCTGAACGCTTTTGCTGCTGCACACAGACACATCAGGCTCCTTAACGTTATTTCTGCAACAATTTAAAGTATATTTTTGTGTGAATTTGCTTGTGTTTATGTGTGTGGCAAAAAAGACGTTTATCTATCTATCTATCTTATGCCCGAATACTCGTACGCATCTCGTACGCTACTTATCTTTGGGAGCGTCTCAAACATCGCCCTGTCACTTTAAATGTCAAACGTATGAAAGGGATGCCATGATGTTTGAGACGCTCCCAAAGATGATTTGCGTTCGAGAATTCGGGCGTTAGGCTGATTACAAAACTATCCGGAAGACACGTACAGGCGGAGGTATCAATAGTTGGTTCGTACGCGCAATACTTGTCGCTTTGAAATGATTACGTGTCTCCGTTCCAGGAGCAGGGCCCCGATCGCGGTGATTCTATGACGCATTAGTCAAGTGCACGTGCAGTGAAGTGCAGTTGACGTGCAAAACCGTTTTTGATAACGCGCGGCTTTGACAGTGCGACAACGTTTTCTGTTACGGTGATAATCTTTGGAACTAAAACAGTTTTCATACGACAGTCTATTTTGACAGCTAATTTCGTATTGCAAGTGGTTCCTCTGTCACAGATGTCACCGGATCAGACAGGATTGTAGGACTATAGGTTTGCGGGACGTGTGCGTCGTTATGTCATTACGGCAATGCAAAGTCAAACGTCAAGACCCAAACGCGATGAAGACGCGCTGCATAGAATTACGGCGATTGGCCCGCAGTCCGTAGCCGTACGTATCCGGGAGGGATAGCTCTGAAACCAGCCTTATAAAGATAAATCATTAAAGAGCGTCCAATGAATCCGTATCTAAATATCTTTAACCGCCAGCTTTTCAACCGCCTCTGTGATCTAGTGGTTCACTCCCACCGGTTACAGACCCAGAGGTCCCAGGCTCGATTCCCAGTGGGGGTACATATTGTATTCGATGTCCTCACCCATGGTCCACCTACATAGTTCACCTGGGTGTACCAAGGGCACTTATTTTTCCCTTAGTTCACCTCAAGGTAACTGGTTGTACCAGGAGATATTCTTTTTTTCCCGTGGTTCACCTATCTAAATATTGATATTTAGTATTCAGAATGCACTGCCCGTAGTCAACCTATGTGAAAATGAAAAACAGATATTCCAAGTTCAAAATTCTAATAGGACTTTATTTTAGTCCGCTTGGCTAGTTACCACCATCTTTTCTAAGTCCGACGCCATAAAAATTATGTTTACAGCATTATTGTATTCCGGCAGTTACAGATGTGCTAGTCAGTTCCTCAGTGATTGAGAAATCCGGGAATAGAGCGCTTTCACCTTGTGATAAGGCTTATCACCAGTTAACTTCAGGTGTGATGAAGGCCAAGTGCAAACCAACGTCTTAGGGCCGACAAAATCGTCTGCGACACCACTTCTACTACCGAATCCGTCATTGACTGACTGTCGCTCGTTTCTAATCGCCATAACTAAGCACCTAGGTAATTCCACCCATTAAATTAAATTAAACTTCAGCTCGGTCATGTGGACATGGCCCCCAACTTCGCGGGGACAATGAGCGGTATCACGAACGGGTTCGCCAACGTGCTGTCCATCTTCGCGCCGTTGGCTGCTGGCTTCATTCTCAAAGACGAGGTGAGTAAAAATCTTATTAGTATTTAGTTCCATTCTAGCTCGGCCACGTGGACAACCCCTCACTTCGCTGGGACAATGAGCGGTATCACGAACGGATTTGCCAACGTGCTGTCCATCTTCGCGCCGCTGGCCGCTGGCTTCATTCTCAAAGACGAGGTGAGTAAAGATCTTATTAGTATTTAGTTCCATTCTAGCTCGGCCACGTGGACAACCCCTCACTTTGCTGGGACAATGAGCGGTATCACGAACGGGTTCGCCAACGTGCTGTCCATCTTCGCGCCGCTGGCTGCTGGCTTCATTATCAAAGACTAGGTGAGTAAAAATCTAACTAGTATTTAGTTCCATTCTAGCTAGGCCACATGGACAACCCTTCAATTCGCTGGGATAATGAGCGGTATCACGAACGGGTTCGCCAACGTGCTGCCCATCTTCGCGCCGCTGGCTGCTGGCTTCATTCTCAAAGACGAGGTTAGAACGAATCTTCATAGATAAAAAAAACCGACGAATCTTGTAAGCCTTTCGGCAGCTTAGTTGGTCAGAGCATCGACCCGGATTCCCGGGGGCGCAGGTTTGAATCCCGCCTGAAAGTTACTTGTAGGGCTGGTGGTTTTGTACTATCACCACAGAATATACATTAGTACCTTGCGGGACAGAAATATAACTTCCGAGTTTAGGTATGATAAACGCAAGCGTCCGATCATTCGCTCGACTTGTCGCACACGCAGCGCACGCATTCGCATGTGTCGCCATCTGTCTCGCTTCGCGTGTATTACTTTCACGGATAAAGTAGTACCTTTGACAGCCCTAGCAAATTGAAGCGAGACGGCAGACAGTTATTGTACTATGAACGCTATACGCAATGCAAAAGGTTGAAATTAGGTTGTTTTCCAGATTTGATTTTGCGCCGCTTGTATGGAAGTGAGACAGGCCTGCTATCACATTCTTTCCTGTAGGTACTTACAGAAAAGCATTGTAAATGCATAAAAATAATTTAAAATCTTACGTACTATTTTATATTTTACAGACTGATCCTGACGAATGGCGCAAAGTTTTCTACCTATCATCAGGGCTATACATTGGTTGTAATATATTTTACGTCATCTTTGCAAGCAGTGAAAGACAGAAGTGGAACGAGCCTGAAGAAGGAAAATCGTGTTAGTAAAATTAAACTTGTAGCATTAAATAAATAAGTAAACTGTTTATTTGCTTGAATATGGTACATAGGTACATAGATCTTAAGTTACTTTATAAACCTTCTATTGTGTTCAATGCCTATGAATTTTTAAAAATATAAATTAACCCCCAAATACTTGAGGGTTTGATACCCACAAATAAGCAGCTTATTTGAGAACCTCTTAGATATTATCCTTTCGCTAAAATGTAAAAGCTATGAAAGAAACGTCTTGATGATATAGTTTCGTTCAAGAATCGAGATTTTGTTCATTAAGATTTACATTTATCGATGATTCTTTTTTTTCAGGTGAAACTACATAAAAATATGGACTGGTTTTTTAATAAATTTAAAATCGAAGACTGTTTATTTTTTATAAATCCCCACGTACTTACTGTTAACTAAATGTTTTTTGTTTTGCTGGGCGTAAGCAATCCTTCCTATTCTACTAATATTATAAATGTGAAAGTTTAGATGTTTTAATGTTTATATCCGATTTCTATAAATCTACCTACGTGTGTGCAGCAGCACGAATGATCCTCAGTGTTACCTGGAAGTAAAATGCTTATTTGAAGCCAGCACCCTTGTTTACCCACAAGCCCACAATCAAGCTGTCCATTAGGTCTGAACGATCACATCGTAATGAATGACATCGATACTATTCAATATAAATGGATAAATGTTATCCATCAGATTGGAGTGCTGTTCCATAAATGAACCGATGAAGATGAATCGTATATGTTCGGGCGTCCATTAACAGGTTGAAGTTATAAATCATATTACACTACTAATATAGTTGTGTACAAGATAAATGGTTATGTGGTATATAGGTATTACATTTCGATGAGAAAACTCCATATTTTAGATATTTTAACGCAGTTCCTTACGAAATACATTAGCGATAACACACAAAAGCAGCTGAATCAGGTTTTAACGACGACAATGCCTACAGAAGGTTATTAAAACGCTGCAGTTTCATTTGTTTCACTCTAAAAAGGAATCCAAAAGCTTTTGTGAACTAAAACAATGAACTAGTAAATTGTCAGAGCTTATTCATCCATATTCTTTGGGACGCTTGACAAAGGTAGCCCCAGGAGATGCCTGTCAGGAAGAACCCTTTGTATGTTCGAAACTAAAATAAAAGCTTTATGATCTTGTTTATACCAAGAATATCTGTTTGGTATCATACTATTTTTGAAGTGAAAACTTCTTAAGCGGCGTTATGCACTTTTTGTGATGGGTAAAAAATGTTAAACTCGCGTCAGTACACGTGACCGTCAGATCGAAAATTCGAGACGGACACCGTGACCTGGGTGCCTACCATCAACTTTAAGACAGCTATTCAAAAATAGCGCGATGCAGAATAGGTTCCTAAAATAAAATGAATTGCTTTCTTTCGTACTATGACATTCTAAAAACTGGATCGCAAATGAATTGCTAAATGTGAATGACCGAACGATTTGTGTCCTTATTTCTTCTACCTGTCTTTTTCACTCGATTTTGTCATGCCCGGAGAGTGAAAGGGACGGGTATAACCTGCAGGTGACATGTTAGCTTGGCCGAGTTATAAGTCAAATAAGAGTTGATGACAGCTCAGTGGCTGTGAAATGTCATTGAATGATCACTGAATCGCTGTCATTGATATTAAACTGTCGTGGTACGAATAAGCGAAGCAGATCAGTTTAGGTCCTAAACAAAACCGCAATAAGAGTTGATGGTAGGCAACCCTGATCGAAAAACTGTTACAATGTCATTAGAATACGAAGGCAAATTTCACCACCGTTTCCAAAGCTGTAATAGCTCAGGTTAGAAAACGGCGGCATTGAAGCCAGAAGACCTCTGTTCAAATCCAAACCGTATTCTTTTTTGGCAAATTTCTTTTTTTTGTGAAAAAGTCTAGGTAGCCCTTTTCACTTCTGCCGGCACTCCCGGAGTGCAACCCGTAGTTTTTTTTTACAATTAAGGTAGCACGAGTCCTAAGACAGCTCATTTTCGTGTTAGGTAAATTTTTGCTTTTGCACAGGGAATACTTATGGTCTTGTTTCCTAGCGTACCTATGTTGCATTAAAAATTACTAATGCTGTTTTACTTGAGGTATATTCCAGTAGCATAAAGAACTTTTTCTAATGAACTGTCAAAGGATCTTTGCTACATTGACGGAACATAGGGCTGTTTTTTTATTCTTAATGTAGGCTAACGAGCGAGGGTGTCCACACATCCCGAAAATACCGATATACCGAAAATGGTAAAACGGAAAACGGTATCCGAATCTGTGGTCACCCTTTCATAAGCAGTCTCCGCTACCACCGAGCTAAATTAAGGTCACTCGGAAACCTATTAAAACTAATTTTAATTACATCTAACACTTACCTAGTCCATAAGCTTGACCGCCTGGAAGGCGCCGGTTCTAGGGATAGGGGTTGGGAGATTAGGAACAAAAGGATGTCACCGGAACCTTCGCGATTTGGGCTGGCCCCTGGTTTCCAGGAGTCCACTCCTTAACAACACTGAACCATCAGCAAACTCGCCGCGAGTCCAAATATTATTTGTACTATGCCGCCATGCCGTACCACAGTATCACACTTGAAACGCCCGTCGCGTTATTATACCAAAATCAGAATCCACCAATTGTTCTCTCGCGCCATGCGGAAGTATTATGTTGACTAATTCCACTTATTTCAACATCCAATCACTTAAATTATAACCAAATGTTCCTGTGCACCGGCACATTACATAACCTCTAAAACCACGCCGCCCGAAAACCGGCTTCCAAGTGAGTGAGTGACAGCCCACGTCAGCTGTCAAACCCGTGAGGTTGTCACATTGACATCGTCTGCCATAGACAAGATTATGATTTCAAATAGTGCTGTTCTATTATGAACACTTAACGACCGACCTCCGGGTTCAGCAAGTGGTGTACGCACCGGGTTTCAAGAACAGAGGTATTGGACCAATGTATGTAATAGTGTCGTTTATTCGTAGGTATTTTAAAACATCCATTTGTCAAAAAAGGGATCAAGAGGTCAGTTGAAAATTAGCGTCAGGCTCGTTGGGTTTGACATAATGCTGAACTGTCTCCCTTTTTGGTTGCAGCAGCCGTGAGACAACGGGTTCATTGAGCAGTTTGTAACTTTTAGTTTTATTTATCTTTGTTTTAAATTGTTTATTGTGTTATTGCATTTGCTGTAGCCAAATAAAGAATTCATTAATTCATTTTTTTATGTAATGAAAGTACATTTACGTCCGAATTTAAAAATGTAATATTAATAATGTCATGTAGTCAATGTATGTATTTTGTTGGTGTACCTTAAGAAATAAAGAATAAAGAACATCGCTAGATGTGGAACTAACTAACACGAATTTTATTTAGCTACATGAATTTTATTTAGCTACATGAATTTTATTTAGCTACATGAATTTTATTTAGCTACATGAATTTTGTATTATAAGGAAAACATGTGCGTTAAGCATATCCCGCCTGTGTAGTGTGCGGACGGTGGTTATGTGGGACTCACCTTCCCGCTTCCTGATCCTCCATCCATTCACAAGGACTCGAGAAGGGGGCCAGGAAGGGGGAATATCAACTAAGCCCCTCACTACGTGCTCTCACCGCCGTCGGAAGAAGTCTCAATGTGGAGGGCCCGTGTGATAAGCTTCCCCTGCGACTCGACGGCTGGCCCGGACTTCCAGGACCCACCGTGACGCTAGATGGACAAAAGCGTGGCGACCATCTCCTACGTGTTGGTCGAATCCATGACCCTTATCCAAGTAGCACGCCATCAGTACTACCAAGAAAGTATATAGGTAAGTTGGTGGTAGATAGATAGATAGATAGATAGATATAGCCTTTTATTCAGAAGTAAGTTTAACACTATTTTAACATACATTGTTTAATTATTCTAATTTAATTACTTCTGTTTGTCTATTGACAAAGGCCTCTTCCAACTCTTTCCACTTCTGTCTTTCTCTGGCTGTCCTACGCCATACTTTTCCAGCTATGGTTTTAAGTTCGTCTTCCCATCTTTTGTATTGTCCTCCAGATCTTCTTTTGTAATTTCTTGGGTACCAGTGTGTGAAAGTTGGTGGTAATAAACCACAAATTATGAAATCAGAAAAAATTTAAGCCTGAACAAAATATAGTGTAAAATTTAAATGCAGTTTTTATTATTGAAAATGAAGTATTAGAAAAAATTGAACCGTCTCACAACTAGCTCCGATGCGACTCGGACCTTGAAATTCACTGTCCGGGCAAATGCTCTAACCACTGAGCATTCACTCGAACTGTGAAACTTCGCGCGTCGATTGTTTTTAGTAGGTACTTCATGTTCAAAATCAAAGCGTTTTTAAATTTCTGATCAAACTGAATGTCAGCCTCAAAAGATTTTTGAAAGTGATTTGTGGTAAAAAAACGATAATGACCACGTTAAGTGAACTAAGATGTTTAATTTAGTCTTAAGATAATACTGTGAACTGTAATAATTTTTCTAGTACTTAACAAATTATAAAATTATTTTCGAAATCGGCGTACTTATGCAAAGTTTCTATTTTAGAGATAACAATGCCTTATACATATTTGGCGAATCAACAAAGACTATCAACACACACCCACTCACAGAATTACACAAGCGCGCGTAATTGAAACATGACGCAAATCGTGGTACATCTTTGCCACAGAATATACATATAATAATAGTAATAACGTCTTTGCTAAATTTCGTTAATACGACGCAAGTTCTCATATGGCGGAAATACACAGTTCACTTTTGACTTTCAATTTGGATGAAGTTTAACAATGGAAACGTACAAGTGAATCATTCAATGTCAATGTTCGCCTGTATTTCTGCACCTTTCAACCAAAGTGAAGCAATTTGGTTGAACCGTTTAATGTTAGCATTATAGCGGAAATACACGGTACACTTTTGCCTTTTAATTTGGATGACACAACCAAAATGAACAATATAAACGTAAAGTTGAATCATTCAATATCAATGTGCGCCTGTATTTCTGCGCCTTTCAACCAAAGTGAAGCAATTTGGTTGAACCGTGTAATGTTAGCATTATAGCGGAAATACACGGTACACTTTTGCCTTTTAATTTGGATGACACAACCAAAATGAACAATATAAACGTAAAGTTGAATCATTCAATGTCAATGTGCGCCTGTATTTCTGCGCATTTCAACCAAAGTGAATCAATTTGGTCAAATCAATCAATATGTAGTACTTACATTATGTAGTACATAATGTACTATATTATAAAATGTCGCGTTGAGTCCCGTTACTCTTGTTTATAATTATAATGGAACGCGAAAGTTTAAAATCGCTATAGGGTTCTTGCGATACCGACTTTGAGTACTCCAGTCTTAAAGAAATCTCACTCCAGCTCCGATAATGTTAGCCAATAAGCTAATAATTTGTTTGAAAGAGTCAAAACTATAAAAGTCAGTGTCGATGTCAACTAGTTTGAATATCGACATTATTAAATTTTAATAACTGGGTGCCTACCATCAACTATAACAAAGCGAATCAAAACTGGTGCGTACCAGAATAGGTTCCTAAAATGAATTGCTATATTTCGTTCCATGACCTTCTAAAAACTGAATCGCAAATGAATTGCTGAAATGAACGAAAGATTTGTGTCCTTATTTCTTCTACCCGTCTCTCTGACTCGATTTTGTCATGCCCGGAGAGTGAGAGGGACGTGTATAGCCTGCAGGTGTCATGTTAGCTCGACCGAGTTATAAGCCAACCTATGAGTTCATGACAACTAAGCGGCTGTGAAATGTCAATGAATCGCTTGTCATTGACGCAATAGAATCGCTGTCGTGGTGCGAATAAGCGAAGCAGAGATCCTAAACAAATCCGCAATAAGAGTTGACTGTAGGCACCCTTTATTTATTTATTTATTCACAACGGGGTAGCACTTAGCCTTCATCATACCTGATGATAAGTGGTGATAAGGCTGAAGGTGGAAGCGCACTACTCCCGGAATCCTCAATAACCCTCTGTTAACAAATAAACATATGGTGGGCCACAACTTAATTACTTCGACTGTACAATAAAAAGCACACCCAGCTTTACATGTTGTCGGTTTCGCAATGAGTTTCCATATCTCAACTGACAGGCATATTTTTATTAGTATAGGTTCTTACTTGTTTAATCCAGTTTAGTTACCAGTTATGCTATCTATCTGTATTCTAAAACACGAACAGTGACTTAATTTACATATTATATTCTTTATATTTGTGAGGAGATAATGAAATGAAGGAATAAATAAGTAAAAAGGATCATTTTTAGGGTTCCGTAGTCAACAAGGAACCCTTATGATTTCGCTATGTCCGTCTGTCCGTTCCCAGCCTAGCTCATAGACTCTTAGTACTAGAAAGCTGAAATTTGGCATGAATTTACATATTATTAATCACGCCGACAAAGTAATGAAGCATAATTAAAAAAAAAATATTAGGTTACTTCCCCTACTACACGTAAAGTAGGGATGTATTTTTTTTCTTGTCAACCCCATAGTGTGGAGTGTCATTGGATACCAATTTCTAAAATATTGCGGGTCTGTGAAAACAGTTTTTAATTGAGAATTGAGAAGATATTACTACCCCTACACGCGAAAGAAATACCTTTCCAAATATTTGACAATCGCTAAAGAAGAAATTACTATGGCAAGTAATTTAAATTTTTACTTTTTTGCATTCAAAATGATTAATGATTAAAAAATGAAATTGTGAGACGGGTGGATTTTTTCTAAATACTTCATTTTCCATTTTTTAATCATAACAGTCGATTTAGGTTAGGCTAGGTTAGAACAGTGACCAAAACGCTGCGCGAGCCGAGCGAGCGAAGCGAGCGTGCTGCGTCAGCGGCCGGCGAAGCGCCAGAAAATGCTTTTTCTTTTTTACAGACGCTTGCTTCAAAATAAATAAAAAAAAAAAACCGCCTTCAAAAAAACCACATCAAAAAAGTAAGAAATAATTCCTCACCAAATAAATAACGTAAGTACTTTGAAGTCGGGCGTGAAACATGTACAATTTTTTGTTGTTTTTGTTAAAACCCGCCCGACTTCAAAGTACTTACGTTATTTATTTGGTGAGGAATTATTTCTTACTTTTTTGATGTGGTTTTTTTGAAGGCGGTTTTATTTTTTTATTAAAATAATTTTTATTTCACTCTTTTTAGTGCACCGTGCAGGCAATTTACGTGTTTTCTGGTAAATAGGTATGTGATCAAACTGAAAACCTCCTTTTTCGAAGTCGGTTAAAATACCTTGAGGTATCCCCTTTTTAACAAAACAAGACTCATCTAAATCGGTTTATAAACAAAGGAGTTATGCCTAAAGATACGTATTGAATTCACATAAAGTGGTAACGAAAACGACAGTATTTTCAAGATTTCCTGAAAACTACTGAACCGATTTCAAAATTTCAAAAAATGGGACCAACTTGGAAACCAACCTGATGTAATAACCTTTGAACCATTTTAATCAGTTCAGCCGTCTTCGAGTAATAGGTGGACATACAAAAAAAAAAAAAAAAAAAAACATACATACAGACGAATAGAGAACCTCCTCCTTTTTGATTTAGAAGTCGGTTAAAAACAAGATAATACCCCGTTCAATTTATGCATTTTGAATATTATGCCTTTTAAGTACTATGACATTTAAAAGTTATGCCTTTGGAGAAATTATGCTTATTGAAATTATGCCTTTCAAAATTCGGGCAAAAAAGTATGCGTTATGAAATTTTGCCTTTAAGAATTATGCATTTCGATGATTATGCCTTTCAACACGATGCGTTTCATGTTTATGGCGAAAAATGTTATGCGTTTTATTACGTAACCATGAAAAACACATATTATTTATAGCATAACTGGCTTCGCCCGCGGCTTCGCCCGCGTGGACTTCACGACGTTGTCCCGCGGGAATGTGATATTTCTCCGGGATAAAAAGTAGCTGTTTCTCTCAAGGCTACAAAGTATCGGGTCCCAAATTTCAGCCAAATCCGTTCAGCCGTTTTGGAGTGTTTAAATAAAAAACATCTAAACATCCAAACATCTAAACTTTCAAATTTAAGCTAACCCACATAAGGTTCAATATCGGACAGCACACTGTTAGACTGACAAGAAGCTGAATTTTAGACCCAAATGCATTGCAAATGACAAACAACATTTCAACGAAATGTGTAGAATAAAATTCCTCGAAATAATATTTGACACCTACACCGCAATAATATTTTATGATCAAATAGCAAAGGGAAAATTTATTAATGATAATATTAATAACGTTCGTAATATTCACTGTTCATTTCAATTGCATGCTCTTGGGTATACACAATGTGAAAACGCAGCGAAATATGCAATACATGATTAAAATAATTCCCATGAGAACTTAGTTGAAACTATTTTTGGATGGAAAAATATGGCTAGTCATAAAATATCATAAAGATAATTTAATTTGATTAGATGTTTAGGTAGCGACCTAATATTTGCTTAAGATAAAATCACACATTAAATAACTACCACTGACGTTATTCGACATAATACTCTGAGAGATGATGTACAAGTGCGTCTCAAAAATTAACTGAACACCGATTCAAGACCTAAAGTTTATAAAAATACTCAAAAAGTTATGGGAGAAGACGAGAGTAAAGGAGCTCTGTCAGAAGACTTTAAAGGTAAGACAAGTTGCCTTTAAGTATAAAACATTTGATAATTGAAATTAAAGATAGAAGATAAAATTAAATATCGATCAATACGGTGGCACATCGAGTTAAGCAGTTGAACTGTGATAACAGCTTTTATTACTTTGGCGTAAAGGCGGTCTCAAGGTCAACATGTGTGGTCTTATGTGCCGCCGTGTGTACCTAAAATTAAAATTCAAACAAGTTATTTGATTTTTACTTTAAAAACTCATTTATTTAGGTAGTTATTCTAGGCATGTAGGTACATTTGCATTATAGTCTATTTATTTTTACGCAGAATTTGTTATTAGTTGTATTATTATTATACCTAGAATGTAACTAAAAATATGTAATTGGCATAGTAATGAGAGGGGTCTCTTCTATGACAGGTTTTTTCGAACTTACAAGAAGAGATCCACACATTTGTAAACACTTTTTGTGTTAAAAATAAAGAGATTTTTGTATTTTTTTTTTATTTTTAATACCTATCTGAAGAAAACAGGTATTGTTTTTACATAAAATTGTGTAATGTCCTCATTGACGGAATACTGACCTTTCTTTACTAATGGATAATGGATACATGGTGGGTCTAATGCTGCCTGGTATGTTAACAAGTTAACAAGCACAAAACTTACATCTAGGTATTATGTTAAAGTCACTTTTCAATTTGACGACTCTGTATGAAATATCACAGGGAGAAAAAAATAGCCCTTGGCGAGTTTCTTGCCGGTTCTTCTCGTTACAAGGCCTCCCGCCGTAGGATTTGCGAACCGATAGCGTAGCTTCATTGACGTTCACAAGTGCTGTATCAGCCTAAAATGAATAAATGATTTTGAATTTGGAATGTTAGTTAGTTCGTTAGTGGACGACAAATCTTGCAAGCTTAATTGGACCCACTTCCCAGTGTCCGATGAAGCTAAAATTTTGTATACAAGTTGGTTTGGATGACAATACAAAGTTTAATTACAGTCAGCAAAATAGCTTGTCATGAAAATGAAATTTTTCGTGGCGCAGTGGTTAACGCACTTAGCATGTGATCGTTGAAGTTAAGCAATGGTCGGTCACGGTATGGGTGACCAAAACTTTTCATTTTGAGCTCTGTGGTTCATAAGTTACGTTAAGCCGTTGCTCCCGGCTAGGTTTGCAGTCGCTAAAACCTACCAATTTGCATTCTGCCAGCGTGGTGGGACAGAGCTCAATCTCCTTATCCATCCATGAGAAAGGCCAGTGCCCCAACAGTAGAGGACTTAAAACGGCTGACGATGATGATTGATTTATGAAACATGTAATAAAACAAAGTAACCATCAATCCACTAAGAAAGTTCGACTCATTTTTGACTCTTAAAATAAGCATATTGTTTAATAGTTTCAGCTTGGGGCAAAAGACATACACAATGTGTGACCCTATTCTTCACGTTTACTGTTGCGTACAGCATGAGGTCGTGCATGGGAGTTGCTCTGGTCGCAATGGTCCAAGACTCAGTGGAGTTGGACCAAGGCAACAGTACCTTGGAACTGATGAACGTAACCGATGTAGCTAATGGTACAAACTTGACTATTACGAAGGCAGAAGAGTTTAAACTGCATGGATTCTTTAACATATTAATGCTGAGTCCACCGGTGAGTATAATTAAACAATTTTATATTAGACGAGCGGATCCTCGCGGTTTCACCCGTGTGGTACCCGTTCCCGTGGGAATATCGGTAAAAAATATAGCCTAATTATGTCACTCGGGAAGAATGTAGCTTTCTAATGGTGAAAGAATTTTTTTGATCGGACCAGTAGTTTTGGAGCCTATTCGATGCAAACAAACAAACAATCAAATCTTTCCTCTTTATATAAATAGATAGTAGATGACGTAGTTTTCGTTTTTCAGTACCCCTAGTGTAAGTTTTTATGTCAAGCAAACGCAAACTATCGCGAGTACGTATTTATGTCAATTTGTATGAAAACTGTATCAGCGCCTCTAGCGGCGAGTAGCGCGCTTATGAAGTTTTCATACAAATTGACATAAATACGTACTCGCGATAGTTTGCGTTTGCTTGACATAAAAACTTACACTAGGGGTACTGGTCCCAAAGCTATAGTAGGTATTGCAAGCAAGCAACTAGATTTTGGATTTTGGAAATCGAAAACAAAACTCACACGACCGTTTTTATTTCTATAATTTATGATTGATCAGTAAAAGATCATCGTTTATTTTTTCCATTAATAAACATTTTCATTCAAGACAAAATCTTTTTTTCATTTTTTTATTTTTATTCACAACTTGCTGAAATTATATTGCAGTAAGTACCTATTATGAAAAATACGCAATATTACAGTATTAAATAATTTTAAAATATTTTTTTTATTAAATTTTTTAAATAAAAATAAAATTTTAAAACTAAATACCTTGACACTTTCATATCCATATTATATGCGGTAACAATACGATTCATGACTATTTGTTTAATGCATAGCCTTTGTGATAATAACTGATTTGTTTAAGATAATATGAGCGTATGATAAAGGCAAAACACGTGGTTGGAACGAAGCATCATTTTCCGTAATTTCAATATTTCTTTATCTAATGTGTACACAGTTCATCGAAACGCAACCCATTTTATTGTGCTTAAATACCTATATTTTTTAAACGGCTAGCAATAATGCTAAAAAAATAATAATAAATTAAAATTTTAGTAGAAGCCGATTTTATAAGGAAAAAATTATAAGAAAAATATCAATTTCATTTTTATTTTATTTTCAAATCTTTCGATGTCTCCACGGAACAGGCACCACGCAGAGAGCTACCAGATGTAAATAACTTTGATTTTCATAATTATTTTTTTCAGTACCCCAAATTTCACTGGACGAAGAAGACTCAAGATTTGATACTGGCATCCTTCTTTTGGGGCTACATGGCCCTCCAAATACCAGCTGGCCAGTTAGTACACAAGTTTGGCACTCGCCGTCTGCTCGTAGGGGCTATGGCTTTGAATTGCTTTATACCAATCATTATGCCTATTCTTTGTTATTATGTAAGTATTAACGCCAAAATTTTAAGATTACTGTACTTAACCGTAACTGAAAAAGTAGACAAATAAGTCATGTTCAATTTAAGTTAATGAACAGCATAATAAAATTGGTACTTGTTATATTATCTGTATTGGGTATTTGACTAAAAATTTTTTATTGACTTAAAATGTTTAGTGAACTAGTAGCAACACAACATAGGTATTTATTTTCAAATATCATGCATATTTTCAGCGATATAGAGCATCAAACTTTCTAATTAGACAAGGAGAGCGCCATAGAAATGTGACGTCACATTTCTATAGCGCCATACTCTCGCCATAGAAAATTTTGTTTTAGAAAGAGATAGCTAGAATCACAATTAAGTAGCTCATAATTCGCTTGTTATAATACAGATTGAATTTATTTTTTCACATTTGTAATTCAATAATGTAATATTTCTGAATGTCTTTATTATATATCTACATTTCCACAACAGTCAAATACCCAACAATCTAGCAATTGCCCACAACTTCTTTAACCAAAACTTAAATGGGCGATGTTCGAGATGTGTAGATGTAATAAGTAATTAAAGATTCTTCTTTCAGGGCGGCTGGATATGTGCAGTGCTATGCAGAATCATTCAGGGAATGGGTCAGGCTTGCATCATACCTGGTTTCCATACATTTTTTGGAAAATGGACACCACTTGAGGAGCGCAGTCGGTTGAGTTCTTTGACTTATGGAGGTAAAACATAAACTAATCCTGTGGACACAAAATAATCGTACATTCATCAGCATTATCACGGTTTTGGATATTGAGTTTGAGAGCTCGTTTACAGTCTGAATAATAAGAGCAATTGACATATATAACTTTTAAGCTCTATGTTATGCTATCGAGAAATGATGCCTCTAGTTTTAATTTTATTATGATAATTGATAAGTTTTAACGAAGCTTCAACAGTCTGGTTAGAAGTTTTTGTTAAACGGAGTTTGTGTAATTTTATAGTAGATAAGATAAAGATAAAAATATTCTTTATTCACTTAGACATAATAAATATGTACTTATGAATCGTCAATATTTTCCTACCACCCATTCAAGACTTTTTTAACTGACAAGAAGAATGGGCGCAAGAAACTTGCCAGCGTTTCTTAGTTAGGTAACGACATTTACAAAAAAAAAAACATATCGTTACTAATACAACAATTGCTTAGTATAAAAATACATCATATTAAACAGTGATTATGTTATGTGTTACATCATGACCATGCATTGCGGTCATTCAAATAATCGTCTACATTATAGTATCCTTTGCTCATCAGCGACTCTTTAATGTAACATTTAAATTTATGCAATGGTAGTTCAATTATATGCTGTGGAACTTTATTAAAAAAGGCTATGCTTTTCCCCAGAAATGAGGCTCTGGATTTTTCTAGCCTAAACTTGGGAACGACAAGTTTATCTTTATTTCTTGTGTTAAAGCGATGAATATCGCTCTGCTTTACAAATGTATTATAATACTTTTTCACATAAATTATATTTTCATAGATGTAATGTCCTGCAACAGTTAAAATGTTTATTTCTTTAAATAGATCTCTTAAAGAATCTCTCGATCGGAGGTTGTAAATGGCGCGAATAGCCCTTTTTTGGAGCACGAATATACTTTGGATGTTAGCGGCTGAGCCCCACAACAAAAGGCCGTAGGACATAACACTATGAAAATAACTAAAATAGACTATTCTAGCCGTTTCAATATCGGTTAAGAGCCTTATTTTCTTAACTGCGAATGCAGCCGAACTGAGTCTACTCGCCAAGGCTTCGATATGAGGATCCCATTGTAGTCGCGAGTCTAATATAATACCTAGAAATTTTGTATTGTTAATGAATTCGACCGTATCGCCGTCTAGTCTAATATGAAAATCAACTTGTCTTACATTAGGTAACGAAAATTTTAAACACTTAGTTTTCTTTGAGTTTAATGATAAATTATTACTATTAAACCAATGTGACACTTTTGAAAGAGCACTATTTACTTCGTCAGAACAGTCATCACCTCTATCTACTTTAAAGACTAGAGATGTATCATCGGCAAATAGCACCGTCTCACATAAATTCTTCGCGTAGTAAGGAAGGTCATTTATGTATATTAAAAACAACAGCGGGCCCAATATTGATCCTTGGGGTACGCCCATAGTAATGGGAGCTCCGGTAGACTCAGTTTTATTAATAACTACCTTCTGAGTTCTTTCATACAGATATGAATGCATAAGGCTTACTGACATTTCAGAAACACCATAATGTTTTAACTTCCTTAATAGTGTTTGGTGATCAACACAATCGAATGCCTTGGAAAGGTCACAAAAAATAGCGATTACATCCTGCTTGTCCTCCCAGGCATCAAGTACATGTTTTAGAAATGCAACCCCAGCATCAGTGGTACTTTTACCTTTTGAAAAACCAAACTGTTTCTCATGCAGTATACTATTTAATTTAAAATATTCTAAAAGTTGAGCATAAATTAATTTCTCAAATATTTTACTTATTGCTGGTAGTATGGATATAGGTCTAAAATTTGCTGGGTCACTTTTGTCACCAGCTTTAAACAGAGGAATAATTTTACTATTCTTCATTAAATTAGGAAAGACCCCTTCACTTATACATTGGTTAAAAATTATTGCTAATGATGGAGCTATCACATCAATTATTGATTTGATGATACTTGTAGATATGCCCCAGAGATCTTCTGTTTTCTTAATATTTATTGCTTTGAATGCTTTAATAATATCTTCGGTAGTGACATAGCTAAAACTAAATGTTTCCTGGCACTTGTTCACACTAGATTCCATAAGAGAGACAGCGGTGTTGGGGCAAGAATTAAGTCTGCTAGTAGTTTCTAACGGTATTCGAGCAAAGAAACCTTCAAAAGCACTAGCCACTTCAATATCCGATTCAAAAGTCTGATCACTAATTTTTAAGTTAAATGAATTAATTTTGCTTTTTGTTTTGCCAGTTTCTTGGTTTATAATACTCCAGGTAGCTTTTATTTTATTTTCAGATGATTTAATTTTATTTGAAATATACCTAGATTTTGCCAAAGCACATACTTTCCTAAATGTTTTTGAATATTTCTTGACATATTCAATGAAGCTAGGATCACAGGAGGTCGTTTTTTGTGCATAGAGTTCAAATAACTTTCTTCTACTGTTATAAATACCAGGTGTGGCCCAGTCACTGAACTTCTTACGATCATTACACTTTATAACTTTTTGTTTAAAATTGTTACTAAATTCTTTTTCAACAATATCAAATAATGATTGATAAGAGTTATTAGCGTCAGCAGAAGCTGGCAAACATTGAACTTTATCTTGTACATTATTTCTAAATTTATTAATACCACGTTTCGGTATTGGCCTGCAAATTACTTCGCGTTTAGGAGTAACATTATAGTGCTCAAAAGAAGCTAGTTGTCCACTGTGGTCGGATTTAATAATATTAATTACCGATTTCTCAATTAAGTTACAGTTGGAAAAGATGTTATCTAAGCAAGTGGCCGATGTTGGCGTAATTCGCGTCGGTTCATTAAAAGTGTGAAGCAAATTAAATGATTTAAAAAGATTAAGGAATTTACCCGAGAGTTGTGCTAATTTAATATCTAAGATGTCTATATTAAAATCTCCACAAACTACAATTTTTTTATTCTTACGACAGCATATTTTCAAAACATCCTCCATAGTGGACTCAAAGACTGTGTAATTTGCTCCAGGGGGGCTATATACACAGATTATAATCATTTGTTCAAGTTCCACGCATGATATCTCACAAATTCGTTCAACAGAGAGGGATACTATATCCTTTCGCTCTTTATATTGTGTGTTATTAGGTAAAATTATTAAAGAACCCCCCTTATTGTAGTTTTTCTATTAAATGAACTTACAACACTATAATTATCCAAATTTAACAATAATTCATATTCTTTTAACCAATGTTCAGTAACACATAACACATCAATATTTTCACAATTTAAAAATAAACTTATTTCTAGGTCTTTGCCAGCAGAAAAGCCTTGGATATTCTGGTGTACTATTTTTAAACATTTAGGCCTTCCTCTTGTCAATACTGGGCTAGAGTATGCCTCCGTTGTCTCTAATGGTAATTTAAATTAACCATGTCAGTATTTGGATTCAAAAGAATCGAATTATTTGGAACAGATTCCAAAGTTACATTAGAAGTATCAAAGTTAAACTGCTCAATAGAAGCAGAGGTTATACTAGCCAAGTTGTTGGCTAATTGTTTAAAATAAAATGATAGCGATACCGCTATTTGTCGCTTAAGATAATTAGGCAGATAATATTTATCTTTAGTCAAGTTAAATTTGTATAACAATGTGTTGATGTCAATTAAATGCATCTGCTGACTATTATGATAAGCTATTGTGCTTAAGGTTAAGTTTAAGTTATGTCTAATTTTATTTTCTAGCTGTGAAAAACCTTGACTATAAGGAAATGTAAGCATAACAACTTTTTTTACATTTAAAGAGCATAATGAGTTACAGTATGATATTAATTGGCTTTTATTAATATTACCTCTATTTCCAATTAAAACTATCAAATTAGTGTTTTCATCATAAGATTTTCTGACAATTAATTTCATTATCTCATTTAAGGTTGAGCCAGGCATACAATAATTAATAATGCTTTCTTCAGAGTGTTTCTGGATGAATTGGCCTAAATTTTTCCCAATCTCATCGCAGAACATAATTGTTTTAGTGTCATTAGTTTTAGTAGGTGGGCTATTTTCATTATTCAGCAATAAACTATTAATATAATCTATAGTATCAGTGTTAGGGACTTCAGGGTTGGTTGGTAAAATAACCTCCTGCGGAGTCAGGTCTAATGTCTCATTTTGACATGAATGACTATTTATTTTCGTACAACTACAGCTGCATTTTTTTCCTAATGATTCAAACCGATCTGAAGTTTTAGGAATAGTTTATTAGAAATGTGATAAATTACTGATTTTCAAAGTCTGAAGCGTTGATTTATTAGAAACGCAGGAGGAAGATGACGGAGACTGTGCCGACTCCAAATTGTTGTTTACGGTGCTGTCTCTAAGCCCTGATAGAAACAGTGCTTCTGGGTCATTCTGACTATCTACGAATGATCCAAAAATTTGGTGCTGAGCACAAAAAGGCCCCTTAACTACACACTTTATACTATTCAATACTAGATAAAAGTAGCCTATGTTCCTCTCCAGGCTACACAGCATCTGTGTCCCAAATTTCAGCTAAATCCGTTGAGCCGTTTTGGCGTGATTGAGTAACAAACATTCAAACATCCAAACATCTAAACTTTCACATTTATAATTTTAGGAAGTAGGATTTCGGTTTCTTTTTGTTGTCATATGTTTTTGTAAGTAGGTGTGTGTAAATAAATGTTTTTCCTTTTTTTCTTTCTGGAATATAATATAACAGATACGGTCAAGAAGATTATGATGTTGATATGATCATATAATTTTTGTACTAAACTTATTTTATTCCACAGGTCAAGCTATCGGAACAGTGTTAGGTCTGCCCATCACCGGATTCATAGCATCCACATTCTTAGGATGGCCAGGCCTCTTCCGTTTCTACGGGTTGCTCTCAGGACTGTTAGCAGTGGTCCTGTGGTTCATACTGGCTGATTCACCAGCGCAACACAAGGCGATTTCTGTTGAAGAAAGAAGATATATTGAAGAGTCTTTGGGGCAAACTGGTGATCATGTAAATATCTATGTATTTACGATGTAGTGATTTGATAAATACAATAACTGATATGGATAACAAAACCATAAACGATTATAAAAATAATTTGCAAGAAAAAGCAATGTGCTATGAAAACAGAGGATTTCCCAATTAACTAATGTTGTGGATATCGATAAACCTCGGAATAGCGCACATTCTACATATTGTTACAAAAATCTAAAGATACCCATAATGAGCGGGATATATCCAGATTCAGATTTGAGCGTAGAATGCTAGTTGCCAGTAAATCTGTATGTTGTTTAAAATTATTGGTGACTAACAACACATATTCCAAACAGTTGACATTTTGGTGAAATAAAATGAGTCGTATCACACTAAACCTTTGTTCATCATTTTCAGAAATCTCTACCAGTTCCGTGGAAGAAGATATTGAGCAGTTACGGCATGTTGGCCATTGTCATCGCTCACATTGGCAACACATGGGGGCAACTGACACTCTTCTCTGAGTTACCTTCGTACATGGACAAAGTTATGGGGGTCAATATTAAGGCGGTATGAAATTATTATTGTAAAATTTGTTTTCTTAAATTGCATTTTGTGAAAATTTCAATTGCAATAAAACATTTTATTTCCATACTTATCACTACTTTGTTCAGTAAGTATGAAGAGACGATGATTGGAGCTGCTATCCTGTAAGGTTATGTAAGAACACTTCGCATTCGAAAAATAATCTTTATGTCCAATTCATAACAACCAAGTAAATATCGAATTCATAAGCAACTTGGTGATAGAATTCTATAGAAAATATTGAAAATGAACAGAGCATTCGTCCGGATAGTGAAAGGCCGTCTGTTCGAGTCCCATCGGAGCTAGTTGTGAGACGAGTCGATTTCTTCATTTACTCCATTTTCAGTATTTTCAATAATAAAAATTGCATTATGTAGCCATGCAAAAAAGTAAAAAAAAACTAGAGAATTCACCTACAGCTGTACCACTGTGACTTCGAGCCTGCTAGTGCTAGAACCTATATGTTTGTGTTCTTTGTTCAACAGAATGGTTTGCTGACTGCTCTGCCATTCATGGTGATGTGGTTCACCAACTTCTTCTTCAGCTGGTTGACAGATATGCTCATAGTAAAAAAATACTTGACCGTCACTCAAGCTCGAAAGTTGGCAAATTCAGTAGGTAAGTATGCAAGATTTCTCACTTTAACATCAGCTGTTATTTGCGTAGCGTGATCTCACTTGATCTTACTTTTAACATTTCTTTGAGTTTTTACTCTTTGGTAGTGACCCTGATATACACAATACCTATTGTGTTATTATTAGTTCAAGAATTTTTCACATGACTGTAGCAAAATATCAATAAAATAATATATAAATACTAATAAAAAAAATTAAATGGTTTTCAGGATCCATAGCATCCAGTGTTGGCTTGATTGCTCTCGCGTATGCTCCGATAAACATATATGTTGTTGAAACTATATTGGTTATCATATGTGGCTTCAAGATTGCGTCTCTCAATGGCTTCCACGTAAGTGATTCAGCAATATCATAAAAATATTATAAGGGGTTTGTAATCAATATCGCAAGCCTGCAATCCAATAGGGTATTTTACTGTTGTTGAAATGTAGATATTTAATGATGACGTTAAAAAATTTTGCAATTAAGAATACCAAATGTGAAAAAATAATTTGAATCTGAAAAATGGAAAATGAAGTATTTTAGAAAAAATCGACCCGTCTCACAACTAGCTCCGATGGGAGTTGTGAGACGGGCCGATTTTTTCTAAAATACTTCATTTTCCATTTTTCAGTCATAAAAATTGCATTGTGAATGCAAAAAACTAAAAATTAAAATAATTTGAATCTGTTTTATAAAAAAAGAATTATAGTCTGTTTGATTTTGACTATAGCTGTCTCTTTCTAAAACAAAATCTTCTATGGCGTGACTATGACGCTACTAACCCACTGACGTCACTAAGATAGCGTCCTGTCCTTGTCTAATTATAAAGTTTGAAGTCCTATATCTTTGAAAATATTCAAGATAATTCAAAATGAAAACTTGTTTTGTGTAGCTAATATTTAAAGAAATAAAAAAAAATCAGTAAAATACCGTATTAATTATACTAAGTGAATATTTGTAATAAAGGGGGCATAATCTATCGTAATGATTATTCTAAATGATTTTTGAGATATATTTTAATGATATTGCCTTCGATCAACAAAGGCTTTTTGCTATATATAGTAGTCTTAACTTTATACTCCTAGCTGCTTCTATAAACCAAGAACGAATGGATAGTGTACTTTCAATTGGTAGATTTTACAAATTGCGTTAATTAGCTAGAGGTGTGATTGTTGATCGAAGGATATTCCTCGTTGACTAGACTGACGTGCGTTTTTATCCACACAACCGAAAACAATATTTAATTTTGTTTATAGTTTTTTATGACTACAATATTATATTTATATCACCTTTCATTTCAGCCTGATTTTCGTAGAATTTTTAAAAATGTTTTTGTAAATAGGTCAACCACGTAGACATCTCTCCCAATTATGCTGGTACTATGATCAGTATTAGCAACTTCATGTCAAATTTATTCGGATCACTGGCACCTTTGGTAGCTGGTTTTATATTGACAGATCCCGTAAGTACTACAGTTAAATATTTTTATAAGTTTTTATTTAACTTGCAGTATTTGTAGATTGTAGGTATGCTTGTCCGTTCGGGTAAAATCTTGCATGCTAAATTTATTTCACTTCCCATTGTCCGATTGAGCTGAAACTTTGCATACAAGTTTGGTATATATTACAACTTTACAACACAATATTAAAGTACATTCAACAAAAAATTTTGTTAAAATAAAACTCTATTTTCCTTACAATATAGTTTAACAGTTTAATATATGCGGGCAGCGCAGGACCGATCGTTGTGGAGATCCTTGGGGAAGGCCTATGCCCAGCAGTGAGCGTCGTACGGCTGGAATGATGATGATGATAGTTTAACAGGTACAAATCGTACATAAAAAACATTGCTCCCATTGAGGCAGGCAGAGCTTACTTAGTTCCATTAGGTTAAAATTAATAAAGCGCGTATTTAGTCAAGCATCCGTCAAGTATCTCTGTCATGTTTATTTTGTCAAGAAATGAGTCTTGTCTAAAAAGATATAAAGTAAAATATCGCATGAAATCTCTGGGATCTCTGAGGCTCCCGCCGATGCTAGACGGTAGGCGCGTGTCGGGATCGCTGGGGAGATCCCGTCAATGCTTCAGAGGTGTATGAAATTACCGTTTTATACTTATGGATAGTCTTTGAATTGACATAAAATCTTCATGGTGTAAGATTTTCGAGTGAAACTTTTTTTCACGTGATACTTAATTGAGGTATTTGTTTTATTAAATAAAAAACCATATATAATTTATTTTCCAGACTGATCCTACACTTTGGAGGAAGGTGTTCCTGGTTGCTGCAGGGTTATACTTTTGCACAAACTTGGTGTACGTGATTTTTGGAACAGCTGAGCTGGCTGAGTGGGATAGCCCGCCTCAGTATGAGAAGGTGGCTCTGGATGAAAAGAATAAAGAAGCAAACGAGAAGACAAAAGACCAAAATCTTGTGTAGAAGATCCAGAGTTTTAAGGTGGATTTCAGTCATCAGATAAAATGTATCAGGCTGTGAAATTCATACTTAGCTACTGTGAGGGCGCAGCGACCCAAAGTGGGTCTTGGCCTCCGATAATTAGAGTCTCCGATGCGTACTGTCGTGTGCTGCCGCCCTCCAATCCCTGATCTAGAGCTCGTGCAAATCCATAACCAATAAAAAATAATGTCTGTTACACAAGAGGAGAAAGAAGTAAATTTTTCTTCTACTTGACGGTATAAAAAAAAGAATAACTTTTACAATACATGCTTGTTTCACGATTGTGACTCCTTTCAAAGTATGAAAGTATATGACTCGCCAGAAGTAGCAAAACAGAATCTTTGATATTTATTTGTTTGCTATTTTGTATGTGCCTTTTGCTGAATGGTACTTCATCATCATCATCATGTCAGCCGAACGACGCCCACTGCTGGGCATAGGCCTCCCCCAAGGATCTCCACAACGATCGGTCCTGCGCTGCCCGCATCCAGCGGCTTCCCGCGACCTTGACCAGATCTTCGGTCAAGGTCGCATCGGTAAGTACCGAATGGTACTTAAGTACCTAAAATCTAAATGCTCGCTACATTATAAATCGGGTTTGCATTTCACAAGTTATTCAGTAGTCCTATTGATTAGAATAATTTATGTTCCTTTTTATTTATAACTAGCGGCCGCCCGCGGTTTCACCCGCGTGGTTCCCGTTCCCGTGGGAGTATCGGGATAAAAAGTACATATAAACCTTCCTCTTGAATCACTCTATCTATAAAAAAAAACGCATCAAAATCCGTTGCGTAGTTTCAAAGATTTAAGCATACAAAGGGACATAGGGACAGAGAAAGCGACTTTGTTTTATACTATGTAGTGACTAGCGGCCGCCCGCGGTTTCACACGCGTGGTTTTCGTTCTCGTGGGACTATCGGGATAAAAAGTAGCCTAAGTTACTCCTTATTACATCAGCTACCTGCCAGTGAAAGTCCCGTCAAAATCGGTCTAGCCGTTTCAGAGATTAGCCGAAACAAACAGACAGACAGACAGACAAAATTTTTTAAATATGCTATTTTGGCATATGTACCGTATATATAATCATATGCATGTAGTAAAAAGCGGTTATTTTAATGTTACAAACAGACACTCCAATTTTATTTATTTGTATAGTTTTTCTACTAGTAGTTAGCATAGATAGATAGTAATTATTATATGTATGTATTAGGTACAGAATTTGAAATTAATTGTTTAGTTTAAGTTATAAGTATTTCACCACCTGTGACTTCACTTTGTGTGACTGAACTATTAACTGTGGAGTTATTATCAAATCATGATGTAAGAATGTAAAATATGCGTGTGCAAGTTTAGATTGAATGAAACGCTTAAATTATTAAATAAATGCCCAATTACATATTTGTATTATTTCTTTGCTTTCTAATTCTGTCTTTCTGAGCCACTTATGGGATTGTTTTCCTAATGTGATTTCATCATGTCAGCCGAACGACACCCACTGCTGGGCATAGGGCTCCCCCATGTGCATTGTGCAGTCTCATACACTAGTATATCTACATTCTACTTATGTACATTTATCATAAATATTTCAAAAATAAAGCAAAAGTTATTAATTACTAGCTGACCCGGCGCGACTTCGTTCCCGTGGCCCTACCCCCTACTCCACCCTACCCCTACCCTACCACTACTCTATCCCTACCCAACCCCTACCCTACCCCTCGTTTATCCTACCCTACCCCTACTCTACTCTACCCCTTCCTTACCCCTATTTACCCCTTATTCCCCTATTTTCTCACCGTTAAAACCTTCCTTGGACTTCCACGAACATTTCAATACCAAAATTAGCCAAATTGGTCCTGCCGTTCACGCGTGATGTCGTGACCAAGGGAAATAGGGATTCATTTTTATATATATAGATAAATGTGGATTGGTGCCAAACCCCATAGGATTCTGTACTATACAACGTGTTAATGAATTAACGTTTTAATTCAAAATTCAAATTGAAAAAAAGTTTCCTATTATATTGTTGCCGGCCAAATGGAAGAGTTGGAAGACAGGGTGCAAGTATTTATGTCAATTTGTATGAAAACTATATAAGCGCGCTACTCGCCGCAAAAGGCGCTAATACAGTTTTCATACAAATTGACATAAATACGGAATCGAAATAGTTAGCGTTTTTTGACATAAAAACTTACACTACGGGCACTGATCTTACGGTTACCATGGAGATTGCAAAATTAGGAAAAAAAGTAAAATTTGGGAGAAAAGTCCGCGCCACATAACTTGGCATTTTGTCAGAGGGCGCTGCTCGTGGTGGTAGGTCGGGAAAATAAGCCTTATTCCCATGTCTTAATTTGAGTTTTTTGATATAACTTGGCACGTCTACATCCACTAACATTTGTGACGCCAATCGTAATATTACGTAGTTATTGGTTTCTCTACAGGTGACGCAGTATTTATCATTGCGCAAAGTTTAAACAGCTTGCTGGATTATGGTACAGTACGACTAACGTTATGAGACATATTATTACATCGAGCGATGAAGTACAAGCGCGTCTCAACAAATTTATTAATTCTTGATATCTAGAAAAAGCAAATTATTATAAAAATACTCATAAAGTTATGGAAGAAACCCCGTTAGAAGATTTTAAGAGTAAGTCATATTGCCTATTTTTTAACCGACTTCAAAAATTTAAAAAGAGTAGGTTATCTATTTGAAAATAAAATAGAAAAAATTGACAAAATGATCGCACGTGTAAACATCTATAGAGGCATAATTTTTTATGGGTGTTGCATTATTTAAATTGCCAGTTTTGTTTTCAATCATACTTAGTTGGTTGATGCACTTCGATCAACAATAACACTTACGCCCGAATTCTCAAACGCTAATCATCTTTGGGAGCGTCTCAAACGTCATGGCATCTCTTTCATACGTTTGAAATTTAAAGTGACAGGGCGATGTGTGAGACGCTCCCAAAGTTAAGTAGCGTACGAGTATTAGGGCATTAGTGATGAATTAATAGGTCAGCGACCATTTTAAGCGTCCAAAAAATACATTTTCAGCGACTGTATATTGTAACTATGCTTTATAATGATTCAGCACGGTGATTTCTTTATAGCCAATAAAGGACGATGGGACAAAACGTCCCCAAAACCAACAGATTTGAAATGTATCTGAGGTGAAAGATATTAATATAGTGACAACTTTTTACTATGGCGACATCCCTCAAATGTGTGGGAATTCTGGGATAATATTATTTTAATATTGTTATTTACTACAAAAGTAACTCCTTTGTAGAAATTGAAAATTGAAAAAAATCTTTGATTTTTACCACTTGACATAATTTATTTATATAATCAACCACAAGGTTTTGTAATGGTTTTGTGCATATTTGTTTGTAGCAAAGATGTTTGGTTTGGTTTGTGCTACATTAGTTTTTTTTTTATTTTATTTTATCGCTTAGTGAAGTGGCAAAGTATATTGGTCGTACAGCCAGTTTTTATTTTATTTTTTTTCTTACTTTTGTTTTACTTTTTTATGTGTACTTTTAATTATAATTGTGTTTTTGTCACGTCCGAAGCTGTCCACCAAATAGGTCCCTCCAGAATATCAGCGTTGCAGTGTCAGCCTCTTGCCGCTGCAACATTATGCTGAGGATGGGGCCTAGTTGGCGACATGCTGTTTTCCTGTCTCTATTCTTAATTTTTTTACTTAAAACGGTTTTTTTGTGTATGTCGTCAATAAAAATGTTTTCTTTCTTTCTTTCTTTTTTTCACTTCTAAGCGGCTTAAAAAAAAGAAGCTTCTCAGTTTGATCTGTATGTACAGTCACGAGCAATAATATGTATACAACATAGAACTTTGTCACAATGAAGCTTTCCGAAAAAAACGGTTAGTGTCACAGAAGTCATTCAATATTGTAATATGACATAGTCGTATGTTGTATACATATTATTGCTCGTGACTGTACGTATGTATGTTTTTCCGCGATTATCTTGCGTTTGGCTGAACCGATTTTGATGCAGTTTTCACGAAAGTATTTTTTTACATTTAGGAGAAAGTTTTGGTATTTTAACCGACTTCAAAAAGGAGGTTCTCAGTTTGACTACACCCCATGGATTTTGACATTGAAAATGGCTATTATTCTCTTTATAGATACGTATGAAATTGTTGACACACATAAAAGGTCTGTTGGAGGGGGGGACTGGTCCCATACAAAGGAGAATGCCCAAGTTGCAATGGACGGCCGTCTAATGTTGCATCAAAGCCATACCTGTTTTATTATGTAGGTAAAATATCTAATTACTTCTCTCCATTATTATATTGAAAGTAAAACAAGGGTTTAGAAATTATTTCCTCAAATGTAACAGTAAGTATAAACAGCGATTGTTTCAGTCGAACATTCTTCCAAATAACAATGCACCACGCGAATGATTAGATATTTTTATAGAAAACATCTCGATTCACAAATAGGTACAACACAATTTAAGGTTTAAAAGTCTACACCAACGATTTTTAAATCAAAATAACAGAAATCCAGTTCATAAGCTCCGTCCGATGTCGATCAAAGAGTATGTAATCACTAAAGAGTATGTCGCGCCAGATAAGTCTGGGCGCGGTAAAAATCGAATACTAATATTTCCCATAACCTTAGAGCAAAAAAATGTATTGTAACTAGCGCCAAAAACGCCCTAATCGCGCACAGAGTTATGACTCTTTGGTCGATATTTTCGATGACTGACAGTCAGTGTTGCCGCCTATCAAACTAGAAAAAGTCCGTAACCGAATCAGAAATTACCCGGATTCGTCGGGGCTAGGGCGAATAGGCTAAAGATAGTAATAATGAGTGTTTCAAGTAACATAATAATATGAACTTTTACGCCTTTCATAAAAAAATAACACACAATAGTTACTATTTTAAATAGTGTTGGGTTCCTGCCTGTAGTTGTCATTTTGGCTTATTCTGCACGATCGCCACAAAAATACCCATATTTATCCGACAGTCGTCGCTACCCGTAAACGTACCCGCTCAAAGCCTAAATTATCTGAAATCAGTTAAAAATACCCGCAATGGCAACACTGCTGACAGTGGCAGTCACACAGCAGTGTCCTGGCTTCCGTTGTTGATAAATACACTGTTACTTTAATACCTAAAAAGTAAATCCCTGTTCAAAATTAAAACTCTGGGCCATGAAAAATGATCAAATATTAAGAAATTAATTGTAGTAGTTTTTTTATCTTGAAGCATGACACAAATGAGTACCGTCCATGGGCATTCTCCTTTGCCCATTACCCTTTCTATTGATAATTATGTCCCTGTAAGTGACACTGTTAATAGTACAAGGGTCTCCATTCAATAGTCGGTAGCACACGCGCCACCGCGAAAATGTAGTAGCGGGGCCGCTGAACAGCCCGCCCGACTTGTAATTTTGTCCCTGTAAGTGACACTGTTAATAGTACAAGGGTCTCCATTCAATAGTCGGTAGCACACGCGCCACCGCGAAAATGTAGTAGCGGGGCCGCTGAACAGCCCGCCCGACTTGTAATTTTGTCCCTGTAAGTGACACTGTTAATAGTACAAGGGTCTCCATTCAAGATAAACTAACTATAGTCGGTAGCACACGCGCCACCGCGAAAATGTAGTAGCGGGGCCGCTGAACAGCCCGCCCGACTTGTAATTTAGTCCCTGTAAGTGACACTGTTAATAGAACAAGGGTCTCCATTGAAGATAAACTAACTATAGTCGGTAGCACACGCGCCACCGCGAAAATGTAGTAGCTGGGCCGCTGAACAGCCCGCCCGACTTGTAATTTTGTCCCTGTAAGTGACACTGTTAATAGTACAAGGGTCTCCATTCAAGATCAACTAACTATAGTCGGTACCACACGCGCCACCGCGAAAATGTAATAGCTGGGCCGCTGAACAGCCCGCCCGACTTGTAATTTTGTCCCTGTAAGTGACACTGTTAATAGTACAAGGGTCTCCATTCAAGATAAACTAACTATAGTCAGTAGCACACGCGCCACCGCGAAAATGTAGTAGCGGGGCCGCTGAACAGCCCGCCCGACTTGTAATTTTGTCCCTGTAAGTGACACTGTTAATAGTACAAGGGTCTCCATTCAAGATAAACTAACTATAGTCGGTAGCACACGCGCCACCGCGAAAATGTAGTAGCGGGGCCGCTGAACAGCCCGCCCGACTTGTAATTTTGTCCCTGTAAGTGACACTGTTAATAGTACAAGGGTCTCCATTCAAGATAAACTAACTATAGTCGGTAGCACACGCGCCACCGCGAAAATGTAGTAGCTGGGCCGCTGAACAGCCCGCCCGACTTGTAATTTTGCATTCCTGGTTGCGATTTAACGAAAGCTATAGGAACCATTTGAGTCCTGAATCAAACTCTAACAGATAAGCCTTTTTTCGTGCAAATTCGTTGACAATATCTAATCTATTTTATAACATAATAATAATAATAATAAATTTATTTTATTTCGACCAAATTGATCATAATAATTTACAATTAAACAGAAAAACATAAATGAAATATAAAATAGCATGTCACAATAATCAAACAATAAAATTATAAATTAATCAATAACACACAAAATATTAATACATACAATTTATTATGCAGTCACTACATGAATCATGGCTGCATGGTTCAGTACCCCTAGTGTAAGTTTTTATGTCAAGCAGTTTTCATACAAATTGACATAAAAACTTACACTACGGGCACTGATTTGACTCTCACTACCTGTGCCCGTAGTGTAAGTTTTTATGTCAAAAAACGCAAACTATTTCGATTCCGTATTTATGTCAATTTGTATGAAAACTGTATTAGCGCCTCTAGCGGCGAGTAGCGCGCTTCTACAGTTTTCATACAAATGGACAAAAATACGGAATCGAAATAGTTTGCGTTTGCTTGACATAAAAACTTACACTAGGGGTACTGTTCGAAAACACATTCAGGATGCCGTTGGGGCTGGCGCGAACCGCGATATTTAAGTAAAAATCTATACTGTAATAGTATATATAGGCTTTGCATAATATTTTAATCACACGACATTTAAGAGAAAAAAACCTAACTCTATATACTCAAGTAGTAAAGATTTTGGCTAAAGTCTGTCTCGATCCAATTTGAAGAAGATGTAAACAAACCTGTATGTTACTGATTTTAAAATAATTTAAAATATCAATTTTCACTCGGTTCAATAAAAGCTGTTAGCGACGGCAACGTATTAATTTTAATCTATGGTCTTATTTTGTAAATATATGTAGTCTGTGTCATGTGTGTTTATAGTGTCTAGAATATTTGTAATTCTAGTTACTCTGTAATAATATGGAACAAAAGTACCGTTCCCGCGCAATATATTCTTTGCCCGCGTAAAGCGCGGCGGTTGGCGCCAAAATTTTTGAAAATTAGAGTTTTAGAAGTGCCCGTTGGCGCGCTTTAGTCCGCGATCAACCTCCGGCGACGATCCACGTCGTCTTTTTGTAAATAGTTTGTCTTTTCGGTTTACTTCTGTGATTTTATATCTATGTGTTTGTGTTTTCTGTGTGCTTTTCTCAATATATTTTTTCTAAAAACGTTCGTGTGTATAATTTCGTGCGTACCTCAGTGTAGTCAGTAACAAAAGCCTTTATTTATCTATAATCGCGATGAACACCTTCATCTCTCGAGGCTTGAGAACTAGTAAACTAAGAACTCTTCACTAACGCGAAGCTCCAACATAATAGCATTCAATTAATCGAATCGAAGCAATCAAATTATTTATTGATTTATAAATGGTATAATTTTTACCACATCACTAAATAGTTTATGGTCGGAATAATGGCGTTGTATGTATAATTGCTTTGTTTACATTTTCTTCAAATTGGATCGAGACAGACTTTACATAATTTGCGTAAGTATACAAAAGCTTGTCGATTTTATTGTTGGCCGCTATATTAAATATTCTTTTGCGTAATTTGAACCTAACTTCACTTTGCTATCTGGCTGAATCGATTTGAGGTTATTGCACAGTGCAAATATTATAGTTAACGAAAACGAACTTAATATTTCGATTTAGAATATTATTACTTTGTAAATTCGCTTCATTGCTGCACATGGGCCACCAAAGTCAAACACAAACGCCGCCAACGACCTATTTCCTGTAGTTTTCATACATTTTATGTGAACTTATTTCCTGTAGTTTCATACATTTTATATGAACTTATTTCCCGTAGTTTTCATACATTTTATATGAACTTATTTCCTTTAGTTTTCATACATTTTATATGAACTTATTTCCTGTAGTTTTCATACATTTTATATGTACTTATTTCCTGTAGTTTTCATACATTTTATATTATGAATTTATTTCCTGTAGTTTTCATACATTTTATATGAACTTATTTCCTGAAGTTTTCATACATTTTATATGAACTTTTTTCCTGTAGTTTTCATACATTTTATATGAACTTTTTTCCTGTAGTTTTCATACATTTTATATGAACTTATTTTCTGTAGTTTTCATACATTTTATATGATCTTTTTTTCTGTAGTTTTCATACATTTTATATGAACTCGCCGCATACGGTTGACGCCCGCCGCCGCCACTAGTCGTCACTTTCTTCTTCTAGTTTCAAGTAGCGGCGTTTTCGGCTGTCGCGTGTAGCTCGTGTGCGGCGTCGCATCGGTAATGCCGATATTACACGGTTCAACCAAATTGATTCACTTTAGTTGAAAGGCGCAGAAGTGAAAGATACCTACTGCTGTTTACAACGTATCTAAAAAACTAACTATCTAAAATATAAAGTGAAACATTCAGATGGCATTGCTTGTAAATGTCTACCAGTAACACATTGAGAATGAACATCTATCCTTCCTCATGGGCTTTGGCTGAAAACCAGCGTTTTGCTCATACAAGGCAAATATTTCGCTGAGCCTATTTTCATCGCTGTGACACACAATTCACGCATCATATTAGTTTTTGTATAGGTACTTACCTTACTTTTTCACTGTATTTATTTGTGTGTTTGTGATACAAATAAAGCTTTTTCTTATCTTATCTTATCTTATCTAGTGAATCATTCAATTCTTATGTTTACACGTTAAACTTTCACTCAATTGCCAATCAAGTGAAAATATTGAGCAAGCTGAATTCTTTCAACGCGTTTGAATATGGTTGACCATTAATCATAATCATAATCATAATCATTTATTGCAGAAAATATGGTACAACAAGATGTCAACATAGTAGTAATAAGTCCACATATTTTACCATTAGCGGCATGCAATTTCATATTTGAGTTCAAAATAATGAGAATAAAATTAATTTAGGACATCAAAAAATCAAATTAAATGTCATTAATTACAGAATAATAAAATATTAGAACAATACAATACAAATTAAATATGTCATTAATTATAGAATAATAAAAAATTAGAAAGAAATTATTTTAAAATCATGTCATTTACATTATAAAAGTTTTTATCTTTAAGCCATGTCAATAACTTGGATTTAAATAAATTGGTAGGTGAATTTTTAATGTCATTTGGAATAGCATTATAAACTTTTACACACATTCAATTACACTGTTTTAAGTACAAAGTCAATTTGGGCATACTGTTGTATATTAGTTTGTGAGGATTTCTTACATTTCTACATTTATCATTTCTAGTTTTAAAAAGTTCTAAATTATTTTTTACAAAAATAGCCACCTCGAGTATAATATATATACATGGAAAAATTGACATTGAATGATTCACTTTTACGTGTACATTGTTCAATTTGGCTGTAGTTTGGTGTTAACTTAGAATATATGTATTAGCATTATAATGCAAATGGGCAGTCTGAATACACTCGTCGTAGCTATAACATCTTTTATTTTCAAGTTCCTGCTAAATAATATCTGATCAAATATCGGTTCCCATTCCCACACCTCACGGTTGCTTCATCCAAATTGAAAGGCAGAAGTGAACCGTGTAATATCGCCATAAGGCGAGCATAGCTATTGCGCACGGCACGCTCCGGTACCACACCTCCGCAGTGGATCGATCCCATACAAGCGATGGGACATAGCAAATTAAAATATCATTTAACGAATTTCGAAAATCAAGTAGGTCCATCGTATTTGCCTAGTTAAAAGCTATTAAAAACTGTATGAACATTTTCTTATTGGAACCTTATTTCAAGAAATATGGAACCTAACGTGATTTCTTAGTATAGAAAATGACCATAAAAATCCTGTAGCTCAAGAGTCCCTTACTGTTTTGACTTGTTTTTTTCAATGTTAATATGTTATATATTTGCTACATTTTCTCCAAACAAACTAGGTGCGCGCCGCACGCCCCTTACGAGTTATGGTGTTGACCAAGTTTTTTTTTCATTAAATATTCAAATATATCCAGAAACTATTATTTTGACATATTTTACCAACGAATCACACTTGAGTGAGACTAACTGAAGGTTGGGCATGTCATAAAATATCAGCACATTGATAACAGCTTACAGAAAAGCACATTATAAATGCAATCTTTTTCTTTGTATTTCAGAATCGTATTTTCTAATTACCTAATCAAAATAAATGTTTACTTTTTACTTACCAACCTAACTTATTACACATAATAACTTCCCGTACAATTATAAGGTACTTACTTACTCTCATTTTTATACACTGTAATTAAAATAAGCTTTGTTTACTTAATGTCTCATAAGGATAATTTTTTGACTGTTTCTTTTTGATCTTCCCTCATTAGAATGGGTTAACTTTATGAAACCATCTAAACAGAAGCTTATAACATATAAAAAGAAGTCTTTCCGTGGTTTTCCTACTTATCTCGACCTTTATGTTTCTCTACCTGAAGGTGATCTTCGTTGACATAATCAATTATATTTATCTTGGAAAACAAACATTAATGTTCAATTAAGCGACAATGTAGAAAAAGAACTGAAGTAGTGGTGCCGTAAATTCTATTATCCGATCTATTGTAAGTGAACAAAATCTTCAAGAACCTAGGAAAAAATTATACAGAAGAATTTCTACTGGTTGGTTCTTTAGGCAAGTCGTTTATTTCTTCATCGGGTAGATTTTCTTTCAAACCTTCCGGCCACTTAATGTCTGTCTGTAACCAGTAGGAATTCTTCTGTATAAATTTTTCCTGGCTTCTTGAAGATTTGTCCAATTAGAATAGATCCGATAATAGAATTTACGGCACCACTCCTTTTGTTTTTTTTTCTACTTTGTCGCTTCATTGAACATTAATATTTGTTTCAAAGATAAATATAATTGATTATGGGTCCGAAGAGAAATGTTAAGGTGAAATAAAAAGTTGCAAAATCACGGAAAGACACAATGACAATACTCGGATGAGGATGAAATTACAACTAATTCAGTTTAAGAAATAGGCTTCTATTTATATGGTTTCAAAAAGTTAACCCATCCATACTTATGAGTTTACTATGAACGGGTAGACCAAAAAGAAATAGTCAGTTAATGTTACTTATGAGACATTAAGTAAACAAAGCTTATTTTAATTACCAAGTCTATAACAATGAATAAATAAATTAGAAAATACGACCCTTGACATAGAAAAAGAGTGCATTTATGTGTTTTTCTTTAAGCTGTTATCAGTGTACCGATATTTTATGACCTGACCAACTTTCAATTAGTCTCACTCAAGTGTGATTCGTTGGTAAAATATGTCAAAATAGTAGTTTCTGGATTTATTTGAATAATTATTGAAAAAAAAATCGGTCAACACCATAACTCGTAAGGGGCGCGTGGCGCGCACCTAGTTTGTTTAGAGAAAAGATAGCAAATATATGTCATATTGACATATAAAAAAATCAAGTCGAAACACGAAGGGACTCTCGAGCTACAGGATTTATAAGTTCATTTTCCATACTAAGAAATCACGATAAGTACCATATTTCTTGAAATAAGGTTCCAATAAGAAAATGCTCATACAGTTTTTAATAGCTTTTAACTAGGCAAATACGATGGACCTACTTGATTTTCAAAATTCGTTAAATGATTTTTTAATTTGCTTATGTCCCATCGCTTGTATGGGATCGATCCACTGTGCTCCGCCGCGAAGGCGAAACTGTCAAAGCGAAACCGAGCGTGGCAGTGTGCTACTGGTATCTGCTTAAAGTAGGGTTTTTTTTTTAAAGAATTTTCAGGTTGGTGAAAGAGGCATACGCAATGTGTGATATTATTTTTCACTATGGCTGTTGCATACAGCATGAGGTCCTGCATGGGAGTGGCTCTGGTTGCAATGGGCCAAAACTCAATCCAAGAAACAAGTCCTTTGGAATCCGTGAACGTTTCCGATTTAGCTAATGTAACCAACTTAACAATGAAACCTAACGAAGAATTTCAAATGCATGGCTTTTTCAGCGTCTTGATGCTGAGGCCACCGGTGAGTAAAAAAATAAATTAATATTAGATAACATAAAAAAATTTATTCTATTCATAGTATTCGTTGCTCTGGTTCAAAAATTAGTAGCTATAATGAGAAATCGGAAACATAACTCACACGCCCGCTGATAACGACACTTTAGTAACCAGGGCCAAAAAACCTTAAAATAAATTTCCTCACTCCATAGAGGAACCCCCAACGTACCCCTAATATAATATTACTAATATAGGTAATTTAAAAATTTATTACTATACTTACTATTAATTTTTTTCACAAATTAATTATAGCCCAGTCAACGAAGAGAAATAGAGGAAAATCTTTGGAACACAATTTTTGACTTTGTAACTTTTAAAATTTAATCAGCTTTTATTTTGCACATAGTAAACATGTTGCTGAGACGCATAGTTTTTAAGATATAAAAAAGTTGTCCTAAGTAGTCCAAACAAAGTTACGAAGTCAAAAATTGTGTTCCAAGGATTTCATTCTATACTGTTTTTTGAGAGTTTGTTGACTGGACTATTAGTATGGTGCCTAATTGCTGGATTTTAAGTCCCAAACTTCATTTTCTTTCAGTACCCCAAGTTTCACTGGACGAAGAAGACGCAAGATTTGATATTATCATCGTTCTTCTGGGGTTACATGGCTCTTCAGATACCGGCTGGCATGTTGGCACACAAGTTTGGCACACGCCGTTTGCTCATAGGGGCTATGACTTTGAATTGCTTGATATCGATCGTAATGCCCAATCTCTGTTATTACGTAAGTATTGAAGGCAAAACTTTCGAAATATTAAGTTCTTTGTGAATCTAATAAAGGACCCCGAACCTCATTAAAGGAGAATGCTTTCACTCTGAAAGGGTCTCGGAAACTGGAATAGCAAACCATAAAGACTTTTGAAATATAGAAAATGGATTTAAATTGATCTTTTAGGGTGGCTGGATATGTGCAGCGCTATGCAGAATCATTCAGGGAATGGGTCAGGCTTGCATTTTTCCTGGTTTCCACACCTTTTTTGGAAAATGGACACCTCTTGAGGAACGCAGCCGGTTGACGTCCATTGTTTATGGAGGTAACACTTATTAAGTAATAGCTATCCGCTCGTGGCTTTGCCCGCATTCGCTAAGCGATGTTTTCCGGTAGGAATAAAATATTTTCCCGGGCTTATAAATAGCTTTTAAGCTATTCCAGACCTTTATCTATCTCTGTACCACATTTCATTCAGATCCGTTCAGCCGTTAAGCCATTTCGCCGTGATTGCGTAACAATCGTGCAAACTTTCACATATTTATTATTAATAAGAATTAGTAAGATTCCGACTACGTGCATAGCTGACAGCACCGTCAGAATTTTCATAATCAACATTGAGATGCCTTATGACATCGATACTTTATCTGTACTAATAAGGGTAGCTTTTCTAGTGTATCTTGTGTGTATGCTGTCCTTTGTACAAATTAGGACTATTATAATTTAAAAGTCTGTTTTAATTCTTCCGAAATTTTCAAAGTTCAGTGAAACAGATATACCTACCGCTATATTATCTTGAGAGGGCCCAAAGATCTCTTATTAAAGTTATGTACTTTAAGCCATATCGGTTCCCGACCAACGAACTATATCAGCTTTGTGGCCTCTTATCTATAAGAAAACTTTATATACTGCTGATCATACTTGATTTGCATAAAAATCTTCCATTTGACTCAGCCATATTAGACAAAAGACGCAAGTACAATGTCACCGCTCTCGAACAGTCTTTGCAGAGCGTCAGTATACCATCCGATCATAGTCATTATTTATTATAATGCTTTATATAGAAACTTGGACATCTATGGCAAAACAACATCTGATTGTAAAATGATCCTCAAAAGCTGGCTAAATTCACTGGACTATGAAAAAACAGAAATCCTATTGGTAAAAATAATTTAACTTTACAACTAATTTAGATATGTAATAAACAGTAATACTGTAATAATAAACTAATAATAAATAAGTAATAGTAATAAAATAAATATAAAAAAAACATATTATATTTTTTTTAAAGTACTTACTTAGATCACGCAAACACGAACACACACTAACACACAAACACACACACATGCACACACACACACACACACACACACACAAACGCATATACACAACACACGCCCAACACTCACAATCATACCTACTTATAAGATTAATCTATTTTTAAATTTAACTCGGTACATTTTAACTTTAAAATTGTCATGGGAAGAGCGAGTCTACCCCCCCAACACGAGAAGGTAACTGCGTTACTTTCTGGGGTGCCTCATACTGTTAAACTGTAGATATTGAGAAATAAAAATTATTTTTATTTTATTTTATTTATATTTAAGAATATTATTTTTGTGCGACGACTATTTCGATGCAGTATGGCCACAAATCGATAATGCAACACTATGATATTGTCCGTGTTAGAATGCACTAAGGCCACAATTCTATTGCACTAATGCCCGTTTGCACTAAACTCGGGTTGAGCTTGTCCTAGATAAGATACATCTTAAGAATACATCCTAAGGCTTAAGAAATACCTATATCAGTGGTTATTGTCTGTGGCATTGTGAGCAAAGAGTAGTGCAACAAGCTTTTCTGTTCCGGTAGTTATCTTTGGAACTAAAACAGTTTTCATACGACAGTCGATTTTGACAGCTAATTACAAATTCCAAGTGACTCCTCTGTCACGGCTGTCACCGGAACAGAAAAGCTTGTGGCTTTTGTATTCTTGTTTGTTAGATAGAAACACAACACATGTGACATACGTCACACATCATTTATTAAAAAAAACTGTATTTATGTGTTTCTTGACAGTTGAGCTCAGTTGACTTTTTCTTTTCTCGGTGAATTACCCCTACCAAATAAAATAGACAACGCCTTAGCTTTTGTCTCCTTTTAACTCACGAAGGAATCAATGAGAAGTTTCAACCAAAAGAATATCCAGTGACCTACTTTACCTCGCCAGTTTATTTGAATTCATTCAATCATTCTCTTAGCAAGGCGATGACTAAGTTACGACGTAGTCTGTCAGTGCAAACAAAAATTTTAGCTCGGCTGTTTTAGGTTGTTCCTAAGTTAAGATACATCTTATCTAGGACAAGCTAAACCCGAGTTTAGTGCAAACGGGCATTTGTCTGTTTGTCACAACTGGACATCTCGAGAACTACTAATGCTATCAATTTGAACTTTGGAATAGTTTTAGATGACGATTGCCTAACTATTTTGCAAATAAGAGAGAAATAATAATATTTATATTTTTTTGCAATATTTGCACGCCTGGGACCTATATGGAAGTCACGAAAGCTGACCCGGAGAATCAAATTTAAAATCTTTGGGTCTAATGTTAAATCGGTACTCGTGTAATGGGTGCGAGACGTGGAAGGTCACAAAAGACATCTCGCGCCAGATTCAGGTCTTCGTCAACCGTTGTTTTCGTCGTAATCTCGGTGTCTTCTGGCCCGAGACCATCTCTAACGACCAGCTGTTAGAGCTCTGCCAAGAATCTCCGATCGACCAGCAGATCAAGCGCCGGAAGTGGCGAAGGATCGGCCACACGCTCCGGAGAGATTCCGATACCATTCCGATTCATATACCTAAGCTGGCACTCGATTGGAATGCCCAAGGGAAAGAAAACGTGGCCGTCCTCGTCAAACCTGGCGGCGCACCGTACTGGCAGAAGCAAAAAGCATTGGGAAGACGTGGAGCAAATTGAAACGCGATGCTCGAGACCAACTGCGTTGGAGATCTACTGTGGACGCCCTTTGCCCCATCCAGGGGACATAGGACAAGTAAATGTCAAAAAAAAAAGAAAAAAAAATTAAAATTCATTTTACAGTGTCAAGAAATTCAATTAGATTATTATAATTCATATTATTAACAATTATCTATTTACTATAAAATGTATAATGTCTCGTAAAATATTAATTAATACGATTTACCGAATCTGCCTTAGTATTAATCAGGGCGGAAACCCAGTGCCTCTGTAAAGGACTGACGGGTCTATTAGCTTGTTATGCTGCTGGGGCCGCCAAGCATTCTACCTCTCACCGATGAAATTTTGTTACACATTACGGCGTGAAAGTCATTTACATGTGCATCTGCAAACATGCCAGAAGCACTGCAGGCAGGCCCACTAACATCCTGAACAATTTATTGTATAGAACACGCAGGGCGCCGAACGTTTTACGAGTATACCGACCACAGGCCGCCTGTGTAAAATGACTGACAATAAATAAATAAATAAATAACTTCTTACATTCACACCAATTATCTAAGCCCATGTTAATTTCATTAAAAAACTGTATCATGGAAAACTTGATAACGGATAAATATATACTTAAATACTTTTTGTTTGTAAATACATACTTAAAATATACATAGTTAACACCCAGACCAAGACAAATAGACATGTCATGTTCATGCACACAAATATTTATCTTGTTCAGGAATCGAACCCGAGACCACTGGCGCTGAAGGTGGGTAGCCTACCCCTGCGCCAAATCGGTCGTCAATCGGAATGTCTTGAACAAGGTGATTTTTACATCAACTGTGCATTGTGCGAACCTGCGAGCCAGCATATTACCTCTGACAGCCAGCAACCTACGCTTTTTTTACGACTTCAAAGTACTTCCGTTATTTGGTGTGAATACAATATTAGAGGTATTATTTCTTACTTTTTGATGACATTTTTTTAAGGCGGTTCTATTTTTTAACAAAATATTTTTTGGTGATTCAATGGGGGACTTTTCTGACAGCTATAAAGAAAAAGAAGTTGATTTAAAGTGGCGACAGATGGCGCTCGCAAATAACGAAAAGATCAAAATTAATCTTAAAGACTAGAAATTAGGCCAAAAAACGCACGCACGACGTTGCCAGGCTATGCTTGTCATGTCATGTCAGTCGAGCGCGGGGATTTTACACTTTTTGAATGCTTATGCTTCAACTAGTAGATTTACGTGCGTTCTCACTGATGTTTTTGTTACTTCGTTGTTATTTTACTGTTTAAAAATTAGACAGTGCTACCTACGAATTTGAAAACAAATCAAAATGTTATCAACTCGTCATTTTAGTTTATTTCTGGTCACACCGACTTCGCTATTTGTCAGCGCCATCTCGTTTCATTATTAGAACATTTATTTTCTTCTTTTTTTCTGTCCCTCAAAAATCTCTTATTAAGGTTATATATTATTAAATAATAATACTATTTATTAGGATCATTATTACGTGATTGATTTTATGATAATAATATCCTTTTGAAATTTGTAATAAACCCTTTTTTTGCAGGTCAAGCTATCGGTACAGTGTTAGGTCTACCCACCACCGGATTCATATCATCATCTTTCTTAGGGTGGCCAGGCCTGTTTCGTTTCTACGGGTTCCTCTCAGGAGTGATAGCTGTCGTCCTGTGGTTAAAGCTTGCTGATTCACCAGCGCAACATAAGGCGATTTCTGGAGAGGAGAGGAGGTACATCGAAGAGGATTTGAGACAAACCGGTTGTCATGTGTGTAAACATCAGTATTTATGATGATTTAAAAATCCTACTTCCTACTTCCTACTATATATATATATCCTATTTCCTACTAATATTATATATGTGAAAGTTTAGATGTTTGGATGTTTGTATGTTTCTTACTCAATCACGCCAAAACGGCTCAACGGATTTGGCTGAAATTTGGGGCACAGATACTTTTTGGTCTGGAGAGGAACATAGGCTACTTTTTATCCTGAAAAAATTTCACATTCCCGCGGGATAACGTATTGTAGTCCACGCAGGCGAAGCCTCGGGCGGAAACCTAGTATTTCAGAAAAAGAAAAACAAAAATAAGTGTCAAATAAAATAAAAGCAATAATGACGTGCTTAAAAGGTATACGAAGAAGAGTTATTGGCCGTTGATGCGTGATTTACATGAATTCGTCAGATAAAATAACTAATACATTTGTGTATAGTCACGAGCAATATTATGCTTATACCTTTACATACCTACCTTTACATACCTTTAAAGAACATTTTCACATTGAAGCGTTCCGAAATAAAATTATCTGTGCCACAGGAGCTTCACAAAAGCCGTTCAATGTTGTAATCTGACATAGTTCTATGGTGTCTGTAAAAATAACATGTAACAGTAAATTTTTGGCATAATTTACAGAAATCCCAACCAGTTCCGTGGAAGAAGATATTATGCAGTTACGGCATGTTGGCCATTGTCGTCGCACACATTGGCAGCGCATGGGTGAATCTGACCCTCTTCTCCGAGCTACCTTCTTACATGGACAAAGTTATGGGAGTTAATATTAAAGCGGTAAGACTTAAGGACTTAGCTTACTTATACCGCACCGCTCCCACCCAACCAATGTATGAGCGTTCAAATATGGACATGTCGTGCTTTGTAGATGCAACTCAGCTTGCGGCAGGCTCGCTTACCTCAAGCATGGCTACCTATGGGTCGCCTGTGTGGGCCAGCTCACTTACTGCTGAGGCGAATGCGATATTACGCAAATCACAGCGAGTTATGTGCATCCGGGCTATTCGGGCATATCGCACTGTTTCTGGTGCTGCCGCTGGTGCGCTCGCTGGTATGCCCCCGTGGGAGTTGGAAGCCATTATACTCTCCCAGGTCTACCATTACAAAGCAAACGCTAGAAGAAGAGGGGAATGCCCTAGTGTTGAAGACTTGGTACTTACCAGACGGCAATTGGAAGACGCGTCTGTCAGTCGGAGAACGTTGGATGCAATAGTCCATGTCTTTAATGAATGGTTGGACAGATGCTAGCTTATGCTTTCATCTTGTGCAGGTGCTTACTATACATGGTTGTTTTAGTAATTACCTGCACAAGATAGCTAGAAGAAAATAAAACTCTAGTTGCAAGGAATGCGGCGCTGCCGAGGACTCGGCACAGCATACATTAGAGCTGTGTCTAACTTGGACTTCGCAACGCCATGACGTGAAATCGGTAATCGGTCGAGACCTCACGCTTCCAAGCGTTTTAAGAGCAATGACAGGCAGCAAAGTTGGCTGAAAAGCAGTCGCGAAGTTTTGCGACACTATCATGTCAACCAAGGAGGCAGCGGAACTAGCAAGGGAGGCTGATCCACAAGCTGACTCCTGTCGCATGCGCCGTACAGGTCGTGTCCGACGCACTTGAAGTCGTCCAGCCGTAAGGCACAATAGAGGAGGTAGAGGGGTTGTTTATAATCCTACGCCTTTTCACGGAAACCAGCGGGGAACGGGCTTGGGAGGGCTCGCCCCCGCATCGCACAGACTTCCGATGACTCAGGGTGTCCCCAATGTCCCGGGACACCCTTTGTCACCCCCGCGTTTAGGGGATGATGGACGGGTCTGCCATGGGCGGACAATCACCGGCGGAGCCGCGGTAGTGTCCGCAGGGGTTCCCGTGACTCCGCCAGGTGGCATTTCCTCGTTAAACGATTTCTCGTCAGATGACGAGGCTCTGTCACCAAGGTGATGTGAAGGGACGTCGGTGTTTTTTAGTGGGTAGGCCCCCCCTGGGTGGAGAGTCCCACATACTCCCGGCAAACTCCCACTGCCGGGGCATGGGTAAAGCATTTTCCTCACGTTAAAAAAAAATAAGGCTCGCTTACCGCGCGCTGTCTGCTATTGTATATTGTTACTGTAAAGTGCATCTCACTGTACCTAGATATTAAGTCCATATTTGGCTGCTCATACTTTGGTTGGGTGGGAGCGGTGCGGTATAAGCGGGTTTTGACCTTAACACTCCACAAACAAAATTAATTATTTCAACGATTGCAGAACGAGCACCTTTATCATAATTTACGCCACGGGCTCCTCGTGATTATCTATATGATTGTATTTATTTGTCCAACAGAACGGGTTGTTGACTGCACTTCCATTTATGGTAATGTGGTTCACCAACTTTTTCTTCAGCTGGGCAACTGATATGTTAATAGTCAAAAAATACTTAACCGTCACGCAAGCTCGAAAAACGGCAAACTCAGTAGGTAAGTGTGCAAACACAGCATTAACTTTATCTTACTACTTATGCGTGGACGCTCCAGATTTTTGCAAATTGAAGTGATGTTGACTAAAAGATGAGGCTACAGACTGCGTAGTGCCTTTTTCATACCAGACAAGATTTAAAGTTGACTGTTAAAACTGTTTTTTTTTTGTTTTTCTATTACCAGAGGCCAATCTCTCTTTAGATTAATTAATTAGACAACTGCGTAGTTACTCTGACTAGTGAGAAAAAACAGGCCTTTGTAAAAAAAGTCCAAGTCACACGAAAACTTTAAGTCCGCACTGTGAAAAAAGGGTACGGGGATAGCAAACTCATTTTACAAAATCATTTTTTATTTACCTAGTGCTTTAGCCTTGAAGTGCCGTGTAATGCCGGCACATAAAAATAATAGCACTACTCCCTCTCTTCCCGTGGGTGTCGTAAGAGCCGACAGAGGGAAAACTGCCATCAGGAGATGGGCAGCAGCGTCTCCATGTAACAGAAGGCTATACTGCGATCGCCAACCCGACTGCCAAGCATGGCGATTATGGCAAAACCTCCAAAATAGCTACACACCTAAAGAATCGGCCCCCAGTCGCCGGCAGCCCTGCTATTCCTAGCTACGGTAGCTGCTATGGTAACGGCGGGGCAAGGGGTGCTAAGAATCCCCGGGTAAGATTCGGCTACCAACACTGACGACTCGACCTGGCAACCTATAAACACGGAAACATTACGGACCGACGCGGAGCTTAAGGCTCGGACTAATATGCGTCAGGAATCAGTCCGGTTCGGAAAAATAACAACAACAAACAACCGTATCCGTAGACATCGGGTGGCTCCGGATCTTATGTAGTCATCGTAAGAAAAATTCAATCGATTGCTTGAATGACAAATTGAATCCGAGCTTGTTTGTTGTTGTTATTTTTCCGAACCGGACCGATTCCTGACGCATATAGTCCGAACCTTATCATTGGATTATTTGAAATCCGAAGAGTAGATTCCGAGCAGTTTGAATATACATTATGTTTAATAACTAACTTATAGCCCACGCCGCACGCTGCACGTCCATCTCGAACAACGCACGGGCGCCAACTAGTCGTTCTAAATCGTAGCGTTGCGATTACACTTGCCTAATTGGAAACAATTTAGGAAGCAGAGCGATCGGGACCTTCCAATCTCTCTAAATCAGACTCTAACTGTTCTTTCTGCGATTAAATCTTCCGATTTCCTAATTAGATTTCCTACAATTGGATAGTGTAATAAGTGCTTAAACGGACTCCAAATCATTGCCGAACTGTGCATGCTAAACAGACTCTGATTTCTTGTCTAACACTTTTGCCTGTTATCGACAAAAGAAAACAAGAACTTTGTCAAATAGTGTGATATTACCTATTATGCTTTGGGCTTTGAACTTACAACTAGGTATCTAGATCATCCTTTATTCATAATCAGTCTTATTTATATTACCTCTTAATGTTTTTAGGATCCGTCGCATCATGTTTCGGCCTGATCGCTCTCGCATATGCTCCAATAAACATATATATTGTTGAAACCATATTGATTCTCATTTGTGGGTTTCAGATTGCGACTCATGTAGGCTTCTATGTAAGTGATACTGCAATATTATAATATAGAACTATGATCACTAATACAAGTTGCTTGTAGACTTCACTACATCCTTGAGAAGCAAATTACTAACATGATAAAAAAGACGAGGATCCACTGCTTTTTCAACAACATAACCTACCAAAAATAATAGTTTTTCTTTTAAAAACTTATTTACTATATTTTTACTAGGTTAACCACGTGGACATATCTCCCAATTATGCTGGAACTATGATGAGTATCAGCAACTTTGCAGCGAATTTAATCGGATCACTGTCACCTTTGCTAGCTGGTTATATATTGACTAATCCCGTAAGTGTTTGAACTTTTTTATTCGTTTTATTTAGATATATGCCTTTCTAATCTCTTCCAGACAACCTTTGAGGTACAGGATACTATTATAACACACCTCTTTTTGTGGTCTCCTGTCCGAGAGAGGAGTTACTTACATTTTAAAGTTTTTTTGGGTTGTTAGATATATTTTATTTCATTATTTTCAAATTACACACAAATGTTTGTAGCTAACTAAAAGAGCTAAAGACCTTGAACCGTCTGAACAGAGCTTCACAAATTGAACAAACATCTCGCTCACGTCAACTTAAAAAAAAACCGCATCAAAATCGATCAATTCGTTTAGGAGCTATGATAACACAGACAGATACGTGAAACATAGAAATAACCCTCATTTTGCACTCGGGGGTTCAAAAGGGGTATGTATCATAATAACTACGGTCATTACGACTATGGTCGAAATAACTACGATCGATTCACATATTTTCATAATGACTAATATTAATATAATATAATAATTCATTTATTTCAGATAACAAGATCCATAATGGTATACAGTCATTCATAAAAAAAAATAGTTATAATTCCTGGAGCATGCATAAATTCAATTCAAATTCCTACATAAATAAAATAATTTCACAATGTCAATAATTAAAAAAAAAAAAGTCACATTAATAAATATAATTCAAATTCCTACATAAATAAATAATTTCACAATGTCAATAATTAATTTAATTTTAATAGAAACTAATTTTAAATTGTATTATCTAACTAACTAATTATTGTATTTATTCAGAACATCCTTACCGGTACAGCTACTGAGATGTGTTTATTACAGCAATGCCGGAGAAACGGGCAATCCAGTCTGTCTGCTATCATTTTTAGAATGACGTTGGTGCTGGCCCGCACCCTGCGCACCAATGACGCACCCCGCAGGCGCATGGTTGCATAAAAACAGGCGGTGCGCGCCTCCGCAAACATACCCGAGGCGCTGCAGAATCGGGGCAGCCCCAAAATCACTCTAAACGCGTTGTTATAGAGGATACGGAGGGTGCTGTAACTTCGCTTAGTGTAGTCCGCCCACAGGCTGCACGTATAGAGTGATGTGCAGAAAGCTCTAAATAGCGTTATTTTGACCTCCTGTGAGCATCGTGCAAACCTACGTGATATCATATTTGCTCTAATCGATAGCGCCCTCCGTTCCCGCTCAATATCTGCGTTGTCTTTAAGGTCTTCTGTGACTATGTGTCCCAGATATTTAAACTGAGTAACAAAATCCAATGAAAAACCATTCAGGCGTACCGGTGGTATGCTCTGTAGACATTTTGTACCTGCTCTGAAAACCATGCACTTACTTTTCTTAACATTATAAATTAATCCATGCTCACACGCATACTCCTCGCAGACCCGTATCAGCCTCCTCAGGCCACAGACCGACGCGCTCAACAGCACCATGTCGTCTGCGTAACTTAAATTATTGACGTTAATTCCGTCAATGTGGCAGCCGACATGAGTGCTGGTTAGTCTGACAATTAATTCATCAATGTATAGATTAAACAAGGTCGGTGATGTTAAACCGCCCTGTCTGACTCCGCAATCGAGGCGGTACGGGTCTGATACAGCCCCTGCCCAACGGACGCTGTTAGATTGGTGCGAGTACCAGTATTGGAACAAGCCGATTAGCTCATGGGGTAAGTTTCTACTTCTGAGCTTGTCCCATAGAAGGTCGTACTGGACCAAGTCAAACGCCTTGGACAAGTCGAGGAAGCAAGCAAATACAGGCGTCTTGCGGTCTGTGTAGTATTTGACCGAATGCTTAAGGCTCAGTATCGCAGTTAATTAATATTGAACGACTCAACTACCTCTTCATTTCACCTACGGTTGATTGAATTACAGTTGATTCAACTAACGGACGATTATTGTCCTAAAGTTCATTTCATCTACTGGTTGTTTCGACTATGAACGATTCGCCTACAACATGGATTTGGGCGCGTTGGATTGTTTTTTTGGTTAGGGTGTCGCAAACATAAAATTTTTGACTGTTTTAGTATGGAGCGGGGACTTGTAAAATTTTCAAGATTGAAATAACCGTAGGTGAGTGATGATGGACACAAAGAGGTTAAGAGAAAGTTTTCCTAGCGATCCGCGTAGCGACCGGCGCCCTGAGCTTTCCGGGGCTGGGGTGTGAAATTGGTTACCGGCCATGGAGATGTAGGCAACCAGGCGTCCCATGGAAAACATGCTGCTGGAAGCTTTAGGTTAAGAAGACAATATCTCTTCGGAACATGGAATGTCAGAGGGCTGCTCGAAAAACACAAGCTTCCTATGTTGGAAAGAGAGCTAGAGCGATGTAAACTGACAATTACAGGACTGAGCGAGACACATTGGAAAGGAAGCGGTCACTTTGATTCCGGAAAACACATAATATATTTTTCTGGAAATGATAAAAGTAGTTTTTCTGGGGTGGCAGTAGCAATTCCAAAGATATGGAGTGGAGCCGTGCTAGGTTACAACCCTATCAGTGATAGGCTCATATCAATAAAAATCAGCGCAACACCAACTCCGCTGAATATTGTGCAGGTATATGCCCCTACAAGTTCTTCGAGTGATGAGGCCATAGAGAAATTCTACGAGGACCTTGAATCTTCTATAGCTACAATCCCCCAAAGAGAGCTATTACTCATCATCGGAGACTTTAATGCTAAAGTGGGAGATACTACTATGGATGATGGTATTCGTCACATCGTTGGAAAGTATGGTCTTGGTAATCGTAACCAGAGAGGAGAGCGCTTAATTGAATTTGCTGCTAATAATAACTTGACCATTATGAACACCACTTTCAAACATCATCCTAGACGCTTATATACCTGGACATCACCTGATAACAAATCTCGAAACCAGATTGATTATATCCTTGTCCGATCAAGATGGAGGAGCTCTATCACAAATGCTCACACTTTGCCTGGTGCAGACTGTCAATCAGACCATGAGCTGCTCGTCGGGAAACTTAGGCTTAAATTACATAGAGCACGAATAACAGAAAAGCCTAGACGCATGCAGATAATGGATAAGAGCTCTCTCGAAAGAACAATTGAGAGGGGGTACTCTGTTTGGCAGACGGATGCCGGAAGTAAAGATTCCAATACTTTGTGGACATCTGCAAAGAAATGTATTGTGGATGCAGTGTCAGAGTCGCAGCCTAGGAAAATAGCAACTAAACGGCAGCATTGGATGTCAGCAGACACCTGGCTATTAGTGGAAGAGCGGCGAGAGCTAAAAGCTAAGGGTGTCAGCGGCGCAGAATTAAACGCCAAAAGTTCCGCTATACAAGCAGCCTCGAGAAGAGATCGCAACAACGCCTTGATCAGCATATGCGAGGAACTTGAGCGTCATACGGATAAACACCAGACCAAAGACCTCCACGATAAGGTTCGATTCATAACGCGACAGTTCAAACCCAAGACATGGGCAGTAGAAAATGCTTCTGGAGTAACAGTCACTGAGATTAAGGACATAGTTAATGTTTGGAAGGAATACTGCAAATCTCTCTTCGCTAATAAATCCACAGCAAACAATGTATGCTCCGTTGACTACACCAGTGACTGTGAACCCGAAATCCGCGATGAAGTACGAGCGGCTATTCGACACTTGAAGAGCAATAAAGCAGTAGGAGTAGATGAGATCCCAATAGAAGTGTTTAAAGCAATGGGAGAGACAGGGGTGGACATTTTACACACCATCTGTTGCAAGATATAGGAGTCTGGAAAATGGCCGGAAGACTGGTCGCAGTCAGTATTCATCACCTTGCACAAGAAAGGTTCTACCAAGAAATGCAACAACTACAGGCTCATCTCGCTCATATCGCATGCAAGTAAAGTGATGCTTCACATAATGAACACAAGGTTACAAGCTTACCTGTTATGCGAAATTGCACCTGAACAAGCCGGATTTATGAAAGGGAGAGGCACGCGCGAACAAATACTCATATTGCGGCAAATTATTGAAAAAGCCAGAGAATTTAACACACCGCTCTTTATCTGCTTTGTTGATTTCCGTAAGGCATTTGACACTGTCATATGGGAGTGTCTCTGGAAAGTTCTGATAGAGATGGGGGTACCGCACCACCTAATTTCCCTTTTGAAAAATCTCTACGAGAGTGGTACAGCAGCAGTGCGAGTTGATGACGTTCTTTCGGAAACTTTCAAGACGGAGGCCGGTGTTCGTCAGGGATGTATTCTGTCGCCTTTACTTTTTAATACATACACCGAATATATAATGCGCATTGTCTTGGATGGGTGGGGCGGGGGTATTTCGATCGGTGGTCACGTAATTAATAATTTAAGATACGCTGATGATACTACTCTTCTTGCTAGATCGAGAGAAGATTTGGAGGAGCTCTTGACTCGTCTGGAAACCACTAGTCTCCAATTCAGTCTTACTATAAATAGAGACAAGACGAAAGTCATGATAGTAGATCGAGCTGACCATACCATTACGGGCGTACATAATATAGCCAACTGCGAAGTAGTGCAACGCTACATATACCTCGGTTCTACTATCTCGAACGTTGGAGGATGCAAAGACGAGATCAAACGCCGTTGCGCTATCACTAGATCGGCAGTGGAACGATTAAAAAAGATTTGGAGAGACAGGAGGATAACTAAGAACACAAAGGTCCGCCTAATGAAGAGCCTTGTTTTTCCAATTTTTCTATACGGAGCCGAAACCTGGTCGCTAAGGCTCCAAGATCGCCACAAAATCGATGCACTGGAGATGTGGTGTTGGAGACGGCTGTTAAAAATACCCTGGACAGCGTTCCGCACCAACTTATCCATCCTCAAAGAACTTGACATACGAAATAGGTTATCGTCGATTGTGCAGCTGCGAATACTCAAGTTCTTTGGGCATATCTCCAGAAACGAGGATTCGATGGAGAGGCTCGTAGTACAAGGTCACACAGAGGGGAAGAGATCACGAGGTCGCTCTCCGACTCGTTGGATCGACCTTATTAAGAAGACTACGCAGTCGACCGCAGTACAATGTTTTCGCAGCGCTGAAAGTCGAACACTCGACGTGCGGCCGCCCTGGGAGCGAGTGGCGACGGCGAGCCGCAACCCTGTCCATCGACAGCCACGACCACTCTGTCAAGAGTGCCCGACTAAGAAGAGAGGTGAGTTGATCGTAGGTGAGATGACCAGTAGTGATTTCGTACATTAGTTATTTTAAAAATAGGTGTAACGACCAATAGTTATTTTGTACAGTCGGTCTTTTGACCGTAGTTATTTCGACCATAGTCGGAACGACCGTAGTTATTATGATACATACCCTTCAAAAGACGTCGGAATATTTTTGCATAAAGCAGAATATGCAGAATGTCACTTTGGTCTTGGATTCATTCAATTTATTACTTTTCTATTACATCAAAAAATAATATAAATGTTTCGGTGAATGTCATTAGTGTTGTCTGTATTAATATAGCCGTCAATTTTTATTTTATTTACAATGGGGTTGCACTTAGCCTATATCACACTTGATGATACTACTCTCGAAATCCTCAATCACTGAGGAACTGGCTCTAATTGCTCTATCTTATATCTAATTGCTGGAACAAGTTAATCCTGAAAATGCTGAAAACATAATTGTTATGGTGGAAGGTAGCGAGGCGGACTTAGAACAAGCCCTACCACCAACCAAACCGAATACAATATATACCCCCACTGGGAATCGAACCTGGGACCTCTGGGGCTGATAACGGTGGTGTGTATTCAATTCAATTCATTCAATTCAATTCATTTATTCCATTTAACAATAAAATTGTGTAGGAAATACATAGATGGGTATAAAACATAATTATTAACAAGGAAAATTAATTTAAATCACATTAAATTCATTAATTCTACTTTCAACCATTATAAATTTACAACACTATAAAAAAAATATAATAAAAGTTAAAAATGTCAACAGGTAAAATTCGAATGCAAGAAGTCATTAAAGTAAAATTAAAATAAATCCTAAAAATTCAACATGTCAAAATTCGATCACATTAAATTCATAAATTCTAATTTTAACGATAAAAAAGATATACCTACTAAAAGTCATAAATGTCAACATGTAAAATTCTAATTTCAAGATGTCATTATAGTAAAATTAAAATAAATAAATCAACATGTCAAAATTCACTACTTAATTCTAATTCTAAATTATCTATATTAATAATAATAAAATATGTTTAAAGCTATAAATGTCAGCTGGTAAATTTCGAAGTCTAGATGTCAAACTACCTATTCAAATTCACTAATACTAAAATAACATTTTTTTAACAAGAAGTTCCTTAATTCCCGTTGAAATACTTTATAGTCAACAATACTCTTTAACGTTGTAGGAAGTTTGTTAAACATATTAACTGCTTGATACGTAACACTTTGTTTTACCACATTAAGCTTGGGCTCAGTCAACTGAGGCAGATTTTTTCTACGAGTATTCAAGCGTATGTCTCGATCGGCAGCCGTTTCCACACGATCCAATTTTTTTACTAAATTAGTTAAAATCACTAGTAGATATAGACTAGGAACGGTCAATATGTCTAATTTAGTAAAGTATTCTTAGCATGAGTGCCATTGTGGAATTCGAACCATCGTTCTAATGGCTCGCTTTTGTAGCACAAAAGCCCTGTCTAAATAATATTTATATGAGTTACCCCAGAATCTGATGCTATAACGCAGATGGGACTCAACAAGAGCATAATATACAGTTTTTAATTGATTTAATGTTATTTCGTCACGTAAACTTCTCAGACAGTAACAACCTGAACTAATTTTCTTTTCTAGTTTTTCCAATTCGAACTTCCAATGTAAAAATGAGTCAATATAAATACCTAAAAACTTTACCGAACTAACAAGAGTGATTTTCTTGCTGTTTAAACTTATGTCCAAATTTTCTTTGTTTCTTGCTGTTGTTCGAAACAACATAATGTTTGTTTTATAAAATTGGCCCTAAAATTGAACCCTGCGGCACACCTTTTTTTATCTTGTGTAATTTCGACCTACAGTGAATAACTTTTCCCTCCCTAATATTTTGCATTTTTACAAATTGTAATCTGTTTTCCAAGTAAGATCTTAAAAGCTGTAAACAATTTCCTCTGATGCCATAGTGTTCAAGCTTCATTAGGAGAATCTCATGATTTACCAGGTCAAAGGCAGAACTTAGATCTAAAAACACTCCTGCTACTTTCTGTTTATTGTTCAAATTAGTGACCACATCATCCAAAAGAGTTTCTATGGCATCACACGTAACCACAGTTATCACGATCTATGGTATGAGTGACTAGCGGATCCTCGCGGTTTCACTCGCGTGGTACTCGTTCCCGTGGGAATATCGGGGTAAAATATAGCCTATGTCACTCGGGATGTATGTAGCTTTCTAATGGTCAAAGAATTTTCTAAATCGGTCCAGTAGTTTCGGAGTATATTCGATGCAAATAAACAAACAAATATACAAACAAACAAATTTACAAAAAAACAAACAAACAATCAAATCTTTCCTCTTTATAATATTAGTATAGATAATTTTTTACTTTTTTTCAAGCTTTTTACTAGCTTTTAATTAACTTGCCATGTTAGTTAGTTAGTGGGGGACAAATCTTGCAAGCTTAATTTGACCCACTTCCCAGTGTCCGATGGAACTGAAATTTTGAATAAAAGTTTGGTTTAGATGACAAAACAATAGGTATTGAAGTACAGTCAGCAAAAAAGCTTGTCATAAAAATGAAATTTTTACTAAAAACTTATTGTTTTCCCCTCATAATTACGTACAACACAGAGTTGGTAAATAAAATCTTTTTCAAAAAATAATCATAAGGTAATAATAATTGTCTATTTTGCGCACAGATCACCTGTATGTAGGAATCTACATTTATGCTGTAGGTATGACAAATATTTTGTTCTAATTCCATGTCATAATTTTTGGCGGCGGGAAGGGGGCGAGAGACGTAACATAGGACACGAGATTGGCTACTTCTATGACAATGACAACAACTTTTACGATATACTCCATTGACAGGGGGGTGTCACTCCGCAGTTTAGGTACGTTCGACCGGCGCGCCTGCTGGGCAGGCGTATGGCAGAAGGATGCCGCTCTCGGCTCGTACGCTCCACGTTGCGCGTAAACCGATCGATCATTTCTGTGGTTTTTGTGCACCGAACAATGACTACTAAACGTTCTTATAATCGGTATAAAAGATACTGTCGTGTTTACGGGTGCGTCAATAAAAGAAAGAGCAGTAGAAACAACAAAACCGAACTCGCAAGTCGCTCGCATCCCTAACCAGCGAGCGAGCTGTTTGAGACTTTCATAGTGTTCAGTACACCCCTGCCTATACCGCGGAATCAGCTAGCGCAGTGGAAGCTGGTATTACTAATATAGACTCCGGACAAAAAACTAGGTTTCAGCGGGGATGTAAACTGAACAATTGGACTGCGATACACAGCGGAGAGAATGTTAAGTAAGGTGAGGTTACATACGGGTCTGTGTGTCGAACGTCTCCAAGGCAGAAGTGGTGTAAGGGAGCGCGCGCGCCCCTGGGGTCCTTTCTTCTGCAGACCTTACCAATTAGTCACCTTACTCACAACACAAATAACAGCGTTCCCAAGGCACTGGGCGCTTCAGCAATAGATACACAATGACACACACTGGGGAGCCTCTTTTATTACGATTTACAGTCCCGACAAAAAGCGCGTGGTGGACAATTATCTTTCTTTCAAAACTCCGCGACCAGCCCGATGGATGGCGTCAAAACCTTGGTCGTACAAAACGGGATCACATAGATAATTTAAGATTCAATTCAAATTCGATATGCCAGGCATATTCAACGCGAGCGATTTTTAACAAATTCAGCAAAATTAATCCGACATTTTGGTACAAGAATTTCAATCAAGTGTCACTGTCAACTTCAAGTGACAGCCAAATGTCAATTTGACGTGACATTAGAGACGCGTTCAGAAACGTCGATCTTTTCCGAACATCCCCCCGCCCCGGACCGTTAAGAACGGTACGTCAATCTACGGGTAATCGGGAGAGCCCACTAACTGCTCTCTTCAAAACCGAATCTCGAACCAAAACCTCAGCAAAACGAGGAACTCCGTCAGTTCCGGGGTAGAGTTTAACAATGCGCCCCCTTCGCCAACATAGGGGCGGCAGGTTAGCATCCTTAATCAACACGAGGTCGCCAGTCTGGGGTGGGGTGGTTTTATCTGTCCACTTCACGCGCTGTTGTAGGATATGCAAATACTCCATCGACCAACGTGCCCAGAAGTTTTGGGACATCTGTTTCAAAAGTTGGTATCGCGACAAACGATGGGATCCTACATCCTGAATCGGATATTCAGGCAACGCCAAAAGGGGCTGTCCGATCAAGAAATGACCTGGGGTCAACGCTTCCAGGTCATTCGGGTCCGAAGACAACGGGCACAAGGGTCGCGAGTTGAGGACGGCCTCAATTTTACAAAATACCGTATCAAGTTCCTCAAACGTGAGAATAGTTTCTCCAATCACGCGACGCAAGTGTGTCTTGGCAGCCTTTACACAAGCTTCAAAAATTCCTCCCCAGGTCGGACAAGCTGGAGGGCTAAACTTCCAGATTATCCCACGCCGGGAGAGGGTGGTTCCAATGTCTATTTTATTATCAACAAAAAACTTAACTACTTCCTTAAGATAATTACACGTTCCCTTATAATTAGTACCACAATCGGAACGTATCAATGACGGCAGTCCTCTACGGGAAACAAATCTGCTCAAGGCGGCGACAAAGGCTTCGGTAGACAATTCCGAGACAATTTCCAAGTGGACAGCCTTGGTGGACAAACACACAAACACGCACAAGTACGCCTTATAGGTTTTAGCATTACGCAGTCTCGAAGCCTTTACAGTAAAGGGACCGGCGAAGTCGGTGGCGACTCCGGCAAAAGCTCTACATTCCGTGACGCGATCAGCAGGCAAATCACCCATCTGGGGCTGCATGGTCGCGGCCTTCAATCGATAACAAGGCAGGCAACGGAAAACCACAGTGCGAATGGCTCGACGAGCAGACAAAATCCAAAATTCACGCTGCAAAATGGCCAACAAAGCATTACAGCCAGCATGTTGTGCATTCACATGGCGATCTGTTATTATCAGTTGAGTCAAATGTCCGGCTTTAGGTAACAAAAGGGGGTGACGAGCTCCATACGGCAGGTTCGCATTTCGAAGTCTTCCGCCGACTCGCAAAAGCCCACTCTCGTCCAGGAAGGGATTCAATCGCGATACCGCGCCCTTCAACTTGCGACGGCCTAAACGCAAAATTTCAATCTCGGACTCAAAACTATCAGCTTGTACTCTCCGGACCCAAAACAAGAGCGCGTCCCTACGCTCGTCCGGAGTGAGAACCGACGAATCACGCCTCGCGCGTGGGTTTCTGCAATTGTACACAAAACGTCTGATCCAAGCGGTAACACCAAGCAGCTTCTGTAAGGAGCTGTACCGATCCAACAACAAATCCTTTTCCCCGGCGGGGTTAGTCTCCAGGACGCATGCCCGCATATCAGGAACGGCTACGTTCGACAACGCTGGAGAGGGCGGCCACTCCGACTCAGGCCGCATCAACCACTGTGGGCCCCACCAGAGGGGGTGGTTAATTAGGGTTGGGGCTACACAACCCCGAGACGCACAATCCGCGGGATTCATGGTTCCCGGCACGTGTCTCCAAATCAACTCGATGTCGGAATTACAAATCTGCGACACTCGATTGGCCACAAACACGTCCAAGGTGTGCGCCGGAGCCTTCAACCAACAAAGGACGACCTGACTGTCCGTCCAAGCATAAACCCCTTGTATCTTAATAGATCGACCTAATGTGAGCCATACGTGGTTCAACAAACGCATTAGGAGGGCAGCTCCACACAATTCCAACCTCGGGATCGTATGACGAGTCCGAAGGGGAGCGACTTTGCTTTTCGCTATCACCAGATGCACAGCAACAACTCCGTCAACAGTAACGGTGCGGAGGTACACGGCCGCAGCAAATCCACGTTCGGAGGCATCGGAAAAGCCGTGAAGAGTAACTTTACAATTTTCAGAAGGGAGGAATAGCCTCGGCAAATGCACTTCATTAATCTCGGGGAGGGATGAAACGAAGCTCGACCAATCTCGGAGTAACTCGTCCGAGAGGGGTTCATCCCACGACACACCCGAAGCCCATAACCGTTGCAAGAAACACTTGGCCATAAACAGCACGGGGCAAATCCACCCATTGGGGTCAAAGGTACGTGCGACAGTAGACAATACTAAACGCTTGGTCCAGACTTTCGGTGGTCGTAAATCCACACAATAAGTGAACGTGTCAGAGACCGGTTTGTACTGTACGCCAAGGACGGTCACCACATGGGGATTATCAACATTTTCGAATAGGTGGGGGTCCTGCTGGTGCTCTTCGGGCAAACCTACCAGTACATCAGGCGAGTTGGATATCCATTTCCTCAACTCGTAACCTCCCGACTTCAAAAGGGCGGTGAGTTCGTCTCTCAGGACAATCGCCTCTGAGACAGATGAGGCGCCCGTGCAAATGTCATCCACATAGACGTCACTGGCCAAAATGGCGGAGGCGCGAGGGTATCTCAAGCGCTCCTTCTCGGCCAACTCCAACAAAGAACGAATCGCAACAAACGGGCTCGAAGCCAAACCGTACGTATTCGTATTCAATTCATAAATCAACAAGGGGTCCCTAGGACTCTCTCTCCACAAAATCAATTGGTACCTCCTATCCTCGGGATGGATGACCGTTTGTCTGAACATCATCCGGATGTCAGTCATAAATACAATTTGGTGCCGCCGGAAGTTGGTCAAAATGTCTGAGATCTCCGTGTGCAGCTTGGGACCTACATGCAGACACTGGTTCAAGGACGCTCCAGTAGAGGTGGGAGCCGAACCGTCAAAGACCACCCGAATCTTTCCGGATTTCAAAACGGCGTGGTGCGGCAAAAAGAAGTGCTCAACGGAGCGCCAATCCAAATCGCTCACGGACATGTGCCCTAACTCCTCATACTCCCGCATGAATTCAACATACTTCTGGCGGAAGACCGGATCCTTGCTCATGCGACGCTCCATCGCCACTAGCCTACGTTCCGCTAGCGGTCGGGATTCGCCCAGAGGAGGTCGGCCGGCACGAAAGGGGAGACGGGTGATCAAACGACCAGAACGGAGGCGACCAGTGTTATTCTGGTAATACAACTCGCATTCATCCGCTACTGGGTCAACCCGCGGGGCTGGCGGAGGTTCCTCAACCTCCCAAAACTTCTGCACCACTTCGGAGAGAGACACATTAAAAACAAGACCGCGATCCTCATCAAGGGAATCCAAAACGCGGCGAGCAGGGCCCATCACAACTGTACCGAGTGTCGTCTGCAGAGCTACCAAGCCATCTGGCTGCAAAACTCGCTTCCCCGTCAACAAAACTCGCCCCAGGACATCGGCTCCAAGGAGAGCATCAATCGGGCCTGGGCGGAAGAAATTTGGATCGGCGAGTGGGGAATCAGACACCAAAGACAACATACTCGGTCCCAAGTCAACTGAAGGTTGACGGCCAACAACTGTGTCCAACACAATCGCCGAGGTCTTAATGCCTGGCGTGGACTTATTACGTGATGTAAATGTGAAGTCAACATGCCCTAACAACCCGGGGACTTTCACATCGCCAACACCTCTCACGCCTTCCGTGTGGGGGTGCACCTTGAGGCCCAACCGCCTAACTAACCAAGATGACACAACACACCCCTGAGCACCGGAATCCAACAAGGCGCGAACTTCCACAAGGTCGCCATTCAATCCCCTGACAAGTACAGAGGCCGTGGGCAACAAAACGGTCTCTGGAGGGGTGGCTACAATCGACCGTAAACACGTTGATTGCTAGTATGTGGGGTCCCCAGACGTCCCCCCATGGTAAGGGGGTCGCTCATAGCGATCCAGTGGGTCCCAATCTCCCACATACTGCCTACGTCCAATTCGCCCGGTATCAGGCGGGTTATATCTCCCGGCCCCTTGAAGACGGGGCGGGCGCCGCTCCAAACGCGGGTATTCGGCGAGCGGCGGCGAGAATCGGTGCCTAGCATCCACCGTGTACGTCGCCCCATAGTCGCGGGGGCACGGTGACCGATTTTCAGAAGGGGGGTCCCGGGGACCCCCGCCCGTGCGAGGCTCAAAACGTCGCGGGGGGCTTCTACGACCTCCCGCATCGCTCGCAAAATCGAACCCCCTAGTTGGGGACCGATTTCCCATGGGGGGGTCCGTGGGACCCCCGCCCGTGCGAGGCTCAAAACGTCGCGGGGGGCCTCTACGACCTCCGGCAACGCTCGCATTACTCATCCCCATCCTTGGGGATCGGTTTCCCATGGGGGGGTCCCTGGGACCCCCGCCCGTTTGAGGGTCCAAACGTGGCGGAGAGCGTCTGGGGCCACTCTGGTGGCCACTAGAACTGCTGCGGGATGCAAACACCGCGGGGGGTCCGAGACCCCCACCCATACGAGGTGATCCTTGGGCTGTTCATGCAGAGGAGGGGATGGTGGTTGCCCTTACAAAAGCGGCATGGGTGCGCTTGGGTACATTCGCGCTGCATGTGCAGGCCCAAGCACGAGTAGCACCATGTCCGTTGTCGCGCGATCGCTCGACGGCCTTGGACGCGCTGGTCGAGGAACTTATCACAACGGGTCGTGCTGTGACCCGGTTCCCGACAGTACAAGCAGCGGGCGGTCTCCTGGACGGCGGCATAGCGGCCGGGCGCGCGAGGGGCCATACGCCCCCTACGGGGGGGTCCGGTGGGGGATCTACTCTGTGGCACAGGTCGTTCGGGTCCCATAGGACCGGCCAGAGAGGAATTATCTGCCAGTCTACTTTCTCCTTCCAGGAACGTCAAGAGGTCCGAGAAGGGTGGCAGATAAGTCGCACTATCCCCACCATACTGCTGCTCAAAACGGACCTTAACAGAGTCCGGCAACTTTCCCAGGACAATGTGCAGTAACAAAAACGACCACTGCTCCACTGGGAGTTTTAAGTTTTTTAATGCGTTGTAGGCAACCAACAGCGGATTCAACAAAGCCACTCTCAAGTGCATCACGCTGGCAACGCGGGGTAAATTCAAAATGGCGGCAACATGGTTGTCCGCCAGACGTCGTACGTTCTGGTACCGACGGGCAATCAAATCCCTAGCAATAGGGTAGTTTTCATCCGAGGGGGCCAAATGTTGAACTGATTCAAGGGCCTCCCCTTCCAACACGGATAACAAATAAGCTAACTTCTGGCCCTGGGTCAAATCATCCCGGGCATGTACAAGACTATCAAAAATATTAATAAAGCCCTCCCAGTCCTCTAGACGACCAGCAAAACGCCTTAAGTCTAAGGGGGCCAATCTAGCAAAGAGAGGGGGCATACTCTTAGATGTGACCGGGGACGGGCTCGGATCATTCTCTCTTGCCACTTGCAAAGGTCGAGCCACCTGAGTAATTCTGTCCGCAAAATCATAACACTGGTCCACATCCAAACCGACTTCTTGTCGCATTTCCACCTCGGCCTCAACAGTCCTTTCCAAAAATAAGGCATACTGCTCATCAACAACAGCCAAACGTATGGGCAGATCTACGTATCTGTTCAACAAGGCCTCCGTCCTATCCGGTCGATCCAACAACGCAACCGCAGAAGCTAACCACCGTAACTCAGAACGTATTTTGGCTTTAGCAGAGGAGGCCGTCATTGTAACGTCACAAATTTATCAACAAAAACAACAAATTCAAAATATTCACTATAACACAAAAATCTCCAATATTTGGAGGTTACTAATAACCACAAAATTCCAATATTACAACAACAAAGTATTTATAATGACACAAACTCTTAAATATTTGGAGGTTATCAGAAAACAACAAAACTCACTGACTATTGAAATTCACTCCAAATCACTGACTATTGAAATTCACTTGGATATCAACACAACAACAAGTTAATTTTAATTATTTCAAAGCACAAGTTTCAATGAGTTTCAATGTGTAAACAATGTCCCAAATCATTTAAGTTTCACTAAGTATTGAGTGCAAACTTATTAGCTAACCTTTTATTAGCTACTAGTTTTCCGCCCGCGGCTTCGCCCGCGTGGACTACACGACGTTATCCCGCAGGAATGTGACATTTTTCCGGGATAAAAAGTAGCCTATGTTCCTCTCCAGGCTACAAAGTATCTGTGTTCCAAATTTCAGCCAAATCCGTTCAGCCGTTTTGGCGTGATTGAGTAACAAACATCCAAACATCCAAACATCCAAACATCCAAACATCCAAACTTTCACATTTATAATATTAGTAGGATTATTTTAGCAACAAACTTGTCAATATTCACAACTCAAATTTGCTAACAAACTAAATAATAATTATTATGAACAAAGAAAGGCATCTGTTTACATTTTGGAACTTCAATACATGACAATTAATTACAAGACATGGAACCAATAACAAAGGAATGCCCTTTACTTTTCAAATGCAAGTTAATTACCATTTACAAGTACAAATTAATCTAGTCCGGACCAGATGGTCATCAAACGGCACTGATTAATAGACAAAATTTTGGCGTGGGCCTCTCAGGCCTTCAAACTACGCTCTGCTACCAAGAAATGTTCAGTACACCCCTGCCTATACCGCGGAATCAGCTAGCGCAGTGGAAGCTGGTATTACTAATATAGACTCCGGACAAAAAACTAGGTTTCAGCGGGGATGTAAACTGAACAATTGGACTGCGATACACAGCGGAGAGAATGTTAAGTAAGGTGAGGTTACATACGGGTCTGTGTGTCGAACGTCTCCAAGGCAGAAGTGGTGTAAGGGAGCGCGCGCGCCCCTGGGGTCCTTTCTTCTGCAGACCTTACCAATTATTAGTCACCTTACTCACAACACAAATAACAGCGTTCCCAAGGCACTGGGCGCTTCAGCAATAGATACACAATGACACACACTGGGGAGCCTCTTTTATTACGATTTACAGTCCCGACAAAAAGCGCGTGGTGGACAATTATCTTTCTTTCAAAACTCCGCGACCAGCCCGATGGATGGCGTCAAAACCTTGGTCGTACAAAACGGGATCACATAGATAATTTAAGATTCAATTCAAATTCGATATGCCAGGCATATTCAACGCGAGCGATTTTTAACAAATTCAGCAAAATTAATCCGACATTTTGGTACAAGAATTTCAATCAAGTGTCACTGTCAACTTCAAGTGACAGCCAAATGTCAATTTGACGTGACATTAGAGACGCGTTCAGAAACGTCGATCTTTTCCGAACACATAGAAATATAAACTCTCGCGCGTAGCTGTTTGATACATTTTTGCTTGCTTGCGCGATCTTTAGGTTATTATAACAGTAGGCAAGCGATGACAAAGCGACCGGAATTGGACTTTATTTTTATGCAGAAAGATTTATTTTTATTTGAATGAGTTTGCAGAGTGCGCCTTCTGTACCTTGGTACTTTTATATATTCTGTGCCATTGATCAGCACTGAAACGACGTTGCCAAGCATTGTCGCTTATCAGTGATAAATCATAGATTCTTGGCAAAGGTCGGATTTCCTAAATGCGGTATCTATTGGAGATTATCTGTGGTTTCGCGCAATACATAGTTTCTTCTAGTCTTTAGTGGGGGCTCTTTTATAAAATTACTGTTTATTTTTCAGGGCGACCCTACACTTTGGAGGAAGGTATTTCTGGTGTCTGCAGGATTATTCTTCTTCACAAACTTGGTGTACGTGATATTTGGAACAGCTGAGCTGGCCGAGTGGAACGACCCTCCTCAGTATGAGACGGTGGCTTTAGATGAGAAAAATAAAGAAGCAAACGAGAACCAAAACCTGGTGTAGAATATACAGAATTTTAACTCTTATTACAAATGTCTTGTTTCACGTTATAATAAGGACTATGTTATGTTCAGAAGACAAAACACAAGTGATGGTTTCACAGCTTTATTCCACTTTTTCTTAGGCTAGTACAAATAATCAAATTACTGGATAACTATTAGCCCCTTCGTACACAAGGCTAGGCAAATCTTCGATACTAATGTTGTATAAGTACTACATTAGTATCGAGTCGTGATTTAGCGAGTAGCGTAACTAAAATTATAAATATGCAGGTAACTTAGAATAGCAAGTAGTACTTCTTCATCTGTTCACGTCGTCGATCACGATAACGACGATGACGAGTGACGACAACTTTACTTTCAATAATTTGAAAGTAAAGTTTAAAAATTAACACAAAACTAAAGTAAACCTAACACACGTTTAACAGCTGAAAATCAGCGTTGTGGCTACAAGCTGCAACATTAGCTGAGCTGGTCAGCCCTTTCAGTAGTTTCTAATATCTAGATTCAAGGAACCATTTGTAATTTTTTATTGTGTATGAAACACTGAATAAATAAATAACTTCTTACAATCACACCAATTATCTAAGCCCATGTTAATTTCATTAAGAAACTGTATCATGGAAAACTTGATAACGGATAAATATATACTTAAATACTTTTTGTTTATAAATACATACTTAATATACATAGTAAACACCCAGACCAAGACAAATAGACATGTTCATGCACACAAATATTTGTCTTGTTCGGGAATCGAACCCGAGACCTCTGGCGCAGAAGGTGCCTACCCCTGCGCCAAATCGGTTTTCGAATAATAATAAATACTTAAGTACTTTACTTTACGTTTCCTTATTTCATTTAAATTTCTAGGAAATTGTGTCTTGTTAAAACTTTTTTTATATATTTTGTTTTGTAGTTCTTAAGTTATATGTATGTTGCTTTTATTAAAAGAGAAATTCCAAAATTATAATGCAGGCCAGATTATATTGTATTTGTAAAGTTTTTATTCTTGTTTGTAGGATTACCTTTTCTGTACACAATTAAACTTTCCTTGGGCAGGTGTTTTAACATAGATAGTAATTATTATGGGTTCATATAAGTAAGGCACAGAAATTTGTTTGTCATAACTTTTAGATTTGTTAATTTATACAGTTTTTAACAACTTTTTGTGACTGGAATGGTCAGGTGTGATATTTAAATCTAATGCAAGAATGTATGTGCGTGCGAGATCTGCTTGAGATTTCCTCGGGTCTGGATGTATGTGGCAAAACCCATCGTCGTTTCCAATTCTAATTATACTCGTGACTATATACTCGTGGCTGACAAAGATGATTTTTATAAAGCCGTAGTCACGAGCAGACTGCTTGTGACCACGGCTGTAGCAACATAGCCGAAACGTCAAGCTGTAAGTACATAATATACGTACTACTTACATAATAAATGTCGCGTTGAGTCCCGTTACTCTTGTTTATAATTATAATGGAACGCGAAAGTTTAAAATGATGATTTTAATGGCGTATCACTTCTAACACTTAAAATAAATGTTAAGTCATGTTATGTTTGGTTTTAGTACTTCATCGATCTATAGCCGTAGCACGATAAACTGTCTAGAGCAAGATCCCAGGCCCGCCAGACCTTTTTTAATTTTTAACGACTAAAAGGTGTTGAATTAGGTACTTTTTTATGCGACTTTTAAGAGTAAGCATACTCGCAGTCAGCGCGCGGTCACCGCGCGGGCCGCTCGGCGTCAACTACAGAGCAGTCTGACGGGGCGGTAAGCTCGCGGACCGTGCGCTATCCGCTAATTTATATTATTACTGAAAAACGCATCTACAGTGCGCGATATGTAGTTCATATTTGGCTGCTAATACTTTGGTTGGGTGAAAGCGGTGCGGTATAAGTGGGCTATGACCTTTAGCCAACAAACCTTTTTACCAGCGAATGTTTCTCATATCTTTTACCTATGAATTTTTACGGCCGGTTTCAATAACCTATCTCTCTGTAAAAGTTAGCTTATCCTGCCCCCCTAGCATGACCAACAAAATTCGATATGATATGATAATAATATTTAATTTAATTTGTTTCGTAAAACTCAATAGTCACCTATTTACTAGACTCGGAGACATTACGCAGAGATCTAGGTATCCAGAAAATCTGACTTACAGTGTAAGACCTAAAACATCACTCTATTTAAAAAGTTGTGCGGCTTTAGTGTATCAAAATATTTAACAAATTGCCAAATGATTTTAAAACTCTGCCTGGAACACGATTCCGTAGAACCGTAAAGTTATGGCTTCAGGAACAGTCATTTTATTCTCTTGAAGAGTATTTAAGATAAGATAAAGATAAAAATATTCTTTATTCACTTAGACATAATAAATATGTACTTATGAATCGTCAATATTTTCCTACCACCCATTCAAGACTTTTTTAACTGACAAGAAGAATGGGCGCAAGAAACTTGCCAGCGTTTCTTAGTTAGGTAACGACATTTACAAAAAAAAAACATATCGTTACTAATACAACAATTGCTTAGTATAAAAATACATCATAATATTAAACAGTGATTATGTTATGTGTTACATCATGACCATGCATTGCGGTCATTCAAATAATCGTCTACTTTATAGTATCCTTTGCTCATCAGCGACTCTTTAATGTAACATTTAAATTTATGCAATGGAAGTTCAATTATATGCTGTGGAACTTTATTAAAAAAGGCTATGCTTTTCCCCAGAAATGAGGCTCTGGATTTTTCTAGCCTTAACTTGGGAACGACAAGTTTATCTTTATTTCTTGTGTTAAAGCGATGAATATCGCTCTGCTTTACAAATGTATTATAATACTTTTTCACATAAATTATATTTTCATAGATGTAATGTCCTGCAACAGTTAAAATGTTTATTTCTTTAAATAGATCTCTTAAAGAATCTCTCGATCGGAGGTTGTAAATGGCGCGAATAGCCCTTTTTTGGAGCACGAATATACTTTGGATGTTAGCGGCTGAGCCCCACAACAAAAGGCCGTAGGACATAACACTATGAAAATAACTAAAATAGACTATTTAGCCGTTTCAATATCGGTTATGAGCCTTATTTTCTTAACTGCGAATGCAGCCGAACTGAGTCTACTCGCCAAGGCTTCGATATGAGGATCCCATTGTAGTCGCGAGTCTAATATAATACCTAGAAATTTTGTATTGTTAATGAATTCGACCGTATCGCCGTCTAGTCTAATATGAAAATCAACTTGTCTTACATTAGGTAACGAAAATTTTAAACACTTAGTTTTCTTTGAGTTTAATGATAAATTATTACTATTAAACCAATGTGACACTTTTGAAAGAGCACTATTTACTTCGTCAGAACAGTCATCACCTCTATCTACTTTAAAGACTAGAGATGTATCATCGGCAAATAGCACCGTCTCACATAAATTCTTCGCGTAGTAAGGAAGGTCATTTATGTATATTAAAAACAACAGCGGGCCCAATATTGATCCTTGGGGTACGCCCATAGTAATGGGAGCTCCGGTAGACTCAGTTTTATTAATAACTACCTTCTGAGTTCTTTCATACAGATATGAATGCATAAGGCTTACTGACATTTCAGAAACACCATAATGTTTTAACTTCCTTAATAGTGTTTGGTGATCAACACAATCGAATGCCTTGGAAAGGTCACAAAAAATAGCGATTACATCCTGCTTGTCCTCCCAGGCATCAAGTACATGTTTTAGAAATGCAACCCCAGCATCAGTTGTACTTTTACCTTTTGAAAAACCAAACTGTTTCTCATGCAGTATACTATTTAAATTAAAATATTCTAAAAGTTGAGCATAAATTAATTTCTCAAATATTTTACTTATTGCTGATAGTATGGATATAGGTCTAAAATTTGCTGGGTCACTTTTGTCACCAGCTTTAAACAGAGGAATAATTTTACTATTCTTCATTAAATTAGGAAAGACCCCTTCACTTATACATTGGTTAAAAATTATTGCTAATGATGGAGCTATCACATCAATTATTGATTTGATGATACTTGTAGATATGCCCCAGAGATCTTCTGTTTTCTTAATATTTATTGCTTTGAATGCTTTAATAATATCTTCGGTAGTGACATACCTAAAACTAAATGTTTCCTGGCACTTGTTCACACTAGATTCCATAAGAGAGACAGCGGTGTTGGGGCAAGAATTAAGTCTGCTAGTAGTTTCTAACGGTATTCGAGCAAAGAAACCTTCAAAAGCACCAGCCACCTCAATATCTGATTCAAAAGTCTGATCACTAATTTTTAAGTTAAATGAATTAATTTTGCTTTTTGTTTTGCCAGTTTCTTGGTTTATAATACTCCAGGTAGCTTTTATTTTATTTTCAGATGATTTAATTTTATTTGAAATATACCTAGATTTTGCCAAAGCACATACTTTCCTAAATGTTATTGAATATTTCTTGACATATTCAATGAAGCTAGGATCACAGGAAGTCGTTTTTTGTGCATAGAGTTCAAATAACTTTCTTCTGCTATTATAAATACCAGGTGTGGCCCAGTCACTAAACTTCTTACGATCATTACACTTTATAACTTTTTGTTTAAAATTGTTACTAAATTCTTTTTCAACAATATCAAATAATGATTGATAAGAGTTATTAGCGTCAGCAGAAGCTGGCAAACATTGAATTTTATCTTGTACATTATTTCTAAATTTATTAATACCACGTTGCGGTATTGGCCTGCAAATTACTTCGCGTTTAGGAATAACATTATAGTGCTCAAAAGAAGCTAGTTGTCCACTGTGGTCGGATTTAATAATATTAATTACCGATTTCTCAATTAAGTTACAGTTGGAAAAGATGTTATCTAAGCAAGTAGCCGATGTTGGCGTAATTCGCGTCGGTTCATTAAAAGTGTGAAGCAAATTAAATGATTTAAAAATATTAAGGAATTTACTGGAGAGTTGTGCTAATTTAATATCTAAGATGTCTATATTAAAATCTCCACAAACTACAATTTTTTTATTCTTACGACAGCATATTTTCAAAACATCCTCCATAGTGGACTCAAAGACTGTGTAATTTGCTCCAGGGGGGCTATATACACAGATTATAATTATTTGTTCAAGTTCCACGCATGATATCTCACAAATTCGTTCAACAGAGAGGGATACTATATCCTTTCGCTCTTTATATTGTGTGTTATTAGGTAAAATTATTAAAGAACCCCCCCTTATTGTAGTTTTTCTATTAAATGAACTTACAACACTATAATTATCCAAATTTAACAATAATTCATATTCTTTTAACCAATGTTCAGTAACACATAACACATCAATATTTTCACAATTTAAAAATAAACTTATTTCTAGGTCTTTGCCAGCAGAAAAGCCTTGGATATTCTGGTGTACTATTTTTAAACATTTAGGCCTTCCTCTTGTCAATACTGGGCTAGAGTATGCCTCCGTTGTCTCTAATGGTAATTTAAATTAACCATGTCAGTATTTGGATTCAAAAGAATCGAATTATTTGGAACAGATTCCAAAGTTACATTAGAAGTATCAAAGTTAAACTGCTCAATAGAAGCAGAGGTTATACTAGCCAAGTTGTTGGCTAATTGTTTAAAATAAAATGATAGCGATACCGCTACTTGTCGCTTAAGATAATTAGGCAGATAATATTTATCTTTAGTCAAGTATACATTATTCAACAACATATTGATATCAATAATATGCAACTCTTTATTATGACAGGCTAATGTGTTCATAGTTAAGTTTAGATTATACCTTATTTTATTTTCTAACGGTGAAAAACTTTTACTGTAGGGAAATGTAAACATAACAACCTTCCTTACATTTAATGAACATAATGTGTTGCAATAGGCTATTAACTGGTTTTTATTTAAATTATCCCTGTTCCCAATTAAAATTATCAAGTTTGTGTTTTCACTTAAGGATTTTTTAACAACTATTTTCATGCTCTCGTTTATACTGGAACCAGGCATGCAATAATTAATAACATTTTCCTTTGAATCTTTCTGTAAAAATTGGCCTAAATTCTTCCCAATCTCATCACTGAACATAATTGTTTTGGTGTCAGTAGTTTTAGTGGGGGATTTACTTTTATTATTTAATAATAAACTATTACAAATGTTAGAGACTTCAGGTTTGGTTGGTAAATAGACCTCCTGAGCCGCTTGGCCTAATGACTCCTTTTGACAGAAGTCATTGCATACTGTGTTACAACTGCATCTGCATTTTTTCCCTAATGATTCGAACCGGTCTGAATTAAAATTACAAAAGTCAACCATATTATATGCAGCCATTTTTTGATTATTCAATTGTTCTTTAGAAAACTCACACAAGTTGGAGTACATTTCCCTAAGTGAAAGTTCTAAATTGTCAATCTTATAACATAATTGACTACCTAATAATTCACTTTCTTTGTTCTTATTACATGTTTTCATGTTTATCATATTTAATTGTTCTAAAAGTTGCTTACGTTCTTGCTTTATGTGACTATACTTATTATAATAATTTTGTTTTTTCATTAACTTTTGAGTTTTTCTTATGTATCTATTAATTTTAATGTATTTTTTTAATTTCTTCCCGCTACTAAACTGGCAGACGTTATTATTATTAAACAATGGTTTATCAACATAGTTAAGACCTTCCAAAGTTGAATTGTCATTTGCTGCAGAATTACATTGCATCAACTCATTAAACAGGCTTTGAGAGTGCTTATCTTCTATAATACTTCTATTTTCTTTTTCTAAATCTAATACTGTTTTCTGGGCAAGAGAGAGACTAATTTCCAGGTCTGTTATGCGATTCAATGCCTGTTCATGAGTATCAGAGCAAGCCCTAAAAGATTCAATAAAGTCTTGCATTTGGTTACACTTCTGCACAACTTCCGAGTATTTTACATGAAAAGCAGCAAGTTCATTTTTAAGCTCAGTGTTACGGGTAATGTTCTTAAAGATCTCCGTCTCACTTTCCTCTCTTTCCCTTATTAGGGAGTCACTTAGATCTTTAGCTGCCTTTAGATCTTGCAGGGCCTCCACATCCTTAGCCGTTGCCCTCCGGGTCATCATAATTGCTAATTAAGCTTAAAAGTTGCTACCGCTGAAAATATACAGAAGTGATTAATATATGATTTAAGTAAAGCTAGGATTGACAGATTTATCTAAGGAAATAATTAACAAAAGTATTTTTTTTATTTTATTGACTTTTCTAGGTAACTACTATTTTTTTTAAGGAACAAACAGTTAAAAAGTTAAATAATCATAAAGTGTATTAGGTGTAATAAAATAACAAATACTTAAATAAAATTATGAATGAATGCTATGTTAATCTTAATAACACCATCAACTTTACTTTGAGCAAAGGAAAGTGAGGTTTATATTTGTGTTAGTTAACAATGTTTAATAAATAAATATTTATAGAAGTAGCCGGAAGGTGTCACCATCAGATTGACTTTTGTTAAAGTAAAGTGAGGTAAGCCTTTCAGAAGTATCTAGGTAGGTACTTAGTTAAATTACATAAATATCAATCAATATGTTTAAATTAATATATTATTAATACTGTGTAGTTTACTTAAATAATTTTGCATACATATATTGAAAATAAAGGATCTGAAATAAGATTGATTTTTGTTGACTTGAATGTAGGTAGTCAAACAGTAGGTACCTATACTTATTAAGGAAATTTAACTCCGTTCACTAATAAATTAACAGACTTATTATTACTAATTGTTGTTGCAAACTAGTTTCACAATATTTGTTCGAGATGATTTGGGTTTCTTTGTATATTTGTGTATTTGAAATGATTGGCCATAAGTTTTAGTTATTAGGTTAAATGATACTATTGTTTTAATTTTATTTTATTTGTATTTTATCATGTCATTGTAATTTAATTCCTACTTATTTGACATTCGCATACTAATGTTAGTGAAGCATGTTTGAACTATTTATTATTATTTAAACGACAATGTATACCGTGTTTCATGTGAATAAATAAATCTGAATCTGAATCTAAGTTATCCGGTTTAACTGTCAAAAGACAATGGGTTTTGACGTTTGAATGTCGATAAGTCGCTCTATCATGCGATACATATCACGTTTTGAGTGGTCATGCTAGGCTTACTGGTTCTGTTACTAAGGGCGACTTTCATCATTGATATTTAAACGCGATTAACGCTAAACGTGTTTAATACATAGTTCTGCCTCTGGGACAAAAATACGTTTTAAACACGTTTAGCGTTAATCGCGTTTAAATATCATTGGTGAAATCGGGCCTAAGTGCCTGTTTCACAATGTACGATTAGGATATACTTTGCAGTTTACTTGACAGCTTTGTATGGTCTATATGTCAAGTAACAGCTAATCAGAACTTACTTAGACATTGTGAAACAGTTCCTAAGCAACCGTTGTTATTTGACACAAATTAACCAAAATATCTAGGCAACTAAGCTCGGGTAAGTTAAAGTCCATTCGGTTAGATAGTGTCGGTACACCCGCACGCCATTGTGGCTCTTGCTATAAAATGCAGATATAAAATAATACTCTCAAGTTGGGTACCAAAGTCAATTTAAATGAAAATTTGGATATTTTTATAAAAAAGGAAGTTAAATAAGTGATTTACAAATAATAATAATAATTATTAATTTTTTATATGATTATTATGATTACTTATCATCGCTCGAATTGTCAAAAGTCACAACCGTCGTTACCACCTGTATTTATATTAAACATAGGTTATTTAAAAAATATAATTTAATATGACGAATCCCAAAATCCTATTCCATTTGCGGGTGTACGCCGCACGCGGCTTCTTTTGTTTATGCGGCGGCATCCTTTGAAAAGAAGCGGCACGTGCCAAGGCGGCGCGATAAAAGGGCGACACTATCTAAGCGAATGGACTTTTTTTTTCTTTACCGGGGAATAGGTTATTAAAACCGGCCATTATCTTTTACCAACAAACGTTTCGCCGGTAGTCGTTTCGTCGTTTTGCCTGAGTAATATTTTGACAATGATCTTTTCATCGGCAGACAATATCCATACCAATATTTGTTTGTTGCAGCTAGCGTCGATAGAGATAGTGGCTCGTTGAAAACCGGTGCGCACGCCACTCGAACACGAGGTCGTCAAATACTCCGTTTCCTCAATGCAGCATGGATCCTTTAACAGCTCATTCGTGTACAGCAAAAAGTTCTTTATGCTATTGGAATATAACTAAAAAAAACAGCATTCGACATTTTTATGCAGCATACCTACGCTAGAAAATAAGACCATATTCCTTGTAATGTGCAGAAGCAACATTTTTCTTTACACGAAAATGAGCTGTCATATTATGATACCAAACAGAGATTCTTGTTATAAACAAGATTATGCGGCAAATTTTATTTCAGTTTCGAACATACAAAGGGTTCCTGACAGGCATCTCCAGGGGCTACCTTTGTCAAGCGTCCCAAAGAATGTGAACGAATAAGCTCTGAAAATTTACTAGTTCATTGTTTTAGTTCACAAAAGCTTTTGGATTCCCTTTTAGAGCGAAACAAATGAAACTGCAGCGTTTCAATAACCTGGCTGTAGGCATTGTTGTCCTTAAAACCTAATTAAGGCGATACTCGGAAAAATTATGCTGAAGCGAGATAGCAATGAGAAAACGACGCGCGTGGGAGCGAGACTGATTTTGCAGATTAGGCAAAAAAAACACAAAATCACTTCGTATTAAAAAAACTACAGCGGTTTTAAAATAATGCTTCTATACGATCCTAAATATTATTGGTGTCCACTAATTAAAACAATTTCCAATAGTGTAGTAACCCCATTTAAGAATTATCTTGAATTTTCGTTTTTTTTAGAGGTCTTTTCGAAAAGAAAAAGTGTCGAGGCAAAATCATAAAATCGTGTTTTTGAAACTATACGATTCTAGATAAAGGTATGAAGAAATATATATCTTATTATCAGATTTGTAACAACTGTAACCGTCCTATAGTTTTAAATCAAAAAGTCCATACTTTTTCCGAGTAGCGCCTTAAGCTGCTTTTGTGTGTTTTCGCTAACGTGTTTCGTACAGAGCTGCGTTAAAAAAATCTAAAATCTGGAGTTTTCTCGGCGAACTGTAATACATATTATATCTACCAAATAACCATTTATAAATATCCTGTACACAACTACATTAGTAGTGCAATATGATTTATAACTTCAACCTGTTAATGGACGCCCGAACATATACGATTCATCTTCATCGGTCCATTTATGGAACAGCACTCCAATCTGATGGATAACATTAATCCATTTACATCGAATAGTATCGATGTCTTGAATAGCCTTTATCGGGCCTTTATTACGATGTGATCGTTCAGACCTAATGGACAGCTTGATTGTGGGCTTGTGGGTAAACAAGGGTGCTGACTTCAAATAAGAATTTTACTTCTAGGTAAAATATCACCGAGGATTATTCCTGGTGCTACACAACACACGTTGCTACATTTATAGAAATCGTTTATTTGGTGCACAAACAAAACAAAACGGATATAAACATGAAAAAACATAACATTTTCTTAAAGAGTATAGTCTCCGTACAAGCTCCACACATGACTGTCCGTCTCCGGTGGATCGGAAACTCGGCTGTCGCTACCGAAGTTACCGACCATTTTGGCATAACACAATTAACCACGCTAAGTAGAGCTATCGCACAAGGAGGAATTTTTGTCACTAATTTTATTAATAAAAAAAAGTAACGACATTAGCAAATATAAGTTTCGTTCAGACTTTAATAAAGTTTATGGAGATTTTAATTCGTAAATAATATGCTTGTATTTTTAGACAAATAATCCTAAAATACAACATGAAAACTTTTTTTCAGCTATCTTCGGCTTTATTTTTTTCTCAATGCTGGAATGACTTACCATGATTCTGTTACGATAAAACTGAGCACTAATATTCTTGGCAAAAGAACTATTTTTTTTTAATATGAGGTAAAGCTACGTAACGTTCTTCTAACCAGTGAGAATTAATTAGGCAACTTTTATGACTTTACGCAGATGGAAAACACAAGAAATGCAGCCAAAACGGTTGCCACATATCTTATGTCACGGCGAGCCATGACGCTGGTTCTCAGCAGAAACCAGTGAGAGTATCATAAATTGAAAATAGAATAACTAACCCAAGGTTTATTTAGTTACTTATTTAAACTAAGTAATTAATATGCGTCATGCTATAGCTATCTACCTATTAGTTCCTTTTTATCTAACTAAATTATAAATACGAAAGTTTGAATGTTTAGTAGTTTAGATATTTGCTCCTCAATCACATGAATCTGGACGAATCTAGATGAAATTTGAAACACAGACTGGAGTATTGTTTAGAGTAGAATATAAGCAACTTTTTAGTCCCGAAAATATATTATCAGTTTATCACTCCCATGGGGAAATATAGTATAGCTTACGCGGACAAAACCTAGTGTAACATATTATGTTTATCATTAGTGTTTTGTTTTAGATACATAAGGCTTTTTGACATTTTGTTCTTGTATGGTTTGTATGTGTTGTGTACAAGGAAGTTATAAGTACTACGTACAACGTTGTATTTATAACTTCCTTGGTTGTGTCTGATGTGACAATGAAACGGTTTATCTCTCTAAATTTAAAGTATAAATAATAATACTTTTAGTTGTAACTAACAAAATGCCGTGCACTAATTTGTTGACTAATTATTAACGTTGATAAAAGCACAACAAATGGAATAAAATTAATCAATTAATAAATGAATCACGTTTTGATATTTGCAATAAGGCAGCTGGGTTTTGTAAAAAAGCTAGGATACTTTTAGTTTCATTCAATACGTGGGGATTTATAAAAAAAAACAGTTTTTTAAAGTTCAATTTATTTAAAAAACCAGTCCATTTTTCATATAGTTTCACCTGAAAAACAAGAATCATCGATAAATAAAGCTAAATGAACAAAATCTCAATTCTGAGATTCTCTATCATCAAGACGTTTCTTTTCTAGCCTTTACATTTTAACGACAGGATAATATCTAAGAAATTCACAATTAAGCAGCGATAAAGTATTTTTTGAGTTTATTTATTATTTTAAAACTTTATATTATCACATTGAACATGATAGAACTTCTTGAAAATATAAATTAAGACCTATGTATGTACAATATTCAAGCAAGATAACAATAATTTACTTACTTGTTTAATGCTCTATTTTTTATTTTACTTACACGATTTTCCTTCTTCAGGTTCGTTCCACGTCTGCCTTTCACTGCTTCCAAAGATGAGGTAAAATATATTACAACCAATGTATAGCCCTGATGATAGATAGAAAATTTTGCGCCATTCGTCAGGATCAGTCTGTAAAATATGAAATATAACTTACATAAGATATTAAATTATTTTGTATTAAAGTAAAAGTGTGTAAAGTGTGTAAAATACAGTTTTGACGACCGATTTGGCGCAGCAGGTGATAGGTAAAAAAATGTTGGACGATTGGTTAAGCAATAATATTTTATTTAATCAATATGAATAAAAATTTATGACTATGACTACTATGACTACCTATGGCACGCAGGGGTAGGCCGTAGGATACCTGCCTTCTGCGTCAGAGGTCTCGGGTTCAATTCCCGAACAAGACAAATATTTGTGCGCATGAACATAATAATATCTATTTGTCTTGGTCTGGGTGTATTCTATGTATAATTTACAAACAAAAAGTTTTTAAGTATCTATTTATCAACTAGCTTTTCGCCCGCGGTTTCGCCCGCGTGGACTACACGACGTTATCCCGCAGGAATGTAATATTTTTCAGGGATAAAAAGTAGCCAATGTTGCTCTCCAGGTTACAAAGTATCTATGTCCCAAATTTCAGCCAAATCCGTTCAGCCGTTTTGGCGTGATTCAGTAACAAACATGCAAACATCTAAACATTCAAATATCTAAACTTTTACATTTAGTAGGATTATTATCAAGTTTTCCATGGCACAGTTTCCTAATGAAATTTACATGGGCTTAGATAGTTTGTGTGGCTGTTAGAAGTTATTTATTACAAGCTTTTTATTAACTTGCTATGTTAGTTAGTTAGTAAGTTAGTTAGTGGGGGACAAATCTTGCAAGATTAATTTGACCCACTTCCCAGTGTCTGATGTAGCTGAAATTTTGTATACAGATTTAGTTCAGATGACAATACAATATTAAAGTACAGTCAGCAAACAAAACTTGTTATTTAAATGAAATTTTTCTAAAAAATATTTATTTATTATCATTCACAGGAAAAATTGTGATAGCAAAAAACCACCAGCCCCTGCTAGTTAGTAACTTTCAGGCAGGACTCGAACCCGCGCTTCCGGGAATCCGGGCCGATGCTTCGACCAACTAAACTACCGAAAGGCTATGAAGATTTGTTCAAACCTCGTCTTTGAGAATGAAGCCAGCAGCCAACGGCGCGAAGATGGCCATGTCCACATGGCCGAGCTGAAATCAAATTTCATCGGATGAGTGAAATTACCTAAATGATTAGTTATGGCGCCGGGGCTTTGAAACGAGCGAAAGTCAGTCAACGACCGTCGTAGTCCGGTAATGGAAGTGGTGTCGCAGACTTGCGTCAATAGAGGTCAACGATGTTGTCGGCCTACGTTCTTGGTCGCGAGTCTGTGAGCACTCTAAGTGGCATGAGAACCGGTGCTTTGTATCGGATGATGTTTGTTTATTTATGGACCAGGAGCCAAAGCACGAATTTGTCGTTATGGTAAACGTAATAGTAAACTTTACTATCCGCCAAAAGCTGTTAATGTGCTGCTGTCAATGTGCTGCTGTCAATGTGCTGCTGTCAATGTGCTGCTGTCAATGTGCTGCTGTCAATGTGCTGCTGTTAATAGTTTGATTTGAATTTTACTTCCATAAATGACCAAAAGAGGCGCTGCTCTGATTTTCATACAAAATTTATACGATCACGATAGCCAACATAACGATAGTTTTTCTGTACTGGACCCGCAGAGTTAGAACCGATCGTGATAACGTCTTATATATCGATGAACGCCGGCTGCACGCACGAAAAAGTGTCACGTTCCACGTGCAAGTGAGAGCGCGGAACAAGCGATAAGCGATAAAATAGCGATAATAAGCGTTCGGCTCGTGACGCATCGCATCAGCCGATAGAGTGGAAGAGAGACAGCGGCATATCGTAACGTCACAGAATAATGTTTGTAGGTAACGTCACGTAAAATTATCGGTCGTAAAACGACTTTACAGAAAACCGATTTTCTAATTGAGGTAATCTATCTATCTATCTAGGGAGGTCTATCTGTCTATCTAGGTAAAAATCTCATGTCAATGTTAATAAAGGTACTTGTTATCTGAATAAACCTTAGTTCAGAGTCTGTCAAAATTATACCTATAAGTATGCATTCTGAAGTCAAGGTAACGCATAAACACATCTTAGATTTCTGCGCGAACTGTCCATATAAATAAAACACTTTCACGGATTTTTTCACGCAATTTATTTAACAACTTGGTTAAATTTTAGTTGTTTTTAGAGATATTTTGGTTTATCCGACGTTTCGGCACCTTTCCAGGGGCCGTGGTCACGGAAAACTACCCACTATTTTTTTGTTGAAAGAAAATAGTGGGTAGTTTTCCGTGACCACGGCCCCTCTAAAAACCAAAATATCTCTAAAACAACTAAAATTTAACCAAGTTGTTAAATAAACTGCGTGAAAAAATTCGTGAAAGTGTTTTATTTATCAAGGAAACGCAGTTAAGATGTAAGCTATAATAATTTTTTATATAACGTTACCAACAACTAATTTGGTGTAAGATGTGAACTATGTCGAACGCGCCCTAATTATCAGTAACATGTTCATGATTAGCGAGTATACGGTAAACTAAGCAAATACAATATGAAATTATAAACAAGAGTATCGGAACTCAACGCGATATTTATTACTAGTTTTCCGCCCGCGGCTTCGCCCGCGTGGACTTCACGACGTTATCCCGCGGGAATATGATATTTTTCCGGGATAAAAAGTAGCCTATGTTCCTCTCCAGGCTACAAAGTATCTGTGTTCCAAATTTCAGCCAAATCCGTTCAGCCATTTTGGCGTGATTGAGTAACAAACATCCAAACATCCAAACATCCAAACATCTAAACTTTCACATTTATAATATTAAGTAGGATGTGGTACATATTATTATGTGGTACATATTATTATGTGGTACATATTATTATGTGCTTACAGCTTGACGTTTCAGCTATGTTGCTAAAGCCGTGGTCACAAGCAGACTGGCGGCGGTACGCGGCGTCGTCTGTTCGGGCGGGCTTGGAGATCTTCGGCCACCCCCAAATTGTCACTTTTTTTGTTTTATTATCGCTAGTGATGTCATTACGGCATACAACACTAACAGTATCGAGGTTTGTTTTAAACGGTAAAATTCCCGATAAATGACGATCGGTGCAGAGGTCATTATCATACTAGGATGGTACAAGAAGCGATTGATATCGAGAAGTATAAAAATTTCAATCGAGAAGACGGGTTTAAATTGTCGTCAGCGTGGAATCCAGTGATTAAGGGGGGTTAGGCGGTCAACGAAAAATCACTATGGAATCAACGAACTCGAAACGAAACTAAAAATCGTAAGCGAAATTCACACTTTTATCAAAAAGTGAATAAAAATGTTTCGTTTTTTTTAATCTAAAACAGTCACGAAATAGAATAGTGAAAGTGTCTTTGTATTTTTATAGGAACTATTCTTGTAAAACACGGTCGTAATGTGCATTTATATGAAATTTTAAAGGTAAGTTCAGGATTGTTTTTCTATCGAGCAAAGTTTTCAAATCGTGTTTTCGAAACAATACTCCCATCACATATACGTTCTATAATTAACTCGGCGGCACTTGCTAGGTATTTTTAGTCGCAAAAACTCGCTACCGGGTAAAAATACCACACAATATAAATGCGATTATGTACTTAAATAACGATGTTTTTTACTTTTTTATGATGACATAGTGTTAAATAGGATGTTTCTCATAAATGGAATGCCAAATTCTGGCTGTAACAGTGGTATATTATGGATAAGACCAAATCTTAAAAAAGTAACAAATATTTAAAAAACAACCTACTTAAGTACTTTCTTTTTAAAAACAATCAAAATTGAGACCAATCACCAAAATTAGACTTCTTACACTTACAAATTACCAACATAAATCAAACTTTTTTATATAACGTGAAAATTTTGAAAAATTAACATGAAATTCACGCAACGTAAATGGAATAAAAATGAAAAAAAATCTAATTACTTCTACAAAAGTCAATGAAAATATATGTTTTTCTTAGGAAGTATCTGTAATTTATTGATCGGAAGCTACCTAGACTCCTGAGTCGCTGCGGCGCTCAGGAAAAAAGTAATCGTCGAAAATATACCCTCTGTGGTATTTTTTACCCAGTAGCGAGTATTCGAGGGTTAAATACATATTGGAAATTTCAATGTGAAAAATCTTCAATGTTTCAAATGACAGCTAATAGAAAATAGCCAGTTTTGGCATTTTCACTTTCTAAGAACAAACCAGTGTAAGCCGCGAGTTTTACCGTTTAAAACAAACCCCGATACGTGAGTGTTGTGTGCCGTAATGACATCACTAGCGATAATAAAACAAAAAAAAAGTGATTATTTGGTGGTGGCCGAAGATCTCCAAGCCCGCCCGAACAGACGACGGACGCCGCGCACCGCCCCAGTCTGCTTGTGACCACGGCTATGGCAACATAGCCGAAACGTCAAGCTGTAAGTACATATGTACTACATAATAAATATCGCGTTGAGTCCCGTTACTCTTGTTTATAATTATAATGGAACGCGAAAGTTTAAAATCTAATACAATATTAAATTGCCTGTGGATACAATGGAGTTATTTGGCATCATAAATAATATAAACACGCCTTTCTCCTAGGGTAAACAAGGATAATTTCTTTTCACGAACCACGATACTCAAACTAAGAACATCTCTCGAACTTCTATAAGCACGCCTTTTTCCTCGGGTAAACAAGGATCATTTCTTTCCACGAACCACGATACTACACACTAAGAACATCTCTCGAACTTCTACTCTTTGCATATTAACCCATTACCGCCCTCTGTACCCACGTGTGTACACCTATTCAAACTCAATTTCTAAGCATAATCACAAATGTCAACTCGAAATGTTTAGTTATAATTAATCAAGAGGTCACTAGCATCTATAAAAAATAAAAAAAGTTTGCGGGTGGTGCTAAAATAAGTGCCGAATTGTCAACTTTTCTTTGGTTGTTTTTAAAGTGGCCGGTACCCGTCGTAAAATTATTCTAATTTAATAAATAAAAGCCGTAATTAGATTGAATTTTACGTTCTCAGATAAGTTTACATTGTTAACTATTACAATAAGCTAAAACAATAACAAATATTATCATATGACATGGCAAAAAGTCTTTGAGAATGTTAGTGTACATGCTTGTGTACAGTGGGAGGAAGTATACTAAAAAAAACTTATTTGCCAGCCCTGGCTGATCACCGAAAAATGTCGCATATATTTTGTTATCTTCTCAAAACAACTTCCTCGGACTAGAGGAAGTAGTAAAATGCAGTAGGGTGAAGATGACGACACGGAAATCGACATAGTAGTCATACCACCAGATCCTGCTATTGCGAGTGATGAAGAAGAAAGTGTACAGGACGATTGGGTTCCATCAGTACTGCCACGTGACATACCAGGTACGGTCAAGCTTTCACGTCGTCAACATGACGATTCGGAGTGGAGTAGCAGTGATGATAACCCGCATTCTATTGATGGACCAGCCTGAAAGCGTGCTCGTCCAAACCAATATGCTGAACAAAACCTTACTTGGAGAAAAACATTGCCGGTCTATTCAACAGCCCATTGGAACCATTAGGGAAAATGAAACGTTGGTGTTCTACCTTGGAACAGAAACAAGATGTAAATATTCCACATCTCTTTCAAAATCACAACAGAGGAATGGGTGGCGTGGATCAAATGTATACTCGTACGTCTATAAGCCTGTATTGAGTTAGTGTCAGAGGAAAAATGGTGGTGGGTTATTTTGACCTATCTGATGGATATGCCAGTATCAAATGCATGGCGTTTACATATTCTTACTGAAAAAAAAAATAATACAACATGCCTCGACCAATTAGCTTTTAGGCGATATATATCCAAATCATATTTGCCCTACATCAACACAAGGATGCGGCCTTCTTCATCAGCATCATCAAAAATATCCTCAAGCAATAACGGCCATAGCCCAGAGCGAATTGTTAATCCCCTTCGATGTGTTATTTGCCATAGCAGGAGGTCGTTGGCGATGTGCTATATGTCTTAAAACTTTTTGCTTGGAGCAACCCTGTTCTAAGAAATTTGACTCCTGATTAGCCCGCTGTACACGGACGTGTACACGGTTTTTTTAAAGATATATATTTTTCAATTTTTTTCTTTTTTGTTCATCATCTGTATGTAACCCATTTAATTATAAAAATAATAAAAAAAATGAAAATATATTGAAGTTTGACTATGGGCGTTAATGGGTTAAGGCCTGTTTTTGGATGATAAAATAACAGCGTTAACCTATTGCATCCGATCCGAAGCCTAGAAATGTCGGTTCGGAGTAGTGGTATAAGAATATCCATACTAAAGACGAGATCTGTCATTTGATTTCTGTAAATTCGTACGGTGTAGCCTTCGATTATATGATCGAAGGGTGTAGCACTTGGCCTTCATCACACCTGATGTTATCATAAATCATAACATTTATTTGACACAGACAGTGGACATGGACATAACTCATATAACAAAAATACACAAAAAACTTACTAGAAAATGTTCCACATGGCTGCATCAAAAGGGATCTAGTTCAGCATGTGTCAGTGTTGAAGCTGACGCTGGTTTTCAACTAGACCCCTTTTTGATTGACATGTCGATGTCAATACGGATGCATTTTGGAATTTTAGTAAAATTAAAAGAAACAAATAAAACTATTAAAATTTAAATTTAGGTATCAAGCATGCATAAACGTCACCTTTTTTGAAATTTTTGTTTCTAAATATAAATAATGAGTGACTGATGTGATGAGTGTGAGTAATGTGATGTGATGAGTGATGTGTAAGAATAATAAAAATAATAATGATAAAGACAAACACAAAATACCTACTATTTAAAAATAATAATAAAAATAAAATTGATGATGCGATCACTAAATATAAGAGGCATCAATAAATTGTATGCAGCCCAACTCTCGCTGTGCATTAATAAGGTGCAGTCTCAGGTGTTTTTTGAAAACATATAGAGAACTGCTTTCTCTCAGAGGCGAAAGAATATTGTTCCAAATTTTGGACGCTGCGTAACGAAAGCTACCCCTGAGTCATGTTAATTGGTGATAATAAGGCTAACGATGAAAGTGCACTATAATATTGGAATTCTCTATCACTGAGGAACTGGCTATCATGCCTCTAACTGCCGGCATACAATAATGCTGTAAACATCATTGTTATGGCGTAAGACTTAGATAAGATGGTGGTAGCTAGCCAAGTTAAAGTCCTACAACCAACTAAACCGAATACAATATCTACCCACACTGCGAATCGAACCTGGGATCTCTATCTATCTCTATCCTCTATGGGCTATCCGGAAGGCCCATACGGGCTACTCCTGAAACGGAGACACATATGAGGCATTAGAACATTATTTCAAAGCGACAAGAATTAGCCCGGACGACCCTACTATTGATAGGTACCTCCGTGTCTTCCGGTAAAATTCAAAATTCAAAATCATTTATTCATTTTAGGCTGATACAGCACTTGTGAACGTCAATGAAGCTACGCTATCGGTTCGCAAATCCTACGGCGGGAGGCCTTGTAACGAGAAGAACCGGTAAGAAACTCGCCAAGGGCTATTTTTTTCTCCCTGTCATATTTCATACAGAGTCGTCAAATTGAAAAGTGACTTTAACATAATATAATATGTAAACACTTTCCATCACAAATTAATCTTAAGGGCCGGCTGTAAGCCAGCGCGTAGGTATTGACGAAGCTAATCTGTATATGTGTGCCTTCACGCACACAAACATCTCCGCCCTAGCACGAAAAAATGTAATTCAGAAAATTAAAAAAATTAATAACTTTTTTTTTGTCAGAAAGTAACTTTACGTATTTGATGCGTTTGATTTGCCATGTTTGCCATCTGGGGGCTGATGCAGCATCTTACAGACAGTCGAAGGAACTCGTCAGCATTTCAACGTAACCAGTTGGAGTTTGGGCTCATTTGAATAGTCTTGATGAGAACTCTTGTGCCAAGTAGTTTCCTATGTCTGATGCTGGAGTCATCAGGAGGTGGTTGATGGAACTTTTCAACAATTCAACGTACCATTTCGATTTTGGGCTCGTTTGAATCGTCTTGATGATAACTTTTGTGCCAAAATGTTTCGAAGGTCTGATGCTGGAATCAGGAAGTGGTTGATAGAACTCTTCATCAATTCAACGTAACCACTTTGAGCTTGGGCTCATTTGAATGGTCTTGATAAAAACTTTGGTGCCAAGTAGTTTCCAAGGTCCAGTTCTGGAGCCAGTAAGTGGCTGATAGAACTCTTCATCAATTCAACGTAAACACTTCTAGTTTGGGCTTCTTTGAATAGTCTTGATGAGAACTCTTCTGCTAAGTAGTTTCGAAAGTCTGATGCTGGAGTCAGGAGGTGGTTGATGAAACTCTTCAACGATCCAACGTAAACACTTCGAGTTTGGGCTTATTTGAATTGTCTTGATGAGAAATCTTGTGCCAAGCAGTTTCCAAGGTCAAATTCTGAAGCCAGTAAGTGGCTGATGGAACTCTTCATCAATTCAACGTAAACATTTCGAGTTTGGGCTTGTTTGAATAGTCTTGATGAGAACTCTTGTGCCAAGTAGTTTCGAAGTTCTGATGCTGGAGTCAGGAAGTGGTTGATGGAACTCTTCACCAATTCAACATAAACACTTCGCGTTTAGGCTCGTTTGAATTGTCTTGATAAGAACTCTTGTGCCAAGTAGTTTCCAAGATCTGATGCTCGACTCAGGAAGTGTTTGATGGAACTCCTGAACAAATCAACGTAACCACTTTGAGTTTGGGCTCGTTTGAATTGTCTTGATGAGAACTCTTTTGCCAAGTAGTTTCCAAGCGCTATTGCTGGAGCCAGGAAGTGGCTGATGGAACTCTTCAACGATTTAACGTAACCAGTTCATTTTTGGGCTCGTTTGAATTGTCTTCATGAGAGCTCTTGACAAGAAAACAGCAACGCAATGTTCAAAATATTAAAAAATCCAAGATGGCGGCCAACTTTTTTGTTTGTAGGCCGATTTAGATGGAACTCGGTTTGTGGTACTATTTTGACAAGAAAACAGGAACGCAATGTTAAAAATATTAAAAAATCCAAGATGGCGGCCAACTCTTTTGTTTGTAGGTTGATTTAGATAAAACTCGGTTTGTGGTACTATTTTGACAAGAAAACAGGAACGCAATGTTAAAAATATTAAAAAATCCAAGACGGCGGCCAACTCTTTTGTTTGTAGGTTGATTTAGATAAAACTCGGTTTGTGGTACTATTTTGACAAGAAAACAGGAACGCAATGTTAAAAATATTCCAAAATTCAAGATGGCGGCCAACTCTTTTGTTTGTAGGCCAATTTAGATGAAACTCGGTCTTTAGTACTGTTTTGTCAAGAAAACAGCAACGCAATATTAAAAATTCCAAGATGGCGGCCAACTTTTTTTAATGTTTGCCGATTTTGATGAAACACTGTTTTTGGTACTGTTTTGATAAGAAAACAGCAACGCAATATTAAAAATATTAAAAAATCCAAGATGGCGGCCCACTTTTTTGTTTTTGGGCCGATTTCAATGAAACTCAGTTTCTGGTTTTATTTTGACAAGAAAACAGCAACGCATTTATATATACATAAATGTTACAATTACCACAGTATAACCATTTTTTTATATAGTAGGCCAACGCCCTTGAAGTTAGTTGATACCGACGTCTGTATAGGTATTTCCGTAATTACGGAAGGGTTGTAACAAAATTAAAATGTGGCAGGTACATTTTGGTGTATTGCGAAATAAAATAAAATAAATAATTATGGTTAGCATTTTAGAAGTATCAAAATAAAATATATTACATGTTTTATTTAGTTGCAGCTATAATTGTATCTGTCTGTCTGTCTGCCATGAAATTTTGCAAGGTAAATTTGACCTACTCCTGACGTTTGAATGGGTTGAAGTTTTGTTAAAGAAAAATACTCAGATTGGAAATAAGCCGATTCATATTTCTTTACCTTTAAAGGGCCTTCGTCTATATATCAAAATCATCCCATGTCACAATCATTATTTTCAAACTCTGTTATCAATTATTATTTTATTTACTTTTTTATTTTTTTAAATAGGGTTTACAGCTGTCAAAAACACAGTAAATTACGAAGGATGTTACGTCGTAATTTACTGTGCTTGTGTTAAAGCAAATTAATAATTAATTAAATCTTTTACTTGACATGATGATGATGATGATACTTGACTCTGTCTCAAGCTTTCAGATAAAAACCTGTTACATTTTAATAAGCGAAAAGAGAGAAACAAAAACAAAAAACGGCCACCATCTTGACCATTTGTATTTTTTTACATTGAACGGTTTTCTTGTCAAAATAGTACAAAATCGTCACATCTTAATTTACATTGTGGTATGCAATAAAATGATTGAGTATTGAGTATTAAGTATTGAAAAAACCGAGTTTTATCAATATCGGCCCACAAACAAAAAAGTCGGCCGCCATCTTGGATTTTTAATATGTTTAACATTTCTTTGCTGTTTTCTTAGCAAAATAGTACCGTAAACCGCGTTTCATCAAAATCGGCCCATAAACAAAAAAGTTGGCCGCCATCTTGGTTTTTTTAATATTTTTAATATTGCGTTGCTGTTTTCTTATCAAAATAGTACCGTAAACCGCGTTTCATCAAAATCGACCAATGAACAAAAAAGTTGGCCGCCATCTTGGATTTTTTAATATTTTTAATATTGCGTTGCTGTTTTCTTATCAAAATAGTACCATAAACCGCGTTTGATCAAAATCGGCCCATAAACAAAAAAGTTGGCCGCCATCTTGGATTTTTTAATATTTTTAATATTGCGTTGCTGTTTTCTTATCAAAATAGTACCGTAAACCGCGTTTCATCAAAATCGGCCCATAAACAAAAAAAGTTGGCCGCCATCTTGGTTTTTTTAATATTTTTAATATTGCGTTGCTGTTTTCTTATCAAAATAGTACCATAAACCGCGTTTGATCAAAATCGGCTCATAAACAAAAAAGTTGGCCGCCATCTTGGTTTTTTTAATATTTTTAATATTGCGTTGCTGTTTTCTTATCAAAATAGTACCGTAAATCGCGTTTCATCAAAATCGACCCATGAACAAAAAAGTTGGCCGCCATCTTGGATTTTTTAATATTTTTAATATTGCGTTGCTGTTTTCTTATCAAAATAGTACCATAAACCGCGTTTGATCAAAATCGGCTCATAAACAAAAAAGTTAGCCGCCATCTTGGTTTTTTTTAATATTTTTAATATTGCGTTGCTGTTTTCTTATAAAAATAGTACCATAAACCGCGTTTGATCAAAATCGGCCCATAAACAAAAAAGTTGGCCGCCATCTTGGATTTTTTGATATTTTTAATATTGCGTTGCTATTTTCTTGTCAAGAGTTCACATCAAGACAATTCAAACTGGTTACGTTGAATCATTGAAGAGTTCCATCAGCCACTTCCTGGCTCCAGCAATAGACCTTGAAAACAACTTGGCTCAAGAGTTCTTATCAAGACAATTCAAACGAGCCCAAACTCAAAGTGGTTACGTTGAATTTATGAAGAGTTCCATCAGCCACTTACTGGCTCCAGAATTTGACCTTGGAAATTACTTGGCACAAGAGTTTTCATCAAGACGATTCAAAAGAGCCCAAACTCGAAGTGGTTACGTTGAGTCGTTGAAGAGTTCCATCAACCACCTCCTGACTCCAGCATGACCTTCGAAACTGTTTGGCACTAGAGTTTCTATCAAGACGATTCAAACAAGCCCAAACTCGAAGTGGTTACATTAAATTGGTGAGTAGTTCCATCAGCCACTTCCTGGCTCCAGCATTTGACCAGATATCTGTTGTGATGACGTACCAAATAAATTGTTGAGTGGAAAACTAATTATCTTCCGATATTGGTAGGTATCGCCGGATTTTTGAAAATTTGACTTTACCTACCTTTTCTTTACCACCCCTCAAAGAGTTTGCGTACAGATAGTCTGATTTCGTAATTTTCGTAGCTCAGGAGCTGGGAAAAAGCGACGTGCTCTCACCTTGAAATCAGCGGGCTTACTGAATTTTACCCCCGGTGTGGCTTGTATTTATACAATATTTTATTTATCTCCGCGTTCCATACGAAAATGTATGAGCAATTCGCGCTTTAATATTGACAATGTTTGAAGCCAGATTGTTCCCAATATAAAATTAAAAACGGCAAATATCGTGCGGTGAATCAATTCTATGTTTCATTGCCATTTGATTTAACATTAAATATTATTAAAAATATTTTTATTCTTTAACAATATCTTTAAAACAGAAAACGTTGATTTCGCTGTTTTTAGTGAAGTTTGCGATTTTTTTGCCATTAACGTGAGTTAAATATTTAAAATTTTCCACGGTGTTATTGTAAAGTAACTTTTCCTGTTCACTATTATATTTTTTAAAGTAATTTCTGTCGATAATTCTATGTTACAAGCTTAAAACCCCGAAAGCTGTTTTACGCGTTTCACTTACCGCCTGCCCTTAAGTTTAAAAACAAAATAAAAAACCCGGTAATCATAGCAGTAAGTAAATAATTTTCAATAACTAAGAAATAGACATCCAAAAGGTAGTTTCTTTAAAATACACACCAACCAAAAACGTAGCAAATAAAATAATAAATATAAACTTATGCCAAACAAGGGTAATAAAACTTTGAATAGTTTAAGAACATAAGAGTCAATAATAAATAGTGCCATACAAGATAAAATAAAACTAGTAACAATAAAACATTAAAAATCTGCATGTTTTGAGACAAGAAGCCAGAAGCAGACCCATCCCACTGGTGGCACCCGTTCAGGAGCATGACGCATGAACCAGCCATCGCTTCGCTCAACCATATTTTAGGGAACGTAACGACGAAGGGGAAGGTACCTACGCCTATAGGTGTCTTCCGGATAGTTGTGTAACCAGCCTAAGATAGATAGATAGATAAACGTTTATTGTTGCCACACGCAAGCAAATTCACACAAAAAATATATAATAGTTGCAGAAATAACGTAAAGGAGATGGGCCATTGTGCAGCAGCAAAAGGGTCCTGCCTGCCTAGAATGATGGTCACATCATTATATCACGCGATATGATATAGCATGTCATGCTGTCTTGCTTACATGCTACACCTTAGTGGGGTAAGCGAGACAGCATGAGGTGCTATATTATATCGCGTGATAAAAGCAGCTCATGCTAGGCCGGCAGGCTAGGCAAAAATATTCCCCAATGGTAAAATGCCAAAATTTTTAGCCATCACCCTAAGCGACTTGCAGCTAAGAAAGAATAGTAAATGTTTTACCAGGTATCCAGGCAAGTGGCCTGCATTCAAAGCCATCACTAAGGTCAGCAAAGTAACTGCGATGGTGACGTCAGCAGGGGTGTATGACAGCCCCACAAGTGTCAGCCCAGGGCCGAAGAAACCTGCAATTTAGTAAACGTCGCGATGGCTTTCATGAATCCCTGATGATATTTTACTATAGTAGTTTTATCTTTTTTCTTTTGTTATGTGTACCCGTGTATGTATATACACGGTTTGACAGACAATTTGTATGACAAAAGGAGGCTACGGTCTACACAAATAAGCGTGGCTCACCCGCGCTCGTGATACAGTTCAATATTTAATTGGTTCGTGAGTTGCTTGATTGTGAATACGCACATTTTATTAATCTACCTACTATGGGATAGCACTAAGCCTTCATCACACCAGGGGGCTATTGCCCGTTTGCACTAAACTCGGGTTGAGCTTGTCCTAGATAAGAGACATCTTAGTTTAGGAACAGCCTAAAACAGCCGAGCTAAAATTTTTGTTTGCACTGACAGACTACGTCTTAACTTAGTCATCGCCTTGATAAGAGAATGAATGAATAAATTTAAATATTAATTGTTTATGGATTTTAAAACTGGCGAGGTAAAGTAGGTCACTGGATATTTTTTTGGTAGAAACTTCTCATTGATTCCTTCGTGAGTTAAAAGAAGACAAAAGCTAAGGCGTTGTCTATTTTATTTGGTAGGGGTAAATCACCGAGAAAAGAAAAAGTCAACTGAGCTCAACTGTCAAGAAAAACATAATGCAGTATTTTTTTTAATAAATGATGAATGACGTATGTCACATGTGTTGTAACAAACAAGAATACAAAAGCCACAAGCTTTTCTGTTCTGGTGACAGCCGTGACAAAGGAGTCACTTGCAATACGAAATTAGCTGTCAAAGTGGACTGTCGTATGAAAACTGTTTTAGTTCCAAAGATAATCACCGGAACAGAAAAGCTTGTCGCACTACTCTTTGCTCACAATGCCACAGACAATAACCACTGATATAGGTATTTCTTAAGCCTTAGGTGCTCGATATTGGGCCCGTAAGTTAAGAATAGCCTAAAGTGCATTTAAGAATGTCCTAAGGTTAGTGCAAAGCAATTTTTTGTTAAGAATATCTTAAGTTAGCTAAGAAAAGACTTAGGCGATTCTTAAGTGTAGTCACAGAATAAATAATAGTGCTAAGGGTGTAGTGCAAACGGGTGTTAGTCTGCTAACGTTAAGTCACAATCGTGTCTCAATCGTGTTTCAATTGTAGTTCAGTGGTAGTGCTTTTTTAAACACTAGTTTTTAATGAAATTAACATGGGCTTAGATAATTGGTGTGATTGTAAGTTATTAAGTTACAAGAATTAGGACATTATGATGTGATGTGAATGCATTGGGTGGTGTGACCATCAATAAATAGTATTGTGAAAAAAGTACATATTTCTTGTAACTAGTGTGTAAAAAAGCACTACAGCTGAACTACAATTGAAACACGATTGAGACACGATTGTGACTGAACGATAGCAGACTTGGCCCCCTGATGTTAAGTGGTGGTGGTAGGTTAAAGTACAGTAGTCTCGGAATCATCAATCACTAAAAACTGGCTATCTTATCTCTTAACTGCCGGAACATAACAATGCGGAAAACATCGTTGCTATGGCGTCAGACTTAGATAAGATGGTGTTAGCTGACCAGGCGGATTTATAATAAGTCCTACCAGCGACCAAACCGAATACAATATGTACCCCCTACTGAGTCGAACCCGGGACCTTTTGGTCTGATACTGGTGGTGTGTACTACTAGACCACAGAGGTGGTTAAAACTAATAGAAGTCACCTGCCACCATTGAAGACCAGGGCACATGAGTTTATACGTAGTAGTTTTTTTTTACCCTGTGACATCTGCCCGTAGTGTAAGTTTTTATGTCAAAAAACGCAAACTATTTCGAATGCGTATTAATGTCAATTTGTATGAAAACTGTATTAGCGCCTCTAGCGGCGAGTAGCGCGCTTATATAGTTTTCATACAAATTGACATTAATACGCATTCGAAATAGTTTGCGTTTGCTTGACATAAAAACTTACACTCGGGGTACAGAGGTAAAAGATGAAAAGATGAGCAATGTTGCTCATATATATAGGCATCATAATATGATATACGAAACTTTCCGCAAAGGTAACGAACGAATGTCCTTAAATAAATGTCATAATTATTAGGGTTCCAAATTTGGGAAGCGTACTCTAGGTGACTCCGAACATAGGCACAATATACAATTTTAATAGTTTTCATATTTCTAAATGGCTTAGACGATAGGATGGATGTTCGTATACGAATAACCACACTGAAACAATCCGAAGAAAAGTTCACATTTATAAGCTCGAATTTTAAATATTTTTCGAAGATAACACAGTTTGTGTATTGTCAGAATTTCACAATCGAAAAAGTTCGATCGAAAACCAGTCGAACACAATCATAGAGTAACTTGTATATAAAGGAAAAACAAAATGAGTGGTACAGACCAATCGATTTTCGTATACGAACTTAGCTGTCAAAATGAATTTGTTGAGATGTGGGACAGTTTAGTTTGTATGAAACGTTCTAACTTTTCAATAGAAACTACAAACAAAATGTTCGTATACCAATTACCACACTGAAAAAATTCGAATGCGTGAGAATCGGGCCCCAGTAGCCTTAACTTTGTCTATCAAGATGTGTGACTTAGCAAAGACCTAGACGGGCTAATTATTTTTAGGGTTTCCGTACCTACCAATGGTAAAAAGAAACCCTTATGGTGTTCAGTCTGTATGTCCAGCTGGTCATCACGAGAACTACTAATGCTATCAACTTGAAATTTGGAATAGTTTCAATGACGTTTGCCCAACTTTTTTGTAATTAAGAGAGAAATAAAAACATTGGTATTTCGTTTTTCCACCGGGACTGAAAGGTGGTCCTAAAAATTCGAAGTGGGGCTACTAAGGTGTGTGGGGTATCATAAGAGCGCTGCTTGCACATTCTCAAAAAAAAAATATTTTTTTCTTAAACCGCATAGTTTTTGGCTTTTAGCGTAGTCGTCCGACCATAATTATTATTATTCTAGTTTGACGCGGTCTGGCCGGATTTGGTTCGCACGAACTTCACTTCCTACAAAATCGGAACGTGAGTAGACTTCCGATCGGACCAACTTGGCAGTGTTGACAATTTTAGAGGTTTTCCCCTAAATTTAGGGAAAAAATATGTAAAGGCGGAAATATTTAAAGCAGTTAGAATTACATTCAAGGGATTTTTAGAGGATTCAATTTAATGCTCGTTCATGACTTACGTAGGTAGGACTGAATGAACGATAGGTTTAAATATGGCCATTTATGCAAAGATTCTATTACTTATCTATTAGTTTTTTTTCGTTTATTTTATTTAAAAACTCGAATTGTGTCGTAAAACTAAATATATATAAAAAAGGCATAAGACCTCTTCAATAAGTGCTACTTTTAGTAAATATTTAGCATGTTTTAATAAAAAAATCAGAAAAATAAAAAAAGAATTGAATTCTTTATTTATAATAATAAAACAATAAAAACCGAAAATATGTTTCTTTTTTTATCTATCTATTGCAGGCAAATCAATGTTTTCAGTATTTATAAATAATATTAATATTGGGAGATTAGCAGTGGCTGGCAGTACTGCAACAACAGCTAGGTGGGGCGGCCAGTTAGACCAAATCGGAACGTGTGTAGCGCCGACCGATTTGGTGCGGCAGATTTGGTTTGAACGTGTGTAGGCGCGGAGATCTGCAGTTAAGTTTGTACGCATCAAATCGGCGGTCGGATAGGAGCGTGTGTAGCGGCTATAATATTAAAATTTGATTACCAATACTGTTGAAGATTTTCCTTGTTGCAGTCAAACTAAGCCACTTCTTATGTATCACAAGATCGGCTAGGTATCCAAACGGAAAACTCATTAATAAAATTCCCATGTAAGGTATAGCAGACATTACACCATTCTGAAAAAATACAGTTACATTACAAAATTTACAGATAACTGGGTATTCTACGCGAGTCGCAAAGACGAGTTATTTGTATTTGCCTAAGCGTAGTTTGAGGAGCCCGTGGCGCAGTGGATAGCGCGCTCGGCCTGCGATCGTTGAGGTTAAGCAACGTTCGCAATGGTCGGTCACGGGATGGGTGACCAAAAACTTTTCATCTCGAGCTCCTCCGTGCTTCGGAAGGCACGTTAAGCCGTTGGTCCCGGCTGCACTTGCAGTCGTTAATACCCACCAATCCGCACTGAGCCCGCGTGGTGGGTCATGGCTCATTCTCCTTATTCATCCATAAGGAAGGCCAGTGCCCCAGCAGTGGGGACATTAAATGGCTGATGATGATGAAGCGTAGTTACGTAGTAAATATTATAATATTTTTTGGCATTGATGTTCTTTGGCCTAAGATATGAATAGGTAGCGGCGACCTTCACCCATCTGTTTAATGGATAAAATGTGTATAACGCGAGTAGGTTGGCAAATTTGTTCCCGTCAAGACATCTTTTTTTTATTTTTTATTCTACGAAAATTGCACTTATCTAGTTTTTTTTACTGATACTTATACCAATCGATAGTATGAAGCCTAAGTTATTTAAAAAACAAATTGGTGCAAATAACTAATTCTTAATTATTAAGCATTCAATAGCTTCCAAGGTGTTATTGTTAATTGAAGCTTCAAAGCCTATGTTCTGACAGGAAAACCGTAGCCAATTCAACGTTTTGATATTACTTACACCCGGTTTCCGAAACGCCAATTAAAATTACCTAATTCCCAATTAATCTCCAATTAATTGTGGTTTGGGTTTCTGAAAGAAAAATGTGACAGACTGTACAGTCTGTCAGTGCCCATACAAATCGAAACCTAACTGTGAGATAATTTTCGTTTCAGAAGCCCAAGGTGCTTTTAATTGGGAATTAATTGTGACAGTTTGTTAGCTTATTTTAATTTTGATTGGCGTTTCAGAAACCGGCGGTGACTCCATTCTATCGAATGGTTTCATTAAACAAATGGGTGCAATTCGATGTCGATTTGATTCGATTCCAATCATCGAATTAACCATAGCCTTGATCCTTGTCTTGGTATGGGTATTTTGTATGTATTTTAAGTATATATTTACAAACAAATAGTATAAAGTATTCGTTATCTATTTTGCATAACACAGTTTCTTAATGAAAACTACTGCGTTAGAAAATTGCTGTGATTATAAGAAATATATTTTAATTATTATTTGCATCGATATAGAAAGTCGCAATGTAAAAGAGCGCTAAGACCGAGCTTATTTGTGACTATTATTGGTCAAACAACGTCAAACATACCGACTTTATATTGACTCCCTGCACTTTACTCAGATACATCGGCATCAGGGTCATCAAAGTCCAGAGACCCCAGTTGTGGGCGCAGTTTGCCACAATCAGAGAAATAAAAGGCATTGAAGTCCAAATCTTCTTCCAAGGAGTTTTCAGTTTCTGTAAGGAAATGATTGAAGAAAACTTGCTAATCCTCTAAGTACTTGATAAATAATTACATCTACCATTTATTAACGTAAGTCTATCATGATTATTATGTTTTCTTGTAAGACAGATTAATCAGTTCCATTTTAATAAATCTATCCATCGACGAGCAGCCATATCATGCATAAGTAATCACACCATAATCAGACTCTGAACAGACAGACGCGACCACGCGCCTGCGAAGCGGGTGCGACGTTGGCGCGGCGGTGCCGGTGTGGCGTACGTGTCACTAACGGCCGGTTTCCGAAACGCCAGTTAAAACTAAATTACCTAATTCCCAATTAATCTCAAATTAATCTCCAATTAATCTCCAATTAATTGTAGGGTTTCTGAAAGAAAAATGTGACAGACTGTCAACAGTCTGTTAACAGTCTGTCAGCGCCCATACAAATCTAAACCTATTTGTGAGATAATTTTCGTTTCAGAAACCCAAGGTGCTTTTAATTGGGAATTAATTGGGAATTAATTGTGACAGTCTGTTATCTAATTTTAGTTTTGATTGGCGTTTCAGAAACCGGCGGTTAATCTCATACAATAAAGCAACTACAGTGCCACAATCTTTTCTGTTCCGGTGACCAAAATGTGAAACTAAAGTGTTTTTTTTTTTAATGTCTAACCTTGTGACCGCCAATCTGCCCCAAAGAGGTTTGAATGTATAACTTTTCCTCCTCACTGATCCATTTCGAAGTCTGCGGAGAGTCAGCCCCAAAGATGATGAAGGGTATAAACCAGGCAAACCCAGTGATAGCATTTATGTAGAAAATGGCTGGCCAGCTCCAACGGTTGATAATGAACCCTGACACGAAGTTTTGAAGGCCCATTCCAAAAAAGACACCTGCAAATAATCAGTCTTGACTTAAACTTGCCCCAATATTCTAAACTAATCATTGCATTCTCAAACATTTCATGTTCAGAATTGAGAGAGAGAGATATATATATTTTTTTTATTCACACAATAGACCACACAATAAGGATAATAAAAAGACAACTTAAAACTAAAAAATAAAATAAGTATGGGCTTTAGGTCAATAAGGTCCCTGCCTCAGCATGAGTTGCCATGACACTATAATGTGTCACGACAACGGCTGTTTGGCTGTTACGAATTGGCTGTTACTATTTTGTTTCTATTAAACAGCACAGATTAATGCTTTGTACAGACAGACTCGCTCATGCGTCAGCAAAATAAGAGTGTCTTAGTAAATACTAGATTTCCGCCCGCGGCTTCGCCCGCGAGGACTACACGACATTATCCCGCAGGATTGTGCTATTTTTTCGGTATAAAAAGTAGTCTTTGTTCCTCTCCAGGCTACAAAGTATCTGTGTCCCAAATTTCCGCAAAATCCGTTCAGCCTTTTTAGCGTGATTGAGTTACAAACATCCAAACAACCAAACATCTAAACTTTCACATTTATAATATTAGTAGGATTGGACACCATCTGTTCCAATACCAAATTATAATAGCTTAAGCAGTGGTATTATGGAAATTGGAAACAACGACGGGTATTATCACCTACACCCAGACCCGAAGATATATTGAAAAGTTCATTTTCAATATTTACCCGACCGGGGATCGAATCCGGGACCTCTATGTAGATAGCGGCACCTTGAAACCGGTACGTACATACACCAGTCGGCCACGGAGGTCATCGTATACTGCTTTTAAATGTACTTGACGCTTGCCGTTTGACAAACTACTACAGACGATCGTGTGGATGCTTGCTCGATAATCGTGTCAATTAAAGAAGATCACAAGATCAACGATCATCGTCGACAGTGTAGTGCAGCCAATAAAACGCGAAAATTCCCCGTCGGCACCGCCGCGCGACTGACGCTCCCACTTCACAGACGCCTGCTGTTGCTTCTGTTGGGTCAGAGCTTAAAGATTCTAGAACAGTTCAGGGTGCTTACCATCAACTCTTATTGCGGTTTTGTTTAGGACCTAAACTGATCTGCTTCGCTTATTCGTACCACGACAGCTTAATATCAATGACAGCGATTCAGTGATCGATCAATGACATTTCACAGCCGCTAAGCTATCAGGAACTCTTATTTGACTTATAACCCGGTCGATTTAACATGTCACCTGCAGGTTATACCCGTCCCTCTTACTCTCCGGGCATGACAGAATCGAGTGAAAGAGACGGGTAGAGAAAAAGGACACAAATCGTTCGGTCATTAACATTTAGCAATTCATTTGCGATCCAGTTTTTAGAAGGTCAGAGTACGAAAGAAAGCAATTCATTTTAGGAACCTATTCTGCATCGCGCTATTTTTGAATCGCTGTCTTAAAGTTGATGGTAGGCACCCAGTTCATAACAAAAAAATCAATTCACATTTTCTTTGTTCGCAAGCTATACATGTCTATTTATTGTTTAATTGTCTTTGTGTTAATTTGCAATATTTACCAGCATACACAAATGTTCCGATTTTACTTTTCTCTTCCACTGGTGCCCATTTGCCAATGAGGTTGTGTATGGTAGGCATCAGCACTCCCTGACCAAATCCTTGAATAGCTCGACATACGCACACCAGTTTCCAGCCGCCCTATGAAATGCATAAACTTGTATTGTTTTAGTGTTTTTAGTATTGTTCTACTTGTTTTCCTCTTCTGGGTATGATAAGAACTAACTCCACACAACTACTTCAAGAAACGCAGTAAGAAGTTGATGATCATAATGACTGCGAATGCCAACCCGTTATAAATAAATAAATAAAATAAAAATAAAATTCATTTATTTCAGGCGAAAAGCCTATAAAATTCGCATTACAATTAAATTAATAAATACAATCAAATATAAAATAATAATAATAATACTTTTTAGAGGAGTTAGTAACAATTTTTTAACTTAAACCTATGTTAGTATTGTTAAATAATGCAGCTACTTTTTTAACCCCATCGCTATTTCGACCCAGTGCCTTTGAATGGGGCAGTCTGGTCTGCCTGCAATCACCTTCAGGATACCATTGCCATTGTTACGTAGACGCTGCAGCTCTTTTGCGCATAATCGCATGGAACCCATCTGTGCGTTTTAATGATGCTGGCAAAATATCTTTATTTCGTAAGTAGGTACTACCTTTTAAAAACAAGCACAAAACAAATAAAAATTTGGTATAGTAGCGAGTTTAAGACCTTTAAATATTAAAGACTATTTTTCAACTACACTGTGACCTTTCCAAAGCTTTCGATTGCGTTGATCACCAAACTCTTTAAATGAAGTTAGAACATTATGGTATCTCGAAAAAATCAGTTAACCTTTTGCGTTCATATTTGAGTAATAGAAATCAAAAAGTGATTGTTAATAATACTGCGTCCTCTGGAGCCCCCATTATAACGGGCGTGCCCAAGGCTCAATATTGGGTCCTTTACTATTTTTAATCTACATAAACGATCTACCTTACTACGCGCATAATTTATGTGAGACAGTACTATTTGCAGATGATACTTCTCTAATTTTTAAAATTGACCGAGGGAATAATTGCTCTGACGAAGTAAATAGTGCTGTCTCAAAGGTCGCACATTGGTTTAACATTAATAACTTGTCTTTAAACCCTAAAAAAACAAATTGTGTCAAATTCTCACTACCAAATGTAAGGAAGGTTGATTTAAGTATTAGTTTGAATGCAGATGCAGTCGAATTAGTTGAGAGCACGAAATTCCTTGGTATTACCTTAGATTCACGACTACAGGTGGGATCCACATATTGAGGGCTCGTCGAGTAGACTCAGTTCTGCTGCGTTTGCAGTAAAAAAGATAAGGCTATTAACTGATATTGAAACGGCAAGACTTGTTTACTTTAGTTATTTTCATAGTGTCATGTCCTATGGCGTGTTGTTGTGGGGCTCAGCAGCCAATATTGGAAATATTTTTGTACTTCAAAAAAGAGCGGTACGCGCCATTTACAGCCTTCGCCGCCGGCGCGATTCATTAAAAGTTTTGTTTAAAGAAATTAATATACTAACCTTAGCAGGGCAATACATCTATGAGAATATATTATATGTTAGGAAACATCTTGACTCATTCACTAAGAATAGTGATATTCATAATTTTAACACAAGAAATAAAAATAAGCTTGCCGTTCCAAGATTAAAACTTGAAAAAAGTAGAGGCTCGTTTTTGGGAAAAGGCATAGCATTCTATAATAAAGTTCCACAAGAAGTAATCGAGCTGCCTTTAAATAAATTTAAAAAAACATGTTAAAAAGACGCTCTTAAGCAAAGGCTATTACAAAGTAGAAGATTATTTAAATAATCACAACGCTTAGTTGTCATAATTATAGTAACACTAACAATGTATAAAAGGAAAATATTCCTATACATAAGTATGAGAAAACTTTCCTTCAGCATTAGCTTTTTGTATAAATTTTATTATTGTACCATTTTGTCCAGCAACGACATATTTTTTTTGTAAATGCGTTGCTTCTGTTAAAGCTGATGAGTTTTTTTCGCCTGTTTTTCTTGTCAGTTAAAAAATGTCCATAACAGGTGGTAGGTAAAAAAATTTTGGACGATTCATAAGCATTAATTTTATTTAATCTATATGAATAAAAAAATTATGACTATGACTATGACTACAGAAATAATTATCTTTAGGAATCAACAAATCCAATAGGCTTAGAGAAGGATGTCGATTTTAAAACAAACTCTGAAAGTTAAGTTAGTAGCTAGCAATACAACTAATACCTACTCACATAGTACGCACATGTTGGAGTAATTAAACACACGAGGATGTTACTCAGGATGCAAATGAGTAGGAGCATCTTCCCGCCGAACTTGGCAGCCAGCTCACCACCCGGGAACTGGCTGATGACGTACGTCCACACGAAAGAAGATAGGATCGTGCTTCGGGAGCTCACGGGCCAATCGAAAGCCTGGAATTGGTTTTTAGACTACGTAAGCAATTTTTCTTAATTATTTTTCTTACTAACGACTTTATCCATCCAGAATGTCTAGTGTGACTGGAGGTAAATATACTTAATAAGGATAATTGTATATAACGAGTATAATTCCAACGTTTTTATAGACTTAAACCTCTCACGCCAAAGTGTGTGGTCTCGTTTGGTGTATAGAGGCTTTTAAAATAATCATGGGTACGTGTGTTGGACTTTATGTACTTACAGCTTGACGTTTCGGCTATGTTGCTATAGCCGTGGTCACAAGCAGACTGGCGGAGCGCGGCGTCGTCTGTTGGGGCGGGCTTGGAGATCTTCGGCCACCCTCAAATTGTCACTTTTTTTGTTTTTATTATCGCTAGTGATGTCATTACAGCACGAGTTTTGTCGTTTTAAACGGTAAAACTGGCGGCTTACACTTGTTAATCACTGGATTCCACGATGATGCCAATTTAAATCCGTCCTCCCGATTGAAATTTTCATACTTCTTGATTTCAATCGCTTGTCGTACCATCCTAGTATGATACTGACGATCGGTGGAGAGGATTTTCGGATCATGTAACTCCATCCAATGATTCTCCAGCTTCTAGGAGATGTTCAGCTATCGCGGATTTACTCGTCTGTCGATTTTTAACAGCTGCGATATGTTCCTTGACATGTTCTGCGATGGTCCGCTTTGTTTGTCCAATGTATGAACTACTACAACTACAATCGATTTTATAAACACCCGGAGTCTGAAAAGGTATAACGTCCTTTGGCGACCGCAGTTGCTTAGATATTTGACAAAACGGAGTATATACACAGTCTTGATGGAGAATTTTCTGAGCACTGTTCCAATTTTATTCGTTACGCCTTTGATATATGGCAAAAATGCTGCCTGACGACTCACGTCCGAATATTTATCCCTTTTCTTTTGTCTATTGCATCGCTGCAACACCTTGTATCTGTTTCGTTCTAGTACCTCCTGAACATGAGCGAGCTCCGACTGAAGATGTTCAGGGTCACACAAATTGTGAGCTCTGTTGGTCAACGAAGTCATCACGGATTGAAGACCACGGCTATTGCAACATAGGCGAAACGTCAAGCTGTAAGTACATAATGTACTACATAATAAATGTCGCGTTGAGTCCCGTTACTCTTGTTTATAATTATAATGGAACGCGAAAGTTTAAAATCTTATATATAGTGGTGGCCACATAATTAAGGACGCCAGTCTATTTTCATACAAACGATATAACTTTGAGGCCTTAGTTCTCCGCCAGGAATTCACCAAGCTGTAATCTGATGATAGCTATGCAGGGGGCGAATGGAGGAGATCCAGATCGCTGTAAACACCCAACTCGTCTGAACAGCATTCCAAAATCACCAAACTAGCATTAAAATGTGTGGAAATCCTGAAACTGAGAACTTTGGTCCTTACATCTCTTAGAATGCTGTTCAGATCAGATGGGTGTGTATATATAGCGATCTGGATCTCCTTCATTCATCTCCTGGATAGCCATCATCAGATTACAGATTGGTTATTCCCTGGCGGAGAACTAAGTCCTCAACGTTATCTCGTTTGTATGAAAATCGACTAGCGTTCTTAATTATGTGGCCACCACTATATCGTCGGTCGGAAACAGTAGTGGAACATTTCAAAATGATGCTGTTCTGAGTAATTGAGGTTTAAAGTTTTTGAAAATATTCAAATGTTATTTTAGGTTAACTAAAGATCATTTTGTGTTTTTGTATTTATTGAACAGTATACAGATTATAGCCAAGTTTATTGTGTGTTACTAAGATTTAGGATATCATTTGTAGTTTTTGAGTTATCAGTATTTTTGTGAAATGTTCCAATAATGAACTGAACATTTCCTGAAAATATAAGAACTAATCGGAATATTTCTAAATAAGCCAGTAAAGAAATTAAAAAAAAAAACTATTTAGAAATCTTAATGGTTTATCTAATATTTAAAAAATAAAAAGAGAACAGTTTTATCTTAATTTTAGGTCTGGAACTTATTTTTATAATTTTTCTTTATCAAAACCCAATCTTCGTCTGACCACTACACTGACCGTTCAAAGCGCGACTGGCACAAAACACCAATTAACAATAATCATGCAAAAAATTTCAGAGTCATACTGGAACATTTCTAAATATTCTATTATTGAATCACGGTTGCACTTTAGAATTTAGATTTGCAGCGGGACATTTCAAAATAAACTGATACTGAAAACGAAGACATTACTAAAATGTATTTTTCCTTATCGGAATAAATAGTTTCCTGTCAATTAGAGCTAAAATTTGAGTTGTACCGTTAGTGATTTGGAAAAAATATTCTATTCCCTACCATTTAACATACTTAACTCAAAACACGTAATTTTGGAAATGTTCCAGTAATGAATCTGACCGACGATATATTCAGTTGTCCAGATAATCTTCGAGTTTATAATCATAATATTCTGGGTTTTTCGTATGTCAATAGTACCTTAAAATAGCTTTAATTAAGAACTCAACTACCATTAATAAAGAATAAAAAAATTAAATTTTTAATATTATTATAACCTGTGTCCTAGAAGTGATACGTAATGAATTATCCGACTATTTTTAAACTTTTTTCTTAAAATATGAGATCGATTTTAAAAACTTTTAGACAGTTCGATTCTTTAACATTCGAGCACCAATAAAAAAAAAACTGTGTTTCATTCCACTTTATTATGTCAGCCGAACCTCGTCCACTGCTGAGCATAGGCCTCCCCCAAGGATCTCCTCAATCATTCCACTTATTTGTCATGAATTTTGTCATTAAGACTCCTGTTTGAATGCGAATTGTATGTGACGGCGAAATATTTTTATAATCACAACACTAATTTGGCCTTTTTATTTCGATCAAAATAACAAACAGTAGACTTCAGTAAATTACTCACATCCTCATTGTCCGTGTCCGTCATAGCGACCAGAGCCACGCTTATGTTCACCCTGTATATGAACCCCAAAGTCAAAGCTAGGAACCACAGCACCGCCTGCAGGTGACGGAACCCTACGGCTTTTTCTGGAACGTCATATCAAATTGTAATTTAAATTGCACTCTTACGCCCAAATTCTCGAACGCTAATCATCGTTGGGAGCGTCTCAAACAGTCATGGCATCTCTTTCATACGTTTGACTTTTAAAGTGACAGGGCGATGTGTGAGACGCTCCCAAAGTTAATTAGCGTACGAGTATTAGGGCATTAGGGCCTAAACTGCGTCACGCGGACGCCCGCGCGGTTCCATACAAAAGTGCTCCGTCGCGGGCCCTATCGCGGTTACCCGTCGCGGGGAGGCGGGCCCCGCGCCCGCGCCTTGTGGCCCGTTTCCCCGCGACGGTCGCCCGCGCGGGTGCCCGCGACGGGGCCCGCCAGCGGGCCAGCGGTAGCACGCACGGGCTTGTTCAGTCAATAGCGCTATGTGATGCGGTCCCACGGAGCCCGCGCGCGTGTCCACGCGGCCCGCGCGCCACGTCGCGGACGCCCGCTTTACTCAGTTTAGGCCGTTACTAGCAGAAACACTCCCGACGGCGGAATGCATTCTTTTTACGCACTTCTTAATCATCATCATCAGCCATTATAAGTTCCCACTACTGGGCCACAGGCCTTCCTGGATGAATAAGGAGAACGGACCATGACCCACAATGCGGCCGGATCAAACGCCTTAAGGTCACAGCAGACTTAGCAACTCGGAAAGGGATCGACACCCTATCGCCTTTAGCCTCGCGGTCAACCAGGCGTCAACCTAACGTAAGCACTAAAGCACGTAACCAAACCGGTACCCCTAGTATGAGTTTGGCAAACTGTATTCGTAAACGAAAATTATCGCTCTATCTCTTTCATGTCATTGGACTGCTTTACCGACATGAGCAGTTCATCCGATAGTTTTTGTAAATGTTGACAGTTTTAATCAGACAGATCAGCTTCGTCGGTACGTCGACTCGGCTACTACGGCTAGGCGTCGCCTAGCCGTTCGCCGCGCTTACCGCTCGCTGGTCCCGAGGCGAGGCGATTACGTTACGATCTTTGCAGTAGGGAGTTTCATACAAAGAATACTGAACCGCTCGAATTGATACGTTTACGTTCCGTTTACGAGTTGATATATATGCTGTGACCTACGTTCCTTCCGAAGCACAGAGGACCTAATAAATTTTTGGTCCCCCATCAGTGACCGACCATTATGAAAGTGGCTTAACTTCAACGATCGCAGGCCGAGCACGCTAACCACTGCGCCACTGACTCCTGGCTTCATAATAGACAAAGTCAAAGCACAGAATCCAAATCCGATTTTTGTTGACTGACTGAACCCTTATTCACAGCCGTTCGGAAAGGGAATCGGATTATCGCTGTAGCTAGCCTCAAACCCTATTCACATTTTTTTACGTCTTTTAAGGCGATACTCGGGAAAATTATGATGAAGCGAGGTAGCAATGAGAAAACGACGGGAGCGAGACCGATTTTGCAGATTAGGCAAAAAAAACACAAAACCACTTCGTATTAAAGAACTATAGCGATGTTTATTTATTTATTTATTTATTCACAACGGTGTAGCACTTAGCCTTCATCACACCTGATGTTAAGTGGTGATAAGGCTGAAGGTGGAAGCGCACTACTCCCGGAATCCTCAAGCACTGATGAACTGGCTATCTTATCTCTAAATGCTTCTACACGATCCTAAATATTATTGGTGTCTACTAATTAAACCAATTTCCAATAGTACATGTAACCCCACTTCAGAATAATCTTGATATTTCTTATTTTTAGAGGTCTTTTCGAAAATAAAAAGTGTCGAGCCAAAATCTTAAAATCGTGTTTCTGAAACTATACGAATCTAGATAAAGGTATAAAGAAATACAATATCTTATTACCAGATTTGTAACAACTCTAACCGTCCTATAGTTTTATATCAAAAAATCCATACTTTCTCCGAGTTGCGCCTTAAGCTATAATAACCCCCAACGCAGCGCAAAGAGGGGTGTTATAAGTTTGAAGCCTATGTCTGTCTATTTCAATGCAATTTTTTAATTGTAAGCTTAATTAATTGAGATGGTTCTTAGCCATGTTTGATGAATATCCATCAGGCCATACATGAAGATGGTCAACTGCCTGCCGAAACATTAAAAGATGCAAAGGTGACTTTGACTAAAATAATGTTTACCCTAGATAAATTAAGGTGCAATTAAAAAAAAAAATCACGGCAAAAAAATGTCTGTCTGTTTGTACTTATATTCGTAGTGCCTTAACGGATCAAGCGATTCCAATGCGGTTTTTTTTAATTTTGTGTGTAACTTAAAAATGTTAAATTAAAAAGAAAATTTTAAATGTAAAATCCCCCTTACACAATAAAACCTCAAAACAATTAATTTTCTCTCGGTCGCTCTCTCCCCCGACCAAAAGAGAAATTTTATTTTTTGAGGTACATATATACCCTGAGTTTTCGCAGGTCTTAAATATTTTTAGGTTATACGACATTTGGAACCAGCATGTGTGCGCATTGAAAAGTTTCGACTAAGTAATAATAATAAAATGGTAAGTAATATTTTCACTCACTCCGCGGTTCACTAATATCTTCCTTGTACACCATTTTGTATGATCAGTTGGCAATTCCTTTGTTAAAATTAGTTATTTTTGTGTCGACACCGAACATGTCCCGTTCGCGGTGTTCATATGATTATCTATCAAAATATTCAGATGCTTGGCGGTTTGTACAGCCAGTAAAAAACTTTTTATTTTATCAATTTATTTATAGTAACAAAAAAAACAGTCTTAATATCGAAGAATAATATTGTTACATAAATTATTCTTAAGTCGTAACTACTTTTTAGTCATCTAATAGGGTGTATTATACAGGTAAAAAAAGGTAGTGGGTAGGTCTCTACCTACCCATCCTACAGCCCTAGAGATGCCTGTTCACTCTGGCCTTGAAGATACCAAGTTTGTAGTTATCGGGGAACACATAGGCAAGCAACGCACTCCATTCCTTAGCGGTTCGCATAAGAAACGAATCTGCGAAGCGTTTAGTGCGGACAGGTGGAGTGTGAACAACGTAAGGGTGATAAGCTAGCCTGCGTCTGGTTCCCCGATGCTGGAAAGGGGCTGCGGGAACAAGGTCTTGCAGTTCTCTCGCACACTCCCCAAATGTATTCTATAAAAAACCTATAAACGATTCGGTTTACGTATCATCGAAGGCTTTTTTCAAGATTCTTACATTATTTAGGTGTTTATTTAAAAACAATGTCTACTTTGAAACAAAAGAAACGTCAAAATCTGATTAGAAAAAATATTTTCAAAATGTAAAATATCTTAAAATTTATTTTCTTACTTACTCAAGGCACCTACTTTTCGTGATAAACAAGAACGACCTCTCAATCTATATTTTTCCTTTTCTGCTATCAGTACTGTAAGGATGGTTAGTTTATTTAGCTGGCAATATAATTATACTTATTGCGTATTGTGTGCAAACCTTTTTTATAGCATTATGAAGACAGGTATTAGACGCGTTCAAACTAAACATAGGTGTTTACAACCTGTTTTCTTAATGCTATAAAATGCAACGCGAAAGTTTAAAAGTTTATAAACCTTTTTTAGTTATTTGAAATTATTGAAAGATTGAAAGTAAGGACTCGTGCAGCGTGCCGGCGATATCTGGTATATTTAGCACAGTGGCCCGATTCTGCTAACGTTAAGACGTAATCGTGTCTCAATCGTGTTTCAATTGGGTACTTGATTGAATTTTTTTTATTGACTTAAAATACTTATGGAATTAGTAGGAACACAACATAAGTATTTATTTTCAAATATCTTGCATATTTTCAGCGATATAGAGCATCAAACTTTCTAATTAGACAAGGAGGGCGCTGTAGAAATGTGACGTCACATTTCTATAGCGCCATACTCTCGCCATAGAAAATTTCGTTTTAGAAAGAGATAGCTAGAGTCACAATTAATTAGCTCATAATTCGCTTGTTATAATACACATTGAATTTCTTTTTTTACATTTAATTTTGTTATTCAATAATGTTATATTTCTGAATGACATAATTAAATATCTACATTTCAACAACAGTCAAATACCCAATTGCTGTGCTTTTTTACATACTAGTTACAAGAATTATGACAGTATGATGTGATGTGGATGTAGTGTGTGGTGTGACCATCAGTAGTATTGTGAAAAAAGTTCAAATTTCTTGTAACTAGTGTGTAAAAAAGCACAACAATTGAAACACGATTGAGACACGATTATGACTTAACGTTAGCAGAATCGGGCCACAGGTCGCCAGTCGCGGGCATGCTGCACTAAGCCGTTTAGTTATACGCATTCAATCAAGTCGCTGCGAGTATGTGCGACCGAAGTCGCGGGATATCGCCGGCACGCTGCACGAGCCCTAAAGAAATTAAAAAAGAAAAGGTTTGCTTGGATAGCTTTTGACACATTCTGTGACAAGCCGCCCTCCGGGGAATGGCTCTGAGATCAATAATAAGAAAAAAATATTTTATTAGTATATTTTATATAAAGTAAACAAGTTCAATGCACTTCAAGCTTTTATTTATAGATAGAAACACCTCACTGTACAAAAATTATAAAGATAACATTCCTAACTGAGAAAAATGAAAATACAAAGATCAAAATGTGATACTTTTATCTATGTAATGCAGATAGAAACTCTTAGATTAACTCTTGAAACCATAAAAATATGTAGAACCTACCAGTAACGACAGTACAGTCGTAGTTATAGGTCCGGTACCCCTTCTGAACATAAAATTAAGGCTGTGTTTGGGTATTTTTATTTAAGTAGGTTCTGGTCATGTCTATCGGTCATTTACAGACTATACTTCAGAGAGTGTGCTCAGAAGCTACATGAGCTCATACCGCAATCCCCCTTCTTCCATCGGACAGACGCGCAGCGGGCTACCACCCTTTCTTGGTTGATATTCCTAAATGTCGCACCAAGCGCTACTCAACATCACAGCAAAGGAGTGGAACTCCCTCCCTGCGTCTGTATTCCCGTGTACTTATAACCCGACCACATTCAAAGCAAGGGTGAAATGCACCTTCTAGGTTAGCTCGCTCCATCGTAGATCCTGTCTTAACCCATGGGCTTGATTGGGATCAAGAGCAAACCCATTAAAAGTAAAAAAAATAAAAAAGTAAGAATGTTAATTTTATTTAATACCTTCATTAATTTAAAATTGAATTTTTTCAATTCCAAATTTATTTATTCTCAGAAACGACCTGTTACCTTACTCTTGAATGAAATTACATTGGCACTGGATTGGATTAAAGTCAAACGTCAAAGTAAGGGCTTTATTGCAAAACAATAAGGTTCACTGATTCAATGTTTCACATTTATTGAATAATTGCCTTTTGGAATAAAATTGGTTTCAAGAGTAAGGGAGCTGTTATTTTTAAAAACTCATAAAATTCTTAAATCCTTAAAGCATTGAATAAAACAACTTTTAACGGATTAACGCCCGAATTCTCGAATGCTAATCATCTTTGGGAGCGTCTCAAACATCATGGCATCTCTTTCATACGTTTGACATTTACGCCCGAATTCTCGAACGCAAATCATCTTTGGGAGCGTCTCAAACATCAGAGCCCCTAGTGTAAGTTTTTATGTCAAAAAACGCAAACTATTTCGATTCCGTATTTATGTCAATTTGTATGAAAACTTTATTAGCGCCTCTAGCGGCGAGTAGCGCGCTTATATAGTTTTCATACAAAATGACATAAATACGGAATCGAAATAGTTTGCGTTTGCTTGACATAAAAACTTACACTAGGGGTACAGGGCATCTCTTTAATACGTTTGACATTTACGCCCGAATTCTCGAACGCAAATCATCTTTGGGAGCGTCTCAAACATCATGGCATCCCTTTCATACGTTTGACATTTAAAGTGACAGAGCGATGTTTGAGACGCTCCCAAAAATAAGTAGCGTTCGAGTATTCGGGCATTAAAGTGACAGGGCGATGTTTGAGACGCTCCCAAAGCTAAGTAGCGTACGAGTATTCGGGCATTAAAGTGACAGGGCGATGTGTGAGACGCTCTCAAAGATAAGTAGCGTACGAGTATTCGGGCATAAATCATGCGTATATTAAACACACGTATATTTTAGTTAATTTGAGTTTAGTTGTGTTCTTTAAGGATTTTGATTTTTCCCGACGTTTCAGCCCCTTTACAGTTTCCGTGACCACGGCCTCTGGAAAGGTGCTGGAATATACGCGTGATTGAATCCGTTAAAAGTTATTTTATTTAATAAACAGTTTGCGCAGAAATCTAAAATCCTTCAAGCAAATAGAACTAGTCTGGAACAATTGTTCTTCTAACTTTTCACTTGAGCTGTTACAGCTTATTTCAAACAGCATTTAAATAAACAGTAATACTACTTCCAAGTTTGTGATTTCGTAAATAATTTTAATATCTCTGCTAACAGCAGCTTTAAACTAAACGGAAACCGTTTCAATCTTTAACAGTCCGATGGATACAACATTTTATCTCAAAGCTTACTTTATTATTTATTTGACTTACTTACGTTATTTATTTGGTGAGGAATTATTTCTTACTATTTTGATGTGGCTTTTTGAAGGCGGTTTTTCGTAATATTTACAGTATAAGAAATTTGTCCGATTAATATGAGATTTAGATAGATAGATAGATAGATAAACACTTTATTGCTCACACAAAGATACAGGTACATAAACAACAGAAACAAGTAATATACAATTATGTGGGCAAAAGCGGTCTTATCGCTAAGAGCGATCTCTTCCAGACAACCTTTGAGGCATAGGAAAATTAACAAAGAGCGAGTGGTAGTGCACCAGCAACATACAAGAATTAACTAATTTGAAATTAAAAATAAATAAATAAAATAATAATAACAAATAAATAAGTCTACATAAACTACTTGCAAAATAACATAAAAAATAAATAAATGATTATGAAAATATACTTCATATACATTACATATATAGGTAAGTTAAGTACTACAAATATAATAATATACTACATACAAAAAAAATAGTTGCAAACTAGGATTTAGTTAGGAGATACGAATGCAGTTTCGTCTTAAAAATGGCAAGTGACTTCGAATGACGGATCTCATGCGGAAGGTTGTTCCAAAGGCTGGTTGACTTCACCGTGAAAGACTCCTTGAAATAACCAGAACGTGTAAAGGGAGATTTCAGGAGGTTATCAGTCTGGGATCTAAGAGAACGACTATGGTCCAAACCAAGATAATGGAAACGTTCTTTAAGGTAGGGAGGGGTACGAGGGTCATACAGTACATTTGACAGAAGTGTGAGGACATGCCCCTCGCGTCGTTGTCTTACAGGCAGCCACCCAAGTTCAGCCCTGAACTCTGACACATGATCGAACTTGCGCAAGCCATATATAAAACGAATGCAGAGGTTCTGCAGTCGCTGAAGCTTGTCCAAGAGATCCTCATTGAGGTCAATGGTACAAACGTCAGCATAGTCCATAATGGGCAGGAGAAGCGACTGTGCAAGTTCAATCTTGGTACTAACAGGGAGCAGGTTTTTCCACCTTCGCAAAGCACCAGCTGCAGCATAAACCTTCCTACTGACCTCCGCAATATGAGAAGACCAAGAAAGCGTGGAGTCAAAGATGACACCAAGGTTTTTGGCAGAATCACTGTAAGGAAGTGGAACAGAGTCAAATAGGAGAGAAGGCACATGGATAGACTTGAGTTTGACAATCTGTTTTGACCCGCCAATGATGATCGCTTGCGACTTGTTAGGATTGACCGTTAGGCCATGAGTTCGACTCCATTCGTGTATAATCGCAAGGTCAACATTTAGCGAAGAAATCAGGGCGTCTATATCTTCAAAGGGTGCGCGAGAATAGATTTGCAGGTCGTCAGCATACAGGTGATATTGGCAGGAAAGGAGAGGAGTGAGGAAGTTGATAAAGATGGAGAAAAGGAGAGGGGAAAGGACACCGCCCTGTGGTACGCCAGCAGTAATGTCGCAAGAATCAGACAATTTGTCATCAACTCGGACACTCTGCCTTCGGCCAAAGAGGTAGCTACGGAACCATTCAACAGCAAGGTCTGAACCAAAAACAGTCCTCAACATCGCCAAGAGTATGTCAAAATCAACTGTGTTAAATGCGTTGCTGAAATCCAAAAGAACCAGAGTAGTGAGCTGCTGATTTGCCATACCCTCACGGATATCATCGGCCACTTTCGTCAAGGCAGTTACCGTGCTATGCCCTGGGCGAAAACCAGACTGAAAAGGACTGAGCAGATTGTTTGCGTTAACAAACTCACTGATCTGGTGGAGGACAAGGCGCTCGAGCACTTTGGAAAGAAAAGGGAGAATGGAAATGGGGCGGAAATGAGAGGAAGCAGAAGGATTTGAAGTTTTAGGAATAGGGATAACTACAGCCTGACGCCAGCAGCTAGGGAAAAATCCGGTGCTAAGCGAAAAGTTGAAAATGTGGCAAAGAACGGGAATGATACCAGCCATGCTTAGTTGGATCATACGCCGGCTAATTCCGTCCACTCCTTCTGCATTAGACTTGATAGCCAAGATGTGTTTTTCAACCTCACGCTCAGACACCGGCTTAAAGGAGAAGGTAGACTGGTGTAGTAGAGAAGTAGAGGAGAGAGATTGGAGAGTGGATTGTTTAGTATGGGAGGGAAAAGAAGAAGGGGATGTGAAATGGCGGTTTAGAGTATCAGGGGCCAAATTGTGAGGAGTACTCGAGCTAGACTTACTGATGCCAAGGGAGTTAAGGAAAGACCAAACTTTAGCAGGATTACCATTGGTAACTGATGCATGAATGTGACGACGCTGCGCATCCCTGCACAACCTACTGCAACGATTGCGTAGCTCCTTATATCGGCGACGGGTTTCATCTGAAGGATAATTACGAAATTTGACTTTAGCCGCGTTACGCCGTACCATCATAGCCTTTATGTCCGCAGTAAGCCAAGGAGCAGGAAGATGCTTAAGTCGAATTGGACGGAGAGGAGCATGGGTGTCGAAGAGTTGGATAAGGAGAGAGCTGAAAATTTCCAGTTTTAGATCAATGGTTGGAGCTTCATGCACTGCAATCCAGTCTATGCCCATAAGATCCGACATAAAGTGATCACCGTCAATTTTGTTGAAGTTACGCTGCATGACCACTCGGGGCTTAGGCTTAGGAGAACGGATTTTATAAGAGAGGAAGATAAGGTCGTGATATGAGAAGGCCTCAGCAGGAAGTTGTCCGTGGGAGCTGACATGGTCAGTGGAGGATACAATGACAAGATCCAACAAGGACGGCTGACAGCCAGGAAAGTGATGAGTAGAAGAAGACGGTAGAATAGTGAGGTTGACGGATTTTACAAGAGAGGATAAACGGGAAGATCTAGAATCTTGTTTGAGCAAACAGGTGTTGAAGTCGCCCATGATGATTGTGTGGTCAACCGTGGGGACCAGTTCCTCTAGAAGGGACTCCAGCTTAGCGAAATAGTCAATTTGAAGATGGGGACTGTAGAAAACCCCTAGAAGAACTTTGAGGTGCCCAAGGAGGATTTCTATAAAGAGATGTTCAGAGGAATGAGAATATTGAGAAGGAGATTGGTTTAATATCTTGAAGGAGAAATGACTTCTAAGGTATATGGCAACACCTCCGCCGCCCTTGCCAGTTCTGTCATTCCGGATAAGATGAAAACCAGGAAGGGAGTATGAAACCGAAGGGAGACAGGGTTTTAAGAACGTTTCCGAAATCAAGACTGCGTGGACATTGGGATTGTTGGAAAAGGTAGCTAGTAGATCGGCATGGTGTGCGGGGACACTTTGAGCATTGATATGAATCACGTTGAAGTTCTTTGGAGTAGCTAAAAACTCAGACTCAATCAGGGAATCAAGAGGTTGGGAAGCGCTATGAAAACTGTCATCAGTCGAAGATGCTGAAAGGAAATCTGAGCCGTCACTCGTCGAGTCATCGCCATCATTAAAAATAGTTTGCAACATTGTATGTAAATAGATAAATAATTAATATAATAATAATAATATGCTTTAAAATAATAATAAATAAAATGAACTAGATTATAATAAACAATGAGGTAAGTATTATTTACGATAATACTCGTAGACTCTATGTTATATTGTCCTATACCGCTCGCCAGCAGTGTGGGAATTAACACCATAAAAACTAATATGTTAAGAACACGAAACAACAAAACACATCTATTTTATAAAAACAAACATGTAAAAATTGTTTAAAATAAAAAAGTATAGCAAAAACAAAACGCACGACTATAAAAATAACACGACTACAGAAAAGAAAAATAAAATCAATAAAGTGTATCCGAACGAACGTGTCAATGTCCAAGTGACAGTCGTGACGTGAGTCGTGACAATTGACATTAGAAAGCGAAATTTCTAAAGTTGAAGTCGGCAAAATAAAAATTGAGAATAAAATTAAGTTCGGTCACATTGAAATTAAAAAGAAGATTATTTTTAAAGTTCGGGTATTTAAGTTAAAAATTGTAACAGCAAGAAGTAGGTACATTGTGAAGCTACAATCAAACATTAAACTATAGATTGGAAAAACGCTGCACTTATACGCAAATACTTAAAATGATACATACTTATGATGCGAAACAAAATAAAACCGTGATAAGAGATGACGAAGCAGTTATATCTAGGAAGTCGCGGAGTTAGTGGAGATATTGCGAAAATCTCGCATTGATTCCACTTTGTGCCTTCTGCCATCAGGAGTCTTAATGTTTATTATCCCGTCCAAGGTCCAGCAATTAGAGATGCCAAATGAATCCCTAGCAGCCATGAAAACCTCATGTCGAGACTTTGTCAGGAACTCGGAGAGGGTGATCTTAGAACCCTTCAGTGCAGCTTTGTTCCTCCACAGAGCAGTGCGTACAGATAGATCGGAGAATTTGATGACAATCGGTCGTGGCTTGCTGTTACCTTGTTTGCCCATCCGATAGCTTGCGCAGATGTTGTTTGCAGTCAAGCCCTGAGTTTTGCACTTAGCCGCCAAACAGGAGACCACTGTAGCACAAGTGTCTTCGCCATTGCTTTCTGGAATGCCATGCACAAGCAACATTTTGTGCCGGAAACGCATCTCGATGCGGTCAATGCGGTTGTGTATGGAATCCAGCTCAGTACGAAGCAAGGCCAACCCGTTGCAAACAAAAGTTTTGAAGTGGATGAACTCGGTGTTGAGTGCGGCTATAGAGTTGGGGTTCTTACGTGCAGCGGACGCCTGATTCAGCTCTGCCTGGAACTCTGCCATCTTCTCTTCAAACATTTTCGCCATATTACTTATGTTAGTTTCCAACTGTGAGTGGTCCATGTTGTAGTGATGGTGTTTTTAAATAAAGGAGATTGAACTAAGGAATGTTTATACCACAGGCGAGTAGTACTCCTTCTTCTTAATAATGTAGCATATAATTTATGCAATTAAATAAAGATAAACTATTTAAAAAAATTAAAAATTGGCAGAGCTAGCAATATTTGCAGTTTACTTGGCAACTACCCACCGCCGAAAAAAGAGGTTTACCTATCAGGTGTGTAGCAATTTTGGGGGGGTTTGCCATAATCACCACGCTTAGCAGGCGGGTTGATGATGGGTGCGGGCAGCGCAGGATCGATCGTTGTGGAGATCCTTGGGGTAGGCCTATGCCCAGCAGTGGGCGTCTTATGGCTGATGATGATGATGAAAATTAGGTAAATTTACATAAATTTTACTGGCAACAGCAGGTTGAAATAACTATATCAGGGGTGTATTGCAACGCTCTTAAACTGAACTTTCAAATTAAATCTCACGATAGCAAAATCTTTCGTCTACGTGAATTTTTTTGTAATCATTATTATCATTGCTTGTTTTTTGGCGTCGATCTAATGAACAATATTTTGAAAAACTGTCTTTTTATTTTTAGGGGATATTTTTTCCAACATAACAAACCTCTACATAGTAAAATACATAATAATTATGAAGTGTTTTTTTTTAAGCGCCTAAACATTATGGACTCTTTCTTTAGAATAATTTAGCTTCCGTATATATGACATTCTTCAAGCGAAGCAACTTTCTCGTACGCGTTCAGCTTACGTAATTTAGCAAGAAAGTTTTAAATTAATTACCAAGTACCAGAGTTCGTTATGCTTAGCTTCCGGACATTGTCCCTGATACGATTGAAATGATCTACTTTAACTTCAGAACTTGGAAAGTACAGTCGCAGAATCTGATTGCTTAGCAGATAGATAAGCTTTGTAAATTGGCAGTATTATAACGTCAACTCTCAACGTCACATGACAAAATAATGATAAGCCTATGTTTGTGAAGGAAAAGAACGACAATTTTTCTATCTCGGTCTTTCAAGGAGTTCCTTAAAAAATCTTGAAATTTTAACAAATCGAATGTTCCGTTTTGTGTTAGGACACAGGGTAAATAAAACTACAACGTTACGAGACTCTTTAGATACAAAACTTTATAATAACGTTCATCACATCTCGTCATCGTCTCGTCTTGAAGGCTTCGTATCCGATATCTTGAAGTTAGCTACAAGTTGTGAACTTCAGGCAAACAACGTGACATCACAATCGGAACGTTACGGTTCTAACTCTTGAAACTTTAGAGCATGAAACATGACAAGCCAACATTTTATCTTTTGACATGATATAGTCGCTAATTTTAACATGTTAAACACTAAAGACAGCATTAAAAAACATATATATAGGAAACACCAACTCAAAAATATAAAACCTAAAAATAAAATTTGGGGGACCCCTAACATACACCTCTAACTCCTTTTTTTCAAATTTAATGTGTCTGAAATCGCACAAGTATCATTTAAAGCATTTAATATTATAAAGCAATACAACTTTCTTACATTAACTTCTAGCAAATATTAAAACATAATCTAAACAAATCCCTTTATTCAGCATCAGCAGTAGGTACTTATATTATATAATATTTTATTAATTCTTATAAAAGATAGAAAGAAACATTCTTACTTGTTTTCTAATAATAAAATAATAAATATTTCTACTGATAAATATCTATTGAAATACTAAGTACTCATACTTCTGATAACTCAATGTAGTATAATAGCAGCGTACCCTTTGTCTAAAACTACATAGTCTAAAACTACATCAGTAAGCCAACTTCATACAAACGTTTGAAAGAGTGCGGTAATACACGCGACCGTCGCTCGGTAAAATCTAACGATACTTTATCGATATTTGAGATGCCGTTATTTTTACCAGTGTAGAGATAACGAAACCTTCATAGAGGCGATTGGTGATTATTAACTAGAGCATTCACTTGTAACAGAACATGGAGCGTTCACTGTTTTGTTGCAACCTGATTTTTGAAACAAACCAACGAGCGTTTAGATTTAACATTTTATCGAGCAAAGAAACGAGCATGGTCGTCATAGATATTTCAATAAAAAGTGAACAAAATGTAGAGATGTCACAGGTCACACCTAAATGCTCCATCGCCATCAACATCACTTCGAACATAGCGTCGAGCATTCGCTAGAATGGTTCGAATTACATGAAAATGTACGAGGAAATGCTTTAGTTTATATTCACCTTTAATAACAGCAAATGATATCCTGTAGAATATTGTCTGCTGGAACGCTCGTTCGATTTTTTAGGCAGAGTATTCGACACAGCTTCGTCAAAAATGATAACCAGACAAAATGAAATCAACCAGTGGCACAATCTTTTCTGTTCCGGTGACAGCGGCGCTGTGTACATTTTTCTTTTTTTTTTTTGTAGAAATTTACCCGGCCCTGATTTCTAAGACCTTCAGCCGCCAGCAGCGCTAATGGTTGGACATCAACTTGACAGCAGAATGACATTTAAAAAAAACATGATAGTTTCACATTTTGTCCACCGGAACAGAAAAGTTTGTGGCACTGTATTAGCGATAATGACGTCTTTCAGCATAGTTTGAATGACATTGTATTCCTAGCAAACTAGAGTATTACACACACACACGCATTGGGCGATTCTCGCGCAGTAGACATGGGGCCCGATTCTCAGGCATTCGAACTTTTTCAGTGTGGTAATTCGTATGTCGAACATTTTGTTTGTGGTTTCTATTGAAAAGTTAGAACGTTTCAAATAAACTCAACTGTCCCACACATGAAGCTCGACTTAATACTGAGGTAACTGGAGAGTGCAGTACGAACAATTTTTTGAATACCACAAATAACACAGTGGCTGTCTTCCGTCTCACCTACACTTTAAAAAAATACGTATGGTCATATGAGACAGCTGACAGCCACTACATACATAAATGTCAAATTTGCTGGCGACACTTTTTTATTCAGGGTGAGAGCTCCAGTTACCTCAGAGTATTAAGTCAAACTTCATGGTCCCACATGTCAACAAATTCATTTTGACAGCTAAGTTCGTATACGAACATCGATTGGTCTGTACCACTCGTAGCGTTTGACTGCTTTTCGATCGAACTTTTTCGATTGTGAAATTCTGACACTACACAAACTGTGTTATATTTGAATTTCGAGCTTATAAAAGTGAACTTTTCTCGATTGCCTGAGAATCGGCCCCTTGATATCGAATTAGAGATGGTCCGCGCCATATAACTTGGCATTTGTCAAAGGGCGTTGATCGTCTTGGTTGGTCGGAAAAATAAGCCTTATGTCATAATTTTAGTTCCAGATATTGACACACGCCAAGTTATGGCGCGTACTGTCAAAATAAAATGGTGGATGTCGATTGAAATATAATTTTCGTAGTCACATCATAGAAATGTCTATTGCAACGAGTATAATAGTAAGTGTCATTCGATGTGAATGTCGCGCGTTAAGTTATATTTTTAAAAACTATAAACATTTTTGTGACATTTTAAGTATCAGATAACTCTGCGCGTTACTGGGACGTTTTTGGCGCTAGTTATAGTACCTACATATTTTGTTCAAAACTTATGGAAAAAGATTAATATTTGAATTTGACCTATGTCGAGTTTGAAGATATATCGATATATCTGAGAATCGCCCCCAAGGACTGTTGTCGCATTGTCATGAGTGATATAATTTAAGCGTAAGGTACACCCACCTATACCTATTGAAGAAGCTAACTTGAGATACTGCTTCATGTAACATATTCACTGTGTAAATACTTAAGTGTGTCTAACCCGTTTCGAATCATTTCGCCTATGCTTTGAGACCCTTAAATTATCCTTTGAAGTTTTGGGTAGTCTGAGTACTACTTTATGACTGCTGAAACCGTCATTTCAAATTAGCAAATACCGACTCGGCCGACGACTAATTCAAAACGTCGTTTAAACATTAATCGAGCACGAAAATTACTGGTGCAAGAGTATCTTAATTTAAGTACTATTCTAATAGGGGTTCAAAATGTCTAAGTGGTATTGTTTTTTGCTTAATTTCGAGTGAGGACTTAAGAGGCATGTTTTAATTGTGAATGTAAATATTAGGCGATTTATTTCATTTCATAAGCCGCTCACTTTATGATACTAACATCAAATTGTTTCTTAATCAATTTTATGTGATCACAACTTAAGTGTTTTAAATGTTGATAGTTAGATAAATCGTAAAACAATTCAGTTGATATTATTGAATCACCTTGATAGTTTGGAGGTAAAGCCTGATCAGACTAATTAGAAGCAAAGAGTACTTGATATCATTCTAAGATACGAGTTTGTTTTCAACAACCGCTCGTGAATGGCCATCTTGTATTTTATGCAAACCTACGCCGTAAAAACTAGTGCACACCCGCTTAAAAATTCTTTACGCCTCTACTACTACCATCAACTTTATTGCGATTTTGTTTAGGACCTAAACTGATCTGCTTCGCTTATTCGTACCACGACAGCTTAATATCAATGACAGCGATTCAGTCATCATTCAATGATATTTCACAGCCGCTAAGCTGTCAAGAACTCTTATTTGACTTATAACTCGGCCAAGCTAACATGACACCTGCAGGTTATACTCGTCCCTCTCACTCTCCGGGCATGACAAAATCGAGTGAAAGAGACGGGTAGAAGAAATAAGGACACAAATCGTTCGGTCATTCACATTTAGCAATTCATTTGCGATCCAGTTTTTAGAAGGTCATAGTACGAAAGAAAGCAGTTCATTTTAGGAACCTATTCTGCATCGCGCTATTTTTGAATCGCTGTCTTAAAGTTGATGGTAGGCACCCTGATACATAATTCAAAAGCACCTCACATGTCATTTTTAACGGCCTTAAAATTTTATGAAGGCCGGTATGGTAATAAGGTTTCTCCGTAACGGTGGCGTAATGATGGCCGACACCACTCCCGGCGGCCACAATGCCACCTAATCACTCATTACTGGACGGGCCTATAAAAAATTTATGGTCACTCTATTCCTTTTTAGCCACAGTGCAGATTTTCTTCAGTTGGATAACTTTCAAAAGCAGTGAGCAAAGGTAGTGAAAACATTTATTTTTTAAAAAGTTGCAGTAAGTACAAGTATGAGTAAATATTTATTATACAGTGTTATAATCAAATAAAAATGTAAACTGCCAGCATTGAGCGCAAGCCATATTGCCAGCTGGCGAACAAGCTAATAAGACGGGCGATCGATTTGACGTTTCACCTTCTCACCTCTTTTTCTACTTCGGCTCACACACGTCTTCACACGTCTCACGTCGTCGCTCGCTTTGCCCGTTCGTTAGTTCGTTTGGCAGCTTGCGGTGTGGCTTGCGCTCGCTCTAGGCTAACCTGGGTGCCTACCATCAACTCTTATTGCGGTTTTGTTTAGGACCTAAACTGATCTGCTTCGCTTATTCGTACTATGATTCTATTGCGTCAATGACAAGCGATTCAGCGACATGTCACAGCCGCTTAGCTGTCATGAACTCTTATTTGACTTATAACTCGGCCGAACTAACATGACACCTCCAGGCTATACCCATCCCTCTCACTCTCCGGGCATGACAGAATCGAGTAAAAGAGACGGCTAGAAGAAATAAGTACAAAAATCTTTTGTTCATTTACATTCAGCGATTCAGTTTTAAGAAGGTCATGGTACGAAATAAAGCAATTCATTTTAGGAACCTATCTATTCTGAATCGCACCAGTTTTGGATCGCTTTCTTATAGTTGATGGTAGGCACCCAGTAAAACAAGCGAGTTGTTGTTATTGTGACACTGTTTGCATTTGGATTATTTTCCGTTTTACTATTGCCGCAAATAATATTATATTCATATAAAAGTGACAACAGGATAACTTAGTATCCTGTCATTATTATTAGTTAATATAACTACATTAAATAAATTATTTTTATAAAAAAATAAAACCGCCTTCTTAAAAACCACATCAAAAAAGTAAGAAATAATTCCTCACCAAATAAATAATGTAAGTACTTTGAAGTCGGGCGTGAAACATGTACAATTTTTTGTTGTTGTTTTTGTTAAAACCCGCCCGACTTCAAAGTACTTACGTTATTTATTTGGTGAGGAATTATTTCTTACTTTTTTGATGTGGTTTTTAAGAAGGCGGTTTTATTTTTTTATAAAAATAATTTTTATTTCACTCTTTTTAGTGCATCGTGCAGGCAATTTGCGTGTTTTCTGGTAATTAGGTATGTGATCAAACTCAAAACCTCCTTTTTCGAAGTCGGTTAAAATACCTTGAGGTATCCCCTTTTTAACAAAACAAGAATCATCTAAATCGGTTTATAAACAAAGAAGTTATGCCTAAAGATACGTATTAAATTCACATAACGTGGTAACGAAAACGACAGTATTTTCAAGATTTCCTGAAAACTACTGAACCGATTTCAAAATTTCAAAAAATGGGACCAACTTGGAAACCAACCTGATGTAATAACGTTTGAACTATTTCAATCGGTTCAGCCGTTTTCGAGTAATCGGTGGACATACATAAAAAAAAAAAAAAAAAAAAAAACATACATACAGACGAATAGAGAACCTCCTCCTTTTTGATTTAGAAGTCGGTTAAAAAACCTATTGTATCTTATCAGCACGGACCGTATGCATTGCTAATGTATTTGAATAAAAACAAATGTAATGAATTCTATGACGAATATTTCGTTTCTTTTTGAATTTACCCTCATAAAGTTTTCTAAAATAATGTATAATTATGTCGTATTTTTAAATTAGTTTTAATATTAAACATTAATTTTGTCCATTGAGTACAGCGATGAATGAGATAGTGTACGGACTATTTAGCTTAAGACAATGTAATAACTTTTATTGTTCAATAAATAAATAAAAAAAAAATTTTGTTAGGTGTCGTTTAAAGTTAATCATAAATACTTATGGCAATTTGTTATGGTGCCAAGAAAACAAAGACTGTCACAATATAATATAAAAAACAGTAAATTAATCAAAGTATAACGAAGAGGGCTTTTAGTTGTAGACTGATAAAAATAGTTGGAAGGGACTCCCATTCTGGCTATGACAGCTGCTTGCAGAGTAAAATAAATGTTAGCCATTTTCTAAAATAAGTAAAACTTTTTAATATTACTGAAAATATACGTAGTACCTAGTAGTATCTACCTAGAATATCTGATTAAAAAGTCGTTTATAAGAGGTATTTTCTCTTACAAAAGTACCAGACTGATATAAGTAGTTGGAGGTGACTCATATTCTGGCCGGGACAGCTGGTTGCACAGCGCAATAGATGGCGGTCATTTTTTGCACTGATCCCGGGAAAGGACGCTCTCAGATATTATTATTTAAGTTATGAAAGAAGAGCATTTTCTACAGCTGTTCAACCGAATATTATTTTATTATTTTTATAAAAAAGTTGACTTGTTTCTCTTTTGCAAGTTTCTAGTTTTGACAGCCGATTTGTCCTATTCTTTTTTTTCCGTTGTGTTTCTTTAAGAGAGACTACTTTCTTTGACAGCTTTTTGGTTGAGAAAGTTATAAGTTTGAAATATTATAAACATCTGGTTTCTAGACGTGCAGATTGTTAGTTCAGTATTTCAACGCGGAAAACTCTCTTTATAATTGTACTTTACTTAAGCAGCCCGTCAAAATGCTGCTATAAAGTCTATATAATTTTAGTTGCTATAACGATTTTTTTATTTCTGTGGGCAGGACCCCTACAAGGTGGACTAACGATCTAGTCAAGGTCGCGGAAAGCCGCTCGATGTGGGCAGCGCAGGACCGACCTTTGGAGATCCTTGAGGGAGACCTATGCCCAGCAGTGGGCGTCGTACGGTTGATGATGAAAAAACCAATTTTCATACTTTTAATGTTCAAAATCATTAGTAAATTGCAACTACTTTTACTACTTACTTACAAGTATTTGTATGAAATGGCAATAAGCGGAATTTAAATAAATAGTGATACTTTTCAGAGTTTTTTTTTTAAGTTTTACTGTAACTTATGTCTACTCTACCCATAACTCCTATAAAAACATAATAAGACACACTAAAATTTCTAGACTGATGTAATAAAAATCTCCTCAATCTTTTCACTTAAGCCGCATATAATTTTATGGCAGTGGACGTAAAAAATGAGTTCTACCGTCACCGAGGCGTAAGCCTGGCTTACCAGGCTTACTGTTCAATTACCGATAGGTTTTATTGATGCACTTTCAATACGTCAATTGAGGGTTATATAATTTTTAAGGGGTAATTAAAAAATCACTTTGCGGTCCACAGATTGTCCAGCTTTACGGTTAAGTTTCTTTAGTCATACGAATAAAGATGTTTGTAATAAATTCGGTACGCTCCTTGTAATCAAATCAATATTTTTAGTCAACTCCAGCTGAATTCGATTAAAGCATGTTTAACCCTTAACCACCTAGCATCAGTTATCGTCACACTACCACCTAGCATACGTCTGTGAGACTTCGGAGCTAAATGATTCTCGTTTGTAAAACTGCGTGAGGTAAGTTTAAGTTTTTAATAAAAAAATCTGTTAGGAACATATTAAACTATTTGTTAAAAAAAGAAAAGCACATGAAAAGCCACATTTAAAAGAAAATCTCAATTTAGTAATCAACACTATACTTATAAACTGACATAGTAGGAAAATGAGGTCCAATATAATAACCACATAATTAGGTACTTCTTTGTACTTTTTTTTATTACTTAGTAATCAAAAAACAAAAAAAATATAAAACATTTCCAAAAAAGTAAAAGTTAAACGAAATACCAGGACTTAAAGTCACAGATTTTCCGAAAAATTTTCATCCGGCGACAGTTTTTTACTTACCAGAGACAAAAGCGCATACATCCGACTGCAAGAAGCGGTTGTGCGGCACTGGGGGGCGCGAGGAAAAAGTACATGGACGAACAAGTTTATACGAAGCTCGGGCTCAACAATATTCACGATTATAAATTCGTCGGGGTCTGTCAGACCTATGCTAGGTGGTTAAGGGTTAATAATAAAGATCTGTAACCTTTTTTATTTGACCGCGATTTAGTAATTTTGGATCGTTTTTTGATTTCAGGAAAGTGTAGGTAGGCTTAATGATCAGGCACGATTGTGGTGACCATCGACTGTGTTCCACAGTTTATTGAAACGGATGTTTCTCATGCAAAATTAAGTTACTTAGGCTAGTCCTACCTTACTAGAAGATAGTGTTCGTAATCCAGGGGGGCTGATCGCTGTCTCGCCGGCGCGCGCGCCTGACAAGTAGGTCTTCACGCAACCCCCGATGGGAAACTCTTATAGCTAACACTCTTATAACTACACAATGCCCTAATAGACAGCTAAAACTTTCCCGGCGCTTTTCAAAGCGAACACACACGGGTCACAAGTGGCGAACTGAGCGCGATGTTGCGCGGACGGTGGTTGGCGGCGAACTGAACGAATGAAAAAACACCCGGCCCGAGCGCATCGAGACATTGACAATGACAACTGTCCGCTCGCGGGCGCGGCGTGAACATCCCCCCGTCCCGGACAGTAGCAAACTGTCCGCCAACTCAATCTAAGGGCAGGCGAGAGAGGGTAGCGATCGCTCGCTTCAAAACAGAGTCCCCCACCAGGACCTCGGCAAACCTGGGCACACCATCCGACCCCGGATGAAGCTGAACAATGCGTCCTAAACGCCAGCGGAGGGGCGGCAGGTTTGGATCCTTTACCAACACGAGGTCCCCGGTCTTGGGTGGGGTCGTCCTATCCGACCACTTAACGCGTTGCTGCAAAATGTGCAAATACTCCAGATGCCAACGGCGCCAAAAACTCTGCGTAAGCTGCTGGAGCAATTCAAATCGCGAGAGCCGTCCGGAGGGCACTTCGGAATAAGGATATTCCGGCAAGGCGTTAAGCGGTCTGCCAATCAAAAAATGACCCGCCGTAAGGGCCTCTAAATCATTCGCGTCCGAAGACAACGGACACAACGGACGCGAGTTGAGGACCGCCTCAACCTTACAAAATACGGTCGCGAGTTCCTCAAACGTGAGGACCGTCTCCCCAATAACGCGACGAAGGTGAGTTTTAGCGGCCTTTACAGTTGCTTCAAAAATCCCTCCCCAGTGGGGGCAGGATGGCGGGGAGTACTGCCATCGTACCCCTCTGCGAGAGAGTGTGGATCCGATCTCAAAATTATTCCTATCCAAAAATTCACAAACTTCCTTTAAATACCTATCGGTGCCCTTGAAATTGGTTCCACAATCGGACCTGATTAACGACGGCATTCCGCGGCGAGACACAAAACGATTCAACGTGGCTACAAAGGCTTCTGTGGTGAGGGCACTAACCACCTCCAGGTGGACCGCTTTAGTGGCCAAACAAACAAATACACACAAGTAAGCCTTTTCCGTTCTAGCATTACGAAGCCGCGATGTCTTAACGGTAAATGGCCCCGCAAAATCCGTTCCAACTCCTGAGAAGGGCATCGATTCGTTCACCCGATCGGCAGGCAAATCACCCATCTGGGGCTGCATCGTATCGGCGCGCAAACGATAACACGGGAGACAACGAAAAATAACGGATCGGATTATTCTCCGCGCTGACAAAATCCAGAACTCTCGTTGGAGGAGCGCGGTCAAAGCATTACAACCGGCATGAGCATTCTTTACATGTCGGTCTGTAATCAACAGTCTAACTAACGGTCCATCCTTGGGGAGCAACAAAGGGTGGCGTGATCCGTACGGCAGGTTGGCATGTCTGAGCCTACCTCCGACACGCAGCAATCCGGTACTGTCCAAGAAGGGATTCAACCGCACCAAGGGTCCCTTCAACTTGGACTTACTTGAGCGCAGGGCTTTCAGCTCCGGTTCAAACTCTCGCTGTTGCGTCACTCGCAACCAATGCAACAGAGCGTCTTGCCGCTCTTGTGGGGCGAGGACCGGAGACAACGATTTCTCCTGAGGCTGGCGACAATTTCGCACAAAGCGCCTCATCCAAGCAGTCACGCCGAGCAACTTATCAAGAGAACTGTAGCGGTCTAACAAAAACTCCATCTGCGGAGCCGCCACCGTCTCCACGGCGTGAACACGCATGCCTAGGTCTGGGACTCTGGCCACAGCCGGGGTGGCAGGCCATGAGCGCTCAGGCCGTAACAACCATGATGGACTCCACCATAGGTGGTGGTCCACTAACTCAGGCGCCTCGCAGCCGCGGGAGGCACAATCTGCGGGGTTCAATTCGCCCGGTACGTGGCGCCAAATCAACGGGGCCTTTGAAGTCTGAATTTGTGAGACCCGGTTGGCCACAAAAACCTCAAGGGTGTGGACTGAACTCTTCAGCCAACAAAGGACGACCTGGCTGTCAGACCACGCAAATATCGACTCCAAGTCGACACCGTTTCCCAAGGTGTCGGCAACATGATTGAGTAGCCGTACTAAGAGAGTGGCGCCGGACAACTCCAACTTCGGAATGGTTAGCCTAGTCCGAAGGGGGGCGACCTTACTCTTGGCCGTAACTAAGTGTACGGCGACAACGCCTGCTGCATCCACCGTTCGGATGTAAACGGCTGCCGCGTATCCGCTTTCGGACGCGTCACAAAAGCCGTGCAGGGAGGCTTTAAACTTTCCCGAAGGCAGCATTTGCCTCGGTATACAAACCCGATTGACGTCGGGTAGGGATGACACGAACCTCACCCACTCTCGTAGGAGGCTACCAGAGAGGGGCTCATCCCATGACAATTCCGCAGCCCAGAGCTCCTGTAGGAAGCACTTCATCGAAAACACTACAGGGCTGAGCCAACCGTTCGGATCAAAGGTACGGGCTACAGTAGACAGCACCGTGCGTTTAGTCCAGACCTTTGGGTCTGGCAGTTCCAATCTATATGTGAACAAATCCGGGACTGGTCGATACTGGACTCCCAAAACAGACAGCATGTCTGGAGTCTCCGGATTTTCAAAGAGGAGCGGCTCTTGCTGGTGGTCCTTAGGCAAATCTGCCAATAGGTCCGGTGAGTTAGACAGCCACTTCCGCAACTCATAGCCACCAGCCCTCAAGAGCGCAATCAGCTCATCACGTAAGACGAGAGCCTCATCTAAGCTCGAGGCCCCCGTGCAGATATCGTCGACAAATAAGGCCCCCCCCTCAATAAGAGCAGATGCCCGGGGATAGCGTAGCCGTTCGCGCTCTGCGAGCTCCAAAAGCGAACGGATCGCCACAAAGGGGCTCGACCGCAAACCATAAGTGTTGGTGTTCAGCTCGTAAGCCAACATCGGATCCTGGGGATCCTCACGCCAAAGGATGAGCTGGTATCGTCTATCCTCCGGGTGAATCACGGTCTGTCTGAACATCATGCGGATATCGGCCACAAAGACGACAGCGTGCCGGCGGAAGTTGGTCAAAACATCACAGACATCGTGATGCAACTTCGGCCCCGCATGCAGACACTGATTCAACGACACTCCGGTTGACGTGGGCGCTGAACCATCAAAGACCACGCGGATCTTCCCATTGGAAGTCTTCAAAACAGCGTGGTGTGGCAGGAAGTAATGTTCCACATTACGCCAGTCCAACTGCGAGATGGACATGTGCCCAAGGTCCAAATACTCCCGCATGAAGTCTATATACTTCTCCTTGAATGCGGGATCCCTGGCCATCCTACGCTCCATGGACAACAATCTCTTCTCGGCCATCGGTCGGGAGCTCCCTAAAGGAGGGCGAACCGCCAAGAAGGGCAAGCGGGTAATCAAGCGACCCGAGAGGAGGCGCCCAGTGTTGTTCTGGTAGAACAATGCGCACTCCTCGGCTAACGGATCCAACCGCTTGGCAGTGGGAGGTTCCTCCACCTCCCAAAACTTTTGGAGAACGTCGGACAAAGTAGAACCGACAATGGTCTGGCGGTCTACCGACGGGGTCTCTGGTGTCTGTGGTACCTTTCCCATCACCACATGACCCAGCGACGAGGACAAGGCGACAAGATCGGCTGTCTGCAAAACTCGCTTGCTTCCACACAGTACACGACCGAGGACATCCGCACCAATCAACAAGTGTATTGGGCCCGGTCGGTGGAAGGAAGGATCAGCCAAAGCCAGTCCAGACGTCAGCTCAATCGTGGATGGCGGCACTCGCACTTGCGGGAGTGGTCCAACCACCTTATCAAAAACTATCGCCGAAGCACCGATCTTCGGCCTTGGCGTGAAGTGGGGGGAGAAGGAGAACTCAACTCGACCAATCAGATCAGGGATCCGCGAGTCTCCCACCCCCCGTACCGCTTCGTGATGCGGCACAAGCAAAAGACCCAGCTGTCGGACAAGCCACCTGGACATTATGCACCCCTGGGCACCTGAGTCCAAAAGGGCACGCACCGTGACAACATTGCCCTTAGGTCCCCAAACATTCACGGAGGCTGTTGGCAACAGCACAAGCTCCGGAGGGGTGGTTGGGTCCGACAGGGGCGCCATTAAAAATTTTGGGGGGGTACTTGTCCCCCTCGCGCCTGAGTCGGCGCGCCAAATGTGGGACGCTCGTACCGGGCGAGCGGGTCCCAATCGGGTACATACTGGCCCCGACCAACAGCACTCCTAGGTGCAGGGTAATACCCGTGTGGGGCGTGCCTCGGTACATAGTACCCCAATCGAGGCCTCTCCATTAGGGGGGGGGAGTAGCAAATAGGGCCCGTGCCCATCGCCACCGTGGCGTACTCTTGTGGTACCCCCCTACCCCCGCCCGTGGCGGGGGCGTCTCTCCTATAGTTCCCCCTCTCCGGGGGGGACTGAACGGGGGGGCTAAGCCCCGCCGAATCTCTAGGGGACCGGTTCCGGGCTGCCGGGCCCCCGCCCGTGCGCGAGGAATTCGAACCCCGGTCGCTCCCGGCGTCCTTGCGGTCCAAACAAAGGAGGGGGTGATGCCTCCCTCCGCAAAGACGACAATCCTCTGTCTGGGGACACGCCGACTGCATGTGTCCCCCCAAACACCTATAGCACCATTGGCGCTGTCTAGCAACGGCCCTCCGTCCCTCTGGGCGGAGGCCTCTAAATTTGGCACATTCGTGCACCACGTGCCTATCTCCCCTGCAATACCTGCACCGCTCACTCGGTGCGGGGGGAGGGGACTGCTGGAAGGCAGCATAGCGATTGGTCGGGCGACGGGGCTGTTCCCTCGCCGCCACCATACGACCAACACCTGGAACCGGGGCGGGCTCCAGGTGGTCCGTCACCCTACATTCGTCCTCCAAAAAACGAAGGAGGTCCGCGAGGGGCGGGAGATACGAGGCGCTGTCGCCTCCGTACCTCTGCTCGAAACGCCCCTTCATTTCAGCGGGCAATTTGGCGAGGACTATGTGCAGCAGTATAAAGGACCACTGATCCACCGGCAGGTCCAATCGCCTTAGGGAGTTGACCGCTGACAGTAGCGGGTTCAGCAACTCCCTCCGTAACAGGTGTACCCGCGTGATTCGCGGGAGGGCCAAAATCGTGGCCACGTGGGTGTCCGCCAGTAACCGGACATTCTGGTACCTGCTAACCAGAAGCTGGCGAGCCACCTGGTAGTTGTCGTCACTGATGAGCAGGTGCTGGATTACCGCGCTGGCCTCTCCTCGCAGGGAGGAGCGCAAATAGGCCAACTTCTCGCTAGGGGATAAGTCCCGTCGTGAATCCACCAAACTGTCAAACAAATTAATGAAGCCCATCCAGGCTGACAGATCCCCATTAAAAGTGGGAATCTCCAACGTAGGCAATCGGCCTAGCACCGCCGTCGGGGTAGGTTTGACCTCCCCGCTCAAAACCGGCTCCCCCTTCCGAACAGCCAGGGCCCTCTCAGCCGCCTCCGTGAGCTGGTCAGCCAGCTCATAGGCCTGGGCTACATCCTGCTCCAGCTGTTCCGACACGGCATCATCAGCTGGGGGGTTCTCCAGATAATACGCGCGACACTCCATGGCGTGGCGCTCCAGGTCTTGCAGCCGAGCTGCCAGCCCGCCATACCGAGCTAGCAACGCGCCTACCCGGTCGGCTCGGTCTATTAATGTGACCGCACAAGCAAGCCAACGCAAAACTCCTTGGATGCCAGCCCTGGATACGGCGGTCGGATTCGTAGGAGCCATTTATAATCCGTTTAATAAACAAAGCAAACAAAGAAATATAAAAGTGGTAAACATCAACAAAAAAAACAATAGAAATAGGTCGCGTCACGATAATATAAAACACAATTAAAATTCGGACGACATACACGGACCCTACTATTTTCATAAATTATTAACAACTTACCAATTTCAAGGGCTAACAATATAACGGTATAAACAAAACGGTATAGGATTAACGGTATGGCATACACGGCACGGCCAAGTCAACCTCGCAAATCAACTACTAAACCGTTATCAACAAACAAAAACAAAACTATTTTTAATAATAATACTCGTAATTTAATACTACTAATAATTAAAACTAGTTCCACTTTTTTAACTAAGCAAGCGGACTCGGAACAAACACTAGTATGTGGTACTAATAAACAACACTTTCGAACGAAACTATTCGTCAAATAAATCCGGACACACAAAAAAAAAATATACACATCTAGGCGAGTAAACTCGTATCAAGTCACTAGTATGTGACAACAATTATATAAGTGTCTATCTATTATCGGATCCACCAAGTGAGAAACATTCGCTTCGAGAATTTTCTAGAACAATTTCTTAGTACTTCAAATCGTCTAGGAATACCCTCGAGATTTTAACAAAAAAAAAAAAATTTTTAGGTACGCTTTTTAGGTATTTCTAGGTACGCTCTGCTACCAAAAATATGATCAGGCACGATTGTGGTGACCATCGACTGTGTTCCACAGTTTATTGAAACGGATGTTTCTCATGCAAAATTAAGTTACTTAGGCTAGTCCTACCTTACTAGAAGATAGTGTTCGTAATCCAGGGGGGCTGATCGCTGTCTCGCCGGCGCGCGCGCCTGACAAGTAGGTCTTCACGCAACCCCCGATGGGAAACTCTTATAGCTAACACTCTTATAACTACACAATGCCCTAATAGACAGCTAAAACTTTCCCGGCGCTTTTCAAAGCGAACACACACGGGTCACAAGTGGCGAACTGAGCGCGATGTTGCGCGGACGGTGGTTGGCGGCGAACTGAACGAATGAAAAAACACCCGGCCCGAGCGCATCGAGACATTGACAATGACAACTGTCCGCTCGCGGGCGCGGCGTGAACACTTAAGTATTAAAATTTATCCACAATTCTAGTAATGGTTTCAAATAGATTTTTTAACTAATACAAATACGTAAGTTACTCTACATTTTTAACCGACTTCAAAAATTGAAAAGGAGGAGGTTATCTATTCGTCGTGTTTATTTCTTTTTTTTATATGTATGTACAACGATTACTCGAAGACGGCTGAACCGATAGAAATGATTCAAACGTTATAACTTATAACATTAGGTTTTTCCCCAAGTTGGTCCCATTTTTGAAATTTTGAAATCGGTTCAGTAGCTTTCAGGAAATCTTGAAAATACTGTCATTTTCGTTACCACTATATGAATTTAAGACGGATATTCAACCATCATACCTATTTACCAGGATATACGAAAATTGCCTGCATAATACACTAAAAAGAGTGAAATAAAAATTATTTTTATAAAAAAATAAAACCGCCTTCAAAAAAATCCACATAAAAGATAACGTGAGTACTTTGAAGTCGGGCGGGTCTAAACAAAAACACAATGAACAAAAAAATGTGCATGTTTCACGCCCGACTTCAAAGTACTTACGATATTAGAGGTATTATTTTTCTAAATATAGACACACACACACCTGTACCACTGAACCAATTTTAATGAAATTAAGCATAATCACAGAAAATATAATACTATACATTAGGCTATGGACAAAAATATAGGCTTCTTTTGTAGCAAAAAATTGAACTTCACGCGAATAAAGTCGCATGTGGCCTATAATCCTACTATATAATATTATAAATGTGAAAGTTTAGATGTTTGGATGTTTGTTACTCAATCACGCCAAAACGCCTAAACGGATTTGGCTAAAATTTAGGACACAGATGCTGTGTAGCCTGGAGAGGAAAAAAGGCTACTTTTTAACCCGAAAAAATTTTACATTTTCGCGGGATAACGACGTGTAATCCACGCTGGCGAAAAGCTAGTATCACATAAGTTAGTGCCGAATCCTCAGTAAGCTACATGTTTACTTGATACTAGCCTGACACTGAGTTTCTATCCCCTCTCACCAGCCTAGGGAGATGGCTACACATGCTCGGCCACCACCCACCACACATCACGACTCCTACCGACGGTGGTGAGAGCAAGTAGTGAGGGGTTTAGTGGGTATTCCTCCTTCCTGACTGGTGACTGGATGGAGGATCAGGGTGCGTACCATCAACTTTAAGACAGCGATTCAAAACTAGAATAGGTTCCTAAAATGAATTGCTTTCTTTCGTACTATGACCTTCTAAAAACTGGATCGCAAGTGAATTGCTAAATGTGAATGACCAAACGATTTGTGTCTTTATTTCTTTTACCCGTCTCTTTCACTCGATTCTGTCATGCCCGGAGAGTGAGAGGTACGGGTATAACCTGCAGGTGTCATGTTAGCTTGGTTGAGTTATAAGTCAAATAAGAGTTCTTGACAGCTTAGCGGCTGGGAAATGTCATTGAATCGCTGTCATTGATATTATGCTGTCGTGGTACGAATAAGCGAAGCAGATCAGTTTAGGTCCTAAACAAAACCGCAATAATAGTAGATGGTAGGCACCCAGGAAGCGGCTAGACACAACCACCGTCCGCACACTAACGTGGACGGGACGGACTATCATTCCTCTTACTATAAAAATTTTGATACCAAGTTTATTAAGGGAGAGCTTTGGGAGTCTTTCAAGAACAACAAAAGAACAAATTCGACGAGTCTTGTAAGCTCTTCAGTAGATTAGTATTGGTCAGAGCATCGGGCTGGATTACCGAGCAGGGCGCGGGTTTGAATCCCGCCAGAAAGTTACTTGCAGGGCTGGTGGGTTTAATCAATAACTGTTTTTTATCTACAACGGTTGAATTCGTTACTCTAGGTCCATCGTATCTGACCTTTTTATTATATGTTGTTTTTATTATTTTATCAGTACTAAGTATATATCATTTAATTGTATGATAGGATATTATGTATGTATGTATATATTATATTTATCTTAATATGTATCTAGGTATATTATTATCATATATATTAGTATTATGTAAATATCGGAGTTTTTATTTTAACTGTATATGAATTTATTCAATAAGTATCCCTTTTTTTAATTTTCTTTTGTTGCCGCCATGACTTCTCCTTTACATTCTTTCCGGTTGACTGGTAGAGAATGCCTAAAGGCATTAAGTCCGCCATTTGCTGTATGTGCAATAAAGAATTAATAAATAAATAAACGGTGTAGCACTGAGCCTTCATCACACTTGATGTTAAGTGATGATAAGGTTGAAGGCAGAAGCGCACTACTCTCGGAATCCTCAATTACTAAGGAACAGGCTAAGCAATTAATTAAACGGCCGGAAAACAACAATGCTGAAAACATCGTTGTTATGGCGTCAGACTTAGATAAGATGGTGGGAGCTAGCCAGACGGACTTTTAACAAGCCTTCTACCACCAACCAAACCGAATACAATATGTGCCCCCACTGGGAATCGAACCTGGAACCTCTGGGTCTGATACTGGTGGTGTGTACCACTAGACCACAGAGGCGGTTAAAATGCTTCTTTTAGGTCCGGTTGCTCGTACATTTAACTTTTGTCAAAATTGACAAAAGTTTAAATTTAACTGTTGTCAATTTTGACATCGGTAAAAGAAAAATACGTTGTTTATCTTAGGGTTAAAAGTGTTGTCTGTACTATTTTATTAACCTTCCCTTAATTACTAATGTCAAAATTTAAACCACCCCCACCCTGTCGGTTATTTTGACCGCCGTTAAATGTGTAATTTGACTGCTCGTTAAAGTAACCGCTTCTTCAACAACGCTTTTTAAATTTGACCGCCGGTTAATTTTACTTTAACCATAATTTAACCCTAACCAAGCTTCGAGCAACCGGACCTAAGTTACAGAGTAGCATGGTCAATCTTAAAAAGAACAAATGAAATCTCAAATAACAATGAGATTAGTTATAGGGCTCGTGGTTTTTTACTATCACATTTTTCCTATAAGTACTTACAAAACTGCATTGTGAATGCATAAAAATAATTTAAAATCTCAACAATGTAATTAATCAACGATTAGCAATTTTAGAGCAATAATTGCGCGATTTTTGCTATCGCTTGGATTTTGCAAGTTACGTGATAAGCCTGCTGGAATTAAGTTACTAGGTATATGTGGAAACTTGTAATATAGTTTTTGATTACCTATTTATAAAAACTATCTAAAATGTAATCAGTAAGTTTTCCCTAACGTGTAAAATAAAATAAATAAAAAATTAAAAGGCAATAGCTTGAAGAATTGACGTTGCCTGATGTCAATTAGAAGGTGTTTACTTCTTATTAAAACTTGAAAGCAACTTGTGTATATGTCGCAGGGATATGAGGAAATCAGGGTTTTCACGAAATCCCTAGGGATACCACGAAATCACGCAAGATGTCGAATATTTTTATTTACGACGTCTTCTTCCTAAACAAGTTCAGTGATATGTCATTTCACTAAACTAAATCTAGTGAAATGAAGAATGACTGAAGTAATAACAGTAAGCTCACGGCTGCAGGTGACAGGTATCGAGTTTGTATCGGAAGTCCTGTAGAACACGTGATAGGTTAGAAATTTATAGGTTAGTGAAACAACTTATGGATTGTTTACACAAAAAAAAATAACCACGGAATTTAAGGCTTAAATTAAATTTCTAACCTATCACGTGTTCTATAGAACTTCCGAGGCAAACTCTCACCTTCGAAATCCACTTTTCTGACATTTCACTAGATTTAGTTTAGCGAAATGACATATCACTGAACTTTTTTAGGAAGAAGAAGTAATAAATAAGAATATTCCACATCTTCCGGGATTTCGTGAAATCCCTGATTTCCTCATATCCCTGCGACATGTACAAGTCACAAATTTGCTATTGTTGTGCTATTCATCATCATCAATATCAGCCACATAATTTCCCCACTGCTGGGACACTTGCCTTCCATAAGTAAACTAATAGGTATTATAAAGAGAAAAGATTTGATTGTTTGTTTGTTTGTTTGCATTGAATAGGCTCCCGAAACTACTGGACCGGTTTGGAAAGTTCTTTGACCATTAGTAAGCTACATTCTTCCCGAGTGACATAGGCTATATTTTATCCCGATATTCCCACGGGAACGGGTACCACGTGGATGAAACCGCGAAGATCCGTTAGCGTATTGATAAGGAGAATGGGCCATAATAACCCAACAAGCGGGTCCTATGTGGATTGGTGGGTATTAACGACTGCAAAAGCAGCCAAGACCAACAGCTTAAAGAGCCTTTCGAAGAACGGAGGACCCATCCCGTGACCGACCATTGCGAAAGTTGCTTAACCTCAACGATCGCAGGCCGAGCGCGGTAGCTACTGTGCCACGGGCTCCTCAATTTGTATTCTTTGTATTCCTATTACCTACTATTCTTTTACTAAATTTGCAAATTGTATATACTTATTGTAACCTGTTTCACAATATCAGATTAGGTTTACTTGACAATTTTGTATAGACTATCTGTCAAGTAATAGATAATCAGAATTACTTATACATTGTGAATTAAGGCCTTAACGCCCGAATTCTCGTACGCAAATCATCTTTGGGAGCGTCTCAAACATCATGGCATCTCTTTCATACGTTTGACATTTAAAGTGACAGGGCGATGTGTGAGACGCTCCCAAAGATAAGTAGCGTACTAGTATTCGGGCATTGGTCTTTATTAAATGCCGTCTGCAACTTAATATTATGTTTAGTCACTTATAATTTATGTTTACTAACCTATTACAAAATCCAACGGAACCGATTTGCACAAAAAGTAGGTACCAATTTAGTTTATTTTTCGACAAGAACATGATAGGTACGTAATTTGAATCTGAAAAAATAAAATTAACTAGGTATTCAGTTAGTAGTAAGTAAAGGTAGTTCAACTTTGGTTTGGTTGTCGGCAGCAGGTACGAATATTAACATTTCGGAGCGATAAGTTATCAAAAGATAATTTTTTATTGCTGCACAATCAACTGTCTATCTATTTCTAGATAGGCTTAAAGCAAGCGCCAATTATTGAAATAAATTATACTTACTGGCATCATTGGTCTGCGATTTCGTTTCCGTAGATAGAATATTTTGTACCGTTTCGGCTTTTATTTTTACGACATAAGACCATCGCATAAGACCTATTGGCTTTCTCTATGACCCTATTTATCAGTTAATCAAAATAGGTTTAATAGTTCCTATGGTAAGAAATAACTAGGCAGAACAAATTTCGCATTTAAACTACCTTAAAATGTAATACTAATACTTACTGTCAATAAATATCAGAAAACATCACATAAGTTACTGCTTTAAAACACTTTACAAATAAATACCTTCTAGCTTTCCGCCAGTTTGACTACACGACGCTATCCCGCGGGAATGTGATATTTTTCCGGGATAAAAACTATCCCCATACTAAAAATCACGTCGAACCTTTGCCCCATTTTGACGTGAAAGGCGGCAATCAATCAATCACACTTTCCCATATATAATCCTACTAGCCTTCCGCCCGCTTCTTCGGTGGACTACACGACATCACTCGGCAGGAATGTGATATTTTTTCGCGTTTAAAAGCAGCTTATTTATAACTCTGCAACCCCCAAACTATTTATACCCATACCAAAAATCACGTTGATCCGTTTTATAATTAGTATAGATTCAAATGTTCGTAACACCACGTATACGAATGTTTCTACCGTCTAGGTATCGAACCCACTACATAAAAAAGATACACATCGCCTATTTGGCAATTTTTTATCAGATAGCATCAGTTTAACGAAAACCGGTCAATCAAAGCAGCTATGTTTTAACGTTACTATTAAAACCTTGAACTTCTGACATAATAACTTGATTAAATTATTTTCCGACACGCGTGATATAGCTTTGCAGAAAATAGGTTAAGTTGGAAATTCTGTGTTTTATGATTTTTTGATGAAAAAAGAAAAACGCCGTTATCTACTTACTTAATTTTTTTAGATAAAAATCTTATATTTTAATATAAGATTTTAATCTGTTTTATTCTAAGATTTTGTAAAAAAAAATCCTTATAATCTGGCTATATTTTACTAGATCATCTTTTTTATAAGAATGAATAAAATAATGATGTTAAGTGATGAAATTAAAATGGAATAAAATTGGGATGACAATTTGTATCAGGGGCCTCACTGCGAAGTGTCAAATACTATAACAGTAATATTGTAAGCAAGTTGGCGTACACGCAGTGTATAGCTCCGTCCAGCAATTAACATTACTATAACATTGTTTTTATTAGCCTCTGTGGTCTAGTGGTTCACACCACCGATTTCAGACCAAGAGGTCCTGGGTTCGATTCCCAGTGGAGTTACATAATTGTATTCGATTTGGTTGGTGGTAGGACTTGTTCTTAGTCCGCCTGGCTAGCTACCACCATATTATCTAAGACTGACGCCATAACAATGATGTTTTCAGCATTATTATGTGCCGGCAGTTGGAAATATGATAGCCAGTTGCTCAGTGATTGAGGATTCCGGGAGTAGTGCGCTTCCACCTTTAGCCTCATCACCACTTAAGATCAGGTGTGATGAAGGCTAAGTGCTACCCAGTTGTGGATAAAATCTGTAAATAATAGGACTACCTAGTCAAAAAATAAAATAATTTATGAATGTTTCACCGCCAACACAACAAAAACCGTTTAGGACAATAGACGTTCGTCCAAACGAGACGATCGCGATCGTAAAAAATTGTGACACCTTTTACGTCCGACCTTGGTCGATCGATAACCGATCGTTGGTCGCTAGTGTTATTTCGCGCCGTCCGCGCAGCACACGCGTCATGATTTACAAACTAAAAACGCGTGTTGTGAGATGCTTGTTGACTGTTTGCTTTGGATCATCCAGATTGAGAAGTTCGAGTAAGTTTTTAAGAGAATAGTTAGTTACTGTTATGATTGAAATGTTTAAACATTCAAAAATTATAGTTTTTATTATTGGACAAATAATATTAGAAGAAAAAACAAAGTAACCTAGGTGGAATAAGCATACTAAGGAATTACTTGTTTTTTACAAGTTTTTTAATAACTTGCTATGTTAGTTAGTTAGTTAGTATGTTAGTTAGTGGGGGACAAATCTTGCAAGCTTAATTTGACCCACTTCCCAGTGTCTCATGGACATGAAATTTTGTATACAGGTTTGGTTCAGATGACTATTCAATATTAAAGTACAGTCAGCAAAATAGCTTGTCATGAAAATGAAATTTTTACTAAAAACGTATTATAGTAGTACCTATAGCATTGTTAAACCTAGTTAAACTTATAAGTTTTGTGCATGCGAATCTGTAAAGTATGTACTCGTATCTCTGCGTATTTAACTTTTATTGTTTTTTAATTGCATTAAGCTGATTCAGTATAGCGTTTTTTTATAGTATCCACGTATTAGGTATTACGGGTATTACGATCATCATTATTGTAACTCTATGTAAGTAAGGGTAATATATATTTATATTAATATTATGTATTTGTTGTTTGCTTTATCTTATGCATATGTATGTATGTATAGAAATGAAATGTATATAATAATTAAGGACATGAACATGCGCTATATATAGATGAGTCTTCCCATGGGTATCGTTAGATACTCATATATTTTTGTTTAGTTGCCACTGTGTTTTTGTTTTTGTTTTTGTTACGTTGTAGTTTTGAATTTTTAACTTCTTTTTATAATATTGTAAATTGTCTAAAAAAGTTTCCATATTTCGAGCCCAAATTGTAAACCGCTGGATAGTCGTAATTGGCTTACAAATTTGTAAATCAAAACTGTTAGTCTAGAATTATTCCTATGCTGTGTACTATCCCTACAATAAATAAAATAAAATAAAATAAAATAAACACATGCATTTAAAATAAAATTTATCACAATAATCGTTATGAAAAACTATCGTTATGGTAGGTAATCGAATAGTAATCTATACCGTCCTCCAGAACCTGTCAAAGCACCGCTGTCAAATTATGTATGTAATTTCAGTTCCTTAAACGACCGATAGAGGCGCTGCTGCAGTTTTCAAACATTACAAAATTATACGATCACGATAATGGTTACCATAACGACACAGGTGTAATTTTATGATTTTACGATGCGACCATTAAATTTAACATAATTACACCATTCAAAAGGTAGGTTATCAGGTTTACTCGTGTTTTAAAAGAATGCAAAATATTCTTATAGTCTATTAAAAACTTTTATACAGTGTGTTTTTTATAAAGATGGGACATCTTCAGGGGGTGAAAATACTCATCAATTCAAACAAATTTTACTACGGGACCAAGTGCGATAACGCGAAAAAAAAATCGGCTGTTTCATACAAATGTGCAATCCTGAATGGGTTAAAATGTATGAAACAGCTGTTTTTTCCGCAGTGTGAGTACTAGACCCATAGTAAAAGTTGTTTGAATTGATGGGTATATTCACCCGCTGAAGTACTCGTATGTCCCATCTCCCTGTATTTATCTTAAAAAAATCTGGAATAATTTCCTCATTGTATTAAATTAATAACAATACTTACGACATTTTCACCTTTGTTATATTCAAACTTAGAAAACAAATTAACGCATTGCATGAACTAATATAAAACATAAATTAAAAAAATCGGGTATTAAATTAAAAAAAGAAACAGATCATAAACATATTTCTTTTAAAATAATAAAGTTGGATCTTCATAAATTTTCCAGCGTCCTTCGGAGTGCGTCATGTCCAGATAGTGCTGATCTTCCTAGGCCTTGTCCTGGCGTACGCCATGCGGGTCAACATGAGTCTGGCCATCGTCGCCATGACTGACCCCAACGCCGATAGCGTAAGTGGTCCATGTAAGTTAATTTCCTTGGTAATTATGACATAATGTACAGAAAAATTATATTAAAAAAACTTTTATTTAAAATCAAGCTTTTATTCAAATGTCCTAAAAAGAATAAAATAAACTTTGTATCAAGTCAAATCCAACAAATTTATTACATTAAACAATTTATATGTTTTAAAAGCTTGTCGCTTTATTTAATTTCATATGTCAAATATAAGTTAAAGCATTTGTGTTTAGTGCAAGCCTAGTAACAATAAAATCTCGCGACAAGCTTTTAAAACAAATAAATTGTTTAATGCAATAAATTTGTTGGATTTGACTTGATACAAAGTTTATTTTATTCTTTTTAGGACATTTGAATAAAAGCTTGATTTTAAATAAAAGGTTTTTTTAATATAATTTATTTTTGTATTTTTAGTTATTATTGGACGTGTTTCTAAGTTGCTTCATTTCATTTAATGCATAATTATTGCATGGTCGTTTGCCAGTTAATTTATTACAGTCTAGCTCTTCAACTGCATCAAGTCTGCAAACACACAAATATATTTTACCACCAAATAGAGATTGTAGATTCTTACTACAGACACACATATTCATTAAATACAAGGCATATTCACATAGGTATAAGAGAAGGAAGCACTGTATTACGAACAAGAATAGAAAACACAAATTAGACCCAATAAGACAAAAAGTTCAAAATAAAAATGTGTGTGTGCCGTGCCGCAGCAGTACTCAATGGTCGCAGCTCAGCGTCATATTACTTGTCTTGCAACGCAAGCAAACGCTGATTTTCAGTTGTAAATTTTAGTACGTATTTCAAAAATAAATACTAAAGAACAAGACACATTTAAGTTTCTATCAAAGTTGATAAACATAGTACATAAAGAAAAAAAGGTTTTTTCTTTTCTGTAGGTAGACTATGGTTGTATTAACTTGGAGCCATCTGTCGTTGACTTTAGTGAACTATTTATGTGCAAAGTGACACATAGGGTCTGAATATAGCAACTTCGCGTTTTTTCCTTTTTTTTATAGTTCGTTCGTTCTTATAGCCGCTACACACGTCCAGACCAGACCTAACCGCCGATTTGGTGCGGACGAACTTTGCTGTAAAGCAAATATAATCCGTGCTATACACGTTCGTACCAAATCAAAATTAAATCAAATCAAAAAATCAAAAAGCTACACCAAATCTGGTCTTGGCCAAGGCTTTGTATCACATCACTGAACAAGGCCTTGTATCACATCACTTTTTCTTATCAAATACCCACAGAAATCACCTGGATTTGCCAATGCAATGCAACGGGCTCGTAAAGAAAAAGACCTATTAACAAAAAAAGATCTTGGATTTGAAAAAAATTGAACGGTACCTGTCATAAAAGAATGACGAAAAATTCTTCAAAACCATTTTGAGTAGCCTGTAACTGACAGGGAAACTTCATTTTTAATTAAATGTCATTTTTTTTAAGTAATTGAGAAAAAGCCTAAGTCCAGGGACTTTAAATTAATGTTTTAATTTAAATAATAATAATTTTCACTTCTCATGCTCTAAAAATACGCAAATATAGCCCTACGAAGCGGGACTAAATAACCACTTTAGTCCCTAGGGAGTAAAATGTAATTACTTTTTTAATTTCCTTCATGTGACATTAGATAAACTCAAACAGCCAGTGAATATACTATTAATTGTGAAGTGTGGACCATCTTCATTGCGAAAATGTTAAGATGTTTTTTGTTTCATGGTTTTTCCGCAAGGAAGGTGGCGCCATGTGTTTTAAATTGTCAATTTATGACTGGTTTAGCGGAAAAAACTTACTGCGAGTTTTTGGCGCCATTTTGGCGGGTTAGGTTGAGTGGATATTTTAATTAATCGCAATTTGTTTCATAGTGGATTTTGTGACTCAAGATAGGTGTGGTTTTTGTGCCCCAAGTGTCTACGCAACTGAACGATATGTAGAATGATTAAAATAGGCGCTACCTCGGTAAAGTGATGCCGAGTGTTTTATTATAGTGGTGTGGTGACTAACCTCAGCAAGAATTATCGAGAAGGTTGGCTTGACACACTTGACGCCAAAAACTCCAAGAAGCACTGGAATGTAACACACCTACATTCTTATGAAAACATAAGAAAGTATAATAATTAAATAATAATCAATAATTGGCAGTATGGGTAAATGTCTTGGCCTGTCCTACAAAAGGGCGAATATTTTTACTACTACTACTACTGACCGCGAAAATGTCAGAATTTGTTAAATGTTTTTGTACTAAATTGACTAGTTTTCTCGCACTCGAAGTGAAAATTACAGTTTGCACCTCGAGACTAAACGCCAACTTAATATACCCTCGGTTTCATTGACTCCCTCGCACACTCGGGAGCCAAACCACCTCTGGTATATAATGGCTTCGTTTAGTCCCTCGTTATAAAATATTCTATTGATAATCTCAAATTTATGTAAGTAGTATATTATAGCATACTTTTCAAACAGACTGTTTTTTTGTCTCCATAGCAATTATGTGACATGGACTCATGTTCTTTCTCAAATAACCAATTCAAATCGGCTGTCGGGTTGGGACGTGTGTTCTATTACTAGTTGAATTTAGAGAGTGCGCCAGATAAGTCTGCGCGGGGTCAAAATCGAATACTAATATTTTCCATAAGCTTAGAACAAAATAATGTACTGTAACTAGCGCCATAAACGCCCCAGTCGCAGAGTTATCTGACACGCACTCTATGAAGATTGCGCTCGCTGAATGCTCGCTGATTATAACTTTATGGTACCTACGTACCTACCTACATTGACAAAGTGTCAAGTAACCATCACAACAAAACAAGAATATAGTACTTGAAAATTTGCAAGAATTCTGAATTGATAACTATACTGATTATATATTTAATTGCATTGTCATCGGAACTAAAGGTGAATTCCAAATTTCAGCTCAATCGGACATTGGTAAGTAGGTCAAATTTAGATCGCAAGATTTGACGAACGGACATGCATACATACACTGCAAGTTAAATAAAAGCTTGTAAAAAGGTGAGATCCACAGGAGAACTTACACAACCGATATTGCTCAAAGGATTGCATCGTTGAAGTGGCAGTAGGCGGGACACATAGCACGGAGAACCGATGGCCGTTGGGGAGGAAATGTTTTCGAATGCGGACTTCGAACCGGACGACGGACGTTCCGTGGGCAGGCCCCCTACAAGGCGGACCAACGATGTAGACAAAGTCGCGGGAAGCCGCTGGATGCGGGCAGCGCAGGGCCGATCGTTGTGGAGATCCTTGGGGGAGGCCTATGACCAGCAGTGGGCGTCATACGGTTGAGATGATGATGATGTACAGCAGTAGACAATGATAGACTGATAGTACGGTAACCAGTATCTGCTCCCCCCAGATTCCCTATCTTTGTTTTGTGGTTCTGATATACTTACGCCATGCAGGTTAACACTAGCCTGACCAGCTTCACCATGACTGACTCCGCTGCTGATAGCATGTTTTTTTTTCTTACAAATGGTTCACCAAGAAAATTCATAATAAATATATGACGTCGCTGGGGTCCGGTTGCCTGGTCTGGTCTCGTTGTCAGGATGGTTGCGACGAGGGATCCTCAAAATAATAGTCTCTTCTTCAATAACAAACGTCTTATTCTTCAATCACAATCGATATGGCACAAATAAAACAACGATTCAAGTGATATACACGGATGAATCTTTAAACGCAGCAAATTCGATACAGAAAAGTGGCCCTTGCGGGCCCCACTACCGCCTCAACGTCCAACCCCTTGTAGGTCCCTGTTTAGACTGTTTTTATCTTGCCCCTGCACCAAATGTGTCGACAAATTCAACTCACTTGGTCAGGTCATGCCATCTCTCTGTATCCAACTCACTCAAGTGCTTTCGCAACGTTTAACCCGACTCAACTAATAGTTACAAAGCAGCAAAATAGATGACGCTAATAATTTTAGTCGATAGTTACAAAATAACTCGATAGATGTCGTTATAATTTAAATTAAAGTAATCGATCGTGCTGTCCTAGAGGGCAGCACTGCGCTCACGCTCCGACACGGCCATTCTGACGTGTCACATGTCCTCATGTGTATCTGGAACAAAATTACTTCAATGGAGCTAATTCCGCTCGGCTTAACCTGACTAAAAGGTTAGTAGGTACACTATAGATAAGGAAGAAAGTATGCCTCATAGTAAGTTACAGTAATCACAATATTATAATCAAAGTCATATAAGCAACACACATCACTAACAGTAGCCACACATTAGGTGGCAAGGACTCCCACATGGAATCGGTACACTCAATGTACATGGTCATCGTAATGACATAGTCTCCCATGAGACGGATTCCCACATTGGAATCGGTATGCTCAACATACATGGTCATATCATAATGACATAGTCTCCCATGAGACGGATTCCCACATTGGAATCGGTACACTCAATGTACATGGTCATATCATAATGACATAGTCTCCCATGAGACGGATTCCCACATTGGAATCGGTATGCTCAACATACATGGTCATCTCATAATGACATAGTCTCCCATGAGACGGATCCCCACATTGGAATCGGTACACTCAATGTACATGGTCATATCATAATGACATAGTCTCCCATGAGACGCTAGATTGCCACAGCCTCAGCCGCACCGCGCCCTGTACAACCCTATTGAGTCGCAGTTACGACTACGACTGAAGCGTGCGGATTACCAAATAAGTAGCCATGTCAGTAAGTGTTTGCACATAGTTAGACAGGCCTTCACCGGCACTGTCCACACCCGATTCAACATCACGAACGTCGAACATTTAATTCTGAGGATACATCACTTTGAGGCATATTTCTGAGCTACCTATTCGTTAATCTTTCAAAACTTAGTTTTAACAACTTCAAAACTATTTTAGGGCAAACGTTAAAAATATCATTTTACACAAATTAACTCTCTTCATAAGTTTACTCATGAAAATCCATTTCCACTTTATCTTGGCGGAGTTTGTACTAAATTCACCATAACGTATCTGTCAGAACTCTACAGTTTAAAGTAACTTTCAATGACTTATCCAGTGATCGTTAAATTTTGTGCTTTACTAGCACTCCACAACATAACCAGCGATCACAAAACTCAGTGCTTTTGGTATCAGTCCAACAAAGCTCAATACTCAAATAAATCTGTCACGTAGCAGCTGATAACTGCTTGTAAATAATGTTATTACTTAAAGCCTTTTTGAAAAATAAAGCTCTCAACTACTTCTTTATTACTGAACATAGTCACAACGCGTTATAGACTGACAGCTTGGAACAACAACAAAACATAATCTTTCTTTGTACATACTACAAGTGCTTCCGCTGTACCCTTTTTACCTCATGGTACCACCAACAACGTGCCGACTCATTCAGCCACGCAATAAAACAAACACAACATCTTTAGCACTTCTTCACTAATAATGTGGTAAAACACCAAGTAAACATTTCGTCCTCTGAACCAAATCACATCATGTTCCCATCTGTCAATCTAATACGAACTCTTATCGTTACTAATCCAATTTAAATCAAATGCCACATTAACAATCATTGTAATACTAGGTTTGTACTAGTAAAGTGCCAAAAACTTTACAAAAGAATGTTCATTGAGCGGAAAAGTGCATTTCGGTGCTGTTTGCACAAATAATGACAAAATGAAAACTGCTCACCAAATTGCGATCATATGATATGCGAAGCCAGTAGGTAGATCTCTCTCTCTACACTATCGCCGCCAGCGCCGGCTACTTGTCTGTTGCGTTGCGCCACGACGCCACCGCGCCGCCGCCGCACTGCCATCGCCGCAGAGTCGCACCATTGCACCACTGCGCCGATCGACGCCGATGTCGCGCCGACGAACGGCTCACCATATGCAGCACCCGCATAGCACCACCATGCAGCGCTTGCATTTCATGTGTGGTGATTATTTATTACACGAAACTATAAACCCAAACAATACTCTAACATAACAGATGTTTAGTTTAAAGCATCCGCTTGAATAAAAAAAACACCACTTAAACTACATGCCCGCCGAGGACGAGTCCTAAATAACGTTTCTGTAAACAATGTAAACAAAACCCGGCGCGCCTTTAAGGTAAAATGACATGGCCGCGTAAGAGGCTCCGGGGTGCGCGCCCGGCCGTTCAAGCGGATAACTAGTAGGTATGTTATCTGTACCCCGAGTATAAAGTTGTCAATGTGCAAATGTTACTTTCTTTACAACAAAGTACAATCAATCTGTCAACATTTTTTCTCAAACGCAATAGTATGCGAATTTACTAAGCACTCTGTACGTTAGTAAAATTAGAAAAATGTTTGCCGCTGAATTTTGATGTAGGTAGTTGACAGTAAAATCATAAAACATTTTTGGTTCCGTTAGGAACTATTATTACAACGAATTACTCACAAAGAAATAAGATTTACTTTCTTTCGGCTTCACAAAATAAGAAAAATATGAGAGTACCTCCGTTTGTCTAGATACAGACAAACCTATCGATGAACAAATCCTTATGCTCCAGCCAGGTTACGCCAGCACATTAAATCTGGTCCAGGTCCAGACTGGTCCAGTCTTGCCGATGAACTTCCTTTCAGCGTACCGCTCATCACCAGGAAAAGATGATTTTCACAATTCTCTTCTTGCAAATGAAATGCCGCTAGTGAAACGGCAGGTCACCTTTTTCATCACACGTTCAGTAACAGAATGTCGAATAACAGAAATACGGGTATTTCGTTTTCAGTCCACTTTTCATCTGTGGCACGAGCTGCATCGCACTTCTGATGACGTCGCTGGGGTCCGGTTGCCTGGTCTGGTCTCGTTGTCAGGATGGTTGCGACGAGGGATCCTCAAAATAATAGTCTCTTCTTCAATAACAAACGTCTTATTCTTCAATCACAATCGATATGGCACAAATAAAACAACGATTCAAGTGATATACACGGATGAATCTTTAAACGCAGCAAATTCGATACAGAAAAGTGGCCCTTGCGGGCCCCACTACCGCCTCAACGTCCAACCCCTTGTAGGTCCCTGTTTAGACTGTTTTTATCTTGCCCCTGCACCAAATGTGTCGACAAATTCAACTCACTTGGTCAGGTCATGCCATCTCTCTGTATCCAACTCACTCAAGTGCTTTCGCAACGTTTAACCCGACTCAACTAATAGTTACAAAGCAGCAAAATAGATGACGCTAATAATTTTAGTCGATAGTTACAAAATAACTCGATAGATGTCGTTATAATTTAAATTAAAGTAATCGATCGTGCTGTCCTAGAGGGCAGCACTGCGCTCACGCTCCGACATATACAATAATTTGAAATTATTATAGTTAAGTATGTATTTAGTTGGTACTTAACTTAGTTTATAACTTAAATTAAAGTAGTGATATGTAACTAAAGTAACAGTTTACTTTTTGCATTTTTTAAATTTAAAATCTAGATACCTACTTCTCTTCTAAATACTTCATTTTCAATTTTTTCAAGTAGTAGTAAATAAAAAATTTAACTTTCAACCGATAAATAAACTAAAATAACATCATAAAGATAGAAATAAATTAAACAATTAGTCAATAAGTTGTTAGCTAATGCACTTATCTTAAACTACGTGCTGGAATCAGCGTTACTGAATAAAGAAATACAATAAGTGATAACAAAGGTAAACTACTAGAACTAATAGAACGTCGTTAAAGTGTTACCTGCGTTCTAAAGAAGTCATGGGTCAAGTGACCTAAGCTAATGTTACATCGAACTTCTCTAAACGTAAGAAGGCAAGTAGGTATCACATAAAATTTAACCTGGTTTTTGACTTTCAAATCAAATAATGATGCCAAAATATTTAATTGAAAATGTGGCATTCATAAAGAGTATAACGTCGCTGTCAGTTAAAAAGGACGTATGACAAAACAGTAGTAGGTTTTCAGGAAACACAAAAACTGTTTATTTTTCTTGAATTCATACCTAGATTAACAATATTCAGGACAGGAACAAGCTTTAAATTAAAAAATTCTATGGATTTGTAAAGTGCTTGTAACAAATTTTGCTTGAAACATGATTTTCGGAACTATACCACAGATTACTAAATAGTTACTATCATGAAGCTCGACTTAATACTGAGGTAACTGGAGAGTGCAGTACGAACAATTTTTTGAATACCACAAATAACACAGTGGCTGTCTTCCGTCTCACCTACACTTTAAAAAAATACGTATGGTCATATGAGACAGCTGACAGCCACTACATACATAAATGTCAAATTTGCTGGCGACACTTTTTTATTCAGGGTGAGAGCTCCAGTTACCTCAGAGTATTAAGTCAAACTTCATGGTTACTATGTAAACTATACGTCCTTTTGAACTGACAGCGACGATAAGATATAAGGCTGCAAAATTTTCAATACTATTCTATAACTTTCGATGACTTCCGTGACCGAGTGGTGTACAGACCGGTTTTCAAGGTGCCGCTATCTCTAGAGGTTCCGGGTTCGATCCCCGGGGTCGGGTAAATATTGGTAATGAACTTTTCAATATTTCCTCGGGTCTGGGTGTATGTGGTAATACCCGTCATTAATACTAGTGTTTAAGGTGGTTCGATCAGCTCAGTAGCGCCACCAATGGAAATTAATCTATTACGTTTTATTAAAGGCTTAGATTAAAATTTTCTGTTATTTTGAGCAAATAAAAGAGTAAAATGCATTTAATAAATATACTTATAAGAACTCAAACTTAGTAGTGCCAAAAGTGGCCACATTTAGCAATATCGAGATCCATAAGCTCATATTTGAGGCCATGAAAAAATACTTACAAATTGCACTTTACTTTTCTAATTGCGCAAAATTTTTATTCTAAACCCTTGATAAATCGTAAATGATTTATTTCTATTGGTGGCGCTACTGAGCTGATCGAATTACCTTAAGCTACCTACTATACTTTGGTAGTGGAACAATGTATGTGATCGTGTCCAATATTTACTATTATTTGTTATTAATAAAACTAATTAATTTCCATCCACAGACCTTCAAGTGGAATATCACAACACAGAGCGTGGTACTATCCTCTTTCTTCTGGGGCTATGTGGTGTTTCAAGTGCCTGGAGGTGAGCTGGCTGACCGCATCGGTGGCAAGGTGCTGCTGATTGTTGCTATTGCTGTCAACTCTGGTCTGGTGATGATCATACCAATGTGTGCATACTATGTGAGTGCGATATGTTTCGGATTCGAAATCTACATTTTGTATGTGTCTTTTTTGAAGTGACAGTGACAATGCATAGGTATGTCACCGGAAAATAACAAGAACCGCAAATTTCTAACTTTCCTAGGAAATTTATAAATTTACGGAAGTCCTGTAGAACACGTGATAGGTTAGAAATTTAAGGCGATCGCGAAGCGCAGCGAAGTGATTGCTTTAAATTTCGTTGATATTTTTTTTAGGAAAGGATGATGGGCAAATTGGTATGCGACCCGTCCCCCCTTCAACATACCTTTTATGTGTGTCGACAATTTCATACGTATCTATAAAGAGATTAATAGCCATATTCAATGTCAAAATCCATGGGGTTTAGACAAACCGGAGCCTCCTTTTTTGAAGTCGGTTAAAATACCAAAACGTGGCTTGTATGGCACTGTTTATTATTGACTCTTATGTTCTTAAACTATCCAAAGTTTTATTACCCTTGTTTGGCATTTATATGTATTATTTTATTTGCTACGTTTTTGGTTGGTGTGTATTTTAAAGAAACTACCTTTTGGATGTCTATTTCTTAGTTATTGAAAATTATTTACTCCTATGATTACCGGGTTTTTTATTTTGTTTTTAAACTTAAGACTAATTTGTGATGGAAAGTGACTTTACATATTATATTATGTTAAAGTCACTTTTCAATTTGACGACTCTGTATGAAATATGACAGGGAGAAAAAAATAGCCCTTGGCGAGTTTCTTGCCGGTTCTTCTCGTTACAAGGCCTCCCGCCGTAGGATTTGCGAACCGATAGCGTATCTTCATTGACGTTCACAAGTGCTGTATCAGCCTAAAATGAATAAATGATTTTTGAAAACCTTCTTCTAAATGTAACAAAATACTTTCCTGAAAACTGCATCAAAATCGGTTCAGCCAAACGCAAGATAATCGCGGACAAACATACATACGTACATACATATACAATATACATACATACATACAGATCAAAGTGAGAAGCCTCTTTTTATTTGAAGTCGCTTAGAAATGATAAAAATCTAAGATTTTTTCATTAACGTAGGTGTTACTTTTGTAGTAAATAACAATATTAAAATAATATTTTCTCAGAATTCCCACACATTCGAGGGATGTCCCCATAGTAAAAAGTTGTCACTATATTAATATCTTTCACCTGAAATACATTTTAAATATGTTGATTTTGGGGGACGTTTTGTCCCATCGTTTATTATTTTCCGGTGACACATACATTCCGTTTATGGGAACGTTTTCGACCGTTTGTGAATAAAAGGGCAGCAATCGAATCCAGGACCTCAGGCATAAAGACCCTTGAAAACCGATGCGTACTCCTCTATTCCACAAATTAATGTCATACTAAGTTATTATACAGAACAGTACCTAGTTCTAGCACAACTTGCGCGCGTCTCGAGTGAGAAAGGGCGTTTGTGCACTACCACTGAATTTTACCGATCCGGAAAAAAACGGATGCTTGTATTTAATTAATTACTAATATAAATGATTAATTATTAAAGTACAAGCATCCGTTTTTTTCCGGATCGGTAAAATTCAGTGTAGTGCACAAACGCCCAAAGAGAGAGAGAGAGAGCAGGCATCCGTCACTCGCTCAAGGACACGAGATAAGTGCCTACCGCTTCGGGTATATCTCGGGATACAATTTAAAGCGGGCCGCCCGCCCGAGCGCGATATATTATAGAAAGAGATTTTGAGATGGTCTTCCAAGTTACCAATGTTGCCGTCACCTGTGTGGTCTGGTGATGATCGTACGTCTGTGTTCTTAGTTTTAAGAGTGATACAATAATTATGTACGCTGGTAGCGGTTCCTCCACGTAAGATGAAAAATACATGCCCAAACGGCTTTCAAATTACCTAATTAGTATAAACTAGATTAACACTAATCTCCGAGGTGTCTGAATATTTATATTATAACAATAATTTATTCAAGCTATTCTTGAGTCTCAATGTTAAAGAAGATAATTATTTATTTACTTCCGTCCTGACGTTACTATTCACAATGTTTCTATTAAGTACATATTTATCATTTTTAGGTACATCTATTTGTAAGGAAAGTGTTTAATATGTATTTTCCTTATAACAATTGTATAACTACACAAATTGTATTGTTTATAGATTACTCAGACAAAATTTTCATTTATTTTTCAGGTGCTATATTTATACAGTTTGTGTTTATTTGAATCAAAAATTTCAAGACTACAGAAAAGCGATGCACAGCAGATGTAGCCTTCAGGCGTCATTATTATTTGTTGAAAGAAATAATAGCCATACTAATGTTATAAAATATGTGAAAGTGTGTTTGTTTGTCATTCACGTCAATACGGAGCAACGGATCGACGTGGTATTTGGTACGGGGGTAGTTTGAGAGCTGGAGAGCTACTTTTTACAAGCTTTTATTTAACTTGCAGTGTATGTATGTATGTATGCATGTATGTCCGTCCGGGTCAAATCTTGCAACCTAAATTTGACCCACTTGCCAGTGTTCGATTGAGCTGAAATTTTGCAAACAGGTTTGGTTTAGATGAAAAAACAATATTAAAGTACAGTCAGCAAAAAAGCTTGTCATAAAAATGATTTTTTTACAAAAACCTTATTTATCCATCACATTCTCGCGGGATAACGTCGTGTTATGTGCTGGCGAAGCCGCGGGCGGAAGGCTAGTAAGAAATTAATCATCTGTTTAACCAAGGTCTCAACGCTTTGATAATCTGTCTCCAATAGTTTTGTTACGCTTCACTGTTTTCCTGCAGTATACTTAATCAATTGTCAGTAGAATAAATTTATTAGGTATCATTATTGGTGATGCGAAGGCGACGGTTAAACCACTTTCGCGAGGTCAGTCACCGGATGGGTGACCAATTTTAACCGCCTCTGTGGTCTAGTGGTTCTTACAACCGATTTCAGACCCAGAGGTCCCGGGTTCGATTGCCAGTGGGGGTACATATTGTATTCGATTTGGTTGGTGGTAGGACTTGTTCTTATTCCGCCTGGCTAGCTACCACCATCTTATCTAAATCTGACGCCATAACAATGATGTTTTCAGCATTATTGTGTTCCGGCAGTTAGAGATAAGATAGCCAGTTCCTGAGTGATTGAGGATTACGGGAGTAGTGCGTTTCCACCTTCAGCCACACTTATCATCAGGTGTGATGAAGGCTAAGTGCTACCCCGTCGTGGATAAAAAAAAAATAATTTTGTTCATTTATTGCTCCGAGGCTGCGTAAGGCAGTACGTAGGTATCAACGAATTTCTTAAGAGCTCACGAGGTGGGTTACGACTAGATATGGGCATTTCTTTCTGTTTATTCCCAATCACGTATTCATCACCATCATCATGTCAGCCGAACGACGCCCACTGCTGGGCATAGGCCTCCCCCAAGGATCTACACAACGATCGGTCCTGCGCTGCCCGCATCCAGCGGCGCACCGCGATCTTGACCAGATCGTCAAGTCGCGTCGGTCCTCCTATTACGTATTATTTCCCATTAATTCCCATTTTACCGGAAAACAAATTATAACATCATTTGGTTTCAACAACAAAATAGTATGTTTATGATATTTTTCTTTATTTTTTTTGTCATTTATTTATTGTTCGAAGACGAAAACTACTTTCTATTGTTAACGAAATTAACAAGTAAAAACAAGTAAAGTAAGTTTAAAACTAATGTAGTAAAAGCGACCTTGTCGTCGCCTTCTAACAATAAAGAAATTATATAGAACCAAAGAAATAAAAAATCTGTCATAAACGTCATTTGTTGTTGAAACCAAATTGTTTTAAATTTTTCCCGGTAAAAATGGGAATTACTGGGAAAAATACGTGATGGGAATTAATAGAAAAAAATGCCCATCTCTAGTTACGACCCACGCTCTTGTCATTTCGTAAGACAAATATCCCAGAAATATGGATTTTCGAAAATAACTGATGATGAATAACACTGGTGACTGATTTCAGGGTGGTTGGCAACTGACCTGCATCTGTCGAATGCTGCAAGGTCTCTCCCAAGGGGTGGTGTTCCCATCAGTGCATAACCTGCTTGGGAAATGGGTTCCAGTTGAGGAAAAGAGCAGACTTGGCCAATTTGTTTATGCTGGTAAGAATTACATCATCATCATCATATCAGCCGAACGACGCCAACTGCTGGACATAGGCCTAAGAATTACATACATAGTTTTATTTATTTAATTAGCAGTTTCCATATTCCAAGCTCTACCAATATTTGGCATTGCTTCGATTAGACTGCCGTTTAATCAAGTGCACTGTAACTCAAAGATACAATTTGAAATGTGAGATTTTAAAATACTCGTTGGTACGTATGAAGTTTTTAGTATTGGTGTTTTATATTCAGGGTTTGTTCAGGCTTCTCTCATGGTTCTTTATAAAAACCGTAGTTTTTTGGTTTTCTAATCTACCCACAAAGGCATTTGCCTCGATAATGACAACATTGAAATTTACTGGTTGCATTAAATATTTACTAATGACGTTTTTGTCTCTGCCCTCCAGGACCTCACCTGGGCACAGCCTTGCAGCTCGTAACAGCAGGGTATGTAGCTGACCAGTGGGGGTGGCCCATGATCTTCTACAGTGTTGGAGTCCTCGGAGCAATCTGGACCATCTTTTATGCAATATGGGGCTCTTCATCTCCTCAGACTTCTCCGGTCATAACTCCAGATGAGAAAGATTATATTCATACTTCTTTGGAAACGGGTGGAGAACATAAGGTTAGGAAATAATATTTGCTACTGCATAAAAAAGTTGTGAATAAATATTTACTGGACTATCTTTATAAATTGTCTATTTGGTATCATGTTTAAACTAATTGTATACGCTTTTCCTTGTGTGATAAGGGTTACATAGAGCGATATATATAAAATTGGCAATAATCGTAAATTATGTGTGTCAAAACAGTTATTAGTTAGTTTTTAATACTATCATTGTCATATTCAGACCATTCATTCTTTTCGACCTCTCTTTGTTAAATACTAAGGCACTTTTAATTTACTTCATCAATTTTAATTAAATAAATAATAATTTATAAATATTGGACAACATCACATCCTACATTGTTCCAATACCAAAGTATAGTAGCTTAAGCACTAGTATTATGGAAATTGGAAACAACGACGGGTATAACAACATACAATCAGACCCGAGGAAATATTGAAAAGATCGTTTCCAATATTTACCCGACCGGAGATCGAACCCGGAACCTATAGAGATAGCGGCACCTTGGAAACAAGTGCGTACACCAACCGGCCATGGAGGTCGTCAAGTTACGCATTATACTTACTGTTTACCGTCAAAAAGCGAGTTTAGTTAGTTATTAGTTCAATAACTACTTTGCAAAGTGATGCCTTAAGGTCATAGCCCGCTTATACCGCTCCAGCACCGCTCCTACCCAACACCGCACTAAACGAAGGCGACAGCTAGCAGGCACCCAGCAGTCCCCGCGGCGACAGCTAGCAGACTCCCAGCTGTCCACGCGGCGACAGCTATTCCCTCTATATGGCGCGGCGGCGACGGCGCGGCGACCGCTAGCAGTCAGCGCCGCGCCGCGCGGCGTCAACTACCGAGCAGTCTGACGGCGGTAAGCTCGCGGACCGCGCGCTGTCCGCTATTTTATATTGTTACTGTAAAATGCATCTACAGTGAATATCCATATTTGGCTGGTCATACTTTGGTTGGGTAGGAGTGGTGCGGTCTAAATGGGCTATGACCTTTAACTAAATGTTGCCTTAATATGCACAAAAAATAGAGGTCGCACAAAAAACGCACACCCTACTTGTATTTATATTATTTTTTGTCAAAACTTACAGAGAGTGGCCACGCCCTGGAGGTCAATATTGACCTCGAAGCCGTTCCTGGCTCTGGTCTTGGTTCACTGTGGCCAAAACTGGGGCTTCTGGACGCTCCTCACCGAGATACCGTCGTACATGAAGATGGTGCTTGGACTGGACATCAAATCTGTCAGTACATGCAGTTAAGATTATAAATATTAGGTATTTTCTCTTTAAAAGTTCTCCGTTCCTAATATTAAAGTTCTTACTAGCGGTTTTGAACAAAACAACAGCAAACACTTTAGTATAAGTGAGGTTATGTCTGTCAATTGTCTTTTTCTTGCGTTAGCGCCATTATGGGCCCTATGGTAATAACCGCATCTCTATAATGCTGGGGCTTCACCTGCGTGACGCCTAACGGCGTTAATAACGGCATGCGCGTCTTAACGCGCTTATTGAATCAAATAAGTGCGCTTAAACCCGGCAACATCTGCGTATTATATAAAAAAGCGCGCTAATTAATGGCATTAGACGCAGGTGAAGCTCGGGCATAAGGGATCTTTTGAACTTTATATTTATTTTGCTCGAGATTCTGTATCATACATCACTTCACAATCATTAAAGTTTATTCTATGTTTATTTTAGGACTAAAATCAAAATCATCTTGATCAAATTCACAGTTGCTTCACAAAAATGACATCTTTGACTTTGACATATAAAACGTTTTTTAATCACACTGTACCCTCACTTTCCAACCGTTCAACACTTATGTTAGGCCTCTTTTACGCCGGAGCAACACTGTCAGACATTGAAGCATGCCACAAGGCCGCATGCTACAAAATAAAAAATAAAACCGCCTTCTAAAAAACCACATCACAAAAGTAAGAAATAAATCCTCACCAAATAAATAACGTAAGTACTTTGAAGTCGGGCGTGAAACATGTACAATTTTTTGTTGTTTTTGTTAAAACCCCGCCCGACTTCAAAGTACTTACGTTATTTATTTGGTCAGGAATTATTTCTTACTTTTGTGATGTGGTTTTTTAGAAGGCGGTTTTATTTTTTTATAAAAATAATTTTTATTTCACTCTTTTTAGTGCATCATGCAGGCAACTTGCGTGTTTTCTGGTAAATAGGTATGTGATCAAACTCAAAACCTCCTTTTTCGAAGTCGGTTAAAATACCTTGAGGTATCCCCTTTTTTAACAAAACAAGAATCATCTAAATCGGTTTATAAACAAAGGAGTTATGCCTAAAGATACGTATTAAATTCACATAAAGTGGTAACGAAAACGACAGTATTTTCAAGATTTCCTGAAAACTACTGAACCGATTTCAAAATTTCAAAAAATGGGACCAACTTGGAAACCAACCTGATGTAATAACGTTTGAACCATTTCAATCGGTTCAGCCGTCTTCGAGTAATCGGTGGACAAAAAAAAAAAAAAAAACATACATACAGACGATTAGAGAACCTCCTCCTTTTTGATTTAGAAGTCGGTTAAAAAAATTCGCACACTGTGGCAAGAGTCGTGCGGCATTGCAACACCTTGCGTCATGTGGTAGACTGTCGCAGCTTGTATCCAAAAACGATGGATTCCATGCCATATTTCTGACATAGGATGCCGCATGCCGCTTATGTTGGATATGTAGCAAACCACAAGATGACGTACGCCACAATATGTATCATGCGGCAATGTCGCACAGAGTTGCTTTAGCGTAAAAGAGCCTTAACTAACGAGAACTGAGAAGAATTCAAGAAAATGCTTGCAAAAAAAAAAACAAGTTGCAGTAACTTGTTTTTCATCATCATCATTTCAGCCGTACGACGCCCACTGCTGGGCATAGGCCTCCCCCAAGGATCTCCACAACGATCGGTCCTGCGCTGCCCGCATCCAGCGGCTTCCCGCGATCTTGACCAGATCGTCGGTCCACCTTGTAGGGGGCCTGCCCACGGAACGTCGCGTCGTCCGGTACGCGGTCGCCATTCGAACTTGTTTTTAATTTTATTTAATTATTTTCAGAATGGTGTTTTATCAGCACTTCCGTATTTGGTGATGTTCTTCTTAAGTTTTCCATTCGCTATAATACTTGACTTCTGTTTGAAAAAGCAATGGCTTACAGTAACTGCTTCCAGAAAACTTTCAAATTCTATTGGTATGTAAGTACAAAATTAATTGTACATCAGTAGTTACTCATCAAATTTTGTTCTTGTTTTTGTCTTTTTAATTATTAGTAGACCTTTATACAAATTTTTATCAATCAAATACTTGTTAAACAGTTTACATTGCCAAAATTAAATAGGTAGCATACTTACTATACTTATTCAAGTTTTTTATTCCATAAAAATATCAAAAGGTTTTTGTATATTATGTGCTTAATATATTATATACCCACATTGATTGCATATAGCAATGGAACTGTAGCCGAAAAAACTAATAGTTAAACCACGCTCTAAAAATTATGAAACAAGAAAATATTTATTTAAATTTTATAGTTTTTTGCATTCACAATGCAATTTTTATTACTGAAAAATGAAAAATGAAGTATTTAGAAAAAATCGACCCGTCTCACAACCATCCAGCTGGTTGTGAGACGGGTCGATTTTTTCTAAATACTTTATTTTCCATTTTTCAAGAAAATATTTTCATCTGAAATTGCCTTGGTCGTATGCCACTTTATTCTAAAGCAGCCATTACACAGTCAATCCAGATCACGATCACTGATCATGATCATTTATCGCGATCCAGATTTACTTTGTAAAGCTGCCATTACACAGTCAATCTTGATCGCGATCTCATACATATTAATGTACGAGTCGATCATTGATTTTGATCGCGGATCGTGATCGAGATTGACTGTGTAATGGTAGCCTATCAAAACAAAACATTCTAGGGAAAAGTGGCATACGACCACGGCAATTTCTGATGATAATATTTTCTCGATTCATACTTTTTAAATCGTGATTTTTCAGTAGTCGGGTTTTAGTTTTGGAACTTATTTTTTATTAAAATTCTTTTGGAGTCGTCAATCGTCAAACTACGTACAGTTTGGGAATCATTTTATTTTATTGTACCGCTTTAAATTTCATGCATTTTTATTCCTATAATTCGATTTATGCAAGCAAAGCCGCAAGCAACAACTAATTTAATATATATTTTTGAAACGTGCTTACCAAGAGCTTTCATTTGAAACCAAACACGATATTCTTAAAAAAAAAATATTTCACAGCTTTATGTCGTCTAGGGGCCGCCATATTCAATTTCATGTGACGTGACATAGCTTATAACCAGCGGACAATCAAGACGCTTCTAACGACACCTCAATTGTGATTATACGATTAGCAGTTTAGAAGTTATGCCGGAACAGATGAACAAACATACCTACATACATGCTTTTTGCTTTCCCGTAGTCGGGTAAAAACTGTCGTATTGGTAAAACCATAGCACCCGTCAAAATCTGTCAAAATGCTACTGTTAAATACATAGATTTAGCGTAACGAAAAATTTTTAAATCTATGGTCAAATATCTATTAAATTTTAGTAATTATTATTGACAGCAGCACTTTGAAAACCTTTAAAATACGGTATAGTTTACTATTTGATTACCAGTACGATAGTTTATTGTGCTACGGTACTCTTGACGGAATCGAGTTCACATTAGGATCGAATTAACTTCAAAAATGTGGAGGGTTACTCTCGACGGAATCGAATTCACATCCTGGATCGAAATAATGTCAAAACAATACTATGTAAACCATAGCAACCGTTTTCAAAAAACCAAATTAAAGATTTTTTGAAGTTTGTTCGATCCTTATGTTAACTCGATTCAGTCAAAAGTAAGGGGTCTGTTATTTTGGTACTTTGAAAACTGTTGCTATAGTGTCCACAGTATTGTTTTGACATTAGTTCAACCGCCTCTGTGGTCTAGTGGTTCACACCACCGATTTCAGACCAAGAGGTCCCGGGTTCGATTCCCAGTGGTGGTACATATTGTATTCGGTTTGGTTGGTGGTAGGACTTGTTCTTAGTCCGCCTGGCTAGCTACCACCATCTTATCTAAGTCTGACGCCATAACAATGATGTTTTCAGCATTATTGTGTTCCGGCAGTTAGAGATAAGATAGCCAGTTCCTCAGTGATTGAGGATTCCGGGAGTAGTGCGCTTCCACCTTCAGCCTTATCACCACTTAACATCAGGTGTGATGAAGGCTAAGTGCTACCCCGTTGTGGATAAAAAAAAATAAAAAAAAAGATAAGATAAGATAAGATAAAAATATTCTTTATTCACTTAGACATAATAAATATGTACTTATGAATCGTCAATATTTTCCTACCACCCATTCAAGACTTTTTTAACTGACAAGAAGAATGGGCGCAAGAAACTTGCCAGCGTTTCTTAGTTAGGTAACGACATTTACAAAAAAAAACATATCGTTACTAATACAACAATTGCTTAGTATAAAAAATACATCATATTAAACAGTGATTATGTTATGTGTTACATCATGACCATGCATGCAAAAAAAGTGAATTCGATTCCGTCGAGAGTAGCCCCCCTAATAGCTAGAATATTAACCATGCTCTGATTTGCAATGTTATGCTGTCATGGGTTATTGTCTTTTCTCCTAAATATCAACAATTTACAGAAAAATGGAAAATGAAGTATTTAGAAAAAATCGACCCGTCTCACAAATAGCTCCGATGGGACTCGAACCCACGACCTTTCGCTTTCCGGGCGACTGCTCTAACCACTGAGCTACGGAGTCGTTACGAGAAGCGTCGAATTTATCCAATACTTCTTACACGCTGTATAGTCAGCGTTAATTTCATCAATGTGGAGATATTACTACCCTCACACGCGAAAGAAATACCTTTCCAGGTATTTGGCAATCGCTAAAGATGAAATTACTATTGCAACTTATTTTAATTTTTAGTTTTTTGCATTCATAATGCAATTTTTATTACAGAAAAATGGAAAATGAAGTATTTAGAAAAAATCGACCCGTCTCACAACTAGCTCCGATGGGACTCGAACCCACGACCTTTCGCTTTCCGGGCGACTGCTCTAACGCTGTATAGTCAGCGTTAATTTCATCAATGTGGAGATATTACTACCCTCACACGCGAAAGAAATACCTTTCCAGGTATTTGGCAATCGCTAAAGATGAAATTACTATTGCAACTTATTTTAATTTTTAGTTTTTTGCATTCACAATGTCGTGGGTTCGAGTCCCATCGGAGCTAGTTGTGAGACGGGTCGATTTTTTCTAAATACTTCATTTTCCATTTTTCTGTAATAAAAATTGCATTGTGAATGCAAAAAACTAAAAATTAAAATAAATCAACAATTTAATTGATTTCCTCAGGATTTTACGGAGCAGCAATAGCGCTAATTGGAATCGCGTACGCACCCAACAACAGCATAGTTGTGGTTTTGTTATTGATCATCGCTGTTGGCATTAATGCTGGGCACATTACTGGGCTTGTGGTATGTTGAAGATTTATGTTTTTTTTTTATCCACAACGTGGTAGCACTTAGCCTTCATCACACCACCCTGCCTAGCATGACCATCATTATATCACGCGATATGATATGATACGTCATGCTCTCTTGCTTACCCCACTAAGTTGTAAGCAAGATATAGGTTCTTTATCATGCGTCAATAGTCGATAAAAGCCGCTCATGCTAGGCCGGCTGATGTTAAGGGCAGGATCTTCCAAAAACTCTGTCTTTGTCTTTTTCTTTATGTGTGAAGAGTAATAACCTCACTTTTTCAATTTTTCAATGTTTTTGTTGTTATTTTGAGCATAAATTCACTTTTTGAAAAAGTTGCCTGAGAATAATCTACAATATGTCTTTACCTATTTTTCTATACTTATATTATTCGTGAATTAGAGATTAATAATCTAAGTTTAAAACCAAAAAAAATAATAAAAAAATGAAAATTTTCTTTGTTTTTGAAAATTTTTAAAGTCGACATAAGATACGAATATCGTTTTTCTAGCCACAAAATAATCAAGATCGTTTATGAAACTTCAACTTAATATTTTTATCTGTTCAAAATAAAGAATATTTGATTGTTTACTTTTGAGTCAAAAATAGGTTGTTTTCGATAATTTGGAAGATCGTGCCCTTAAGTGGTGATAAGGCTAAAAGGTTAAAGCGCACTGCTCCCGGAATCCTCAATCACAGAGGAACTGGCTATCTATCTCTAACTGCCGGAACACAATAATGGTGAAAACATAATTGTTGAGGCGTCAGACTTAGATAAGATGGTGGTAACTAGCCAGGCGGGCTAAGGACCAGCCTACCACCAACCAAACCGAATACAATATGTACCCCCACTGGGTATCGATCCTGGGACCCCTGGATCTGAAATCGGTGGTGAGAACCAATAGACCGCAGAGGCGGTTAAAATTGGTATGCAAATTTGGGATAAAACTGATCAATGTTTGTGTAAATATTTTTAAATTTTTATGTGTTACAATTTTCCGATCAAAAATATCACTGAAGGCTTTAACACGCTCTTGACTAAACTTAGTAGTAATCATATTAAAATGGAAACTAGACATCTGATTTCATATTTTGATTACCTATGTGAACCTAATATTGAATGAATTCCAATAAAAAATCAGAGTAATACACATCATGTGTTAACCTTTAACATTAATTCTTCTTCATGACAAATCTCTAAAACATTTTATTTGATTCCCTAAGCAACAAGATATTGGAAGATATTGCTTTTTAGTAATAAGGCCGCCAGTTGTACCACTACTGTATTGTCCATTTATGTTATTTGTGTGTTCAGTGTACAATAAAGTAATTCAGTATTCTATTCAACAATAATTTTCTAATGATTTCAGCTAGTGCATCTCGACATGGCTCCCAACTTCGCGGGCACTTTGATGGGCATCACCAACTTTACCGCCAACATCATGTCCATACTGGCCCCCTTAGTAGCTGGTGCTATTCTCGAAGATGAGGTCAGTTAGATGGCTATGAACAGCAGAGTTTAAACGTAACTAAGTAATTTTCCGCCGGCGGTTTTGCGCTCGTGAACTTTAAGATGTTTTCCCTTGAATTTTATTAGGCTATTTAAAGAGGTCTATATAAGTTTTTAGTAAAAATTACATTTTCATGACAATCTTTTTTGCTGACTGTACTTAAATATTGTATTGTCATCTAAATCAAACCTGTATACAAAATTTCAGCTCCATCGGACACTGGGAAGTGGGTCAAATAAAGCTTGCAAGATTTGTCCCCCACTAACTAACTAACAGACATGGCAAGTTAATAAAAAGCTTGTAAAAAGATTACGAGTAGGATCACAGTCCTACTTGCAAGCTACCTTTTTTTTAATCATCAAAATAGAATGCTAATTCTTATTACTACAGGATGAGACTAAATATGACTGTTTGGCGGCAAAATATGTACATCAATAAAACTTTGTTTATAACTTTATTTTGGCACTAGAAATGAGGATCTGCCTAGTCGTACCAAAATTTAGGGGTTAATGAACTAGGTGTTATTGTCTATCAAAGGGGAGAGATATAAAAATAACTAAAAAACCTTAAGATTTATTTGTGTAACTCAATTTGGTTCATAAAAGTTTTCTCAAGAACGGTTTGACACAGAAAATTGGTCCATTTCTAAGGTCTCGCGGATGGTCACTGCACCTTAGACCATTTAGTATTCCTTCTATGCACACCAACTACAGGCATAACAGTTTCCTTATAAGAGCTTGTTCCGCCATCAATAACGCTGACGCCAATATTGATTTATTTTTCAACAGCATCACGAAGTTATTAAGTTATTGTTTAAAATTTAGTTTAATGTTTTAATGTTTAGTTTAATATTGTTACGCACCTGACCCTTCTGGGCTACGTTCACTTTAATCAAATTCTTTTGAATTCTACATGTGGTAGATTGTCAATAGCTTTTAGTTTTATATGTTTTGTTGTCTGTATGTTTATAAGCTGTTAGCTATCCAAAAACGACAAAATATAAAATAAATAAATTAATTAAATAATCAGACTGATATGATATAAGATAAGAAAACACTAACCCCCTTATTCCAATCGTGGACTAAAGTGAGACCTGGTTTAAAACTGATGCTAATTCTGTCTTTCATTTGGAAAATGAAAGTGACAGCACCAGTTTAGTAAGTACTAGTTTTAAACCAGGACTATTTTAGTCCACGCTTTGGAATAAGGGGGTAAGTACGTGTTTTCTTTATGGCACACAACAAGACGGAAAATAGAGCAGAAGCCCCGGTTTTGGCCACTTTTTGCTCTAAAAGTTTTCTTAACAACTTTTCGCCATTTTTGCTAGAGGCATTTTATGGTAATAATAATAACTGTTAGAATTCCTTAAGTCATACGATTTTTTTTAATAAATCCAATTTTCTGTTTTCAAAAATGTTTTGCATGAAAATTTTAAGAAATTTGTTTTGGATAAAATACTTTATAAACCTTTGTTTTTTACAAATTACTTAAATTGTTTTGCAATTGGTTAGTTTCTAGCGCATTAGAACATATTGATTTAACCTGGGTTTGGTTTTGATTTTTCGCTATACTTACAAAAGTATAACTATCAATAAGTGGCCAAAACCGGTACATTTGGCACCTCTCACACATTTTGTGTTATATACAAAAAAATATTTTACTTTTTTTAATTTGAAAAATGTACTTTTAAAGGTACTTAGATAAATTATCTATAATTTTAGATATAATATGTCTCTTAAATACCTAAGACCATTTAGTACTTAGTACTTAAAAGTCAAAAAATGCTTAAAGTGGCTACAAACGGTATTTCTGCCCTCATGACATAAATAATTTACAAAAAGTGGTACAAATAAGCGGCCCGCTTAGCAGCGATCTCGGATATAACTGAATTTAACTAAGGCGCGAGTTAAAGATAGATGATTTATCGAATGGTATTTCTTACTCATTGCAGACTGATCCAAACGAGTGGCGCCTGGTATTCTTCCTAGCAGCCGCCGTGTACGTAGTGACCAATACCGTCTTCATCATCTTCGGTACGAGCGAGAGACAGGAATGGAACGATCAGACCAACGAGTGTACACGATTAATAGGTATCAAATCAACATCAACATCAACAGCCATTTAATGTCCCCACTGGCTGGGAACTGCTATTGTTTATATTTTACTATTTTTATTTTTAAATGATTGATTTCTGAACACTTGACCAACTTTTTCGAAATTTTAGTCATTTTAAAATGTCAGCACTATTATAAATATATTTTTTCTTCACGGATTCTTTTTATTTAGCGCACTTGAGAGGTCTTTTTTCAAACTATCCCCCATGACAATTTGATGCACATATTGAAAGACATCCTGTAGAAGTAGAACTAGTGTCTTGCCTCAGCTTCGCACAGGTGCAATAGAGATATGTATATATGTTACCGGCCAAACCCGATTTTAGGATAAACTAGTTTGGCCTAGGCCTGAACAGATTAGAAATAGATTAGAATAGATTACTAGTTCATCGCGTTGATATTTTCAAAGTGCGAATTTGCCTCGGAAGTCCTGTAGAACACGTGATAGGTTAGAAATTTATGGTTAAAATTTCGTGGTTATTTTTTTTGTGTCGTGTTCTACAGGACCTCCGAGGCAAACTCTCTTTTTGAAATGCCAACGCGATGAACTAGTGTGGCCTAGGCCAAACTAGTTCTAATCTATTTTTAATCTATTTCTAATCTATTCATTGTGAAAGTGACCATAATTATTTTAAATATCTTATTTAGCAACCAATTTCCTGTGAAACGAAATATTTGTTAAAGTTCGTTAAAAATTATTATTTTGCAGATGGCGCTTCAGAGAAAAGGTACCAAAGATTGTATAGCAAATTAAAAAGTCAAATATATGTTCGTTAGGAAAATTCAGAAATATTATAAATTATTTAGCTAATTATGTTACAATAAATATATAAAATGTTTGTACGTTTATCTCACAAAGTTTTTTTTATGATAATGAGCTTATAATGTTTCAGTTACGCCAGTATTGAACAAGAACATGCACAAACAAATACTTGATGAAGTTCTTAATATAAATTAAATAGATCCTCGAATTCTCGTTATCCAGATCTTGATTTTGTAATGGATTGTACAAATTTTATTGTAATATTTATGCTTAATTTTCAGTTTAAATTGAAACTATCTGTGTGATTTTTTTAAATAAACAATTAAACTTGAGTAACTGTTTTTGATTTTTCTTCTTTATAATATCCCTTAATAATTTACTAGCCTTCCGCCCGCGGTTTCGCCCGCGTAAGCTAGAGGACGCTATCCCGTGAGGAAATAATATTTTTCCGGGATAAAAAGCAGCTTATGTCCTTTATGGGGTCTGAAACTGTCTATATTTCAAATTTAATCTAAATCGGTTCAACCATTTTGACGTGAAAACGGAACATACAGACAGACAGATAAACAAGCAATATAGACATTTTCGGATTTATATTATTATAATAGTAGGGATTTCAAACCTTCTAAATTAATAAAAAAAAAAAACCGCCTTCAAAAAAACCACATCAAAAAAGTAAGAAATAATTCCTCACCAAATAAATAACGTAAGTACTTTGAAGTCGGGCGTGGAACATGTACAATTTTTTGTTGTGTTTGTTAAAACCCGCCCGACTTCAAAGTACTTACGTTATTTATTTGGTGAGGAATTATTTCTTACTTTTTTGATGTGGTTTTTTTGAAGGCGGTTTTATTTTTTTATAAAAATAATTTTTATTTCACTCTTTTTAGTGCATCGTGCAGGCAATTTACGTGTTTTCTGGTAAATAGGTATGTGATCAAACTGAAAACCTCCTTTTTTGAAGTCGGTTAAAATACCTTGAGGTATCCCCTTTGTAACAAAATAAGAATCATCTAAATCGGTTTATAAACAAAGGAGTTATGCCTAAAGATACGTATTAAATTCACATAAAGTGGTAACGAAAACGACAGTATTTTCAAGATTTCCTGAAAACTACTGAACCGATTTCAAAATTTCAAAAATGGGACCAACTTGGAAACCAACCTGATGTAATAACGTTTGGACCATTTCAATCGGTTCAGCCGTCTTCGAGTAATCGGTGGACATACACAAAAAAAAAAAAAAAACATACATACAGACGAATATGGAACCTCCTCCTTTTTGGTTTAGAAGTCGGTTAAAAATATCTTGTCACGTGTTTGTTATAAAGCTCCTCTAAAACGGCTTGACCGACTTTTAAGAAATTTTTGTGTAAGTATAATTTATTTAGTAGGTCTGACATAAATCGAAGTCAATTTTTTATCCCGAAATTCCTTGGGATCGAAGACCCGGACCGCAGTTAAAAATATTTACAAAAGTTCAATAAGTATAAAACAGTTAAATTTTTATTATATGAACTTCGACTACTACCAGATTTAAGCATAGCTCCCAACATAGTAAGTACCTACTACTATTATTCAGTAATAAATAACTGCATATTGCACAATGTACAAAAGAAAAAATATACTCTCCGTAACCAAATAACTAGCGCTTTACGCAATAAAATTGTTGGTGCTTGTACTGGGTGCCGCAAAAATACTGGCACGATTTGGTTCAGCTAAAACTTTTTTTCTAAATTAGAAAACTAGAATTAGTTTTTTATAAATGTAAAATAATATGTATGTATACCATTAAATTTTGTCTCATTAGGATTTGAAGATGATGTCTCTTAAGTGGTGATCTCCAGAGTTGATGCACATTTGAGTCCTATATATGACATTTTCCATAATTTGCCGTAACACTGCCTGCGATATATTCCTTTTCTTGATTTTTTTTCCTTTTAGGGCTGCTAGAGTCTGTAGCTTGTTCACATACACCAGACATTTCAAATAACCCCAAAGAAAGAAGTCTAGACAGGTCAGATCGGGTGATATTAAATCGTCGACAAAATTCATGTTGTGTTTTTATCACTGATGAATTATTACGTAAAATCATTGACACGATTATTCCACGTTCTTGGGGAGTATATTGGTCCATGTTTATTTTAAGTGAATTTTACATTTGTACACAGTTTTCAATATTAGAATAGTAGGAAATGTCATATAAAAAAGTATTAGTAATTTTTATAGTGCCGTTACTTTTGCGCCACCCAGTATATTAGAACAACTAGGTTATTAATGTTAGGTTATTGTCTATGTTTGTGTAGGTACTTAATAGCAGGTAGGTACTCGTTGTGTGTGTCAAAATAAATAAATTTTCTTTCTTCTAGCCATAGTCATAGTCATAAATTGTCTTTTGCAACTACGTAGTTCTTCTTACAAATAAATCCAAACCATTTTAACACACATACACTCTGTAAATTATGTAAATAAATAAAATATAAAATTATAAATTGTACATACCTTTATATAATTTAAATATGAAATGTAATTTATATACATATTATAATTATATCTCTGTGATGCATTGTGTTATCTTACAGTACCGTACCGCTTTGTGTTTGTCTCCAGGGTCAAAGGTGTCAAGGCTGAAAACTTTACGATTCTCACCGGGCATATTCTCAAAAACCGTGTTTCTTTCATAACGGGACGTTGGCGGAATTTCTGTGAAAAACGGATGAAGCCATTATAAAAAAAAACACATACAAATTACCTTTCAAATATAATTAAGACAGCCTTTGAAGAAAATCAATTAACTGATACAATAAATTCGATTGGCAAGGAAAACCATTGCTACAATACCTCATATCAAAACAATTATGTTTTTTTTTCATTACAAATGTTTCACACATTCAATTCGGTCACGTAATATAATACTTAATTAAAATACTTGGTATTTTATTATGACTGGTATTTTTGAATGAGAATGAAAGAAAACGATACGTGAATGTGCTTAGCTAAGTATTCAAAATTCAAGTATTCAAAAATAAAAGTCAGGCTTTTTTTTAATTAAGACCGAAATCGGTCTTAATTAAAAAAAAGCCTGACTTTTATTTTGTTTTTCGAGTTCCCGATATTAAAGATAAAAATCCCGTTTTTCATAATAGTTATAGTGATAATGACCATGTAAGTTTAAAACATAAACTTATTTGTACTAATGGTTTAAAATCTTAAAACAAGAAATGTCACAAACAGGTTTTTTTTGTCTTGCATAATTATTTTTTATTAATTTACTGATAGTATTTTTTTTTAAACTTTTTGTCTGTCTGTTTGTCTGTTTGTCTGTCTGTCTATCTGTCTGTCTGTCTGTTTGTTCCGGCTAATCTCTGAAACGGCTGGACCGATTTTGACGGGACTTTCGCTGGCAAATAGCTGATGTAATAAGAAGTAACTTAGGCTATTTTTATTACCGGAAAAATATCACATTCCCGCGGCACATATCGTCGTTTAGTCCACGCGGGCGAAGCCGCGGGCGGAAAGCTAGTTTGGTATAAAATAAAGGGTGTCTCAAAAGTACGTATAGGATTTGAATTTCACGCTATTTCCGAAATATTCAAGATGGCGGGTTGAAATTTGACATACGTCATCTGGACACATGTAAAATTAATCGTGGAGCGTTTCACAATAAAACAGTGCATAGAAGTTATACAAATATTTAACAAAAATTAACGATCAATTACAAACACTCGTCGAAAAGTCAAAAAATCTCGTAATTTCAAGAAGAGGCGATGTCAAATGGCCACCTAGATCTTGCCATCTGATGCCACTGGATTTCTTTCTTTGGGACTACGTCAAAGATAAAGTCTACGCCAACGATCCACAAAACATAGACAAAAATAGACAAAATATTTGCCGAGTTATTAGTGAAATAAGTAGCCAAATGTGTGAAATTAAGTAGCAGTGAAATGAGTGAAAGTGTCATGAAAAACTCGCACACAGCAAAAATGCCCTTGGCGGCCATTTAGCAGATATTCTATTGAGATAAAATTGTACAAGTCTCTTCTTTAAAATAAAAAGAAAACTACGAAGAAATTCCAATCCATTCGCGTTTCATTAAGACAAATAATCCTTTGCCTACTTTTGGGACACCCGTTAGGTTATACAAATATAAACAGTGTATTTAATTGGTCTTGTAAAGTGTGTATTTTTTTAACATTTCATATTTAATCACGTCAATCGCTACTATACACTATAACTAGTTGTATAATTTTAACAGTGATTGTCAATTATCTCTCTAATGTTAACAATAGCATATAATCGTGAATTTGATATAATTGTTTTCCATTGGAATAAGTGATTTGATCGCAATAAAAAAATTACTGTCTAGTTACCACCAACTTATCTAAGTCTGACGCCATAACAATGATGTTTTCAGCATTATTGTGTTCCGGCAGTTAGAGATAAGATAGCCAGCTCCTCAGTTATTGAGGATTCCGGGAGTAGTGCGCTTCCACATTCAGTCTTATACCCAGGTGTGATCAAGGTTATCTGTGGGTGTGATGAAGGCTAAGTGATACCCCGTTGTGGATAATAAACGAGCATGCACAGCAGAGAAAAATGTAAAATGAACAATCGATTGGATTGTCTAAAATACAATAGGAACGTATTCAAGTGATTAGTAGTTCTATTTATTTATAAATATTGAATTCCCTACTTGGTTATCTAAACTAATATTTAAACAGGCAAGATATGATTCTTTGTTTGTTTGTTTTTAATGGATACAATCAAAAACTTGACTGATTCAAAAACATTAGACAGCTCGATTATTCCTGTGTGACACAGGCTTTATTTTACCCCGGTATTCCCACGGGAACAGGTACCACGTGAATAAACTCTGATGTAAAAATAATAACAGCAAATTATTGAAAATGTAGTATTTGAAAAAATCGACCCGACTCACAACTAGCTCCGATGGGACTCGCACCTACGACCTTTCACTGTCCGGGTGAATGCTCTACCTATAGACCTACGGAATCGTTAGAAGAAGCGTCGAAGTTATTCAATACTTGTAACGCGTTGCTAGCCATCGTTTATTTCATCAATGTCATTCCAACGGCATTGTGAATTCAAAACAGTAAAAATAGTTTGAAACAGCAAGTTCGGTATGCTGGAATCCCTCTGTTATTCAAAGACAATGAATTATTTTCGTATGTTTTACATTAACTAAAACCAAGTATACTGCAAGTACCTTATATGATATTTCGAAAAAAAACCCGCCGGAAGCACTAGTTAAATAACTGTAAAGTAACATTTTATTTTTTTCTAATTTTAAGTACTTGTGATTTTCGAGTAATAATTTTAATTTAAAATACCCTTTTTTTGGGGAATCCTAGCCTTAAGGAGCTGGAGAGTAAATAGGCCATTTTTATTTAGGGAAAATATTAAATTCACTCACTACGACACGTCGTGTAGTCCACGCGGAAGACAAGTCGATGAATAAGGATAACGGGTCATGATGACACTCACGAACAACGGCTTTTTGCCTTCCTAAGCACAGAGGATCTCGAGCTAATTCATTTTTGGCTACCCAACCTTTCACCGACCATTGAGAAAGTTGCTTAACCTCAACAATCAAAGATAAAATCACGATCTGACAAGCAAGCATTAGCCTACCTATTATAGTTTAAAATTTCGTAAAAATAAGCAGCCCTAATTAGCGAGTCAACGCTCTATCTCTCATTAAAACTTAGTTTATACATCTGTGTTTATACCTAACACGGACGTGACAGAAAAGCAGTAGTGTTGCGCGTGAGTTTGCTAAGAGCAATCGTTCCGATACTGACAGCCAATGACAGAGCGATTGGCGGACAAGCGCATTGCCGCGCGAACCGAACGCGGGGACAAGCGTTCGAAATTCAAAATACGATTAAAAACTTCTTTTTTATTTTTAAAAGTTTAGCCTCTTTTTTAAAAGCAGGTTTTATGTGACGAGTTTTAGTTTTTGTTGGGTGATTTTATTATGTCTTCAGAAGAAGGAAACGTTGTTAAAAGGCCGGGTAAGTTTTTTCCTTATAATTTAAGTGCGATGATTGTTGATGGTAATATTGCAGTTGCAGAAAAACTAATGTCCTCGTTCAAGAAAAGAAATCGGTGCTATTTTTAATGACGTTTATTCAACTCGGATCGCAGATTCGGATGTTAATTCGTTTGTAGAAATCTACACCAATGTTATAAACGTTTAAAGTTTTTGGATGTTTACTCTGGAACTACTGAACTGATTAAAAATAATCAACAAGTATAGGGAGCTTCATTTCCTGCGTGAAGTAGGCTATATTTTATTTAGATTTTTTCAGGGGAGCGGGTTGTATGTAAGTACTTGTTGAGTACTAGCGGATCCTCGCGGTTTTACCCACGTGGTATTACCCGTTCCCGTGGAAATATCGGTATAAAATATAGCCTATGTCACTCGGAAAGAATGTCGCTTTCTGTTGGTCAAATAATTTTCTAAATCGGTCCAGTAGTCTCGGAGCCTATTCAATGCAAACAAACAAACAATCAAATCTTTCCTCTTTATAATATTAGTATAGGTAGATTAGTATAGATAGTATAGATAAACATGAATAAAAACAATGACTTTAATCAGAAAAAAGAATTTGCGAGAGTGATCTTGCTTATTGTTGGCATTTTATGGTTTTAAGCCAACGGGAAATTCCCTCAAAGCATTTTTTTTGTAAATGAATTATAATAGGTGTATCTATTTAAAAAAACTGTTTGTTTACCTTTGTATTTGATATAACATAGAAATGAGTTATGGATAAACGGTAAATATGAAAACAATAATAAAAATATAAATATCTCTTGGCTTTAATAAAACTTGATGGATTTTTTCCTTGCAACCGTAGATAACGTCTAAGCCTCATCACATCTGATGTTAAAGAATCATAAAGCTGAAGTTGGAATCCACAGCACTGACCAAGTTTTGTAATTCTGTAGTTTTCAGTGTTTATGTAAGTAATACTATTTCGAAATCCGACACTCTCTACTCTAGTCGCGGAGTAAGCCAAAGACAAATAGGTACAAGCCCGTTCATAAATTACAAAACTCAGAATAATGATACTTCTATCCGACGCCAGTAAAGGAAACGAGGCACCGTGGCGTATCTCCCAGTGCAGGTACAGTCGGGGACAAATTCGGTGAACCACATCTTACTTCTTTTCGTGTGGCTGGCGTCTCACCGTTCAGTTGCAGTCCCTATCCGTAATTGCTTATGCATTGTACTACCCTAGTTTAATATATAAAAATATAGAAAAACGGTCTGCGCGTGAATGGCGAGGCACCAGCCACGTGAAAAGAAGTAAGAGGTGGTTCACCGAATTTGTCCTCGAGTGTACCCCTAAAAGACGCAGAATGAATATCTTGTCTCTTAGGTACGCTCTTAAGGCGAGGATTCCCGAAAAAAGGGTACTATACATTATGGATTAGGTCGCAAATCACAATTACTCAAAATTTGTAAAAAAAAATATACGTTATTTTAGTCTTTTATCTAGTGACTCCAGCCGATAACTTTTAATTATACTTTACTGCATCAAATAAAATTTCAAACATACGTCGAATCGAAATTCACATATCCTATTACTCGCAATATATTGGTTTTTGGCTAATGAAAAATATACGAAAATAATTGTCTTTGAATTGAATAGCAGGGCATCCGGTCATCAATTTTTTAATTAATTTCAAGTGATTTTCGATGCGCAGCCGCTGCTGCGTCCGCGCAAAGTGTATCGCGGGCGGGCAAGCGTTAGCGTGGCTATTTCGATCGGGAATCCTCTCCGTTGAAGCCCATGCTCAATTAATAAGCCCACCAAAACATTTTCATGTAAAATGCTGCCAAGACGAGACCATATGGCTCTTAGGAGTGTCGTTTGAAAGTTTGGCTTTACATGCGATCTGAAAACTTTTTGACATTGCGAGCCATAATGGTATCGCATCGTTATCATTTTACGTAAAAATGTTGGTAGGATTTCACTTCTTTTTAGGGTTCCGTAGTCAAGAAGGAACTTTTATAGTTTCGCCATGTCCGTCTGTCGGTGTGTCTGTTAGCTCATAGACTCTTATTACTAGAAAGCTGTAATTTGGCATGAATATACACATTTATCACGCCAACAAATTGGTAAAGTAAAATTATGAAAACCTCTCTTACACGTTAAGTGGGTATGTATTTTTTTTCTTGTCTACCCCATAGTGTGAGATGTCGTTGGATAGCAATTTCAAAAATATTGTGGGTTCGTAAAGACAGTTGTTTGATTGAGGCATGCGTTTGTGAATTCTCTCAGGCAGTCTCTATATCAATTTTCGGACCTCTTCTGGCATCAAAATTTGCTTGTCTCATACAAAATTACATTCCAAATAGGTATAAAAGTTTAGAGGGCAGAAGTTCCAAGTTTTTAATTTTTTTGTTTGTGTATTAATACTAGCTTACATACCAAATTACAGCTTTCTAGAAGTTCAGAAAGTCCTTAATAATTTTGATGATCATCAGTGACTGACGAAATCGGGATTTTTAGACATCAACAAAATCTAAAGTAAAAGAGCTATGAAATTGAAACTTTATAATATTTAAAGTCTACTATTGACATCATATCCCGAGAGTTTTTTTTTACTGTTAGGTATGATCCAAACCCAAGTTATGAGGGTTATTTTTGAGCACTTCGAGAAAAGATAGAGAGCCCTTTCGCTTCGCTTGGCTCGTCTTGGCAGGTGCACCTCCGTGCCTCCACATTATATTGCAGTACCTTAGTTAAATCTTCTATACCAAACGATATGTATCGCATTTTTAACCGACTTAAAAAATTGAAAAAGAGGAGGTTATCTATTCGTCGTGTTTTTTTATGTATGTATACCGATTACTCGAAGACGACTGAACCGATTGAAATGATTCAAACGTTAAAATATCAGGTATTTTCCCAAGTTGGTCCTATTTTTTCGAAATTTTGAAATCGGTTCAGTAGTTTTCAGGAAATCTTAAAAATACTGTCGTTTTCGTTACCACTTCATATGAATTTAAGACGGATGTTCAACTATCATACCTATTTACCAGGATATACGAGAATTGCCTGCATGATGCACTAAAAAGAGTAAAATAAAAATTATTTTTAATAAAAAAAAAACCGCCTTCAAAAACATCCACTTAAGAAAATAATACCTCTAATAACGTAAGTACTTTGAAGTCGGGCGGGTCTAAACAACAACACAAAAAAACAAAAACATTAATAATAGGTTTCACGCCCGACTTCAAAGTACTTACGTTATTAGAGGTATTATTTCTTAATTTTAGATGGATTTTTTTGAAGGTGGTTTTATTTATTATCAATTCTTATCAATGTATCGTCATTGATTTTCAATGTAACTGTCAAAATGTCAAGCACGTGGATGTTCTAACAAATGCCGTATTTTATCACAATCTTGAGTGAATTTAACATAATTTTTTTATCTCTCTCGATTTTAAAATTGCATAACATATTTTATTATCGTTTTATAATAACTGTGATGCATGTAGTTTTATTTCATAAGTAAATTTATCCAGTAAGCACAAAAAAACATCACATACACCGATCTGATTCTGGGGAAAATAGCTTGGAGTAAGACTTGTCTAAGTAATAAATAGAGCATGCCTAGACATTGAGCAAACAAAGTAATCAATACAATTCTTACAATTATTACATTAACTTATCTTACCCACAGGTAGTTTTCATTTAGCAAATAAATGTATATTTAAATACTTTTGTTTGTAAGTATGTTTATTTAATATGCATAGAAAATAGGTAAACCTGGGGCCCGATTCTCAGACATTCGAATTTTTCAGTGTGGTAATTCGTATGTCGAACATTTTGTTTGTGGTTTCTATTGAAAAGTTAGAAACTTTCAGACAAACTAAACTGTCCCACATGTCAACAAATTCATTTTGACAGCTAAGTTCGTATACGAACATCGATTGGTCTGTACCACTCGTAGCGTTCGACTGCTTTTCGATCGAACTTTTTCGATTGTGAAATTCTGACAATACACAAACTGTGTTATATTTGAATTTCGATCTTATAAAAGTGAACTTTTCTCGATTGCCTGAGAATCGGCCTTCTGTTCACGTAGGGCAGAGGTACCCTTTGTAGCCACTTTAAGGATTTTTTGACTTTTAAGCACTAAGTACTAAATGGTCTTAGGTATTTAAGACACAAATTATATCTTAAAATAAAGATAATTTATCTAGCTTTAAAGGTACATTTTTCAAATTTATAAAAGTAAAACTGTTTTTTTTATATTACACACAATGTGTGTGAGGTGCCAAATGTACCGGTTTTGGCCACTTACTGATAGTTAAACTTTTGTAAGTATTGCGAAAAATCAAAACCAAACCCAGGTAAAATCAATATATTCTAATGCGCTAGAAACCAGCCAATTGCAAAACAACAATTTAATTGTAAAAAACAAAGGTTTATAAAGTATTTCATCCAAAACAAATTTCTTAAAATTTTCATACAAAACATTTTTTCAAACAGAAAATGGAGTTTATTGAAAAAAAATCTTATGACATAAGGAATTCTAACGATTGTTATTATTACCTTATAATACCTTATTTTAATTGCCTTTATCAAAAATGGCTAGAAGTTGTTTAGAAAACTTTTAGAGCAAAAAGTGGCCAAAACCGGTACGCCTGCCCTACACATATTGTCTTGTCCTGGAATTGAACCCGTTACTTACTTTGACGAACATAGTGTTCGATGTTCGTTAGTGGTACGCACGTGCTAACAAAGTGTTCGTGTTCGATGTTCACCTCAATAATACTAATGTTTACCATTATCCGTGTTCGGTCGTGCGTACACGGCTTTATGGAAATTGGAAACATACGCCCAGACCCGAGGCAATACTGAAAAGTTCGATAGGTATACAAATTGAACCCAGGACTTTTTTTGCACTATGGGGTAGCACTTACCTTTCATCACACCTAATGTTAAGTGAATTGAAATTGAAAGACATTTATTGACACATCACAAAGGATGATGGGCATATTTGTATGGGACCCGTCCCCCCCCCTCCAACAGACAGATAAAGAGATTAATAGCCATTTTCAATGACAAAATCCATGGGGTTAAGTCAAACCGAGAACCTCCTTTTTAAAGTCTATACTCTATTCAAATAAATAAAATTGGAGTGTCTGTTTGTAATATTAATATATACGGTACATATACCAAAATATCATTTTTTACAATTTTTGTCTGTCTGTCTGTCTGTCTGTTTGTTCCGGCTAATCTCTGAAACGGCTGGACCGATTTTGACGGGACTTTCACTGGCAGGTAGCTGATGTAATAAGGAGTAACTTAGGCTACTTTTTATCCCGATATTCCCACGGGAATGAGAACCACGCTGGGGAAACCGCGGGCGGCCGCTAGTGCCATTTAAAGTTGTAGAAAAAGATAGCTAAACACAGTTGGTTATAATTCACCAGCTCATTACTTGCTTGTCATATACATATTGTATAATCACCTTTGTTATTCTTCAATGTTATATTTTTGAGTGTTACTCTTAAATATTTACATATCAGTAACAGTCCGGTAACCTACATTGTAGAGGTTTTGATTTTATTGACCTTGTTTGTATTCTTCATCTTTTAGTAAAGTCACGTTTCATAGATATACTAGCTGATCCAGCAAACTTCATACCGCCTTATCGATAGCACGCTACCTACCGGGTCCATTTGTAAATCTAAACCATTCTCAATTCCACCTGAAGATACATGAAAAAAATCATTAACCCTTAACTACCTAGCATCTGTTATCGTAACACTATGTACCACCTAGCATACGTCTGTGAGACTCCGGAGCTAAATGATTCTCGTTTGTAAAACTGTGTGAGGTAAGTTTTAGTTTTTTATGCAAAGTCTGTTAGGAACATATTAAACTATTTATTAAAATAAGAAAAGCACACAAAAATCCACATTTAAAAGAAATTCTCAATTAAGTAACCAACACTATACTTATAAACTAACACAGTAGGAAAATAAGGTCCATTATAATAATCTCATAAGTAGGTACTTCTTTGTATTTTTTTTTAAATTTTAGTTATTAAAAAAACAAAAAAAAAATCTCTAATAAAACAAAAGTTAAACGAAATTTCAGGACTTAAGCTTAGATTTTTTCCGTTTTTTTTTTACCCGGCGACAGTTTTTACTTACCCGAGACAAACGCAAACATCCGACTGCAATAAGCGGTTGTGCGGCACTGGGGGGCGAGAGCAAAAGGTAAGGACGAACAAGTTTATACGGATCTCGGGAGCAATAACATTCACGATTATAAATTCGTCGGAGTCTGTCAGACCAATGCTAGGTGGTTAAGGGTTAAAATTGGTTCAGCCGCTTAAGAGGAGTTCAGTTACATACATACGCACAGAATAATTATATACCTATAAAAAGAAAATGTATGTACAGTTGGATATAAAAAATGCAACACAGTGTTAGTTTTATAAAGATAAAAATCTTATTTATTTCAATAGAATGATTGCTAAGTAAGTAGATTTTATATCATTTTTATGCATTCACAATGCAATTTTGTAAGTATAGGAAAAATGTGACAGTAAAAAACCACGAGCCCTATAAGTAGCGTATCCCGCCTGAAAGCTACTTATAGGGCTCGTGGTTTTTTACTGTCACATTTTTCCTATGCTAAGTAAGTAATCAATAATAAAACAAATTAAAAATAAAATTATAGTTGTAACTGACATTGCAACTTTTTGATTGCTGCTTAAGTTGCTCTTCTGATATCGGAGCGCGATGCTCTAGGACGGTATAAGGATGGGTTACCATTATTAATTACGATCTTTATGTCTGTGGGCAAAGGGAAACGCTAGCGAATGTTTAACAAGAATGTTGATAATTAATTAATCTATTTAACTGCGATAAGCACTGACTTAAGTGACGATCTAGATGTCCCTATATCATTGTTTCTAAATAAAACATTATTAGAATTTGATTGAATCAGGCGTCACTTGGCGGAAGTCCCTAACCATTGTGAAAAACGAAATATATGTAGCTTACTTCCGCAAAAAACACAATACGCAAGATGCACCGCCTGCCCGCCGCCGTTTTGGTGTTGGTTCTTCGCACGAACTAGCACGAACTATCTCCTGAGGATGCCCCGGGTTGGGGCGAAACACGTGTAGAGTAGTCTAATCGGTGACGGTGCAAGGTGTATTGCTGTCTTGCTAGATGCAGGTATTGTGCACTGGTGTTTTCGTGGTGTGCATGTGCAATTTTTTGCGGGCGGGCGGGCGGTGCATCTTGCATATTGTGTTTTTTGCGGAAGTAAGCTACATATATTTCGTTTTTCACAATAAAACATTATTATTATTAGGTTTTATTACTGACTTTAAATAATAAAAATGCAACATTTTTATAAATTACCTTAACACCAATTACCTTACTAATACTATCACAAATGGAGAAACATAATACTCGGAGCTATAAGAGCTCGGAACCTACAGAATGTCAATTATTTCAGCGTTCCATGACTTTGAGATTCTCGGAATTTCGGACGGAAATTCAGTCTCCGTAAGAATAACATTTGTGTAGTAAATTAAACTAACAACCTTGTGTTATTCACATCTAATAAGTACATACGAACTTTATTATTATGTATAGGAGCTCTATGTTACTAAGGCTAGGACGTGTGTCTTAGAGTTAGTCTTAACTGCAGTAAATTGGTTTTAATAATAATAATATGATGTTGCAGTTTTTGAACTACAGTGTAGTCTTATAGGTGCAATGTTTTGAATTTTAAACCAACTATTTTTCTACACAATCTATAATTCGATGCTTATTCACGGTGGTGCAATAGAAGGTGCATATTGACATCTCCGTTTTTCGCTAAGTTGTAGACGCTCAAGAAGAGGAAACATTGTGTGTTTGAGTAGTGACACTGATGCAACTGCATCATGCGAACATGCAACTGCATGTTTTAGTAGCCGTGAGTCAGTTCGACGAGAAACGTCGCGCATTTTATATACGCACAATTTACAAGAAGAGTAATGTTTTAATCAAACCATGACTATGTCATAAGTTGTAAAGCTCTGAGTATAAATTTGATAAATGTTTGAACTTAGCATTTGAAGAGACTACTTAATCCTAATTCAAACCACAAGCTAAAAGTCTTCCTAGAAAATTTAGGACCCCAGATAACACTGAGAGAAAAAATCAGTCGGTAGGAAAGAGAAAAAAAAAATTCAAATCTGCTATTATTATAAAAGAGTGCCGACGCAGACATTTGCGCTCGTTCAAGGCGGGGCGTCGGGCGGCGCGTCGCGCGGGCAAATTGTGCATCCGTTGGTGGCGTCATATTGACTTATTTGATTAGACGTCTGTCGCGAGCGCGCAATGATAGCACAAATTTGCCCGCGCCGCCGCCGCCGCGCACCATGCCGCCTACACGTCCAGGCCCACGTGAGCCACGACACGATTTACGCTTTGCCTCCCACATTACAGAAATTAAAACTGGAAAGGTTTATCTATGTAACGGTGGTAAATAATCTATATATTACATAGATGAAACTCTTGCGTTACTGACTGACTGACAGACAACGCACGGCCGAAACTACTGGGCGCGAGAAGCCTAATTTTGGCATGTATGTTCCTTGGGGAGTGTAGGGGAGCACTCAAAGAGAGGAAATTCCTCCTGTAAGGGAGTAAAAGGGGGTTGTACGCAGATGAAGTCGCGCGTGGAGCGCTAGTGATGTATAAGCATCCTGGCATGTAGAAAATATTTGAGTTTTTAGCCGACTTCAAAAATTGAAAAGAAGGAGGTTATCTATTCGTCGCGTAGGTATATATTTTTTTTTATATGTATGTACACCGATTACTCGAAGACGGCTGAACCGATTGGAATGATTCAAACGTTATAACATCAGGTTTTTTCCCAAGTTGGTCCCATTTTTTGAAATTTTGAAATCGGTTCAGTAGTTTTCAGGAAATCTTGAAAATACTGTCGTTTTCGTTACCATTTTATGTGAATTTATTACGTATCTTTAGGCATAACTCCTTTGTTTATAAACCGATTTAGTTGATTCTTGTTTTGTTGGAAAGGAGATACCTCAAGGTATTTTAACCGACTTCAAAAAAGCAGGTTCTCAGTTTGATCACATACCTATTTACCAGAATACACGTAAATTACCTGCATGATGCACTAAAAAGTGTGAAATAAAAATTATTTTTATAAAAAAATAAAACCGCCTTCAAAAAAATGACATCAAAAAAGTAAGAAATAATCTATAACCAAATAACGTTAGTACTTTGAAGTCGGGCGGGTTTTAACAAAAACAACAAAAAATTGTACATGTTTCACGCCCGACTTCAAAGTACTTACGTTATTTGGTGATGGATTATTTCTTACTTTTTTGATGTAATTTTTTTGAAGGCGGTTTTATTTTTTATAATGTCTATATCTGATTATTAAGGTATGGTTGAGAATATCGCACTAAACTGAGCGTAGAAATGTACAATTTTCCACGTGGGTTGAGAATAAAGGAGATAAGGTGTTCCCAAAAGTATGAACCTTTGTTCACGATTGTTTTTGAAATAAAACTTCTTTACGCACGCTTGAATTGGGGGGTAAGTTGGCGAACGGATGTGATAAGAGCATTAGGAAAGAGGCGAACGGAAGTGACACTTTAAGGTGGTTCGATGTGCTCAGTAGCGCCGCCACCAATGGAAATAAATCAATTAAATTTTATTAAAGGCTTAGATTAAAAGTTTCGGTTATTATGCGCAAATAAAAGAGTAAAACGCATTTTATAAATATAATTTCAAGAGCTCAGACTTGCGCAATAAGTCGTGAGCCTCAATAGTGCCAAAAATGGCCACATTTAGCAAAATATCGGGATTCATAACTTAATGCTCATTATTTGAGGCCATGAAAAAATACTTAAAAATTGCACTTTACTCTTCTATTTGCGCAAAATAACCGAAACTTTTATTCTAAGCCCTTGATAAATCGTAAATGATTTATTTCCATTGGTGGCGCTACTGAGCTAATCGAACCACCTTCATCATTTCAACCGTAAGACGCCCACTGCTGGGCATAGGCCTCCCCCAAGGATCTCCACAACGATCGGTCCTGCGCTGCCCGCATCCAGCGGCTTCCCGCGACCTTGACCAGATCGTCGGTCCACCTTGTAGGGGGCCTGCCCACGGAACGTCGTCCGGTTCGCGGTCGCCATTCGAGAACCTTTCCGCCCCAACGGCCATCGGTTCTCCGCGCTATGTGTCCCGCCCACTGCCACTTCAACTGAGCAATCCTTCGAGCGATGTCGGTCGTTTTAGTTCTCCTGCGGATCTCATCATTTCTGATTTGATCGAGCAGGGAAATACCAAGCATCGTTCTCTCCATTGCTCGCTGGGTAACCTTGAGCCTTCTTATGAGACCCATAGTAAAAGACCACGTCTCGCTTCCATAAGTCATAACTGGCAACACACACTGGTCAAAGACCTTAGTCTTGAGACATTGAGGAATTTTGGACGCAAATATATGCCGGAGCTTCCCAAACGCTGCCCATCCGAGCTGGATTCGACGAGAGATCTCTTTCTCGAAGTTGGACTTACCTAATTGGATTGCCTGTCCTAGGTAGACATAGTGGTCAACAACTTACGAACCACCTTAAAGAGGTTTTACTTCAGTCGTGTGGTCTAAAGCACACTCGTTTTTTTTCTTGTCTCCAGCGGCATGCCTGGGCGTCCGGCATCTCCAAGCTGGCATGCTGTTCCTGGCGATGGTGCTCGCTTTCGGGATGCGAGTCAACATGAGCATGGCTATCGTCGCCATGACCGACCCTGACAACGAGAATGTATGTACCTACAACATTTTTTAGGTTCCGAAGTGTGAAAAATAACGTTTCAAATTTTCATGGTTTATACCAACTGTAAAATTACAAAAGCGAGAATTTTACCCTTTTCGATTTGTTGTCGAGTTGTATTTTGGCACAGTGTATGGGCCATGATCACTGAGTAATTGATACTCCATGATTATGACAACAAATTCAAACATGGTAAAAATCCCGCTTTTTGTAATATTTATAGTACACTTATCGTTACTTTGTCCACGGCTTAGCTCAGTGACTTTTGAAACAAGATAATAATGCTAATATTGCACGGTTCGACCAAATTGATTCACTTTAGTTGAAATGCGCAGAAATACAAGCGCACATTGACATTGAATGATTCACTTTTACGTTTTACCAAAATATACCATAGACATGTACATACTTCGTTTAATGCCATCTAGTGAAGATTTTGGATTTTTTTTTAAATGTACTGTCAGAAAATCGCTCATTGAGAATGTGAGATATTCCCAACAACTTTTTGCCACGCTCTCTTCAGTTGCAAGTCTGGAATGCCATTTAAAAGATGCTTATGTTTCTGGCGATTCGGCGTGCTGGCCGGACAACGAGACTGTGACATTTCCATTCCTTCGTTCTTAACTTTGTCTACTAACCCAGACCCAAAAGGAAGATCTCTAGTAGTTGTAAGACCACGGAATGAGAACCGACTGTAGGAACTGCGGGCCAATCGCCGTAATTATATGCAGCATGTCGTCATCGCATTTGGGTCTTGACGTTTGACTTCGTATTGCCGTAATAACATAACGACGCACACGTCACGCAAACCTATAGTCCTACAATTTTGTCTGATCCGGTGACATCCGTGACAGAGGAACCACTTGCAATACGAAATTAGCTGTCAAAATAGACTGTCGTATGAAAACTGTTTTAGTTACAAAGATTATCACCGGAACAGAAAAACGTTGTCGCACTGTCAAAGCCGCGCGTTATCAAAAACGGTTTTGCACGTCAACTGCACTTCAACTGCACATACACTTGACTAATGCGTCATAGAATTACCGTGATCGGAACGATGTAGAAAACGTAAAGATAAGTCACTGTTTTTGTATATGCATCGGTTGGTACATTTTGAGGAAGCAAGCAATCTGATATTATGGACTAAAGAACTTTAACTTCCTCTGTGGTCTAGTGGTACACGCCACTGTTAACAGACCCGTGTCTGATTCCCAGTGGAGGTACATATTAGGGCGTTTGTGCACTACCACTGAATTTTACCGATCCGGAAAAAAACGGATGCTTGTATTTAATTAATTACTAATATCAATGATTAATAATTAAAATACAAGCATCCGTTTTTTTCCGGATCGGTAAAATTCAGTGTAGTGCATAAACGTCCTTAGTCCGCCTTGCTGACTTTATATAAGTCATAATTTTATAGCGCTCATTCAAGGAGAAGCGGCGCGTTAGGCGGCGCCAGTGAATAAATAAATAAATAATAAATAACTTCTTACATTCACACCAATTATCTAAGCCCATTCTAATTTCATTAAGAAACTGTATTATGGAAAACTTGATAACGGATAAATATATACTTAAATACTTTTTTTTGTTTTGTAAATACATACTTAAAATATAGGTACGTAGTGAATTGTGCATCAGTTGGTGCTTCACATTCACTTATTTGATTAGACATCACTCGCGAGCGAGCAATGATAGCACAACTTAACCTCGCCGCGCGAGCCTTTCCTTGATCAAGCGCATCTCTGGCGCCATAACAGCGATATTTTCACCATTTATATGTTTCGGCAGCTAGAGAGCGCTTTGTATGAAAAGTTTATTTTTTGTTTGTCGTGTTCAAATTCTTGTTTTTATGACCCTGTATATTATTAATTTAAGTGTACCCAACACATAAGGACCATTATGCTACGTTATATGATGACATATCTATGCTTATAGGCTACGAAGGGTTGTCACCACATGGCCACCCGAGTCGCGACTAATCAGTTCCTTCTTGATTAATTGATACATCCCATGTCGCCCCGTCATTCAGTTGGGGTTGGCGGTCTGCATAATCAAATGTAGTCATTACGTTGTTGTAATAAAAGCTAATGTGGCGTGCAATGTTTTAATTAATACGGTGCAGTAATCTATTTAGTGGAAGGATTATGATTTGTTTTTTATTTGAAATATGTATGTAATAAGCTTTAAAATTTGTTTGATGTAGTAAATGGTAACGATATTAACTTTTTAATATCTTGTTATATTTCAAGTCAAATTTGTTTCTTCAAAAATGAAATGAAGTTAAATTTTATGAAGATTGGATATTTCAATTATATTGTTTGTTCTGGAGCAATGTGGATAATGAAACAAATCAAAAACAATAAAATTAAAACAGCCGCTAAGCTGCTGAGCTTCGGTCATTTTATAGTTTTCTTTGATATTATAAAAAGTAGTATGTATCTCTATCTAGATGTCTCTTATTTACGTTGTCATGATGTTACCTATGTACTTCTATGATAAAACAAAGATAAGAAGGCATCTCGAGAGCGTTTGTGGTGGATTATCGATCTTCAGTTGCAGATATCGGTATAGTGTTCAGCCATTCCAAATATGTCCCGGTAAACGTTGTTTTGCGATAAAAAATATTTATAGAGATGCTTATATCGCTATTAAAAATAGGGGTTTGTGGAAGGAGGGTGAAAATTAAGGGTCATATGTATTTTTAGTGCTAAATTATATAGATTAAAATAAAAAATATTATTCAAAAACATGAGTAAAAATTTGAATCTAGGACTTGAAAACCGGTGCCAGCATAGATATATAGAGTAGGTACGCGCTACATAACTTGGCAAGTGTCCATTTCTGAAACTAAAGTATGACATTGAAATGGGTATAAGGCTTATTTTTGACGATCAGCGCACTCTGAAACACGCCAAGTTATATCACCGTCATGACATTTGTCAATTACTAAACGCTTGTTATGATAAAAATAAGTATACAATCTTTCATTTCAATACCTACATTGTTATCATAGCAAATACTCAAGCGCACTTGCATAAGTCATTGCAAAAGACATTGACAATTGCATGGCGTCTATTATAAATTTGTAGTAGGTATTTTCATTGTTATAGTAATAATATTATGCCACAATTTAGACGCAGTATGGTTTACACATTTAACATTACATGGTAACTTTGCGAGTGCTCATATTCCATTTGTTATTGTGCACATGTTTTGAATTATGTGTTGTTAATTGTTCATTAATCATTGATTGTTGACGACTCCATAGGCGATTGGTGTATGCAATGGTTTTCTAGGTTCTGCTATCTCTGGTGGTACTCGTAACTATTCACTTCAAAATTAAATAAGTAATTAAATTAAAATAAAATAAATATGCCGTTTTTTTGTTGGATCTTAAATATAGTGTCTAATGTTGTGTAGATTACTATTGCACGTTATAGTATAGTGTCTAATGTTGTATAGATAACTAGCTTTCCGCCCGCGGCTTCGCACGCGTGCACTACACGATGTGGTATATTTTTCAGGAATAAAAAGTGATACATTATGTTCCTCCTTCCTATGTTCCTCTTCAGGCTACAAAGTATCTGTGTCCCAAATTTCAGCCAAATCCATTTAGCTGTTATGGCGTGATTGAGTAGCAAACATCCAAACATCTAAACTTACACATTTATAATATTAGGAGGAAGTAAGATGGTACGGAGCCCTTCACGCGCGAGTCTGACTCGCACTTGGCCTGTTTTTACTTTAGAATTATATTAAAATACTAGAGAAAACTTGGTTTGGTCTGGTATCAACATGTAAACTTATTTTGAAACAACACCGCTGGATATTCCTAGACAAGTGGACCTATCAAATCAAGTACAATAATATCAATTGTGTGTGTGAGAAATCGTTGTCAATATTTATTTAGTTTTATCAATAGTCTTTACCTTCTAATATTATTAATTGTAACGAATAAAGTTGTACCTATAAGTATGTTATTAATGTAATGCCAGCGCCAGACATTGCACAAACATTTGAACAAATATTTGAATACCGTGCCTTCTGACATGGCAAAGTACTGTAGTATATTAACAATGCTTTGAACAAATACTCAAATACTCGTGCTACACATGTGTCGAAACAATTTTGTTCAAATGTTTGTGCTATGTCTGGCGCCGGCATAATAGATCGATAAACACACATACTCGTATTTTCATTCTAAAACAGCACTCAACACGGAATGAACGTGACGTTCAGAGTTTTCATTTATCTCTTTATTGTTTCTTTAGTTTTAGGATAATAGGCATTTTCTTGTTTATTATGCATCTCATCACAGCACCCGGTCCTTTTGTAAGGTACAACACTTAGAAACTGTGATTAATAAATAAATCCTCATCATCATCATTTCAGCCGTACGACGCCCACTGCTGGGCATAGGCCTCCCCCAAGGATCGCCACAACGATCGGTCTCGCGCTGCCCGCATCCAGCGGCTTCCCGCGACCTTGACCAGATCGTCGGTCCACCTTGTAGGGGGCCTGCCCACGGAACGTCGTCCGGTTCGCGGTCGCCATTCGAGAACCTTTCCGCCCCAACGGCCATCGGTTCTCCGCGCTATGTGTCCCGCCCACTGCCACTTCAACTGAGCAATCCTTCGAGCGTTGTCGGTTGTTTTAGTTCTGCGGATCCCATCATTCCTGATTCGATCGAGCAGGGAAATACCAAGCATCGCTCTCTCCATTGCTCGCTGGGTGATCTTGAGCCTTCTTATGAGACCCATAGTAAAATAAATCCTAAATAAATCCTACTAATACATAAGTGTGTGAGTATGCATGTATTTTTGTTAAACTGCAAACTGTATTACTGCTAAACGGTTCTATATGAAATTTGCAACAGAGTTAGATTATAGGCTGGAATAACACATATTGATACTTTTTATCCCGATATTCCCACGGGGACGGGAACCACGCGGGTGAAACCGCGTGCGGCCGCTAGTTATAAATAAATATTGGACACCATCACATTCATTGTTCCAATACTAAACTGTAGTAGTTTGTATAAATAAAACACTTTCACGGATTTTTTCATGCAGTTTATTTAACAACATGGTTAAATTTTATGTAGTTTTCCGTGACCACGGCCCCTGGAAAGGTGCTGAAACGTCGGATAAACCAAAATATCTCTAAAAACAACTAAAATTTAACCAAGTTGTTAAATAAATTGCGTGAAAAAATCCGTGAAAGTGTTTTATTTATATGGACAGTTCACGCAGAAATTAATCTAAGATATATTGATGTGTTTATGTAGTAGTTTGAACACTATTATTATGGAAATTAGAAACAACGCCGGGTATTACCACATCATACACCCAGGCCCGAGGAAATATTTAAGGCTGTGATTCCCCAAAATAGGGTATTTTAAATTATGGATTACTCGCAAAACACAAGTACTTAAAATTTGGAAAAAATATATGTTATTTTACAGTTATTTATCTAGTGCTTCCGGCCGTTTTTTCGATTGGTGATATTTTACTGTGTCAAATAAAATCCCAAACATCCGTCTAATCGTAATCCAAGTATCCTATTACTTGCAATATATTTGGTTTTAGTTAATAAAAAATATACGGAAATAATTGTCTTTAAATAGCCGACGGATTCCGGCCGTCATAAGTTTAAAATTTTTATCATTTAATTTTTAATTGAATTTTAAGTGATTTTCGATTCGCGGGGCGCTCGCGAGTTCACAGTTCACTGCCGGCTGCCGCTGCGTCCGCGTGAAGTGTATCGCGCGCGGCCGAGCAAGCGTTAGCGTACTTTTTCTGTCGGAAATCATCGCCTTCGATATTTACCCGACCGGGAATCGACCCCGGGGCCTCTAGATAGCGGCACCTTGAAAACCGGTGCGTACACCACTCGGCCACGGAGATCATCGATTGATTTAGTATATCGTGTTATAATGTCAGCAGTGCCTTCAACAAATTGATATATAGTGACGATGACAAGGCCTTAACTGCTGAGTATTCATTACCATCATATTTTGGTTAAGAAGACTACTATACTTAAACAATCGGTTCCGTTACAATGGCAATGACATTGGAAAACTCATTACTAAGTGTTTCCTTCTCTAAAGAACTTGCAATTCATGTTATTAATAAGGCTATGAATAGACGAAAGGTTATGAATATTAATTTACAGCGTGTTGTCTGCACTATTTCTTAAAATTCAAAATTCAAAATTCAATATCGTTTATTCAATTTAGGTTTGTTTAACAACACTTATGAACGTCAATGAAGCTACGCCATCGGTTCGCAAATCCTACGGCAGGAGACCTTGTAGACCTTATTACTATGTAATTGCCATTGAAGTTGTTTTATTTACCTAACATAGTTAAGTGTAGTATGTTTTGAAGGTCAGATGCAAGTCACTTTGATAAAAAATGTTTACGATTAAATACCGCTAGAAAGAAACTACCTACCTAGCTATTAAATCTGTTAGTTGAAAAACCATCTATATGCAAATATATGAGTAAATGTAGTAAATAAGGTGTACAAATTAAGTTTCAGTTATGTTATCAACAATGTAAATATTGAGATTTTAAATATTTTTTATGCATTAGACAATTTATTTTAAGAAATGTTCATATGCAAGAGGCCCACAATTTAATGGCAATCTAAGTATACCATATTCCAAATAGCATCAAGTGTCTTGAAAATTATAATGCATTCGAATGTGAGCTTAAAAAAGCTTATTTTAATTTTTAGTTTTTTTTTGCATTCACAATGCAATTTTTATTACTGAAAAATGGAAAATGAAGTATTTAGAAAAAATAAACAACAACTATCCCATCGGAGCTAGTTGTGAGACGGGTCGATTTTTTCTAAATACTTCATTTTCCATTAAAAAAGCTTTTTGTAAATAAGTCTTCATCATTAACATCGTCGGCCATTTAATGTCCCCACTGATGGGGCACTGGCCTTCCTTATGGATGGATAAGGAGAATGGGCCTTGTCCCACACTCGGGCCCAGTGCGGATTCGTGGGTATTAACGACTGCAAAAGCAGCCGGGACCAACAACGGTTTAACGTGCCTTCCGAAACACGGAGGAGTTCGAGATGAAAAGTTTTTGGTCACCCATCTCGTGACCGACCATTGCGAAAGTTGCTTAACCTCATCGATAGCAGGCGATAGCCTCTGCACCACGGGCTCCTCGAAATAAGGCTTTAGATTTTAATTTGCAGTGCCCTTACGGTGGTGACGCTGATAACAAAAGATTTTTATACCATCAATCAGTACTTTCCTAATTACTCTCTCACCTGACCTCAGCTGCCGCCCTAGGCCATCAACATTGCCTGCCTAAGTCGACGGATCTGCTAGTGACTGGGGCTTATCAGCGTGGCCTGGCTTCTCCGCCAAATTAGTCTTCATGCGATGCGGGAGGTATCAGCATGAAAAGCCTGTTAGTCAAAGCTTTCAGGCCCCCTCACCGGGCTTAGCCCACGAGCCAACGTGGTTTACCGGGTTGTGGCCGCTGTGTGCACAACAACTGCTTGGAGCCACTGGTGAGAGATTGTGAGCTGTCCGCTTAGGAGTTCGTCACCCATCAGGGTCAGCTGACGGTCTCCGCAAACACTCTATAAATGAATATGATTATGTAGAGTAAACAAATTCTTCCTTTTCGTCTACAGTCGCTCGACTGGAACAGCCAGCGCCAGAGCGTGATTTTGTCCACCTTCTTTTGGGGCTACGTAGTCCTCCAGACCCTAGTCAATACTGTCCTAAGTACTGTCACAAGCAATTAATAAATGAATGAGAATATGTGTAAAAAGCAAATCCTTCCATTCCGTCCACAGTCATTTCTACTGGAACAGCCAGCGCCAGAGCGTGATCTTGTCTTCCTACTTCTGGGGTTACGTAGTCCTCCAGACCCCAGTCAATGCTGTCCTATGCACTGTCATACAAGCAATTAATAAATGAATATGAATATGTAAAATAAGCAAATCCTTCCATTCCATTGTGAAAAACGAAATATATGTAGCTTACTTCCGCTAAAAACACAACATGCAAGATGCACCGCCCGCCTGCCCGCAAAAATATTGCACATGCACACAACGAGAATACCAGTGCACACTACCTGCATTTAGCAAGACAGCAATACACCTTGCACCTTCACCGATTATACTCTACACGTGTTTCGCTCCAACCCGGGACATCCTCAGGAGATAGTTCGTGCAAAAAACAAACACCAAATACATATATTTCGTTTTTCACAATGGTTAGGGACTTCCGCCCAAGTGATGCGTGATTCAATCAAATCCTTCCATTCCGTCCACAGTCGTTCGACTGGAACAGCCAGCGCCAGAGCGTGATCTTGTCTTCCTTCTTCTGGGGCTACGTGGTACTCCAGATCCCAGGCGGTGAGCTGGCTGCGAAGTTCGGCAGCAAGCTGCTCTTTACCATCTGCATCGGAATCAACTCGGCTGCATCACTCCTGGTGCCTGTTGGAGCAGCACTTGTAAGTTTAAGAGTAACAGTATGGAAAATGTGAAGTATTTTATTTTTCATTTTTCTTACAATATGCACTAAAATGTCTTTGTGGTCTACGATTGTATTACTACGAACCTATTTAATTTAGATAATCTATATATATAAAAAATTATATTTAAAAAACCTTTTATTTAAAATCAAGCTTTTATTCAAATGCCCTAAAAAGAATAAAATAAGTAAACTTTGTACTTATCAAGTCAAATCCAACAAATTTATTACATTAAACAATTTATATGTTTTAAAAGCTTGTCGCTTTAATTTCTTAAGTCAAATATAAGTTAAAGCAATTAGTGTTTAGTGCAAGCCCAGTAACAATAAAATCTCGCGACAAGCTTTTAAAACATATAATTTGTTTAATGTAATAAATTTGTTGGATTTGACTTGATAAGTACAAAGTTTACTTATTTTATTCTTTTTAGGGCATTTGAATAAAAGCTTGATTTTAAATAAAAGGTTTTTTTAAATATAATTAATTTTTGTGTTTTTAGTTCTTATTGGACGTGTTTCGCTTCGTTTCATTTAATGCATCATTATTGCATGGTCGTTTGCCAGGTAATTTATTACAGTCTAGCTCTTCAACTGCATCAAGTCTGGAAACACACAAATATATTTTACCACCAAATAGAGATTGTAGATTCTTACGACAGACACACGCATATTCATTAAATACAAGGCATACTCACATAGGTACTTATAAGAGAAGGTAGCACTGTATTACGAACAAGAATAGAAAACACAAATTAGACCCAATAAGACAAAAAGTTCCAAATAAAAATGTGTGTGTGCCGTGCTGCAGCAGTACTCAATGGTCGCAGCTCAGCGTCATATTACTTGTCTTGCAACGCAAGCAAACGCTGATTTTCAGTTGTAAATTTAAGTAAATATTTCAAAAATAAATACTAAAGAACAAGACACATTTAAGTTTCTATCAAAGTTGATAAACATAGTAGGTACTTAAAGAAAAAAAGGATTTTTCTTTTCTGTAGGTAGACTATGGTTGTATTAACTTGGAGCCATCTGTCGTTGACTTAAGTGAACTACCTATTTATTTATTTATTTATTTATTTATTTATGTGCAAAGTGACACCTAGTAGTCAACTTCGCGTTTTTTTGCTTCTTTTTATAGTTCGTTCGTTAGTTCTTATAGCCGCTACACACGTCCAGACCAGACCTAACCGCCGATTTGGTGCGGACGAACTTTGCTGTAAAGCAAATATAATCCGTGCTACACACGTTCGTACCAAATCAAAATCAAATCAAATCATAAATGCTGCACCAAATCTGGCCTTGGCCAAGGCTTTGTATCACATCACTGGGCAAGGCCTTGTATCACATCGCTTTTTCTTATCAAATACCCACAGAAATCACCTGGAATTGCCAATGCAACGGGCTTGTAAAGAAAAAGACCTTTTAACAAAAAAAAGGTCTTGGATTTGAAAAAAATTTAACGGTACCTGTCACAAAAGAATGACGAAAAATTCTTCAAAACCATTTTGAGTGGCCTGTAGTAGTCCTGTAACTGACAGGGAAACTTCATTTTTAATTAAATGTAAAAATAAATTATGTAAGTAATTGTGAAAAACCCTAAGTCCAGGGACTTTAAATTAATGTTTTAATAGAAATAATAATAATTCGATAATCTCAAATTGATGTAAAGAGTATATTATAGCATACTTTTCAAAACTGCATCAAACATTTTTACTGCTTGGTATGTTTTTTTAACAGACAGTTTTTTTGTCTCCTGAGCAATTAAGTGACATGGACTCATGTTCTTTCTCAAATAACCAATTCAAATCGGCTGTCGGGTTGGGACGTGTGTTCTATTACTATTTGAATTTAGAGTGTGCGCCAGATAAGTCTGCGTGGGGTCAAAAATTCAAAATCGAATACTAATATTTGCCATTCGCTTAGAACAAAATAATGTACTGTATCTAGCGCCAAAAACGCCCCAGTCGCAGAGTTATCTGACACGCAGCCTATGAAGATTGCGCTCGCTGAATGCTCGCTGATTATAACTTTATGGTACATTGACAATGTGTCAAGTAACCATCACAACAAAACAATAATATAGTACTTGGAAATTTGCAAGAATTCTGAATTGATAGCTATACTGAATATATATTTAATTGCATTGTCATCGGAACTAAAGGTGAATTCCAAATTTCAGCTCAATCGGACATTAGAAAGTGGGTCAAATTTAGCTCGCAAGATTTGACGAACGGACATACATGCATACATACACTGCAAGTTAAAAAATAATAAAAAATAATAAAAGCTTGTAAAATGAATCCCTATTTCCCTTGGTCACGGCATCACGCGTGAACGGCTGGACCGATTTAGCTAATTTTGGTCTTGAAATGATCGTGGAAGTCCAAGGAAGGATATAGGGGTAGGGTAGGGGTAGAGTAGGGGTAGAGTAGGGGTAGGGTAGGGGTAGAGTAGGGGTAGGGTAGGGGTAGCGTAGGGGTAGGGTAGGGGTAGAGTACGGGTAGGATAGGGTGGAGTAGGGGGTAGGGCCACGGGAACGAAGTCGCGCTGGGTCAGCTAGTCAGCTATACTTACGTATGTACTGACTCAAATTTTGACCATCTTTGCGCTGGATATTGGGCAGTAATGGACTGTTGAACGACTATAATTATCTTTAATGGGATAAAGACAATAAAAAATTAAATAACGTTACACAATCTCATTTTCACTAATAGCCTGTAGCCCGCGGCTTCGCCCGCTTGGACTACACAACGTTATCTCGCGGAAATTAGAATAAAAGTACAGAAGACTTGAGAACCTCCTCCTTTTTTTGAAGTCGGTTAAAAAGTAGCCTATGTCACTATGCAGCTACCAAACCATGCCTGTGCTAAAAATCACGTCGATCCGTTGCTTGGAGTGAAAGACAGAGAAAACAAACAAACACACTTTTACATTTATATTTTAAGAATGGATTAAAGTATAAATGTATAATAATGTTTCTTTTCTTAGGGAGGTTGGCAGCTCGTCTGTGCCTGTCGTGTACTGCAAGGTCTAGCCCAAGGCATATTGTTCCCGTCGATGCACAATATTATAGGGAAATGGATCCCACTCGAAGAAAAGAGCCGATTAGGCACTTTAATATACTCAGGTAAGTCCCTAGTTTCTGGATTTTTTACTGGAATAAGTGTTGTACCTTCTAGAGCACATGCGAGTAAAAGCTGGGAATAATATAAGCATATTATAATAAGAAAACGTTTTAACTGCCGATTTGTCCCGTATTTTATAACTTCAAAAAAAAATTGTAAATTCAAAGAATCGAACGGCTAGAAAGCATCGCAAAAACATGCAACTTGCACTTATATTAGACAAAAACTCAGCAGTTACTATGTTTTGTGTAGAATTTGATTTGGTGCAGATCATTGAGGGTTAATAAGTTTTTAGTAAAAATTTCACTTTCATAACAAGCTATTTTGCTTATTGTACTTAAATATTGTATTGTCATCTAAACCAAACCTTTAAAAATGTTAGCTCCATCGGACACTGGGAAGTGGGTCAAATTAAGCTTGCAAGATTTGTCCCCCACTAACTAACTAACATAACAAGTTCATAAAAAGCTTGTAAAAAGTATGACTAATGCTATATAATATTATGATTTTGTTTTAGGTGCCCAGTTGGGTACAGCCCTACAACTTATAGCGTCAGGGTACATAGCCCAGTACTGGGGCTGGCCAGCCATATTCTACGTGAATGGCACTCTGGGCGTCGCGTGGGTCGTCATCTACATGTTCATCGGGTCCGCGTCGCCGAAGACTTCGAGAATCATCAGCGAAGAGGAGAAGCTGTACATTGAGACCTCATTAGGACATATTGGGGAACAAAAGGTATGAAGGGACAGAGTTTAGAGCGAGCAAACATTTTTGTCTAGAGTTTCGATGTTCTTGGGAATACTTTTTAAGCCGTTGACCTCAGCTATGTTGGATGTTGTTAAGAGCCATTTCGAACTTTGCAATTGTCTCGCTCGCACAATAAACATTTTTAAAGATTGTTTAAAATACATTGCGTTTTTTAGAAAAGTGTTTCATTATGTCCCTACAACGCAATTAGTTATACATTATTAAACATGGTCCAACATAGTCAATACTGCAATAACACTAGATCTACGAGCTTAAAGTTTTCGAAAATTGACTTCCTAATTCTAACCAATACTCAATTGAATGAATAAAATAACTTATACAAAATATCCGTAACATTGTGTTGTAGGGACATAATGAAACACTTTTCTAAAAAACAGAATGTGTTTTCCTCAATCTATGAAAATGTTGCATTGTGCGAGCGAGACAACTGCCAAATGGCTGTAATTTCGAAATAACTCTTAACACCCAACAATTGGGCTTGCATAGAGGGCACACATCATTCCGGAAATAATTTCGAAAAATCCTCTCTTAGTGCTCCCATTCAAGGAACATACAAGCCAAATTTCAGTTTCTTGTGCCTAGGCATTTCGTTAACTAGTAGTTTCAGCTGTGCGTTGCCTGTCAGTCAGTCAGTAACGCAAGAATTTTATAAATGTAATAATAATAATATAGATTATACATAGATAGATAAGCGAGTGTCCTATAACATTAGATTTAAAACAAGACAAATCTATGTTTGCAGAAATTAAAAACACCATGGAAGGCGATCTGGACCTCCGTTCCCTTCATATCCCTGATCTTCGCCCACTGTGGCCACAATTGGGGCTTCTGGACGCTCATGACGGAGATACCCTCCTACATGAAGCAGGTGCTCGGAGTCGACATCAAGTCGGTAAGTGGTTATGGTATTTTTGCCATTAAAACCTAACTATATCAATAAAGAAATCGCAATAAGGAACATTAGAGTTGGTTTGGCTTTATTGAGAGATTTCATCACTTTTTATAAAGTAATAAGCAGCTCATGCGAGAGTTGGCCAGTTTTTTACAAGATGTTTTTTGTGGGATTCTATACTCACATACCTACTCTAATTCTACTTACAGAACGGAGCAATGTCAGCTCTCCCTTATTTGGCGATGTACCTGATGAGCTTTCCGTTAGGAGTCATTTCGGATTATGCCTTGAAGAAAAAATGGCTGAGTATCACAGCTTGTAGGAAAATATCAAATTCTGTCGGTGAGTTTCATTCCTGTTGATCTACCATCAACTTTAAGACAGCGATTCAAAAATAGTGCGATGCAGAATAGGTTCCTAAAATGAATTGCTTTCTTTCGTACTCTGACCTTCTAAAAACTGGATCGCAAATAAATTGCTAAATGTGAATGACCGAACGATTTGTGTCCTTATTTCTTCTACCCGTCTCTTTCACTCGATTCTGTCATGCCCGGAGAGTGAAAGGGACGGGTATAACATGCAGGTGTCATGTTAGCTTGGCCGAGTTATAAGTCAAATAAGAGTTGATGACAGCTCAGCGGCTGTGAAATGTCATTGAATGATCACTGAATCGCTGTCATTGATATTAAGCTGTCGTGGTACGAATAAGCGAAGCAGATCAGTTTAGGTCCTAAACAAAACCGCAATAAGAGTTGATGGTAGGCACCCTGGTCATTATCAGTAGTGGGAAATCTGCCATATGAATGAATTATTATTTTTTCGGGGTAATTTTCTGGATGTCTCCATACAACGAATATCCTCGTTGATCGGACTATTATGATATGATGGCTTTAGAGTCTCATTCTCTGTGGTACCGTCTCTTTATAGTATTATATTATCTGTGGTTATATTCACGAGGAAAGTTCAGCTGTGAAGACATTGCAAACTACAATAATGGTTTTAACAAATTGTGTGCATTTTTTATTAAGAATTATAAGTATAAATATACTAATAATTTTTAATAAGTTAATAAAAATAAAATTACTTACTGACATCAATTTAATTTAAATTTTAAATTAAATCTTATTATATTTCAATCAAAGTTTAATATGTAATCATTTCAAGTTATTTAAATTTTTACTTTTTTGCATTCACAATGCAATTTTAACGACTCCGTAGCTCAGTGGTTAGAGCAGTCGCCCGGATAGCGAAAGGTCGTGGATTCGAGTCCCATTGGAGCTAGTTGTGAGACGGGTCGATTTTTTCTAAATACTTTATTTTCCATTTTTCTATGTAATCATTTCATTTTTAATGTTAGAATTTGTGTAATTACTGACATCAATTTTATTTTAATTTTATTTCAATCAACTTTTAATATGTACCTAATCATTTCATTTTTAAAGTAAGAATTTGTGTTAGGTAGTAATACTTGAAGTTAATATTTTATCTTGTGTGGTAAATGTTATGTACATTTGTAATAGAGTAATAGGCTTACATGTTTATATTTAAACCTATATAATTTTGTATTATGATTGTCTAACGTGTCTTGCTGTTGATGTACCTTTTTCAATAAATAAATAAATAATTTCCAGGTCAGTGGGGACCAGCGCTGGCCCTCATAGGGCTGTCGTACTCACCAGCTGACACCACCATAGCCGTCGCCATCTTGACGGCGGTGGTTGGGTTGAATGCAGGCCACTATACTGGATTCTTGGTCTGTATTTACAACACCTCAGTTTTTTTATAAGGGTAGTAACTAACCGATCGACTAAAATACTTTTAGTCCCTAATCTAACCTAGTATAGCCTAAACCGATGGCCGTTGGGGCGGAAAGGTTCTCGAATGGCGACCGCGTACCGGACGACGTTCCGTGGGCAGGCCCCCTACAAGGTGGACCGACGATCTGGTCAAGGTCGCAGGAAGCCGCTGGATGCGGGCAGCGCAGGACCGATCGTTGTGGAGATCCTGGAGGGAGGCCTATGCCCAGCAGTGGGCGTCGTTCGGCTGACATGATGATGATGATGATGATAGCCTAAACCTATTTTTGCCGCAACCAAACCTAGTATTTTAGTCGGTAAACTTAGTCATTTTTAGTTGGTCGGTTTTTTATATTCCTTTTTATAAAATTGTACACGTCGCGTCGTTTTTTAAAATTTCACAGTATTGGAAAAATTTAAAAACAAATAAAAACCCTGCAAATAGCTTTTAGGCGGGATTCGAGCTCGCGCCCCTGGGGTTTTTCTGTTTCAATAAAATTATTCCTACACTTACAGAATTGCTATGTCAACACATAAAATTAATAAAAAATCGTAATCACAGTATTGTTCTTCAACAAATTAATTTTAGTCATTACAAAAATCAAGCCACACGACGTATTTCGCTGGACAAAGCAATTAAAGAAAATACTGGCAACTGTTATTAACAAATAAAACAAAACAAAGCTTTGTTTGATATTTCTTTATCTAACTGTATTGTTCCAAAACAATGAAAAATTAACTCTTGGCGCACAGGAAAAAAAAAATTTCGTGTTTGTTGTAAGAAAACCACATAAAACTTGAATGCAAATTGTTGATAAAAAGTTGTAGTCATTCAAATTGTTTCTATTATTAGGGTAAATTAAATTTACATTTATGTGTTTATAAACAATAAAAAACGACAAAGACAAGACAAGTAATATGTTTGAAGAGACTTAGTGACTTTCCTTATACGATTTAAGTTAGAGTCAAGGTCAACAACTATTTACATAACATATCCATTAATCTATTATTAGAAAAAGACTTGCTAACGGTATTTAAAATATATATATTTTTTTTCATATTTTTCTAGTTACTTTTACTTTTTTGCATTAACAAATTTTTATCATTGAAAAAGACATATTAGAAAAAAAACGGCCCATCTTCCAAGTAAGCTCCGCCGGGAATCGAACCCAGGACCCTTCACTGTCCGGGCGAATGCTCTGACCGCTGAGCTACGAGTCGTTAGAGGAAGCATCGAATCATTCTAATAATTCTTACGCCAAGAACCGATGGTCTTTGCGGCGGAAAGGATCTCGAATGGCGACTGCGAACCGGACGACGTTCGGCAGGCCCCCTACAAGGTGGACCGACGATCAGTGGCCCGATTCTGCTAACGTTAAGTCGTAATCGTATCTCAATCGTGTTTCAATTGTTGTGCTTTTTTACACACTAGTTACAAGAATTATGACAGTATGATGTGACGTGGATGTAGTGTGTGGTGTGACCATCAGTAGTATTGTGAAAAAAGTTCACATTTCTTGTAACTAGTGTGTAAAAAAGCACAACAATTGAAACACGATTGAGACACGATTATGACTTAACGTTAGCAGAATCGGGCCACTGATCAAGGTCGCGGGATAGTCATAGTCATAATTTTTTTATTCATATAGATTAAATAAAATTAATGCTTATGAATCGTCCAACATTTTTTAAACTAACATATCTTTTAACTGACAAGAAAAACAGGCGAAAAAAACTCATCAGCTTATAACAGAAGCTGCTGGATGCGGGCAGCGCAGGACCGATCGTTGTGAAGATCCTTGGGGGAGGCCTATGCCTAGCAGAGGCGTCGTTCAGCTGGCATGATGATGATGAATGTGATGTTAGGTTAAGATTTTTAAGTTTCTTTTTTTTCAGTTAGTGCACATCGATATGTCTCCCAACTTCGCGGGCACGTTGATGGGAATCACCAACTGCATCGCCAACATCATCTCCATCATCGCTCCGTTGGTGGCCGGTGTTATTCTGACTGATCAGGTACTAAATTATGTAAATATAACAAAATAGAAAAGTTTAATTCAGATTTAAACATATAATAAATCCATACAGTAGTGTTAGTAACTATAATAAGTTTTTAGTAAAAATTTAATTTTCATGACAAGCTTTTTTGCTGACTTTACTTAAATATTGTACTGTCATCTAAACTAAACCTGTATACAAAATTTCAGCTCGGAAGTGGGCTAAATTAAGCTTGCAAGATTTGTCCCCCACTGAGTAACATGGCAAGTTATTAACTTGTAATAAGTTAAAACAACTTAAAGCTAGGTGTGTTAGTAGAATTTAAAGTGCTCATTTGGTTGCACATGCATCGACATCCAGCATTTAAGGATTGGACTGTCCACCCTGTCCGCGATGACCCTCAGGAGAGTGTTGGTGCTGCCCCGCACTCGCTCTCAGAGAGAAGAACCGCCTCTGTGGTCTACTGGTTCACACCACCGATTTCAGACCCAGAGGTCCCGAGTTCGATTCCCAGTGGGGATATACATATTGTATGCGGTTTGGTTGGTTGTAGGACTTGCTCTTAGACCGCCTGGCTAGCTACCACCATCTTATCTAAGTCTGACGCCATAACAATGATGTTTTCAGCATTATTGTGTTCCGGCAGTAAGAGATAAAAAAGCCAGCTCCTCAGTGGTTAAGGATTTCAGGAGTAGTGCGCTTCCCCCCTTAGCCTTATCACCACTTAACATCAGGTGTAATGAAGGCTAAGTCCTAACCCGGTGGGGATAAAAAAATAGTAGATTTCATTACAAGTGCGGAAAGCCTGTCATTGCAAAGAGTTCCGACAAATGTCTACCCGAGCCGAGGCGCAGCCGAAGGTGAGGGTTGACAGTCGGAACAAGTTGCAATGACGGTTCCGCACGTGTACTGAACAACTATTTTTAATACAGTTGCGAAAAAATTAAGCAATTTAATAAAATAATAAAACACAATAAACTCAACTAACTAATCGTAAAAGAATATAAGCAGAGACTTTTTTTTTTGTTTTCTTCACCCATTCTGGGTTGGAAAAGGAAACTATGATCATACAGCCAAGGCTTCAGTAGAATTTTTTTATTGATATGAAATGAAAATTAAATTAAATGAGATGAAATGAAATGAAACCTAACAAAAGCAATCCGAATCCTACAGGAGCGCCTTTCCTTATTTCTCTCTTTTACCACATCGTTTTTCATTAAAGCCACATTATTGCACTAATTCCACCATACTAAGTACCTACCACAAAAAAAAAAGAAAAAACTAATTTAGAAAATTAAGAAATAAGGACCCTCATTTTCTTTTCACTTACTTGCGCAAACTCCTCTAAGCAGATACTATGGTAAATGGTGCACGTCATACCATATTTAGTAATCTGTGGTCATACAGCCAATTTTATGTATTTTTTATATTCATAAATTTAATTTGGCCGATACTAATATTAATTTAATGTATAATTAAAATTACTTTTAAATCTGATATTGAAACAAATTATTAGTAGCTTCTTTTTAGAAATATTTGCATGAATCATAAAAACTTCTATGATTTTTTTTTGTAAAAACTTCGTGGTTGGTTTTTTCTTTTTAATAGACAATATTTTGACAGTTGGGAAAGAAAACGCACGAGTTCGGGAAAGGTAAAGAAAAAGTTCGAGTGTGTAATAGCCCACATCCCGAACGCTATAAGTCCCTGCAATACGCCACTTTTTGAGCAACTGTATTAAAAAATATAAACTTTTTAACTCCCAGCGGTTTTACCCGCGTGGTTCCCGTCCTCGTGGGAATAGAGAGATAAAACATAGCATTGGTTATAAAAAAATTATATAAATGTAGCTTACTTCCGCAAACATAACATGCAAGTTGCACTGCCCTCCAGAACGCAAAAAATTGCACATGCACACCACGAAACCACCAGTGCACAATACCTGCATTTAGCAAGACAGCAATACACCTTGCACCTTCACCGATTAGAGTATTCTAGACGTGTTTTGCCCCAACCCGTGGCATCCTCAGGATAACTCCTCCTTATCGGTGCTGGTTCAGTTGTGGTTTTTTTGTAGAAGTAAGCTACATAATATTTCTATTTCAAAATGGTTAGAGACTACCGCCAGGTGACTCCTGATTCAATCAAATACTAGAAAATATTTAGAATTAGACAAAAATTTCAGAAAAAAACGACCCGTCTCACATGTCATCTTTATCTATTGTCAAATATCTGGAAAGGTATTTCTCTCATGTGTGAGACGGCTAGTAATATCTTCACATTGATGAAATAAACGATGGCTAAACAGCGTGTAGGATAAATTCGACTCTTCTTCTAACAACTCCGTAACTCAGTGGTTAGAGCATTCGCTCGGACAGTGAAAGGTCCTGGGTCCCATCGGAGCTAGTTGTGAGACGGGTCGATTCTTTCTTACAGGTAGTTCATTTTCAATATTTACGTTATTTATTTTTGAGAAATAATTAATTGAGCCACAAAAAAATTATAAGTAAGCATCTAAAATACTGAAATGGACGCAAAGTGGTGCTAAGTTAGTATTTTTGTGGGTTAGATGTGGGTAGTTTGGTGATCAAATTAATTACAACCCTTTTACTTTTTCAGACGGACGCAAGCCAGTGGAGGATAGTGTTCTACTTATCATCAGCGGTGTACATTATAGCCAACCTGATATTTGTGGTGTTCGGAACCTGTAAGACGCAGACGTGGAACGAACCCGAACTGGACAGTAAGGAGAGTAAAGGTAGCTACAATTATTGCTTAGTACTGTGACTCAACGCTACTAGCCTAAACGAATTTATCGATCCAAGTTCCTATTTTGTACCAAACCAAGCCCCCGATGGGGGGAATACCGCCCCGCCTAATTAGAATTCTAGGTATTTTCTAGACTTCTAACGCCATCCGCGGCATTCTATGACACCGGCCCTGACTATGTGTCTCTACTTAATTTGGTACACAAAAGGAAAGCAATACAAATATAACAGTACAGTAGAAAGGAAAAGAAATATTTAACTTAAATCATTTAACCGGAAACGACTTGCGATGAGACAACTGTCATAACGCTCTCTCCAACTGCTGAACTAACTCCAAATTATGTCTTTGTGAAGTATTTGTTGGTGATTGTATGTATATGTTTAGTTTTGTATAGTGTAAATCCCCCCCTCCCCATTAATCAATAAGGTTACCTCCTGTACGGTGGTACAGTTGGCCGACACAACCTGGAGCCAGTCTACATCAGGCAGAGCGTTAGGGCAAATACTTAGGCTTTAACAAATAATATAGGAAACTCACCGAATTGCTAGCGGATAACTTACACAAACAGAGACAACACTAAAATCCTCACAGTTTAGTTTTACTACCGATTTTGGTCCGATCTTCTCTACGTCCGTCCTCGACCGACGCGCCCACACCACTCCCCCCGCCTCCATTTCTCTCGCATCGCTTTGTTTCCCACAATACCTTTTTTTTAGGATTCGAAGCAATTAATATTTAAGTTTTGCACATGTTGGTCCTCTTAACTCAAGAATGTTCGTAACTTGATAAAACCCACGCTTAAGGCATAATAAATGTCAAGAAATAGGTTATTTATTGCACTATTCCCAATGAGACTTTGCTCTATATGTCACAAGTGGCAAAAAAAAGGTAAAATACTTTATAATATTTATCTCATGGCGTTTCATTCCCCCCTCTGAAAATAAGACGAGGGCATACCTGTAGTAGTATTTTCACGATAGGGCGTATGTTATATTCAAATTTATATCTATTCGCAATTTGAAGCATTTATTTTTCTAATAATGTCTAATCTTTCGTAACTAATTAACCTGTTTATACTTTCTAAATACTTTGCTGTACTCCGCGAAACCATTCAAACAAACAGCAACTCCAACCTCAACACAATAAAGCAGGATTCAGCCTGTACGGCGCCTATTACGTTTATAATATTTATCTCATGGCTACATTCACCTAAACGCCGCATTTCCCCCATCGCATATATCCTATCTGTTTTGACTACGTTTAGGGTTGGGCTTGCGGCACAGATTACTAAATAGTTATTTAGTTAAAGCGAAAATATTTTCGCTTTAAATGAGGCTAATTTCTTTAATAATAGTATGATTATAATATTATCAGCGAAAGCGTACCCGTTGGCTTATCCTTCCTTCACACTGCAACGAATCACAAAGATTCTCTGAATGGAGATATCTTATGGGCCGGAAAGTGACATAGGCTACATTTTATCCCGTAATTCCAGGAACCTGAATTGTTCGTCTCTTAGCAATTAAAAAAAAACATCCATCCAGTGCACAATAATTACGTGGTTTCGACATTTTGAGTAGGTAGCTATATCATTTAGTAATCTGACTTAGTAATTTTGATGCGCTCAGCGCAATGCGCACGTTGCGCACGTTGTGAGCGCTGTGGTAGAACTGTCTAGGTTGAACATCACGCGGTTCATCTAACGTTCATATTCTGCAATTTCCGTAATAAATTCATCAAAACAAATATTCTCAAATAGAAATGAAGACCATCAGTTTTAAAATTTTATAACTTTCTGATTCCCAAGTTAAATGCGTAATGCATTGTGCCCTATTACTTATTTATTAGAAAACTACTTCATCACCATAACCATCACCATCACGTCAGCCGAACGACGCCCACCGCTGGTCATAACCACCTTCTTATCTATACTAATACTACAAAGAGTAAAGACCCGACCGCCCGTTCGCCCGCATCGAATAGGCTCCGAAACCACCGGACCAACCCAAGAACCTCCCCAACCATCAGAAAGCGACACTCCTCCCGAGCGACACCGGCCACACTCCATCCCGACACTCCCACGGGAGGATTCGCTAGTGTATAATAATCTAGTGATTTTCATATTTTTTTTTATAAATCTCCCTTGTACCTGATTGCATTTATAGAAATAATTGATCTTCACCTCATATGATATCGACATTTACTAAAGCGATTTGAATTTTATTTAAAATTCCGTTTCTTATACATAAATGAATCTGTAGTTTAGAACAATAGTAAGATTGCGGTAAGTGACACACCACCCAGTTAAAACCTTATCATTGATAAATAGATAAAAAAACCTACTATGTCCGTCTCAGTTGTAAGTTCAGCGATATGCATATAATTAGATAGGATTTGTAACCTGTGTTTTGTACTTATAAGATTTAGATCTTGTACATAATTATACATTCTTATAAGAATACTTGGGGTATTATGTTTCTTATAAGATCTTACGAGACGTGCTCCGATATTTTATACACTCCTTATTATTGTTTCACGTAAGTTAATTTAACACGTTACTTAAAATAAATTGCAAATCAAAGCCTCTTGTGTTTTCACTATTCATAAATTGGTATAGTTAACCATAAGACATATTCTTTAATTCTTAAAATAGTGTTCAATTACGGTATGATTCATACCCAGATTTAGTTAATCGCTTTTTTCCTACCTTCGCATTTAGGAGGATGCGTTATGAAATCTAACACATGGAACAACAGTCATGAAAACACTTTAATCATGATAAGCCACAGCCTATCTTTACGTATTGGATTCAAAAAATTATGTTATGAGTCCTTAACCGTCCTGTTTCAACGAATAGGATCGCTCCGAACTTAATTATTAAGTTAATTCATTATTTTGATTTATCCTATTGTAAGAAATAGATTAATACGAAACGAGACATTGTTAAGGATGGCAGAGTTGCTACTGTTGTAATGCAAAGCATGCAACTTATCTGGCCTTTTGGTCCTGTTCCTGATCTACAAGGAACATTCATACTGCTTTCTCAGCGCTGGATAACAACGTTGCTGTGTTCAGCCTTAGGCTCGACTGCAGTCAACAGCTACTCTATGACGCTGCTGGTGGTACGATGATGCTCCAGTGCCACACCGCCGTGCCACACCATCGTGATATGAAAATTACATACAAAAGGATATTTATTTTGAGAACTTACACCTTAATAACACACACTTAAATACTTTAGTATTTAAGTATAATATATTTATTAGCCATCGAGTCTTCATGACACAGTCTTATTCTTATAAAATTTACATAGGCCTAAACTTTGTGTGCTTGTAAAAACTATTTGTTTATTTATTTATGTTAGTTTACGCTGGTAGCCCCACTAACACTAATACCCATATAGCTCCCTCTTCGTTCAACCCCACATTTATCTTAATCTTAATAACTTAAATTATAGGACTATTTTTATATCACTAACCTATTATTTAATATCTTAATGTTTTCCTCTCTATAGTGTCTGGACAGCTATTTCGCCATGCATAATGTACCAAACAACGATTGTTATTATGCGGTAACCACACCAATAAATCTAGTAACCTAAACAGATTCCATTCTTACTTACACCAGCTGTTTCTATTTTGTGCAGTATAGATATTTCTGTAAATTTACATTTTCATTAGGTACACTAAGTGTTGCTATAAGTGTACACCTACTTACAGTCTATATAATTTGGTTCATCTAGGTTTGTTGCGTCTCCAACCTTATCATATACTGCTGGAACAGCACTATTACTTATTAGTTGTTCTTCGTGGTTTCATTCTCCTCTCACGCGTGAATACTGACTTAACAGTAGTCTATGTGTTATCTAATGCATAGCTAAATTATTGTACAGTTTCATCCGTACAATATCATTTGCTCGAAGGAGCAACAAACATACAAACACCGTCGCAACCCCTCACACTTATAATATTAATAGGCTTATGCTATGTCAAGTAAAAAAAAGGTACCTGTCTTAGAACGGTTAATCTCAACCTTTTAACCTAATTAAGGCCATAACCCGTAGTTTTAAGTCCCAACATTGTTGAACTTTCAACCACACCTGACATTGAAAAATACGTAATTAATTCATTAAGCCTTAAGCTACCATCTTAACCTACAACGACTGAATTCTTTTGTTTTTTTTTTTTTTGTTGCACATGTTCTAATGTTTTTTTTTTTTTTACCCTGTTTTATATTTCACTGCTTCATATTGATAGCATGTACTTGTCATTGATTATAATATGTAAAATACAACAACCTTTTATTGAATGATCGTACAAGTAATTATACCTAAGACTTTTATACCAAACCCAAGTTCTTAATCCACAAGGTATAAGGTCATTAAATTATAAAATTGTTTATTACATCATTGCGACCGATAAGCATTACTAACAACAGCCTAAGTGAAGTGCCTCCCTACTACAAATACAAGTAACGTTAAAAATAATTATAACTATACTTAACTTATTTCCGGCACTTCACTTCGACTCCTCCCCTGCTGAGGTCACCATCGGTGCAACCTCAACCGCCGGCTTCTAGCTGTCGTAAAAGGTGCAGAACCACTCAGCAAACCCGCAGCATCCCGGAGCCATATGAAATTCGAAAACAATGTGGTTGAGACATATTATTTTTCCCTATTCGAAGAATTTTATTTATTTTATTTTATTTTTATTTATTTTCCACATTTATATCCATGTTTTCTGTGTGTAATATCTTAATTAAAGATTAATAATAATCTATTACCTAACTTATATCCTAGCCTAATAGTTACTTATACTCCTAACTAAACCAGGAGTTGTTTTATAAAAGCGCTGATTTAAGATGATTTGTTTGAAATTCCGAATAAAATTGGGGATTTTTTTTTTTTCAGTACGGGAATCGAACCCGGGACCTCCAAAGATAGTGGCACCTAGAAATATCGGTGCATACACCACTCGGCCACGGAGGTCGTCAAAGTGTTATTTAGAACCTCGAAAAACCCACCCTTTTTTTTTTGCTAAATGATAAATGCATCTTTTTTCTATTTGTACCTATTTTTGGTGTAACATCTGGATACCATACCGGTCTAATGGACGGCGGCGTAGCGTGCGTGTCCCTTTCAATACAGGTTAAGCATTGTTAAAGAGTTCCCAAATGAGTGGAAGTAAGAATGCCTTATTTATTGTTATTAAATCCCAACGTACATTCAACAATACCACCAGGTATACACGAATAATATTAGCGTCTTATTCCGCGTTAAATTAAATAGGTAAATAGTTTTTAGGACTCTTTCCACTTTTACCCCTCTCCGATTATAGATCCGTTGTTGTAAGTAGTTAACTGACAAATAATCAACTATTCTGTATACCTCCTTCCAAACGGACCTTTCCAAACGGTTGCCGTGACATTGCCTCCATAAACGCTTTGCAAGACATATATTATACCATCCTAAATCTCATTTAAACACCTTATTCGTGTCTGTTTCATTGTTTCGATATAATATAACCAATTGATTAACGACAATATTAGCTGTATATTTTAAATAATAGCCTGTCTGCGAAGTCCTGAAGAGACACTTAGTATTATTTAAACCAACTAATGGTTATGCCCATACAGGAAGTGAATGACGTATTTATAATTTATATTACATGATCATACGATGTAACAACCTCCCATCAGAATTGGCTAGTTTAACACTATTACCTATTACAATTTAAAGTAAACTTACCAAACTATCGTTGATAAAACCCTATTTGTCCTTCCGGTTTTTCTGATAAAGCAATTAATTAATACATAATCTTTGGAAGTCGTAGCAATACAATACCTTCAATAGGTACCTATCTAAATTCTCGTATTTTTTTTGTTTCTCTGTTTTGCGACTTAAATTCGTTTTGACGTTATAGGTAGAATCTAAATGATGAATTAGTAGTGATGGTAATACCTACGCTTTAATATTTGGACTGATTTAATTTACTATCTAACTTCAAATATAATTCGGATGCTTTACTACGTTTGTGAATTTTGTTTCACAAAAATATACATTTGGCATATAATCATGGCAACGATAACAAACCAGCTCTTTAAAATAATAATGGTTTGCAAGAGTCACGTGGGAATTTTCCTGCTATTGCTCATATGCACCTTTTCTGTGCAATAAAAGCTCTTTTTACCGTCGATCTATTACCCCGCACAATGAGACCATATCAAAGGGCAGATACAACGTAGGCATAATAGGTGGACAACACTGTACCCAGATCAGTTATATTTCTGAGACGTTTGAGAGCATATACAAATTCATTAATTCTTTGACAGACATTTTTCGATATGTGAGTTCCAATTTAAATCTTTGTCAGTTGTTAAACCAAGGAATTTTTGTTTTAGATATTTCGTTTATACTTATATTTAATATTTAATGTCATTGATGTATAAGAATTGAAATTAGTAGTAATAAATTCATCGAAACGTCGACAGACTTGTTTTACGAGAAATACCCAAATCAGAAAAGTATATCAGAAGTTGTTTCTTTATGAAATTGTTTAATAAATTGCCAAACGAATTAAATAGTTAAATTCAAAATAACTAAAGACAAAATTATATATATGGCTAAATGAATACAATTTTTATACTGCGAACGAGTTTCTGGACATGTAATGAAATAATAATAATAATAAAACTTAAACTTAATGGTAATGCAATGAAATAACAATGAAATGATAATATAATAATAATGTAATGACCTATTGACTATGCACTAATAATAATATTTGAATTTAATGCAGACTAATTTATTAAGACTTACTATATTTTCTTTATAATAATGTAATGTTTCATATGTATTTGCATGCTATTTTATAGCAAAACGCGTTATACCTACTAAACTGTGTAACTTAAATACCGTGTTTGGAACAAAAAAACGTATATTCTATTCTATTCAAATGTTTGTACGCCGTTTGTGTAATGTTTATTTGCCCAACCTTACAAGTTTAAGTGCTTAATTTCAACAATTTGAAAAGATGATATTTCTATAGTTTTGCTTTTCATCATCATAATACCTATATAAAACAATAACAAGTTACCCAGCCACGTGAAGCTGGCGAAAAGCTTTTTTTTTATATCGACAACCATACATAATACAATAATACAATATCCGTTGCACGTGTCTTAAACGTTTGACCGCTCATCATTCCTATTTTTTGTTACCTACTTTCTAAATTACGTTACAAAGAGCAACCTTTTTTTATACCGTATCTTAGGCTAAATTAAACAATGTTAACAATGACTGTTGTTCCAAGCAAATTCCATTTTATTTCATTCTGAATGTTTGAATGTTTAGTTATTCAATACCCTATTTTATTTATTTAGCAGTGATCGCCTTTAATGTACCCTTACGTTATGCCATTTTTATACTAAATTCCCGTTGTGCAAATAGTTTTAACACATTTATTGACGGGATTCTGGCCACGGTGCACCAAAATGTGACTCAACGCTACTAGCCTAAACGAATTTATCGATCCAAGTTCCTATTTTGTACCAAACCAAGCCCCCGATGGGGGGAATACCGCCCCGCCTAATTAGAATTCTAGGTATTTTCTAGACTTCTAACGCCATCCGCGGCATTCTATGACACCGGCCCTGACTATGTGTCTCTACTTAATTTGGTACACAAAAGGAAAGCAATACAAATATAACAGTACAGTAGAAAGGAAAAGAAATATTTAACTTAAATCATTTAACCGGAAACGACTTGCGATGAGACAACTGTCATAACGCTCTCTCCAACTGCTGAACTAACTCCAAATTATGTCTTTGTGAAGTATTTGTTGGTGATTGTATGTATATGTTTAGTTTTGTATAGTGTAAATCCCCCCTCCCCATTAATCAATAAGGTTACCTCCTGTACGGTGGTACAGTTGGCCGACACAACCTGGAGCCAGTCTACATCAGGCAGAGCGTTAGGGCAAATACTTAGGCTTTAACAAATAATATAGGAAACTCACCGAATTGCTAGCGGATAACTTACACAAACAGAGACAACACTAAAATCCTCACAGTTTAGTTTTACTACCGATTTTGGTCCGATCTTCTCTACGTCCGTCCTCGACCGACGCGCCCACACCACTCCCCCCGCCTCCATTTCTCTCGCATCGCTTTGTTTCCCACAATACCTTTTTTTTAGGATTCGAAGCAATTAATATTTAAGTTTTGCACATGTTGGTCCTCTTAACTCAAGAATGTTCGTAACTTGATAAAACCCACGCTTAAGGCATAATAAATGTCAAGAAATAGGTTATTTATTGCACTATTCCCAATGAGACTTTGCTCTATATGTCACAAGTGGCAAAAAAAAGGTAAAATACTTTATAATATTTATCTCATGGCGTTTCAGTACTTACAAGTTTGTATAGGAGTATGTTTTTTTTCAATCTCCCTGGGGTCCGTCCCTCATGTCTGAGGATCGTGGTCAAAGTAAAAGTCGTAATTTTTTATTCATATCATCATCATCATGTCAGCCGAACGACGCCCACTGCTGGGAATAGGACTCCCTCAAGGATCTCCACAACGATCGGTCCTGCGCAGCCCGCATCCAGCGGTTATTAAAATTTGCTTATGAATCTGCGGGAGAACTGTTTACAGATAACCTGTCTAAAGGCCTTGGTTCATTGGATACCACCACCATTGCATCTAATGGCATGTGGAAAACCTTTGAAACCCTCTGCATAAGCATGGCCGAGAAATATCTTGGTCGAACACGCAGTAAAATAGGACCAAACAAAGAAACAAAATGGTGGAATGCAGAGGTCAAAGAAGCTGTAACATCTAAGAAAGAGGCTTTTAAACTGTGGCAATCGACTAAAGATGACACCGATTTCGAAAAGTACAAGGAAACCAAAAAGCAGGCAAAGAGACAAGTTGCAATATCAATAGCGGAAACAAACTAGTAAATTAGAGTCAGCAAAATTGGAATTGGATATTCACAGAATTGCGAAAACCCGTAACAACAATACTAAAGATATCAACCATTAAATATATAAATGATAACGAGGGCAAATTACTGACAGAGGCTAAAAACGTCAAAGGTAGAAAGGTAAGGTAAAAAGGTAGAAATGGACGGATTACTATAAGCACCTTCTAAACGTGACTCACCATAGAAACTATAATTACTTCAAGCCTGAGACAGTGCAGGGACCACCCCAAGATATATCCCTGGAAGAAATAAAGACAGCGATTCAACAAATGAAAAATAACAAAGCACCAGGGCCAGACGAAATACCAGCAGAAGTCTGGAAACATCTAGGAGACTGTGGAGTGATATGGCTGCACAAACTATTTAACAAATTGCTACAGGGTGACTCCATGCCTGACTCATGGCGCAATAGTTCCCTTTTACTATTTTACAAAGGAAAGGAGAGAGATTGTAGTAATTATAGGGCCATCAGACTGATGTCTCACACGCTTAAAATTTGGGAACGTATTTTAAATAACAGGCTAAAGCGCATTATAACATTAACACAGAACCAATGCGGGTTTGTATCCGAGAAGAGCTCCACGGACGCTATTCAGACGGTCCGAATATTGCTAGAAAAAGCCAAGAACAGCAAATCAAACCTTCATATCGTCTTTATCGACCTGGAGAAGGCTTTCGACCATGTACCGCGTGACCTAATCTGGGAAGCCCTCAGACAACAATTAGTACCGGAGTATTATATCAATATCATTCAAGATATGTATAAAGACGTCACCACACAGGTCATAAGTCCGGCAGGTAAGGGCGAAACGTTTGAGATCGAGGTGGGAGTTCATCAGGGTTCTACTCTCAGTCCGCTGCTCTTTAACACTGTCATGGATCATCTTACGAGACAGTGTCGAAAGCCTTTGCCTTGGAACATTTTGTACGCTAATGACGTTGTTCTAATTTCTGACAACATAGAAGACCTCCAGCTAAATTTTAATTCCTGGATTGAGGCACTAGAAACAAATGGCCTAAGGATCAGTAGGAAGAAAACAGAATCAATGTCATGCATTTTTGATGGTGTCACCGAATCAAGTAAATGCAAGATCTCAATAGGAAACACATTTATACCACCCGTGACCCAATTTAAGTATCTGGGATCTCTACTTTGCAGCGATGGCCAAATCGATAATGATGTTACTCACAGAACTACAACTGGATGGATGAAGTGGAGACAGCTCACAGGCGTCATGTGTGACAGAAAAATGCCTCTCATAATCAAAGGGCAGCTAGATAAGACAGCTATTAGACCAGCTATGCTATACGGGTCCGAATGCTGGGCTACTAACAAAAACCACCTAAATCTAAAAGATGCTCATTTAGATAAGGACGCAGCACAAAACCGTGCTAAATGGAGGATGCGGACAAGGAAGGCCGACCCCCAGTAAATGGGACCAGGTCTAGTAGGAAGAAGAAAAATCGTCCAACATTTTTTACCTACCACCTGTTATGGACAAAATGTCAGCAAAATGTCAAGGTCAAGGTTTCATCTGGAGCGGATGATTTGCATCCACCGGTAACGGTCCAGCGCGTCTCTTATGCGGAACTTACGTCTCTTACGGCCTCCTTTAGCGGAAATACACGGTTCGCTTTTGCCTTTCAATTTGGATGAAGCAACCAAATTGAACAGTGTAAACGTAAAAGTGAATCATTCAATGTCAATGTGCGCCTGAATTTCTGCGCCTTTCAACCAAAGTTAATCAATTTGGTTGAATCGTGTAATATTAGCAATTCACACACCGACAGAAATATTGCTGACAGCGGAATGTGTAAATTGTCACTTCAAAATAATAGGTCTTTACATATGAAATTGCCGTTTTTTTCTTTTGTACATATAACTTAACAACTTTTATAATATTAGAAATATATAATTTCTTTAATATTGCGTTACATTAAGACCGTATCGAGCAACCTTTGATAATTTAATAACCACGATATTTGATTATTTACATAGAAAAAACTTATTCCGAAAGTTACGACTATTTTTGTTTCCAGAATTTCGTACTTTATTAGTTGTAACTTAGTGAAAAAAAAAAAAATTCTCTTAACGAATGTGTCCTTAGTAGTTAAAATGTCCATAAATACGTGTGTAAAATTTTGTAAATTTACATAATATTAGTCGTTAAATAATAACAAAAACGTTAGTATGGAAAAAAAAATATTACAGAAATCTCCATACAAAACGGCAATTTCATAGGTAAAGACCTATTAAATAAATATTGGACACCGTCACATACATTGTTCCAATAACAAACTTTAGTAGCTTGAGCTCTAGTATTATGGAAATTGAAAACAACGACTGGTATTAATTACCACATACACCAAGACCCGAGGAAATATTGAAAAGTTCGTTTTCAATATTTACCCGACTGGGAGTCGATCCCGGGACCTCTAGAGATAGTGGCACCTTGAAAACCGGTGCGAACACCACTTGGCCACGGAGGTCGTCAGAAATAAAAAAATAAACAAAAACAAAGCAAAAATTTTTAAGATTCGATTCCCTTTCCGAACGTTTGTGATTTGTGGATCAGGGTACAACAAATATTATGTATTTTCAAATTAAGTTTGTCATTCAAAAATATTATAATACATTACATACATTCGGAAATGTGACCAATATTTATGTTATAAGTTTAAATATTTGTGGCTGACTTACATTTTATGACTTCTCTATTTTTTGTTTCAGAAAACGCAACGGATCAGAAAATCGAAAAAGTGGTGTAAATAAAATAGGTACAAAAAACAGTACTACCGTTTTTTTATTTATCTCTACCTGATTTTTAGGCTCAACTTACACTAGCGCGAGCCGAAGCTAGCGGGATAACGTCGTGTAGTCCACGCGGGCTAGGTTATTTTATCTTCGAAATTTTACTTTACTTTAACACAGATAAAATGAAAATGGATCTTGCTTGGATTTACTTCGACTCTTAAATAAAACAGATATGGTTGGACGATGAATGATGTTTCATGAAAAAAAGGTTTAAATACTCTTGCTTGATTTTCTGGCGTCGTGTCGCGTTTGCCTCAAATTATTAGAAGTCCGCTTACAGTCTTTATACATTTTCACTTAAGTCGTTGTTTATTACATCTTCTATAACTTCAGCTTTTAATATTATTTCGCTGAGGCAGCCGTGAACATAACAAAGCTGAAAAAATACATGGTGAAAGTTCTGCACTTAATGAAAGTCACACCCACGGCATTTTCATTAAATATTTTTCAAGAAAACTGCATCTAAAGTTGGTAGGAGAAACGTAATTTTGTCTTGGCTCACTTCGGAGGACGGTGTTTGGACCTTTTTAGGGTTCCGTAGTCAACAAGGAACCCTTATAGTTTCGTTATGTCCGTCTGACCGTCTGTCCGTCTGTCCCCTGCCTAGCTCATAGACTCTTAGTACTAGAAAGCTGTAATTTGGTATATAATTTGGTAATACATATATAAATAACTCCGACAAAGTGGTGAAGTAAAATATTGATTTTTTTTTCGAAACTCCCGTACACATGAAGTGGACACCCCACACTATGTTGTAGACAAGAAAAAAAATTACATCCCCACTTCATGTGTAGGGGAGGTCCGAATTTTTTTTTCTTGTCTACAGGTTGGATGTCGTTGGATAGCAATTTCAAAAATATTGCGGGTTTGTGAAAACAGTTTTTTGATTGAGGCATCCGTTTGTGATTTATTATGCTTTATAGTGCAAAATTTTGTTAAAGTCATGTGTCCCCCCCTGCCAGCCAAATGGTTTTTGTTGGATACCTGAAAAAATTCACGATAGTTGTATTATATGACGAAGTTAAAAGGAAAATTATCACAGCTAAGTAGGCTTTACAAGTTTTTGAGATATAACACATTTTCGCAAACTGCAAATATAACTTTGTCATTCATATAAAGAAAGAAAGAAGAAAGAAAGAAATTACATTTATTGACACACACATGATTTGTAACAAAAAATAATAAAACAATGAGAACATAAGATTTAAATTAACTAGTAATAAACAAAGTAAAAGGAAAATAAAAAATTTAAATGAAAAAAAGAAATTTAACCTATCTTATTTTGTAATGTGGGGCCAATAAACTCCCTGTCTCAGCTTATTACCTCTGTGTCATTCAGAGGTGGGCAGAAAGACACAGAGGCGCTGTTTTTCTGACAGGTCGAAAACACAAAGGACGGTGGGGCTAATAATAATAACATTAAAACAAATTAAAACACACAAAAATTACAAACGAAAAAAAAAAAAAAAGATCAAACCTTAATACAATAATATTTATCCTATAAAATAACCAACTATAATTTTACACACAAGTCACACAACTATTAATTAAAATAACAATAACAAATTGGATGGCAGTAAAAATATGAACACTATGAAAAACAAAGTTTTTTTTCTGGCGTAAAATGATAGTGGTATTTTGCTAGGTATATGTAATCGGTACGTTAAGTGGGTACGGGACCCTTCATGGACGAGTCTGACTCGCACTTGGCCGATTTTTTTTTCTTATTTTTCATGGCACTGGATGGAGAAAGTTTGCATTAAACGCCTAGGCAAAGGAAATAAGCTGGTAAACTTTTATTGTGACTATCTTAATTAAGGTAAGGAGTTCAGGTATATAACGACTATCTTTTATCGAAAAGTTTCTGAAACTACATAAATTTATGGATACCTCTATAAATGTAGGATTTTAACCGCCTGTGTGGTCTGGTGGTACACACCACCGGTTTCAGACCCAGAGGTCCCGGGTTCGATTTCCAGTGGGGGTACATATTGTATTCGGTTTGGTTGGTGGTAGGGCTTGTTCAATGTCCGCCTGGCTAGCTACCACCTTTATCTATGTCTGACGCCATAGCAATGATGTTTTCAGCATTATTGTGTTCCGGCAGTTAGAGATAAGATAGCCAGTTCCTCAGTGATTGAGAATTCCGGGAGTAGTGCGAATTCACATTCAGCCTTATCAGCACTTAATTTTAGTGTTGAAGGCTAAGTGCTACGATTTTGTAGATAAAAAAAATGATAATAAATGTTAGTAAACATTTTCAAACAAAATTCAAAAAAATTCAAAATTCATATCGGGATAAAATATAGCATATGTCACTCGAAAAGAATGTAGCTTTCTAAAGGTCGAAGAATTTTCTAAACCGGTCCAGTAGTTTCGGAGCCTACTCGATGCAAACAAACAATAAAATCTTTCGTCTAAAACCAGGATAAAAAGTATTCTATGTTTAAATTTCATTAAAATCCGATCTACCGTTTTTACGTATAAGCCCAAGCGAGCAGTCTCGTGCGAGGCCCGCCGCACGTGGCAAACGTTCTGCCTTATCCTGGTTATTGGTCCCCTAAGGATTTTCTCGAATGTCCACGCGGACGAAGTCGCGAGAGGAAGCTAGTACTTAAAATATAAGTGTCTGCTTCATATTCAAACAGTTAGTTCCGAGTAGCTTAGGTACCAAGAACTTTTAGGTACCTTTTTACCTACTATTAAGATGATTTGGGTATTTATACCCTATTTACTCCCTGGGTTTGGTTTTCGAAAAAATTACGAAATGGCTTGCCTATTTATTTGTAGAAGTACTTACTTACGCCTAAAAAGTTTCAACTTGAAATGTCTATTTAACCCTCTGATTTTTTATTCAAAATTTCACCCCTATTTCAACCTTTATTAGGGATTGAATGATGTTCAGCGTATGAAACATCAAAATAAATGCCATTTTTGCAATCGTCATCCCATAAAACCTCAAGAACGACTTCTATATCGATTTTTAGGTTTATTCATCCCATTTAACCTCTCAGAGGTTAATTCTTGTAAAAATACGAAACATTTGTTTTACTTTCCAACCATAAGCCTAAAAATATATTTAATGAAGGACTTTCCAGATACAACATTTCATCCCCCTTTTCACCCCCTCGGGGGTGGAATTGTCAAAAACGCTGATACACGTAAATATAAATTTTCAATTGTCAGCTTAAATACAAAATTTGAAGATCCTAACTTCAAAACTGACGGACTTTCATACAAACACTCATCCCTTATTTCACCCACTTAGGGGTAAAATATCCAAAATTTCTTTCTTAGTGGATGCCTACACTGTATAAGGTATCTATGTGAAAAATTTCAAGTCTCTAGGTTCAGCGCTTTGGGCTGTGCGTTGATATCTCAGTCATGCCCGAATACTCGTACGCTACTTATCTTTGGGAGCGTCTCAAACATCGCCCTATCACTTTAAATGTCAAACGTATGAAAGAGATGCCATGATGTTTAAGACGCTCCCAAAGATGCTTTGCGTTCGAGAATTCGGGCGTTAGTCAGTCAGGACTTTGATTATAGTATAGATAGGTAACAGCAATTTAAGAGCGCCATTACTTTAATTGCCCTAGCTGTATTTTCAAAAGCAATGAACTTTTCCTAAAAGAAAGTAATTTACATCCCACAGTTAAAATAGGTTTTAATAATTACCAGATGTAAGAAAGGTTTGTTTGTCCTTTCCGCTATTAAATGACCTGTAAAGCCTGTAAAGTATTACACTTATCTGCAATATTTAATACACCAATAAAACCTAACGGCAACAGAGCAAAGCTTATGTAAGTTTTGCACGAGATGCTCGTAATTTGTGCACAATATCGGTCTGGTGTAACCGGCAATAAAGAGTCCTGGGTGCCTACCATCAACTTAAAGACAGCGATTCAAAAATAGAGCGATGCAGAATAGGTTCCTTAAATGAATTGCTTTCTTTCGTACTATGACCTTCTAAAAACTGGATCGCAAATGAATTGCTAAATGTTTATGACCGAACGATTTGTGTCCTTATTTCTTCTACCCGTCTCTTTCACTTGATACTGTCATGCCCGGAGAGTGAGAGGGACGGGTATAATCTGCAGGTGTTATGTTAGCTTGGCCGAGTTATAAGTCAAATAAGAGTACATGACAGCTTAGCGGCTGTGAAATGTCATTGAATGATCACTGAATCGCTGTCATTGATATTAAGCTGTCGTGGTACGAATAAGCGAAGCAGATCAGTTTAGGTCCTAAACAAAACCGCAATAAGAGTTGATGGTAGGCACCCTGAAGGTTTTTTGAACTGGTATTTAACTTGCATACTTATTGTTAAGGAAAACCTTTAGAAAATATTTGGGTTACTTATTAAATGACTAATCTTATTAATTGACAAATTTTCTAAGCCCTTTGGATTCAGAAATCTGTTAGCTTTTTAGATCATGTATGAATAAGCAATAAATTAAATGAATGTTAGCTTATTTTGATTGTTTATGAAAGTACCTACCTAGCCGATTATTGATTTCCATTTAAACATTTCACTTGTTCTAAGTTTCAAAGATCAACAGTTCAAGAACATAAGTAAATGTGACCGGCCACAAGTCGACTGCAGTTTGATAGGTGAAAACAATAAATGAAAGAATGATTAAGTAAATGGAAACTTAATTTGGCGATCTACAGCATAGGAATTAGGTGAGTACATTAATTTGGAAAAAAAAAATGGTTGTCTGTAAAGTCGGCTTACGGACGATAACGACGACTGTCTGTCTCTGTTCCACTCCATCGGCCGATGCGATGCGTCACAAGCCGAACGCTTAGGCCGATCGTGCGTCTCTATTGCTCGAACCGCGCTCTCGTTTGCACGCGGAACGTGACGATTTTTCGTGCGTGCAGCCGGTGTTCATCGATTTAAAAGACGTTATCACGTTAAAAAAACAATATTTGGCCACAATAAAAAATTAACTTTAGGTGACGGTTCGCGCCACGACCGCGACCGGAGACTGAGACTAGAGACAGGGAGACCGCAACTGGCACTTGTCATTGGGTTGCGGTAGGTCGCGACCGAGACAGGCGACATGTCTCGCGTCTCTGTCCATGCAAAACCTAATGACATTGTGCTGGTCACTTTCTCCTGTCTTGGTCTCTGGTCTCGGCCTCCGGTCGCGGTCGCAGCGCGAACCGCCACCTTTATGACCCACTGCCATATGAACCTATTGTCTCACTGTTGCAGCCAAAGGGGAGTCAATTCAGTATTTTGTCAGGCCAGAAGAGCCTGGGTCCTGAGCTTGGTTGGGAGACATATCTTTGATGTTTATGGACCCCAGCTGGTGCGCCAATGAATGGGATACCCTACCTGCGTCTATTTTCCCGAATGACTACAACCCTATAATATTTAAAGCTAGAGTGAATAGGCTGCTTCTGGGAAAGCTCGCTCCATTTTAGGCTTCTTCTCAACCCTAAGGTTCAGTGTGAAGCCAAGAGCAAGCCCATTATACATTAAAAAAAAACTGTTAAGTGCACTTTCTGGATTTGGGAGAAATCCCATATTAGGATGATAGAGATAGTCTCTATATCCTTAAAATCCTAACGGACGAGCCGAGATCACTTTGGCAAGAGTGCACAAAGGCTGGTTTTCAGCGGGTAGGCCTCCTATCCTGAAGTCCCTCTCATCCCACAGGATTGGCGGGATTTCGGGAGGTGGAGAAGAGTCCCACATAACCTCTATTTCCCCCTAGCCGGCAGAGGTATGTGACGAGGTTCCAGTCGTTGAAAAAAGTCTAAGAGAGCCTGACGCTGATTTTATTTGACGATGACCCCTATTTCGTTCTTTTAATCTGTTTTAAAATGTATCTATAACAAAGCTAATAAATTACATAACATTTACCCCTGCACAAAACGCGAAACTAAACATAAGCTTCAAAGTTGGCTAGGAACCCTAACGTATGCAGAGACGGAAGACTTTTTGATAACATTAAAGTAAAATAGGTATCTATATATAGGTACATTTTAGTAGAATTAAGTTACATATTCACTTCTTCAATAGCCCACACAAATATACACATAAACACACAAACATTTACAAACACAAAAATATCATGGACACACAGGCACAAACACGATCACATGCGGCACGGTTGAGGCATCAATTCCCAATAAAACAGATTATTCTAGTTTGGGAATTACTGCAAACATTAAGTTAAATTCTTTTCTCTGTTTCGTTTAAGTTAACTAAACTTTAAATTTCAAATTGTAACTCTACGATATATTCTCGTTTTGCTTCCCATCAGTCGGAATACAAGGTATTTTTACTTAGTTCGATGGTGGGTGGCAAACGGATGGAGCGTGGAATGTACTGCCATTTATTTTGTACCATTAATGTCTTTATCTTTATAAGTGACATTGTTATTAACTTATGAAACTTGTCAAATAAACGAATTTTATTTTTTATTTTATTATTATATTATTTTTGATTGCCAATTTATACAATACTTTGTGAAAGGTTACAAGTTTTTCTTAATTTATCTAAAAGACCCTTTGATATATCTATGACTATTGCCAAACCACAGATCATTCCAAATGGACGATGGATGGAGAAGAGATACAATATTTAAGTGGAAAATACCCTGATGCCCCATATTCTTTCCTTGCCTTATCGTGCTCCAAAAGCACGCGCTACATATAATAACCCCGAAACAGTTTGTGTAACAAACGGGCCGTATCTGTGCTATCTGTGACCCGATTGTCTCCAGCAAAAAGAGTAAGTACAAAGGTGAATTTCAATAGTGAAGTTCAGAAGTGAAGACATTCAGTGAAGTTTGGTTTATATGGTTTATATGGTATTCAATGTAACTATCGCCCGTGTTAAGCAGATGACGCCCACTCGTATTACCTTATTCATAAGTCTAAAATCTAGATATTTTAACGAAATTATCTTTGATGTTTTCTTCCACAGCTGGAAAAATTAATTAACAGGTTTGTTTATACCATAATTTAATGCAAATCAATTCAGAAATAAAGGAGATCAGTCAAACTGAACCAAAATAGTACTTTGACCAAGCAGTTTTTCAAAAATGATTTTTTATTATTTTCAAACTTGAATAACTGCTTGGCCACTAATCGTACACTATTGACGTCATAGCAAAAAATGACCTCAACACTGTTTACAATAATAATGTGCAATTTGTTTTTGTTGGCCAGCACTGGCCAAGCGGATAATTATGTTTGAAAATGAAAAAATAACATTTTCCAACTTGGAAATTGCTTAGCCAATAATCGTACACTGTAAACGTCTTAACAAAAAAATATCGTAACACTGTTTACAATAATAATGTGCAATTTATTTTCTTTGGCCGACACTTTTACTTTTTTTGGTCCAAACATGTATGAAGCGTGACTGATCTCTTTAATGTAGGTATTTAAATAAAACTTATTACTGACTGTAAGTAATTCATTTTCAATTTCATGTAACAGAAATCTTACATTGAAATTCACCTTTTTCCCACTCTTATTTTTTGTCCATATTTATAGTAGGCGTCCCCGCGGACCGCTTCGGCCGACGGAGTATCACTTCGCGCTAACGCGATAACACTGAACGTACCCCGCAAATATCCCGGGAAATATATAAATAACATCACTTATGTCTACCCCGATTCAAATCGTACCAAATCTTGGAACAAACGAGCATCATTGCGATAGTACAAAACATAACCCTTTTTCAGACGCAGTCGGGTAAAAAGCGTAAATACAATACGTAAACCGCAAAGAAAAAGAGTCGATTAGAAAATCTTTGATATCTTTAAAAGTACCTGACCTAGCTTTATAAAATACTTAGAGACTTTTAAAAATATGTAAAGCCACATAAAGAGTACATAAAGTCCGCATTTTTATATATTTTACATTCATTAAAAATTATGAAGCTTCAATTACAATTTTTTGATTTTCTTAAAGCACATTAGAATATTCTTTAATTTAGTTTTTATTTCAAATAACTAGGTTCTTTGAAAATATTGAATGAAATGCCGTTTCCAAAATTTACCCGTACGGGAATCGAACCGGACACCACAGAAATAGCGACACTTTGAAAACCGGTGCGTATACCACTCGGCCACGGGACGGAGGTCGTAAAACAATGTAAGTACAATCTAAAAGAAAACATCAAATATTAGTATTAATAATATTTTACATATATGTTTTTTTGTTTGTTTGTCCGTCTTTCACGTCTAAACGGAGCAATGGATCGACGTGATTTTTAGTATGGGGATAGTTTGGGAGCTGGAGTGTGACATAGGGTACTTTTTATCCCGGAAAACATCACATTCCCGTGGGATAACGTCGTGTAGTCCACGCGGGTGAAGCAGCGGGCAGGGCTATAACAATAAATACATAGTTGTTAATTTTGTGATGGTTTGATATTTTAGTGCCAACAATTGCGTTAAATTATGTCAAGACATGACATTTGAGAAGCCGGTGGCGCAGTGGATAGCGCGCTCGGCCTGCGATCGTTGAGGTTAAGCAACGTTCGCAATGGTCGGTCACGGGATGGGTGACCAAAAAACTTTTCATCTCGAGCTCCTCCGTGCTTCGGAAGGCACGTTAAACCGTTGGTCCCGGCTGCACTTGCAGTCGTTAATACCCACCAATCCGCACTGAGCCCGCGTGGTGGGTCATGGCTCATTCTCCTTATTCATCCATAAGGAAGGCCAGTGCCCCAGCAGTGGGGACATTAAATGGCTGATGATGATGATGATGATGTCAAGACAGACATTAATGTTATCTTCATGTGGGGATTTTTAGGGTTCCGTAGCCGAATGGCAAAAAACGGAACCCTTATAGATTCGTCATGTCTGTCTGTCTGTCCGTCCGTCCGTATGTCACAGCCACTTTATTCCAAAACTTTTAAGACTACATAGTTGAAACTTAATAGGTAGATGTATTCTATGAACCGCTTTAAGATTTTGATACAAAATTTATAAAAAATAAAAAAACTAAGGGGTGCTCTCCATACATAGAACTGAAACAATTATTTTTTTTAAACAAACATATCCGTGTGGGGTGTCTAAAGTAAAGATGTAGACTTTGTCTATAGACTTTTTGAGATATAACACATTTTCAAAAACCGCAATTATGTATCTTTGTCATTCAGACAAACTCTATGAAAAACAAAGTTATATTTTGCTGACGAAAAATTATAGTGGAATTTTGGCTAGGTTAAAGCTATAGGTACCTACGTTAAGTGGGTACAGAACCCTTCATGGGCGAGTCCAACTCGCACTTGGCCGATTTTTACACTACAAGTCATGCTGACATCATAATTATCTTGAATCAATGTTAAAAACTACCATTGACGATAATATATGATAACGATAATATTAAGGAAATTATGTTATCTAATGACTTACGTCAATTATCTAGTTTTAAACTCAAATTTTGATTGGAGACCGCGAATCGGCTAACGTCTTGTAGTTGTAGGACGCTAGTGGAGCGACGATCTTCGCAAGGTGGCTATAGGTAGGTATATATAGGTAGTCTGTTTTTTTTAACAAACGAGTACTGAGAAATGTCTCTCGCTCATTTCCCATAATGACAGACTGAGATGGACAAGAGCTGGATAAGAGCAACCGCGGGTTGAGCTCGATGACATGCAATTGAAGAGGCCTATGACCAGCCAGTCAACGTTATTAAGTTGATGAATGAAAGAAGTCATCAATTCGATGTGTCTGCGAAATCCAATGTCCTTTACAACTAATTCAGTTCAATTCAAAGTTGCATCTTAATTAATCTATGAAAATATATTGTAGGTTAACAAAAAATTTTGTAGTTGCGTGAAAAAAGTGACATACCTATCTACATAATGTCCATACAATAAACAAAGATAAACTGGAAGCTCTTTCATGGGTAGATGCATTTCGTTTTATCATAAGTTCCGCAACACGTTACTGAGCAGGCTGCTCAAATTTAATTAGAAAAATTTAAAACTATTGTTAAAACCGAACTCATGGGCAAAGGCTGTATGATTATTTAAAAGACAAAAATGTGTGGAAATAATTGCCTTTGCCTTTGAATATTTAGTTTTGTAACTGTATGCAATTCAATAATAATATGTGTAAATATTTTGATTGTATTTAATGACTTCGATTCCGATATTGTAAACATCGTCTTTATGTCAATTTGTATGAAAACTGCATAAGCGCGCTACTCGCCGCTAGAGGCGCTGATACAGTTTTCATACAAATTGACATAAATACGGACTCACGATAGTTTGCGTTTTTTGACATAAAAACTTACACTAGGGGTACTGTACCCCGAGTGTAAGTTTTTATGTCAAAAAACGCAAACTATCGTGAGTGCGTATTTATGTCAATTTGTATGAAAACTGTATCAGCGCCTCTAGCGGCGAGTAGCGCGCTTATGCAGTTTTCATACAAATTGACATAAATACGTACTCGAAATAGTTTGCGTTTGCTTGACATAAAAACTTACACTCGGGGTACTGATGCGTGTCTAGCGTCCGTTCTTCGCCGCGTCCGTTAAAAGAGTCAAACGTGTGGGTGTTAAGGCAAAAGTGACGGTTAAAAATTGCTTTTCAAAGTGTCTATTTAAATAAAGAATATTTCTATTTCCATTCATACAACGTATTCAAAAGACGCCGATTTATCGATTTAAAAGTTTCCACTGAAAAGCGCTCTTCAAATTCGTACTTCATCCCATTTTTCCACTTCCATCTCTCAGTGCAAACACACGCGTGCTGTCAATACCATTCTTCAATTATTACTGCAAAACATAGTGAGAGAATTAGTTATGCCAAATCCTTCAGACACCTGGCAATATACTTTATTCTTTAAGGATCTCTTCTAAATCTTTGAAATAACATCTTGGGTCTGTTATCAGTCTAAATTTTTTTTGGTTTTATTATGAAACCTAGCAAAATAAAAATAAAAAAGCTTAGTTGCACCACGACCAACTTCCTGTCCCTTCATGACTTCATCCCGCCACAAACTCTTATCTTAGTTTTATAAGTCCTTCTTAAATAGTGCACATAATTTTAAGGGGTCAATGTACTCATGCATACAAACAACTTTTACTATGGTACCAACATTGAAATCGCGAAAAAAAAATCAGTTGTTCCATACATTTTGATCTATTCGATTTAAAAATTTCTATGGAACAGCTGATTTTTTTTCGCGTTTTCAATGTTGGTACCATAATAAAAGTTGTTTGTATGCGTGAGTACATTGACCCCTTAAAATTACGTGCACTATTTAAGAAGGACCTTATATATCAGAGCAGCTCAATATAGATACAGAGCTACATAGTGCTACCACAAAGTGAGGGACCTTTTTGATCCTCAGAGCATTTAATACTGACAAATAGTTTGGTAAGCGTTAAAGTGGGCCTTTAAGACCCATAACTTAAATGACGTTGCTCGGTAGGAAAAATTATATCAGTGCTAGCCTTCCGCCCGGGGCTTCGCCCGCGTAGACTAATAGGTGCGACGTTATCATGCGGCAACAGTCATGATATTTTTCGTCACCAAGATAGTCGTTCCCTCCTTGTCTAATTAGAAAACTTGATATCCTATAACTTTGAAAATATTCAAGATAATTCAATATAAAAAACCTGTTTTGTGTAGAAAAATGGAAAATGAAGTACCTATTTAGAAAAATAATAATAAAAATTGCATTGTAAATATGCAAATGTTTTGTGTAGCTAATATTAAAAAAAACATAAACAGAATAAAAAAGTATCATTAAATTGGCTTATTTATTACAATAATATTCACCACACAGATTAACAACCCATAGTGGAGTCGATGAAGCGGTATTTTGGGCATAGTAATATAAATAACCAGTGTTAGTGAAAAAAACATCTAAGTTTAATGTGTCATGTAGTATCATGTGATTATGTGCATAATTGTAAAGTTAAATTTATTGATCTCTTATCCAAAAAATATCCCTCACGCCCTTAGTTGGCAAAATAGACGCACAGTGTAAAACTTGACAACTTAAATTTCTCTATTTTATGAATAAACAATATTGCATTTCATTTCATTTCACAGAATTCGAGAAAGAGTTTAAAATAATCCTAACACACTTGTTACTGAATGAAACGTGGAATGTAAAATAGGCGCGTTTCCATGACAACGCAAAGAAATTCATAATCATTAATCATACAAAAGTAAATGGTATGGAGGATATTCCGTTTTATAAAACTAAAATTAGTTTTACATAGCCGCACGTACTCTTACCTTTTATTAAAATATAGTCTGTGATTCTTATCAAGTACCTAATCGTAAATTGCAATTTCTGCTTTCACGGGTCTACCATCTGCTTGAAAACGCAATTTTCACAAAAGTCGACCGAAAGCCCTTGCGACAGAAACATAGGTGAGTGTCGGGCTTTATCATTTCTTATTACACTTAAACCTATAAGTAGGGTGCCCTCGGCCTAATATTGCAGGAGTCAGTAATCGGACAGAGACTAATCTGTGTAACGATTGTTAGACATGCGTATAATATGATTGAATCAGGCATTACTCGGCTGGAGTCCCTAACCATTGTGAGAATAGAAATATATGCAGCTTACTTCCGCAAAAAACACAACTTGCAAGATGGAGCATCTTGCAAGCCCGCCCACAAAAAATTGCATATGCACACCACAAAAATACCACTGCATAATACCTGCATTTAGCAAGACAGCAACATACCTTGCACCTTCACCGATTAGACTACTCAGGAGTTAAATCGTGCGAAAACCAGCACCGAAACCGTCATTCGGTTTTTGCGGAAGTAAGCTACATAACTATATTTCTTTTTTCACAACGCTCCTAATCTTTCTCTGTGCTTGCTGTCCGTTTGGATTTCTGTTCGTGGGTTACTCTTGAACGAAATTGCAACAGACAATGACAATTCATGCGTTAATGTCAAACATCAAAAAGTAAGGAACTAATTGCCAGAAGAAGTTTAGAGACATAATGTTAGATACTAACGCAATAACCGTGTAATTTGGTTCCGTTCAATAGTAACCCACCAGAAGGTATCTGAAAAGCTCGTACTTTTGTGTTTTTTACCGTGGTCATGTACAAAACATTCCTTTTTCTTTTGCATAATACCTTTTGAGTGAAAAAAATCCCATATTCCTTTACTAAACGACGACAATGATGGCTTGCCCAGTTAAGAAAATATTTGCTTTTAACCACTGGTATAGGTACATACGAGACTATTGTAATAAAAACTTGCTAAAATTTAGAAACTGCATTGAAAAATTATCATTTAGTGAAATGTACGATACTAATGATGGAGATAAGGCATACGAAGTATTTTTTGACATATTCAAAACCATGTACGAATTATGTTTTCCAATAATTCGTAGAAAAATGTATACCAAACGAAAGCCCAAGTGGATATCAACTGGCATAAAAAAATGTAGTAAACATAAACGGGCCTTACTATGGCGATATAGATTTTCAAAAAGTGAAGTCGATAAAAACAAATTCAAAGAGTACTCTGCACGTTATGCTAAGATTATTAAATTAACACAAAAGTCGCAAAATGATAACTTTATTTTGAATTCTGTAAATAAATCTCAGGCGACATGGAAAATTATAAACCAAACTAAGCAAAATCAACCAAGAGAAAATATACGCCAATTAAATGTCAGAAATGAAGAAATTACTGATCCAAAGTCAATTGCCAAAGAGTTCAATGACTACTATATAGATTTAGTTAAGCCGAAGACACTATCATATGCAAGTAAAAAACGTGAGCATATTCAAGGCAGTCAACAATATTATAAGTCAATTTTCATAACACCAACAGATCCAGAAGAGGTGTGTGGAATTATAAATGGCCTTAAAAATACCAGTAGCGCAGGCTTTGATGAAATATCAACCAAAGTTATTAAATTTGTGTCCAATATTATATCTAAGCATTTAAGTTATATAATTAATCTATGCATAGAGCAAGGATCGTTTCCTAGAAAACTGAAAATTACTGTTATAAAACCTATGCACAAGAAAGGTTGTAAGACGGACATACAAAACTATAGACCTTTAGCGTTGATACCAATATTTGCTAAGATATTTGAGAAGGTTCTGCACAAAAGACTCTATAACTATTTTGAAGCAAAGAAGATACTTGCTAAGGAACAAAAAGGATTTCGTAAAAACAAGTCGATTGACTCGGCCATGTATGAGTTCTTGGAAAAGATCTATACCAGAATGGGAAGAAGAGAACCAGTTTATGCCCTATTTTTAGACATGACCAAGGCGTTTGATTACGTGGATCACAACATACTATTGGCAAAGTTGGAAAAATATGGCGTTCGAGGAATTCCGCTCAAGCTTATGCGTTCGTACCTTACTCAAAGAACACAAGTGACATGCATTGACAGGATGACTGCAGAAAGTAGAGTTGAGAAAAAATTTGTGTCTTCACAGAGAACTGTATCATATGGTGTACCTCAGGGCAGTGTCCTAGGACCGCTACTGTTCCTGATATACATTAATGATTTGCCAAGGTCAACACTGAATCCAATGATACTCTTTGCAGATGATTGTACTGTCGTATGTGAAAACAAAACTGAAATAACAACTACACTTGTATCTATAATTGAATGGCTTAAAGTTAATAATCTGAAAATAAATCTCCAAAAGACGAATATAAAAAATTTCAAACAGAAACTCACACAAGCGCCTGATACGAAATTATTTTACGAAGATAAGGAACTATGTGAGATGAAAACATTCAAGTTTTTGGGTCTATTTATCGATAGTGATATGAAATGGCAAACACATCTTGACCAAGTCCAAAATAAATTGCTGAAGTTCTCATATGCATTAAGAATGTTGAAAAGAGTGGTAAACCAGAAAGCAGTCATTACCGCCTATCACGGTTTTGTAGTGCCAAAATTACGTTATGGTATAATATTTTGGGGGAATGCTGTAAAGATCGGAAGGATATTTACAGCACAAAAGAGATGTATACGAGCAATATTTAACTTAAAGAAAACTGACAGTTGTAGACCTTTTTTTAAAAAATTTAAAATAATGACATTTGTATCAATATATATTTTTCAGATTGCCTTATACATAAAACAAAATCCACATCTTTTCCCAAGCGTTACAAGTGCGAGACGGTGCAACTATTTGCGTACTAGATCCAATATTAGGACGACACTTCTTGGTAATAGTATTTTGATGATGTCCTCAAAAATATACAATAAGTTACCTTTAGCTATTAGGAATTGTAATGATTTTATGACTTTTAAAAATAAATTATTCAACTATTTAATAGACAAGACTTATTACACACTTCAAGAGTTTTTTGACAATAAAGATTAACTATGACATATTTAAAATAATTATTGAGACAAATAAATGAATGAATTGAATTGAGAATCATTACATGAATATATCTTTGATTAATTGAGTTGGAATGTTAAATTTGCTAATAATGAATTTAATTAATGACGAATTCTGGTATTCATAAATTGTACTTATTCTTACTATTATCATGTATAAACTTTGTATGCCATAGAGGCTAATCACAGTAATTGTACTATTATCAAATTTTGTAACACCTTATTTTACCTGTGATATGACAAATAAATGAATCTTGAATCTTGAATCTTGAATCTTGACAATGGCTTGATATTCAGTGCTTATGACTTTAATTGAAAATAAATAAATAAGTGTGAAAGTGTATTTGTATGTTTGTTTGTTCGTCTTTCATGTCAAAAAGGAGCAACAGATCGACGTGATGTTTTAGTATGAGAGCTGGAGAGTGACATAATATGCTACTTTTTATCCCGGAAAAGCATTACATTCCCGCGGGACAACGCCGTGTAGTCCGCTAGCATTATATAAGTTTAAAGCGATGAGAACTAAGCTGTCAGTATAAAGCTAACAAAGTGTATATGCTGGTACGTTTTAGCCAGACACAAAATATAAATCTTAAAATCCTGTCGTAGAAAGGCCATGAAGTGTTCATGTCAGTACCTACTTATTCAAATTAATAAATCTTGAAAATTTATATTTATTTGAGATACTGTTGATTAATGTCCCTTTCAAAATAAATCGAAAATAATATTAATAAGTACGAATTTGTTTTGTGAAATGTTCGAGATGTAGCAACAATTTAATGTCTGTTCGATTCGACGACCCTGTGGCGCAAAATTGTGTCTCCTTTGTAAGGCAAAGAATTCGTTTTGAATGCATTACTTACCGTGCCCATTACGTGTAATGTAGGTTCTTTGGAAGCCGATATGAATATTGAGGATAACTTTGAGGATTTGGTTGTTGTTGTGAATCTTTATGTGTTCTGGGTGAATTGCAATGTACCTTTATGTACGTTACTATACCTTACATAAGAGGTCTAAAAAAGAAATTGTAGACTTTCACTGGTTAACAATTTATTTTTTCGACCTCAGTGGTCCTGTCTCATAATCTCGCTCGTTGTAGAAAATTAACTTTTCTATATTTCCTTGTGTGTAAGTGATAATTTCAATTGCACACATACAATGTACTATAGTGCAAGTGCATGCTGAATTTGAGCAGTATATAATATTTCATAGTGTTGCATATTGTTTTTTTATCATTATGCCATGTTTGTACATATTATTATAACTATTATTTATGTTAGTATAAGAAAAATGTGATAGTAAAAAACCACGAGCCCTATAAGTAGCTTTCAGGCGGGATGGGATGGCTCGTGGTTTTTTACTATCACATTTTTCTTAAACTTACTAAATTGCATTGTGAATGCATAAAAATAATATAAAATCTATTATATATTATGTTATTTAAATATTTACTTTTTTGCATTCACAATACATTTTTTATTATTGAAAAATGGAAAATGAAGTATTGCTTTTCACTTGCACTTTCTAACGCTGGCTATACAGCGCGTAAGAAGTATTTGATAAATTCGACGCTTCTCGTAACGACTCCGTAGCTCAGTGGTTAGAGCAGTCGCCCGGAAAGCGAAAGGTCGCGGGTTCGAGTCCCATCGGACTAGTTGTGAGACGGATCGATTTTTACAAAAATACTTCATTTTCCATTTTTCAATATTGTTTACATATTTTTTAATAATTTAATTGTTATTAATAATTATAATTTTTAATTTTAATATAAAATTCAGACACAATAGTAAAATATTGTTAATGAATATTATAAATGTGAAAGTTTAGATGTTTGCATGGTTGTTTTATTTATTTTTTATTTATTTTATTTTATTTGGCACAGTTACAAGATACAAACTACAAAATGTTATACAAATAAATTACAAAATAAAATAGTTAAATTTGCACCTCTATAACAACTGCGCACAACATGCAAATAATATTTAAAAAATATAAGTGGCCTATTAGATGTGTAAAGCTAAACACAAAACAATTATAATAAACACAAAAATCTTTATATATTAAAAAAAAAACTAAATTCTATGAAAAGACTACGTTCTTGTTTGCAAGTAAACAAATGCTATCTGGGACTTTAATTGCTTTCACATATGAGTTGGCACTCTGGTAGAATATATCTAGGTCTTTACATAACAGATTATATTGTCTACAGAAGCGCACTAGAGGATTGTTATGTGACACATTGTTCTTTGCAGAAGGCACTACAAACAGATATTGCTTTCGATTAGACCTACTAGTGACCTTCAGCGAAATATGGCTCAAAACAGTGGTATCAATCTTAGAATTAACAATTTTGTATAACATTAGGAGGTCACTAACTTGACGTCTCACGTACAGCGTATCCAAATTAAAACGCTCTAGCCTATCCGAGTAAGTCAACAATGTTTTGCTTAACCCCTGTTTTGAAGCAAGGCTTCGCACAAACCGCTTTTGAATCGCCTCTATCCTATTGATATGATTTGTATAGAAAGGTGACCATATAACGCTGCCGTATTCAAGTAAACTTCTTACTAGACTAGTATAAAGAGTAATCATACTACGTATATGTTTAAATGGTTTTGCGATTCGACTGATAAAGCCCATCATTCGCCTTGCCTTTAGGACTAATGAGTCGTAGTGTACTCTAAAGGAGAGTTTTGAGTCGAACCACACGCCTAGATCACGCACAACATCTACACGATTAAGTGGAAATGCATGTACCATATATGACCACGTAATGAATTTCTTTTTTTTTGTAAAAGTGATAATCTGACATTTTTCAACGTTTAGGCTCATATTATTTTGGTCACACCAGCGAGTTAAGGTATCGATATCGGATTGCAGTTCGATACAGTTGTTACTCAATCACGCCAAAACGGCTGAACGGATTTGGCTGAAATTTGGGACACAGATACTTTGTAGCCTGGAGAGGAGCATAGGCTACTTTTTATCCCGGAAAATATGACATTCCCGTAGGAATCCCAAAGCCGCGGGCGGAAAGCTATTTAAATAATAAACATTGAAATATTTACTTATTTTTTATGACGCAACATTTAAGTCATTAAACTGTAATTGACAGGCGCTTGTAAAAACTATGTAATTAATCTATCTAATTAGTATATTATAATCCATTATTTATTTCAAATATTTATAAAATACTCGCCAAAAGATTCTTTTAATCCATTTGGCACGTGTGATAGTCTAGTTCCGGGATTGCAAATTACATTTTCTTTGAAAATCGTTCATCAAAACGACTGATAATGTTTTTTGATAAAAGATATCTATTCCATTAACATGACTTATTGTATTATACTTTGGTTTGTGTCGATAATATCGATAGCTAATAGAGTTTGTCTGCGAGTACAGTCATTAGCAATTAAATATTATTGTGCCACAGAGTGTATGACTAGTATACGTTCTTACTAGTAGCTGCCCGCGGTTTCACCCGCGTGGTTTCCGTTCCCGTGTGCATTTCGGGATAAAAAGTATCATAAGTGTTATTTAAACCTTTAAGCTATCTCTGTTACAAATTTCATCCAAAGCCGATTAGTAGTTTTTGCGCTAAAGAGCAACAATCATCTTCACCATTAGTTAGATTAATAATAAACTAACGCCTAGGAAAATAAGTTTTGTTGTAGTTAAAATAGCAATTAAATTATAATTTTATGGCAAGCTTTTTTTCCGTCTTTAATAATAATTATACTGGCATCTAAACTTTGGTTAAGATTTGCATAAATCCAGCTCAATCGGACTTTGGAATCTGAGGCAAGTTTAGGCTGCAATATTTGACCTGAAAATAAAGAAATGACAGTTCATTAACCCCACCCGACCCGGCACTCGACCAGCACCGCCTCGTCGCTACGTCCTTTCGTTGTCGACAAGTGGTCCATGGGTGGATGCTGCGTTGTTACCAGTGAACGTCGCGAGATCCACGAATTTCAACGGCAAAGAAAGGCCGGGAATAAAGGGTGGGTGGTGGGGAGCGCCGCATCGCCCTCGCGTGAGCTGCGCGCTGGCAACGTGTAGTTCACGCGAGGCAAGCATGCGAGCAGCGAGCTATCACCGAGTCACGTGGTCCACTAGCCGTCTGCACGTGGATACCTCGCGAGCGAGGCGATCCGGTGACGGTACGGAGTTGATGTATTAAGGCGCTACTCGGAAAAAGTATGGATTTTTTGATTTAAAACTATAGGACGGTTACAGCTGTTGTTACAAATCTGGTAATAAGATATATTTGTTCATACCTTTATCTATAATCGTATAGTTTCAAAAACACGATTTTACGATTTTGCCTCGACACTTTTTCTTTTTGAAAAGACCTCTAAAAAATACGAAAATTCAAGATTATTCTTAAATGGGGTTACTTACACTATTGGAAAATTGTTTAATTAGTGGACACCAATAATATTTAGGATCGTATAGAAGCATTTTTTTTAAATCGCTGTAGTTTTTGAATACCAAGTGTTTTTTTTTTTTACCTAATCTGCAAAATCGGTCTCGCTCCCGCGCGCGTCGTTTTCTCATTGCTATCTCGCTTCATCATAATTTTTCCGAGTATCGCCTTAAGCGCATACCCACACAAATCCATATAAAGAATACTAACCACTCGAGGCGAGGCTTTGCGGGTCGGGTGCCGGGTGGCTCTGGTGAGCTATGACCTTTAAACTGCAAGTTTAATAAAGGCTTGTTATAACCACCAGCCCCACAACTATGATTTCAGAGGGGATAATTATACTTGCACGGCATGTGATTTTTTTACTTTTACATTTATTTTTCCTAAACTTTTATTAGCATTTTGAATGCATAATATTATTGAAAATTAAGTATAAGAATAAATTAAACCGCCCTAAAAAACTGCAAACAATAACTTACTTCCCGAAAACACGTAAAAATGAAAAATATATTGAATCTCGGATAAGCACCATTCTCCAACTCACACACTCACACTCACACACTATTACACAGTTTAACCTTCCACCATCCGCTAACCTAAACTACTTGAAAGAATATACCTAACTAAAGGTCTATTGGTGCATGTGGTACTTAAAACATGCCTTAACTCCTAAGCGTTAAAGAGTTTTACCTTCCATCATCAGCTCACCTAAACAACCTGAAATATATACTTACAGCTATAAATTTTTCCGTATAATGATATTTAACCTAACCGTTGAAGATTTCCACTGGATTCCACCATCAGATTCTGACTTAGTAACAAATTGACTTTGAAAAAAATAACACGCTTATTTCAATGTTTCTTGTCACATTTTACTTTCCTAAACTTCAAAAAAGTGGAGCAAGAGAAAAAAGTAGAAACCACAAAGACAAAATATGTGAAACAGGGATTATAATTAAAAACATTGTAACTTGGAATCTGACTAAAATTAACTCTACCAAAAATTGTTTTATGTAAAATGCAGTGAAACTTCATCATGTCAGCCGAACGACGCCCACTGCTGGGCATAGGCCTCCCCCAAGGATCTCCACAACGATCGGTCCTGCGCTGCCCGCATCCAGCGGCTTCCCGCGACCTTGACCAGATCGTCGGTCCACCTTGTAGGGGGCCTGCCTTGCCTGCCTTACCTACAAGGTGGACAGTGAAACTTATAAATGAAAAATTTGTATGAGTCATTTTTCAGCACATTGAATAATCGTTAACTGTTAAACTATAGAACCGCATAATCGATGCAATAAAATTTGATAATTTACGATATTTGGTGACGGAAAGACAAGCTTAGACACCTGTAAAATGTAATCATTGCTATTGATTACTCATTCGTATAATCATTATCATTTATTGCTTTAAATGTGATCATTATACGATGTAAATATTATATAAGTATAATTGTTTCTCACTGGTATGCAACACATGAGAGGTAGAGTAGAAAAAATAAACTGATAAATAGTCAACAATGTCACAAAATAATTCAATAACTAAAAAATATGTCCAAACTTATTAAATACTTAAATACAGACCGTTTTTTAGGGTTCCGTAGTCAACAAGGAACCCTTATAGTTTCGCCATGTCCGTCTGTCCGTCCGTCCGTCCGTCCGTCCGTCTGAACCCAGTTTAGCTCATAGACTCTTAGTACTAGAAAGCTGTAATTTAGCATGTATATACATATTTATCACGCCAACAAAGTGGTAACGTAAAATAAAAAAAATAAATTTTGGTGACCTCCCCTACACGTGAAATAGGTATGTAATTTTTTTTTTCAAACAAACAAACAATTAAATGTTTATTCTTTATAATATTAGTATAGATAAAATTGTTTTATTAATTTATAAGTTTAGTTAAATTTAATTAGTTTGTGTTTTTAATCCATAGAAAAGTTATTTTGTGTTTTTTTTTTTATAACTCAGTTTTTACTTAAAGTTAAGTTTCTTTTTATCGACAAATTAATGTCCAACAAAATGAACAATGTGCCTAATATCAAAAAAAAAAATATATTGATGAATAAGCGTTTTATTTTTCTGATATATCATAGATTCAAGATTCAAGATTCAAATTTGTTTATTCGATTTAGATTGTTATTTACAATACTTGTGAACGTCATAGAAGCTACGCCATGGTTCGCAAACCCTACAGCGGGAGGCCTTGGAGAATAGGCCATAGGCCTTTTAGATTACGCGTGACCGCTGCCGTTACAAATGACCGAACGCCAGCTTGAAGGTTAAAATGTACTCACTGTTGAGTCACTGGTCTTCCTTCTGAATGAATAGAGAGAGTGGACCATGACTAACCATGCGGCACGGAGCGAAAATCTGACAAAAAGACATTAATTTTTACTAAAATATTTATAAACCCGAGGACAACAAATGGCTTATAATAATTGTAAATCGATTTTTGTAAATGCAGTTAGTAAATATTACATGTAACATTTTAGTAATGTCAAGAGTGGTTTAGTATAAACGAATTGATGACGTCATAAACAAATACTAAACTGTTTTGTAATTCTAAGAGTTCAGTAGTAATATCGGGAATGATGACGTCATTGACATTACTAACTGTTTTGTAATTTTAAGAGTTCTATAGTAATATCGGGTATGATGACGACATTGACATATACTAACTGTTTTGTAATTTTAAGAGTTTAATAGTAATATCGGAAATGATGACGTCATAGACAAATACTAACTGTTTTGTAATTTTTAAGAGTTCAATAGTAATATCGTGAATGATGACGTCATAGATAAATACTGATTTTTAGTTTATTTCGTTTTAGTAATTTATGTAGTTTAGCAATTTTATGTAAAGACCCATACAAGCTGTTGTATTAACAAAGGCATCAAAAATATTTTTATACCTCTTTCGAAATCTCTGTTACAACAGCTTGTATGGGTCTTTACATAAAATTGCTAAACTACATAAATTACTAAAACTAAATAAATTAAAAATCAGTATTTACCTATTTATAGATACATCTATAGATTTACGTCTTAAATTATGGTATAAGTAGGGTGCGTAGGGTGTTTACTGTATTCTTACAATAAAATACTCATTTAATTTTCCTATCTTATTTATTAAAAAATAACCATATTAATAGTTTTGCTACGTTACATAATTAATTACACAAAAAGCGATCGTGCAAATTAAAAGAGATGACGCTACAGTTTTTTGCATCAGTAACAGATGATCATCTGGGTGAAATTCTTCTTCTTTCTAAATCTAGTTTGGGATGAAGAAGGGTGATGGGGTCATTCAATTTGTCGTTTTCAGGCCTTCGTTTAGTATTGAATTGCCGTCATGTGTGCATTTCAGTGCTTGAAGAACCTAAAACATAAAAATGTTCTATAGTACAATAGGCTACACAACGAAGAACACCTAGAGCTACTAAATAAAAATAAATACTAATACCCACATAACCTGACTGATACGGACTGGCTCGAATCGGAATTGGAGTAGTGCGATGCGACCACCAGAAGCTGGCTGGATGAAGTTTGTGACCTCTGATTTGACTGTGATACTATAACTGTTTATTATAGTGGATTCCGTGGTTCCTGTATAAGAAGCGATGCCAATGATTGGTCTTCCTCAAACAGATTACTGACTGATAGGGTAGGCGCCTGAAAGTAAAATATAAGTTTTCATGAACAAATTTTTACACCTCCAAGGGAGTAGACTAGTATTTGATATTTATAACAGACAGACAGACAAACGGATAACGAATTGATATACTTAAGGGTTCCTTTTGATGTACGGAACCCTAAAAAATACCAAGGTAAAAAAAATATTTTTGACACAAATTTTTGACGGTCCACGTACTACCTACACTGTACCAAAGATAAACTGTAATTTTCCGATCTTATTATTATCATTATTTGAATTATTTCAATGATCAAATACAACATACTACAATACAACAAACAATGTTTGTGAAAACTCTACATTTTATTATTAATGTAGCGCCCACGCGTTACAGTACCTACCTATGTTTTTGTTAGATTTGATAATTGGAATAATAGTAATAAGACCATGCAGATCATTCAAGCAAGGTACAGAAGGAACAAGGGGTCCACTCTTACAGTAACCAGGGTTATTAAGTTCCAAAGTAAATGACTTGTAAATAAGCTTACCACAGAATGCACCAACGTATTCAATGAGACCCCAATTTCCTAAAAGGTTTCTGGTGAGATTGTCCATTTTTAGGGTTTTTTTCACTGATGATTAACGATGTTGATTTTCAAAACACTAAAACTGGGCCATCACTTGACACAAGCGACAAATTCATCGTTTCGGCACATCCATAAAAAGCGATGAATTTTCCTTGATTTTAATAAGACCGCAACGTGTTACTTTCAAATCGCGTGCGCGTGCAAACTAGAAAAGAAACGAAATGGCGGACAGCCGGACAAGTACCGCCCAGGTGGGCGCGGAATTACTAAAATTGAACTTGGAATTACTAAAATTGAACTTGGAATTACAAAAAAAAATAGTTTTATTGTTTTAAGAAATACGTTAGTAATTTCAAGAAAATCGTATGTAAATTTAAAAATGTTGTTATTAAATATCACAAAAGTTTTGTAATGTTGCATTGTACTAAACACATTTCTTGAAACTACAAATGACCTTTTTAAAATACACTAAATCAGTTTGCAAAAATTACAAAACTTTAGCTATATTTACCATAATTTGCAATAACCATGAAAATATGTAATATCTTACATTTACTAAAACTGACTTTTAGGAATTACAATTACAAATACTAAAGTTTTGCTAAAAAGTAATAATGGTTGTTAAAACAGCAAAACTTTTGTAAGTAATATCAAAACTTAGTTTTTTCTTCTAATACAAAACAGTTTCTTAATTTTTGGTGGTCTTTTTTTTCTCCGTGGGTCTTAGGCGGATTGGTTAGTGATGACAACTGCGAAAGCATCCGAGATCAATGGCTTCAAGTGCCTTAATAAGTTTTTGGTCATCATCCCGTGACCAGCCACTGCGAAAGTTGCTTAGCCGCAATAATTGTTGGCTAAGCTTGCAAACCAATTCACCATAATCCTCGTTTATTATTGTAAATCAAAGTAACCACCCGGGAATGTCTTCAGTCCTTCACATGTTTTTTTAACAACTTTATTAAGGCGATACTCGGAAAAAATGTGCTGAAGCGAGATAGCAATGAGAAAACGACGCGCGCGGGAGCGAGACCGATTTTGCAGATTAGGCAAAAAAAAACACAAAATCACTTCGTATTAAAAAACTACAGCGATTTAAAAAAAATGCTTCTATACGATCCTCAATATTATTGGTGTCCACTTATTAAACCAATTCCCAATATTTTAAGTAACCCCTTTTAAGAATAATGTTTAATTTTCGTATTTTTAGAGGTCCTTTCGAAAAGAAAAAGTGTCGAGCTAAATCATAAAATCGTGTTTTTGAAACTATACGAATCTAGATAAAGGTATAAAGAAATATATATCTCATAACCAAATTTGTAACAACTCCTATAGTTTTAAATCAAAAAGTCCATACTTTTTCCAAGTAGCGCTTTTAAGTTTTTGGCCATCATCCCGTGACCAGCCACTGCGAAAGTTGCTTAGCCGCAATAATTGTTGGCTAAGCTTGCAAACCAATTCACCATAATCCTCGTTTATTATTGTAAATCAAAGTAACCACCCGGGAATGTCTTCAGTCCTTCACATGTTTTTTTAACAACTTTATTAAGGCGATACTCGGAAAAAATGTGCTGAAGCGAGATAGCAATGAGAAAACGACGCGCGCGGGAGCGAGACCGATTTTGCAGATTAGGCAAAAAAAACACAAAATCACTTCGTATTAAAAAACTACAGCGATTTAAAAAAAATGCTTCTATACGATCCTCAATATTATTGGTGTCCACTTATTAAACCAATTTCCAATATTTTAAGTAACCCCATTTAAGAATAATCTTCACTTTTCGTATTTTTTAGAGGTCTTTTCGAAAATAAAAAGTGTCGAGGCAAAATCATAAAATCGTGTTTTTGAAACTATACGAATCTAGATAAAGGTATAAAGAAATATATATCTCATAACCAAATTTGTAACAACTCCTATAGTTTTAAATCAAAAAGTCCATACTTTTTCCAAGTAGCGCTTTTAAGTTTTTGGCCATCATCCCGTGACCGGCCATTGCGAAAGTTGCTTAGCCGCAACAATTGCAGGCTAAGCTTGCAAACTAATTCACCATAATCCTCGTTTATTATTGTAAATCAAAGTAACCACCCGGGAATGTCTTCAGTCCTTCACATGTTTTTTTAACAACTTTATTAAGGCGATACTCGGAAAAAATATGCTGAAGCGAGATAGCAATGAGAAAACGACGCGCGCGGGAGCGAGACCGATTTTGCAGATTAGGCAAAAAAAACACAAAATCACTTCGTATTAAAAAACTACAGCGATTTAAAAAAAATGCTTCTATACGATCCTCAATATTATTGGTGTCCACTTATTAAACCAATTTCCAATATTTTAAGTAACCCCATTTAAGAATAATCTTCACTTTTCGTATTTTTTAGAGGTCTTTTCGAAAATAAAAAGTGTCGAGGCAAAATCATAAAATCGTGTTTTTGAAACTATACGATTCTAGGTAAAGGTATGAAGAAATATATATCTTATTACCAGATTTTTAACAACTGTAACCGTATAGGAAAAATGTGATAGTAAAAAACCTCAACTACTAGATAGTTAAAAAATCTCAACTGTAACCGTCCTATAGTTTTAAATCAAAAAGTCTATATTTTTCCGAGTAGCGCCTTAACTTGTGGCAGTTAAACCACAGAAAAAGTGAGCATCGTCGCGCCGCACAAAACGCTGTCACAGACCTCTTTCATGTAGTTTTCATACATTTTGTATGAACTCCGACGCCGACGCCGCTAGTCGTCACTTGTTCTTCATTTAGCTTCAAGTGGCTTTATTTGTGGCTCGTGTGTGAGATCGTTTTGTAGTTTCATGGAATTGAGATGTTATTATTTATATTATGGCGCTACTCGGAAAAAGTATGGACTCTTTGATATAAAACTATAGGACGGTTAGAGTTGTTATAAATCTGGTAATAAGATATATATTTCTTTATACCTTTATCTAGAATCGTATAGTTTCAGAAACACGATTTTATGATTTTGGCTCGACACTTTGTATTTTCGAAAATACCTCTAAAAATTTTTCAAAAAAAATAAAACCGCCTTCAAAACAAAACTGCAAACAAAAACTCATTTCCCAAAAACACGTAAAAGTGAAAAATAAATTGAATCATTCAATTCAAAGTACGAAAGTGCGGGACTTTTTCTAATTAATCTTGAACTTACTGATCTGATTGAAGTCGGTGTCAAGCCAAATAGATATTAATATTAATATGTATTTGATAGGTTACAATTTACACCACTCTGCGCATGAGATATTGTTTATTATTGTTTCACTATTTTGAAATGAAATGAAATTGAATTTTAAGTATTCGTTCTTGTTACTTTCGGCTTGACACCGACTTCAATCAGATCAGTAAGTTCAAGATTAATTAGAAAAAGTCCCGCACTTTCGTACTTTGAATTGAATGATTCAATTTATTTTTCACTTTTACGTGTTTTTGGGAAATGAGTTTTTGTTTGCAGTTTTGTTTTGAAGGCGGTTTTATTTTTTTTGAAAAATTTTGTTTATTTTTCCTTTTTTAGTGTAAGAAATTTACTATAAGAAACCGCATAATGAGCAAGGGTAGCTCAATGTGCAACGACTATAGCCCATATCTAAATTAGAACTCAGACAAGCACCACCCTCCAACTCTTAACTGTTATGCAGTTTCCTTCCAACATCAGCTAACCTAAATTACTTGAAAGAATACAACCTAAAGTTCTATTGGCGCTTGTAGTACTTAAAAACATACTTTAACTCCTAAGCGTTAAAGAGTTTTACCTTCCATCATCAGCTTAACTAAATAACCTGAAAGGTAACAACTACAAATATTTACGTATCAACGATATTTAAAGAATTATCCTCCAACTCCTAACTATTGAGGAGTTGTACCTTCCATCACCAGCTCATCATCGTGAGATGATGACTACCAGTCGCAAATACTTGAAAATTACTTATGAACCTTAAAGGAATCGTATTGCGCCCGTAACATATTTAGTATTTAATTAATGTTTTCGATGGCCATATGTGGTCTTTATCATCAGTTACTCTTCACCAAATGGTGCTTACCGAAAGCAAATGCACGAGTTACTTAAGAAAATACCAAAATCGCTATAGGTGTGCCTATAATATTTGAAGAGTTCCCTTGATTTCTCCAGGATGCCATCATCAGATCCTGACCGTATAACAATGGGACCAATTTGTAACTATATGCTTTCAAACCAAAAAAGAATTTCTAAAATCGGTTTATAATTGACAAAGTTATGAGGTAACAAACATTAAAAAAAAAAATAACTGAGAACCTCCGCCTTTTTTTGAAGTCGGTTAAAAATAAGAAATATCAATATTATTCTTAAATGGGGATACATATACTATTGAAAATTGTTTTAATTAGTGGACACCAATAATATTTAGGATCGTATAGAAGCATTTTTTTAAAATCGCTATAGTTTTTGAATACGAAGTGATTTTGTGTTTTTTTGCGTAATCGGCAAAATCGGTCTCGCTCCCGCGCGCGTCGTTTTCTCATTGCTATCTCGCTTTAGCATAATTTTTCCGAGTATCGCCTTATGTCAGTTTTCCTTTTTTAGGGTTCCGTAGTCAACAAACCCTTTCCCCTTTATTACAAAACGTGGATTAAAGTTAGACCTGGTTTAAAATTGATGCTAATTCTGTTTTTCATTTGAAAAATGAAAGTGACAGCATCAGTTTAGTACCAGTTTTAAACCAGGACTAATTTAGTCCAAGTTTTGTAATAAAGTGGTTTTAGTTTTGCCATGTCCGTCTGTTCGTCTGTCTGTCCCTAGCCTAGCTCATAGACTCTTAGTACTAAAAAGCTGTTATTTGGCATAAGTATACATATTAATCAGGCGGACAAAGTGTTGAAGTGAAATTTTGAAAAAACAAATTTTTAGTTAACGTTAAATGTTTTTTTTTCTTGTTTACCCCATATAGTGTGGGTGTCATTAGATAGCAATTTCAAAAATATTGTGGTTTTTGATTAAGGCATCTGTTTCTGAATTATTAAGCTTGAAAGTGCTAAATTTTGTTAGAGTCAAGTGTCCCCCCACCCTGCCAGCCAAATGGTCGTTTTTTGATATGTGAAAAATTCACGATATTTGTATATAATACGACAAAGTAAAAAGGAAAACTATCACAGTTAAGTACGCTTCACACGTTTTTGAGATATAACACCTTTTCGAAAACCGCAAATATAACTCTGTCATTCATACGAACACTGTGAAAAACATTTTTTTTTCTGGCGAAAAGTGATAGTGGTTTTTTGCTAGGTGTATGTAATCGGTACGTGGGTACGGAACCCTTCATGGGCAAGTCCGACTCGCACTTTGCCTATTTTTTCTTTTTGTGTCGCTAGCTAACCTAAAATTTTTTGTCGATCCAAAACTCAGCGACGCAAAATATGCGAATTGTCACTTCATAGTTGCATGATTTCCCGACGTATATCATTAATTTATCTTAATCTAATCACTTTCAGACAGACTAAACAATTTTATCTGCACATTAATCAGTAATCAATTAAAACAATTAAATGTCTGGGTATATTTTGAACACCGTGCCTATAAGTGTATTTTGTAAGTGATGTTTTAACAGTTCGACAACTGTTCATTCTTAACGTTGTCCTTAGGCAACACTCCCTCACTAACTATGATCCTTCTCGATTAGCTCACAAGCGTATCAGACACAAAGTCTGCTCAAATGTGCAATGTTCCACAGCATTTGCAATGAAATTCTTTGGGTATTTAGGTGGTTTTATATACAACAGAGTAAACGAGAAAACTAATATTTATCATCTCACAAAGTTCAAATGTAAAAAGGTAACTACAGCTTGGTTAAAAACACTAGATTATGACTCCACAGAAAAATTGCTATTGGTCACAACTTAAAAAGCATACACACACACACACACACATACACACACACATTCACACACAAACACACACGCACGCAGACACACATTATAGTTTTTCACATTTGTTAATCCTAATGATGTAATACGGTATTTTACTGATTTTTTTTTATTTCTTTAAAATGTTTTTCGAAATATTAGCTACACAAAACAAGTTTTCATTTTGAATTATCTTGAATATTTTCAAAGATATAGGACTTCAAACTTTATAATTAGACAAGGACAGGACGCTATCTTAGTGACGTCAGTGGGTTAGTAGCGTCATAGTCACGCCATAGAAGATTTCGTTTTAGAAAGAGACAGCTATAGTCAAAATCAAACAGACTATAATTCTTTTATTATAAAACAGATTCAAATTATTTTTTCACATTTGGTATTCTTAATTGCAATATTTTTTAACGTCATCATTAAATATCTACATTTCAACAACAGTAAAATACCCTATTATAAAGATACAGTAACAGTTCATATTGTTATTAATTAAATATAAGTTTCATTCACGTGGTCCGGAATGGGAGGGACTGGTTATCTGTCATACCGGTCTCCGAGTAGAGACACCAGTCTCTCGCATAGATTTCATCGAATTATGTACTTACTTTGTATACTAAACTGTAATACTTACTGTCTATGTGAGAGAAGAAAAATAAAGATTTATTTATTTATTATTTATTTATAAGAATAGGTACCTATATAAAATCCGAACCATGACTTTTTTCTCTACTATTAATGTGAAGGTAAATGTCTATCTGGGGTGTGAAATATATGATATAACAACATTTCGTATTACTCACAAAATATAACAACACATAACATAAAATCATTTCATATAATGTTCATGCAATTCGAAGTCAAATGTCAAGACCTAAACGCGATGAAGACGCGCTGCATAGAATTAGGTAATTGACAGAATTTTTTTTACTGACTGAAAGTGTTCATTTAATTAGTAGCAACACAACGTAGGTTGTTTATTTTCAAATATCTTGCATATTTTCAGTGATATCGAGCATCAAATTTACTAATTAGACAAGGAAAGCGCTATAGAAACGTGACGTCACATTTCTATAGCGCCATACTCTCACCATAGAAAATTTCGTTTTAGAAAGAGATAGCTAGAGTCACAATTTAGTAGCTCATAATTCGCTTGTTATAATACAGATTGAATTTCTTTTTTCACATTTGTTATTCAATAATGTTATATTTCAAACGCCCGAATTCTCGAACGCAAATCATCTTTGGGAGCGTCTCAAACATCATGGCATCTCTTTCATACGTTTGACATTTAAAGTGACAGGGCGATGTTTGAGACGCTCCCAAAGATAAGTAGCGTACGAGTATACGGGCATGAATGTTATAATTAAATATCTACATTCCAACAACAGTCAAATACCCATGGCCCGCTGCCCACGGAACGTCGTCCGGTTCGCGGTCGCCGGATTTTGCTCCGAGTGTCGTCTGATTTGCTGTTAGTAAGTATCGTCATTTTTACTGCGAGAGCTATCTGATTTCCTGTAAGCGTCGTCAGTTTTTGCGTAAGTGTCGTCAGTATTGAAGCGAGTGTCAAGAGATTTGCTGCAAGTATAATGAGGTCTCTATATAGTCCGATCAACGAGGATATTCGTTGTATGGAGACGTCCGGGAAATTCCCTCGTCGCTCAAATTTGGCACGATTGTAGAGTAAGTAATGCTGATTAAGGATCTGCAAGAATCCAAGAATATTTCCAACGCCAAGTTAGTCATTTTTGCCGTGCCGTGAGCGCGTGAAAATCGCTTCCAATTTCTTTGAGAATGGTTCCTTAGCCTCATTACTTTCTGCATGCGTACCTTTTACTATGTAGAATAAGGTAATAAAGTTAGAAAATAACATTTCTTGCTAGAAGTTGAGATTTTGACCTAAATGTGAAAACATAAAATTGCTTCTAATTTCTCTTTTAATGTTTCTTTAGCCTCAAATACCAACTGCATACGTACGTATTACTAGTTAAAATGAGTATATGCAGGAATCCAATAACATTTCTTACTAGAACTTGAGATTTTTACCTAAACTTGAAAACGTTAAATCGCTTCTAATTTCTCTGTTAGTGGTTCCTTAGCCTCATTACTTTCTGTATGCGTACCTATTACTAGGTAGAATAAGTTTATAAAGGAATAAAAATCATTTTTTGCTAGAAGTTGAGATTTTTACCTACACGCGAAAACATAAAATTGCTTCTAATTTCTCTGATAATATTTCATTACCCTCAAATACTTTCTGCATAACGTATTACGAGTTAGAATGAGTATATAAAGCAATCGAAAAACATTCCTTACTAGAACTTGATATTTTACCTAAACGTGATAAAGTTAAATCGCTTCTAAAATCTCTGTTAATGTTTCCTCAGCCTCAAATACTGTGTGTATACACGTATTAAGCATGAGAATATGAAGGAAATTCAAAAACATTTCATAAAAGAAGTTGAGAGTTTTACCTAAACGTGAAAACGTTAAATCGCTTAGTGTCTCTGTGAATGTGTCCTTAGTCATAATTCCTTTAAGTGTTTGTACGTATTATTAGTCAGAATAAGTATATAAAGAAATCAAAAACATTTCTGACTAGCAGTTGAGATTTTTACCTATACACGAAATCGTAAAAACACATAATTATTTCTCTGTGAATGTTTCTTTAGACTCAATCGCTTATTATTTATCTGTGAATGTTTCCTTAGCCTCAATTACTTGTAAATATTACTAGTTAGAATAAGTATATAATAGTACATTACGATATTAGTGCGTTAAGATGGTTTTAACATGCGAGGCGGAATTTCAGCCCGAGCCGAAGGCGAAGGCGGAGTTTCAGCCCGAGCCGAAGGCGAGGGCGTAATTGAGCCGAGCATGTTATAACCAATACGCAAGTATATCGTACGACGTTTTTAAACACATTTGCGAGGAAACAGAAAAAAAAACATTTAATATTTTGTTAATTTTTTGTCTCTTTAAAAATGCAATGAGATTTGTATATAAATTAATATCGACACCATTTTTCATCTTGAGGGTACTTTTCAGCATAGAATATGTTGTCCACAACGAGCTAGGCTTATATTTACTAGCTAGTTCATTAAAATACGCCAAAACTACATTTTCGGAAAATGACTTGGCATTTTTCATGTTTTTCCACTTCAAGAAATTTTCATACGTGGTTATGTATCTGTCCTTGGATATTGACGGCAGCAAGCTGTCGCATGCGGTTCGCGCTTCTGTTAGTATATCCGGTGGAGTTGAAGTAATATATTGCTCATCTTCATTATTGAAAGTTGTCATTTTTAGATATTCACAATACAAGTACAAAGAAAATAAAATTTGAGAAAAATGGAGCGAGGATTATTTTCTGCCGTGGCTGCGTGAAAATGTTGGCAAAGACGCTAGAGCATGCAGCCAAGTTTTTAAATTACCGAATAAACTGTTTTTTTTATTTTAAATAAACTCAATCTGTGAATGCACACTGTCTACTGACTGACGCCGCGCGGCGATCAGTTTGAAATTTGAATAGCAACAGCGCGCTGCTCACTAGGTGGAGTCGTGCGGCGGCGATCAGTTCCATATTTGAAATGGCAAATAATACTGTTATGGAATTTGTATGGACTATAACTTAACTATTTGCTTTGGTAACACACGCATTTTTTATGACCCGCTTTACATATTTAAAACCGGTGGAATTACATCAGCTTTACTAGCAAGGGTGTTAAAAAAGATATTTTATAATCAAGGCCCTATGCTATAGTAGTTACCGTCAATATGCAGACGACACGAAAATATACAGAGTCATCGATTGTGTAGAGGACTGTCTGCGATTGCAGGATGATTTGGATTCGCTCCAGGGGGTCAATTCTGCTAACGTTAAATCATAATCGTGTCTCAATCGTGTTTCAATTGTAGTGCTCTTTTACACACTAGTTACAAGAAATATGTACTTTTTTCACCATACTACTGATGGTCACACCACACACTACATTCACATTACATCATATTGTCATAATTCTTGTAACTAGTGTGTAAAAAAGCACTACAGTTGAACTACAATTGAAACACGATTGGGACACGATTATGACTTAACGTTAGCAGGCTTGGCCCTCAGGTGTATTGTGGTGAAAATCAATTGTTCCTTAATGCCGAAAAGTGTCACGTGATAACATTCACGAGAAAACATGCACCAATTTTGCATATGTACAAGATTGATAACGTGATGTTAAAACGTGATAAGGGACTTAGGAATAATAGTTTACAGTTGGGACTCTCCTTCAATTCACATTTTGAACAAATAAAAACAGAGCTTTTCGCTATCTTTGTTTTATAGGTAGGGTCTCAAAACCGTTCAGTAACCTTTTAACTTTAATAAAACGTTTTTTTTTAATGTAACCGTCTTTGAAAAGAAGTTTAAAACAAAATTAACAAACACTAAAAAAATAATTATCATTTTTAGTTCAAAGGACGAAAATGCGCGACTTTTTTAACTTATCTTGGTAGTTACTGAACTGTTTGAAGTCGGTGCCAAGTCTAATAGGTATTTGAGGTAAATACGTCCTACACCTCACGCTTGGGACCGTTTTTTTTTATGTTTGTTATTTCACTCAGTATAATTCGTTCTTATTCTTTTTGGATTGGCACCGACTTCAAAATCGGTCAAGTGCGAAATGGACTCGCCCATGAAGGGTTCTGTACCCACTTAACGTACCTATTCCTTAAATCTAGCCAAAATTCCAATATAAAGTCAGCAAAATATAACTTTGTTCTTATAGAGTTTGTATGAATGACAAAGTTATATTTGCGGTTTTTGAAATATGTTATATCTCAAAAAGTACATACCTACTATATCTCGTTCAAACCAATGTTCGTTGGAAGTTTTTATTAAGATCTACAGCATATATTTTTCCTAGATTTTTCACTTTTTTATTTCAAAAGTTAGAACCTTTATGTCATTTTTCTATGCTAGTGGGTAAGCGCTCTGATGCCTTCTAGCCAGCTCCATTAAGCACCTAGTGGCTAGAAAGGTCGAGCTTTTTAAACCGTATGTAATAGTTTGCAACTGCAAACATTGTAGAGGATGTTCCGGACTGTCTCTCCACAAAATATTTTGAAGTACCCTGTGTTCGGGCTGTATATTGATTTGACGAAACATATGACGTATGTCGCACATTAATGTAATATTGAAAGTTCGAAACTGTATTAAAATGTCAAATAATTGATTTTGAACATTAGGTCCGTTGCATTGTATGTCATTTAAACTGGGATTGTTATGACTCTTAGCGCTAGCATCAAACACTACGCGCAATTTATTTGTAACTTTATCCGTGCGTAAGACTGCATGATGCGGAAGAAAGTATAAAGGTTGAGTATTTGTAGAATTGTCACCTATATTAATTATTTATTTTAGCAAGGCGCACACTGTTACTTATACAAGATGGGAGACCAAAGAGAATGAAATGTCTGGCCGGGTTGCCAGGCTGCAGAAATACAGACTAGTTAGATACATTACTAATGTACAATTATTTTATGTTTGCAACATAAGTTGGGGCGGCCAAATGCCTTTGCAATTATACATATTGCTAAAATTAAACAATTGATTCGAATATTTTTGCTGCAAACATGGTTAAATTAAACTTAACGATGAATTACAAACCAGTGATAACCATCACATGGAGTTAAATATGCTACATACATACTTAAGTTAAACAGTTGGCGTTTGTTACGCACACAGTAAAGTTAAAATACATAACAGTGATAAAAATCACATTGTCTGCCCTACGACTGGGTCTTGGGATCAGAAACTGCTAAAACGTAGCAGTCTCTACAGACTTGAATATTGGCTATGAGCTACTACATGCATACTTAAACTAAACAATTGGCGTTCGATACGCGCCTTATGAAATGGAAATACAAAATAATTATAAGAATCGCCTTGTCTGCCCTACGACTGGGTCTTGGGATCAGAGACTACATTAGAGTAGCCTCCACAGACTTATACATCGCATAATTGCGAATTCAGTCGTCAATGGGCAATACAATCACCTTAGAGACCGCTCTTGTGTGAGTTTTGCCATCAGCCGTTCTTATCTCTATCACACGAACCTTTGTGTCCAAGCCAGTGAACACTTTGGAGATTCTACCTGTGGGCCATTGAAAGGGCGCTGTGTTTGGATTACGGAGAAGTACTAGCATACCTTCTTTCAAGTTGGGATATTCCTTTTGCCATTTAGTTCTTTTGTTTAACAAGGCTAGATATTCATTTGACCATGCTCTCCAAAAATGCTGTCGTACTTGTTCGCAACACCTCCAGAGGCGCAGTCTGTTTGCGGGAATGTCAATACAGTTCTGTTCTGGATAAGAAGTTGGAGCGCAACCAATTAGGAAATGACCTGGTGTAAGATACGAATAATCTGAGGTATCGTTAGATAAAGCGACTAATGGCCTTGAATTTAATATTGACTCTATTTGGCATAAAATTGTCTGGTATTGTTCATAAGTGAATATTTTGATACCAGTTACTCTTTTTAAATGAAATTTTACTGACTTGACCGCCGTCTCCCACAAACCTCCGTGGTTGGGGCTGTATGCAGGGATAAATTTAAATATTATGCCTTTGGTTAATGCCAAATCTAAAACATTATTTTGAAATGAAGAGTTTTTATGCAACTGATAGAGCTGATGTAATTTATTGTTAGCTCCTTTGAATGTTGAGGCGTTGTCACAGTGTATCACAGAGGGTAGGCCTCGGCGCGAGATGAACCTTTTTAGAGCCGCCAGAAAGGCTTCAGTGGTCATGTCTGAAACTATTTCGAGGTGCAGAGCCTTGGTGGTGAAGCAAACAAATACGACAACATAGCCTTTTCTAATTAAGCTGCGTCTTACTGTGGAGTTTTTAACTTCAAACGGCCCGCAGTAATCCAAACCGACCCTTTCAAAGGCCCTGGCAGGTGTCACTCTTTCACGGGGCAGAGAGCCCATGAGCTGCTTGGCACTGTCAGCCTTATACCTATGACAGATAATACATTTGTGTAAGACACTTTTAATTTCTCTTATACCATTTACAATGTGGTATTTTTGCGACAAAGTACTTAATAAAAGTTTTAATCCACCATGCAAGAATGACAGGTGTTGATTAAGAATTATTATTTTGGTTAAGTGACATTTATTAGGCAATATTATTGGAAATTTCTTTGCAAAGGGAAGATCTGAATTTTGCAGTCTGCCACCTACACGGAGGAGGCCATTTGCGTCTATGAAGGGATACAATGACTTTAAGTTAGAATTAACTTGTTTGTTATTTTTTAATAGCTTTATTTCTTCATAAAAATGAACGGATTGAACGCTTCTAATGGCAGTGTTTAAAGCAGATTGAAATTCCTTTGCAGTGAGATTTCCAACATTATTAGGAATGCGCTTACATTTGTTTATGAATCTTAAGACATAGCAAGTTACTCTTAACATTTTATGCAGACTTGAATACTTAGTAAATAATGGCAAAGTGTTATCATTATTTGTGATTGTATGACATATATTTTCAGTGATGTTACATTGAATTGGAAACTCTAATTTAACAGTGTATGAATTACAATCGGTTTTAATTTCTTGCAAATAATCGGGGCCCTGCCACCACATTTTATTGTTATGCAATTCTTGGGGGTTGACACCCCTTGACAGTATATCAGCTGGGTTTAATACGCCTGGCGTGTGGTGCCATATCATATTTGCTGTGTTCGCAGCAATTTCTTTGATTCGATTGGCAACATAGGCTGGTAATTTATGAAGACTAGAATTTAACCATCCCAACACAATTTGAGAATCTGAAAAAAGGTTGATTGTTTTTATATTTGGTAGAATTTTGGATATTTTTAAAATTAATTTTGCTAACAGTAATGCACCATTTAATTCAAGTTTTGGAATAGTTAGTTTGGAATTTAAAGAAGCAATTCTAGACTTTGAACACAGCAAATATGATTGGCTTACACCAGCTATTGTTATTTTTGCATAAATACAACAACCGTAGGCTTCTGCAGACGCGTCACAGTAACCATAGAGCGCACATTCATCTGCTTCGGAAAGTTGTAAGTTGCGTGGAATTATGAGCTTGGGCATGTTGGAAATTTTACTATGAAATTCTAACCAAGCTTTAGTTAATGAGTCAGGCAAAGGATCATCCCATTCTAAGTTATGCTGCCAAATCTGCTGAAGTATTAGTTTTGCTCTAACTGTAATAGGTCCAGCGAAACCTAGTGGGTCAAAAAATCTGCTGACTGAGCTGAGGACACCTCGTTTCGTGAGCTTTTTTGGGGAGGTCACCATGTCTCCACCAAGCTCGAAGACATCATCTCTTGTGACGTATGAAAGTCCTAATGTTTTTACAATTGATAACTCCTGATCTAGATCACGTTGAGAAAGACCTAATTTTTCTTTTGGGATACTTTCCAGCAGTTGACCATCATTGGAGGACCACTTGTGTAACTCGAAGCTTCCTAGAGCCATTAACCCAACAAGTTCATTTTTAAGTTGCACAGCTTCGTTATAATTAGAAGCTCCGCATATTATGTCATCGACATAAGTCGATGATATAATAGCTTTGCTTGCTAGTGGGTAAGCGCTCTGATGCCTTCTAGCCAGCTCCATTAAGCACCTAGTGGCTAGAAAGGTCGAGCTTTTTAAACCGTATGTAATAGTTTGCAACTGCAAACATTGTAGAGGATGTTCCGGACTGTCTCTCCACAAAATATTTTGAAGTACCCTGTGTTCGGGCTGTATATTGATTTGACGAAACATATGACGTATGTCGCACATTAATGTAATATTGAAAGTTCGAAACTGTATTAAAATGTCAAATAATTGATTTTGAACATTAGGTCCGTTGCATTGTATGTCATTTAAACTGGGATTGTTATGACTCTTAGCGCTAGCATCAAACACTACGCGCAATTTATTTGTAACTTTATCCGTGCGTAAGACTGCATGATGCGGAAGAAAGTATAAAGGTTGAGTATTTGTAGAATTGTCACCTATATTTATTGATTTTGCATGATGCAATTTTAAGTACTCATGTATGAACTCAATGTATAATTTGCGATATAATGGATCCTTAGAAAGGCGTTTTTCTAAATTGTAAAATCGTTGCAAAGCTACAGCAAACGAATTTGATGTATTAATATCACTCATACTCGCTTTGAGTGGCAACCCTACTTCAAAACGGTTATTTTGCAGAGTGACAGACTCCTGAAACACCCTCTCGCTGTGAGCGTGCTCGGGTAATGACTCTAGGAAGACTTCTGGAACCTTTTCAGTCTCCCAAAACTTTTTAACAATGTGATCCAGATCAGTGTCTACTACAGCATGCAAACTAGTTGCTACGTTACAACATGGAAAGGAATCACCTGAGATGATGTATCCGAACCTGGTGTTGAGCATGATTGGATCTGATGGGCCTCCTTCAATCTTTCCATCTTGAAGCACACGAAAGAAGATGTCCGCGCCCAGCAGCAGATGAATTTCTCCTGGAATGTTATATTCATTATCAGCTAATGCAATGTTTTTTGGTATCAGTGCTTTGGAAATATCAAATTGTCTTTGTGGCAAAGGAGAGGTTATTTTATCAACAATGGAACAAGTAACGTTTATATTAAAATTCTGAGTTAAAGAGTGTATTGAAATATTTATTGCTTCATCTATTTTATTTAATTTGTTACCTAATGTTAGTATTTGTTTTTCACATTTAAATGGTTGTAAGCCTAATTTGGTTAGTAATTTAGTTGTAATAAATGAGGTTTGACTTCCTGAATCAAGCAATCCCCGTACAATAATCTTGTTCCCGGCTGCATCGTTTACTAATACCTTAACAGTCGGCAGCAAAACTTTAGGTTGGGACATCTGACTAAAGTAAGAACTCATTGAGTGCTCTTCAACAAAAGTTTCCCTTTTGTCTGACACATGCAACAGTGTATTGTGGTCCTTTGACTTGCAAATGCCACATTTGAAACTGTAACGACAGGGCTTTGAGTGTATACCCAAACATATTACACAGTGTTTATTTTTATTAACATGTTCAAGCCGTTTCTCAACTGACATGAGCACAAACTTAGGACATTTAAATAATCTGTGAGAATCATTACAAATATTGCAATGTTTTGAAACAGCTGATTGTTTGTGGTCAACGACCCCTGCTAGTGTTACACCCTTTGGTTTTGACTTTTCACTATGCATAGGGCTTACTTCCATTGATACAGCTCGTTTATCCAAAAACTCCAATAGATCACTAAATAACGGCATTGTAGAAGCACAATCCCTCTCAGAATGAAACAGCCGCACAGTCAAAGGATCTAATTTACGTGAGACAAGGCACATTAAAATGGAATCCCAGTGTTCAACGGGTTGTTTTAGGTTTTTGAGTGCTGCTAATTGTTGTCTTATTCGCGTTGTAATTTCCCTTAACTGTGGGGCAGCTGCACGCTGAAGAGGTTGCAAATCTAATAAGTTGTTAATGTGTTTTGAAATTAATAAAGATGGATTGTCATACCTTTTAGTTAATAACTGAAGAGCTGACTTATATGACTCATCACCTGCTGGCAGGCCCTCGATTATTTGCAAAGGCTCACCCTTGAGTAAAGTTCTCAAGTAATACATTTTCTCAGTTGAGGTTAGTTTAGAGTCTTTGTCAATGATTGCTGTAAATAATTCCAAGAACGACTGAAAAGCACTGATATCACGCCCGTCAAACGGTTGAATATTGATTGCGGGTAAGTTTAAACACTTTTTTGCACTTAAATTGCCGACACTTTTTTCACTTTCCTGTGATAGTGATTGTTTACGTTTTCGAATTGTAGCACACAGACGAAAGTAGCGATCTTCCAGCGGTCCTGACTCGTCGTCTCTGTCATCTATACAGAGAATTTGTAACTGTATGTCCTGCAGCTTGATGTATTGCGCCTTGAGGCCGCATTCCCTCGCCTCAAGCTCTTCAATTTCGAGATCTGTGCTCGCGTCGAAATACGCTTCTAGGCGAGTAAAGAAGCTTTTGCACTGGCCGCGCGCAGCTCGCAATTTCTTAAGCTCCTCCGACGTTGACATCTTGATGCCTTTGGTGGATTTTATTGATGTATCGCTCCCACTGCTGGTCAACTCGGAATCCGAGAGTTCGGACGACGAAGACGATGACATGCGCCTGTCACGTCAACTCGCCAAGCCGGAGATGGCGCGAACGAAGCGGGATGGCAAAGGCCCTCTCCACAAGAGCGAGCGAGAAGGCAAATACAGGAACGACGAACGAGGTTAAAATGGCCGACTTTTTGTAATTCACATTACATAAAATTGAATGCTAACATTTTATTTATTTTATTTTATTTAGATTGTGTGTGTGCGCCTTGCTTTTTATTTGATTGATAAAATTATTAAAATTGTGATAACACTTTGTTTACGATGCGCGGTACGGGACTCGTACGCATCGCAACACGCGGCCACGCCGGCCGGCGCTTGATGTACCTAATATACGACGCTCGGACGGACACTCGCATTTTTTGCACTTCACATCACACTGATCACCTAATTTTCGGCACCAATTTGGTGGAGACAATGAAAACTCCACGTTTTATATTAATTATTTATTTTAGCAAGGCGCACACTGTTACTTATACAAGATGGGAGACCAAAGAGAATGAAATGTCTGGCCGGGTTGCCAGGCTGCAGAAATACAGACTAGTTAGATACATTACTAATGTACAATTATTTTATGTTTGCAACATCAAGACCTATCTATCTATAGACACCCTACTCGAATATGTTTGATTAAAAAAATATTTTTAAGTTTCAGTTCTATGTATGAAGAGCCCCCTTTAGTTTTTTATTTTACATGACGAATCTATAAGGGTTCCGCTTTTTGCCATTCGGCTACGGAACCCTAAAAAGGTGTGATTCTGATAGATCTTGCGTTCCTTAACATTTATTATTATGGCACCAAAGCTGTAACTTCATTTTTAGGGTTCCGTAGCCGAATGGCAAAAAACGGAACCCTTATAGATTCGTCAAGTCTGCCTGTGTTTGAACGAGATTAAGCACTTTTTGAGATATAACACATTTTCAGAAACCGCAAAATGTTACTTTGTCATTCATATTAACACTTAAAGCTTTTTGGACCTGACAGTCTAAGGAAACATTTCCATAGAGTTTTGAGGCAATTTTATGTTTTCACGGTAAGGTATAAATCTCAAATTTTAAAAACTACTTTTGTTATACAACAACAATACAAACATTCACATAGAAACAAGAAGCGATTTTACATTTTTACGTTTAGGTAAAAATCCAACTTCAAGTGAGAAATGTTTTTAAATTTCTTTACATACTTACTTATTTTAACTAGAAATACGTACGTATACAGAAAGTAATTGCGGCTCAGGAAACATTCACAGATAAATTATAAGCGTTTTTACGGTTTCACGTTTAGGTAAAACTCTCAACTTCTATTATGAAATGTTTCTGAATTCCTTCATGTAATCATTCTTATTATAAATACATACGTATATACGTATACATACGTTTTTGAGGCTGAGAAAACATTAACAGAGATTTTAGAAGCGGTTTAACGTTTTCACGTTTAGGTAAAAATATCAAGTTCTAGTAAGAAATGTTTTTCGATTCCTTCATATACTCATTCTAACTCGTAATACGTTATGCAGAAAGTATTTGAGGCTAGGGAAACAATAACGGAGAAATTAGAAGAAATTTTATGTTTTCACGTTTGAGTTAAAATCTCAACTTCTAGCAAGAAATGATTTTTAATTCCTTTATAAAGTGATTTTATCTAGTAATAGGTACGCATACAGGAAGTAATGAGACTAAGGAACCATTAACAGAGAAATTAGAAGCGATTTAACGTTTTCACGTTTAGGTAAAAATCTCAAGTTCTGGTAAGAAATGTTATTGGATTCCTGCATATACTCATTCTAGCTCGTAATACGTACGTATGCAGATGGTATTTCAGGCCAAGAAAACATTAACGGAGAAATTAAAAGCAATTTTATGTTTTCACATTTAGGTCAAAATCTCAACTTCTTGCAAGAAATGTTATTTTCTAACTTTATTACCTTATTCTACCTAGTAAAAGGTACGCATGCAGAAAGTAATGAGGCTAAGGAACCATTCTCAAAGAAATTGGAAGCGATTTTCACGCGCTCACGGCACGTCAAAAATGACTAACTTGGTGTGTGAAATATTCTTGGATTCTTGCAGATCCTGAATTAGCATTACTTACTCTACAATCGTGCCAAATTTGAACGACAGGGGAATTTATCGGGTTACATATGCCCCGTTGATCGGACTAATAAGTGTTGTCAGATGTGCTGCGAGTATTGTCAGTATTTGTTCGACTGTCGTCAATTTTAGAAGTAGACTAAAGAAATTTGATTAAATTCAACTACTATAATAAGCATTAAGTTGATACAATGCCACATGATTGATATACGCGAACATCATAATAAGGTTAGCGTCGGTACGAAAACGTCAAATCTTTTCTATTAAAATGGACAGAACATCAAATAAAAACGATATTAGAAGAAACATACGACGATACGTTTAAAAACAGTGGTTCCTAACCTGGGGGTAATTACCCACATCTCGCGGGGGTGAAAAATATTCACTTAGACAATAAATATGTACTCATGAATCTGAAGGTAATGATCTGTTTGTTGTCTCGAATGCCGAAAGCTCATAACGCTTTTTTTTATGCCTTTACGCATACCCCGTCCACGTTGGTGTGCGGACGGTGGTTATGTTGGACTCGCCTAGCCGCTTCCTGACCCTCCATCCAGTCGCAAGGGCTCGATGGGGGGACCCTGCGAAATAATACTTAATAAAAGAAATTATGACGAATAAGCTCGTCCGTGAATTTAAAAAATTCGCGCGAACTAAGAAATTGTCAATTTATTTCATACATAAACTGGACTCGCAAACAAATTTAGAAAAAGAAACAATAGGAATCCCATGGGGGGTGTAGTCTAACGGTATAGTTAGGCTACTGGGGGAGTCAATATCACAGTTGCGATGCTGCGAGGCGAGGGGGGATGGCAGGCCGTGGTCTCCTTCTGTAAGGACGTCATCTCGCAGAAGGAGGTCGCGGAGAGGGTTCGCGAGGCGGTCGCTGCAGCGAGCCAACTCCGACGTGCGCGGCCGGGGAGAGCGAGACGACAACGGGCGCGACTCGATCTCCCCGTGTCGCAAGGGGGGGCGCAGTAAGGCCCTCTGTCCCCCAAGGGTGGGGCCCTAACGGGCCACCCTCCCCCGGGTAACGTGGAGCGTGACAACGCGATCCCACAGACCCGGGAAAGGCGCTAGGTCTTCGAGAGGAGTTTAGTTGGTAGTGGTGCATCCTCCTATTCGCCCCACCTGGCCTGCCCCCACGAGCGGGTAGCCACGTGGGGAGCTGGGGAGGACGCTTCCTCCTTCTGCCCGGCCCCCCCTCGAGCTTTCGAGCTCGTTAGGGGGCGGGGCAGAGGTTAGAACCACCCAGCCCTGACGCGAAGCCTATTAGGCTTGGTGGGAGGGCTGGGCGCGGCGAGGAACATGCCCTAGGTGTGACCGAGTCCAACATGCCGTTTGGTATGCCTAAAGATCGCATTCTCCTCTTGATACAAAAAAAAAAAAAAAAAAAGGCTACTGGGGGAGTGGTTAAATCTGTAACCCTATTTAGGTCTTAAGGGTAACGGAACTGAAAAGGTTAGGAACCACTGCTTTAAAAGCAATAGAAGCAACAATACCTTATTAATCTTGTAAAAGTAACGAGGGGCGATCTCGACCCAATTAAACCGTACCCTTCTGGGTCTTGTAAAACTTGAAAAGTTATTACTTACACTCAACTTGTTAACTCCGTTCGGGCTGCGGTGTGCGCCGAATATTAAAATGAAAGTTTTACTTCTATGTTAGCTTTTTACACGGCTTCGAACACGTAGTTTTAGGGAACTTTAGGGAAATAATATTGAAAAGAATGTCCGGTGTGCTCGTCTTTGGAATTTCGACTATTTTCATTATTGAACAAACATGTGGCTTCCATCGCTATATCTTGTATTTTTTTGCAGGAGTAAACTAGATAAATTTAGCTTAAAATTTTAAGACTGCTAAACCAACAAATTTTTAGTATTCGTATACTGTTAAGAGGATTGCGTAGGAAAAAGGTCTTCGTACCCGAGGAAATATTGAAAAGTCCGTTTTCAATATTTACCCGTTCGGGAATCGAACCCGGAACCTCTAGAGAAAGCGGCACCTTTAAAACCGTTGCGCACACTACTCGGCCACGGAGGTCGTCAAATATGGGCATTGAGTACTTTTAAAACTTAATACTAGACATGCAATAATGTTAAATATTTTCTTAATTTTTTTTTGTATTGCACTGATTTAAACATGTTTAGAGTACTGAAAAATGGAAAATGAAGTATTTAGAAAAAATCGACCCGTCTCACAACTAGCTCCGATGGGACTCGAACCCACGACCTTTCGCTTTCCGGGCGACTGCTCTAACCACTGAGCTACGGAGTCGTTACGAGAGGCGTCGAATTTATCCAATACTTCTTACTGCGCTGTATAGTCAGCGTTAATTTCATCAATGTGGAGATATTACTACCCCCACACGCGAAAGAATAGTAGATTTCATTACAAGTGCGGAAAGCCTGTCATTGCAAAGAGTTCCGACAAATGTCTACCCGAGCCGAGGCGCAGCCGAAGGTGAGGGTTGACAGTCGGAACAAGTTGCAATGACGGTTCCACACGTGTACTGAACAACTATTTTTAATACAGTTGCGAAAAAAATAAGCAATTTAATAAAATAATAAAACACAATAAACTCAACTAACTAATCGTAAAAGAATTTATGCAGAGACTTTTTTTTGTTTTCTTCACCCATTCTGGGTTGGCAATGGAAACTATGATCATACAGCCAAGGCTTCAGTAGAATTTTTTTATTGATATGAAATGAAAATTAAATTAAATGAGATGAAATGAAACCTAACAAAAGCAATCCGAATCCTACAGGAGCGCCTTTCCTTATTTCTCTCTTTTACCACATCGTTTTCCATTAAAGCCACATTATTATACTAACTCCACCATACTAAGTACCTACCACAATAAAAACCAGAAAAAACTAACTTAGAAAATTAAGAAATGAGGTCCCTCATTTTCTTTTCACTTACTTGCGCAAACTCCTATAAGCAGATACTATGGTAAATAGTGCACGTCATACCATATTTAGTAATCTGTGGTCATACAGCCAATTTTATGTATTTTTTGTACTCATAAATTTAATTTGGCCGATACTAATATTAATTTAATGTATAATTAAAATTACTTTTAAATCTGATATTGAAACAAATTAGTAGCTTCTTTTTAGAAATATTTGCATGAATCATAAAAACTTCTATGATTTTTTTTAGTAAAAACTTCGTGGTTGGTTTTTTCTTTTTAATAGACAATATTTTGACAGTTGGGAAAGAAAACGCACGAGTTCGGGAAAGGTAAAGAAAAAGTTCGAGTGTGTAATAGCCCACATCCCGAACGCTATACGTCCCTGCAATACGCCACTTTTTGAGCAACTGTATTAAAATAGTAGATTTCATTACAAGTGCGGAAAGTCTGTCATTGCAAAGAGTTCCGACAAATGTCTACCCGAGCCGAGGCGCAGCCGAAGGTGAGGGTTGACAGTCGGAACAAGTTGCAATGACGGTTCCGCACGTGTACTGAACAACTATTTTTAATACAGTTGCGAAAAAATTAAGCAATTTAATAAAATAATAAAACACAATAAACTCAACTAACTAATCGTAAAAGAATATAAGCAGAGACTTTTTTTTTTGTTTTCTTCACCCATTCTGGGTTGGCAAAGGAAACTACGATCATACAGCCAAGGCTTCAGTAGAATTTTTTTATTGATATGAAATGAAAATTAAATTAAATGAGATGAAATGAAATGAAACCTAACAAAAGCAATCCGAATCCTACAGGAGCGCCTTTCCTTATTTCTCTCTTTTACCACATCGTTTTCCATTAAAGCACTAATTCCACCATACTAAGTACCTACCACAATAAAAACCAGAAAAAACTAATTTAGATAATTAAGAAATAAGGTCCCTCATTTTCTTTTCACTTACTTGCGCAAACTCCTATAAGCAGATACTATGGTAAATAGTGCACGTCATACCATATTTAGTAATCTGTGGTCATACAGCCAATTTTATGTATTTTTTATATTCATAAATTCAATTTGGCCGATACTAATATTAATTTAATGTATAATTAAAATTACTTTTAAATCTGTTATTGAAACAAATTAGTAGCTTCTTTTTAGAAATATTTGCATGAATCATAAAAACTTCTATGATTTTTTTTTTAGTAAAAACTTCGTGGTTGGTTTTTTCTTTTTAATAGACAATATTTTGACAGTTGGGAAAGAAAATGCACGAGTTCGGGAAAGGTAAAGAAAAAGTTCGAGTGTGTAATAGCCCGCATCCCGAACGCTATAAGTCCCTGCAATACGCCACTTTTTGAGCAACTGTATTAAAAATACCTTTCCAGGTATTTGGCAATCGCTAAAGATGAAATTACTATTGCAACTTATTTAAATTTTTAGTTTTTTGCATTCACAATGCAATTTTTATTACTGAAAAATGGAAAATGAAGTATTTAGAAAAAATCGGAGCTAGTTGTGAGACGGGTCGATTTTTTCTAAATACTTCATTTTTTTCTAAATACTTCATTTTCCATTTTTCAGTAATAAAAATTGCATTGTGAATGCAAAAAACTAAAAATTTAAATAAAATGTTTAGAGTACATTCCTCCTGGAGCTACAACATATCGTGCTTGCTTGTAGTCTACTGACTGATTTATGCCTTCATTAGTTGTATCTGTATAAAATAAAAGAAAATAAAATAAAATAAAATAAAATAAAATAAAATAAAATAAAATAAAATAAAATAAAATAAAATAAAATAAAATAAAATAAAATAAAATAAAATAAAATAAAATAAAATAAAATAAAATAAAATAAAATAAAATAAAATAAAATAAAATAAAATAAAATAAAATAAAATAAAATAAAATAAAATAAAATAAAATAAAATAAAATAAAATAAAATAAAATAAAATAAAATAAAATAAAATAAAATAAAATAACATAAATAAAATCAAATTACAGAATTTGAGTTTAGGTATATCTACTAGTGGCTCCCCACTGTTTTACCCGCATGGAACTCGTTCCCGCAGGAATATCAGGATAAAATATAGCCTATGTCACTAAGGAAGAAAGTAGCTTTCTAATCCTACTAATATTATAAATGTGAAAGTTTAGCTGTTTGGATGCTTAGATGTTTGGATATTTAGATGTTTGGGTGTTTAGATGTTTGGATGTTTGGATGTTTAGATGTTTGGATGTTTGGATGTTTAGATGTTTGGATGTTTGGATGTTTAGATGTATTGATGTTTGTTAGACCGCTTGTTAACAGACGTTTTTTACCGGTCATCGGACTTGAGACCTGCTGACGAGCGAAGGGAGCTCAGTGTTCAACCTGGCCTCGAGGAGATAAGATCTCTTAAGACGACTGTATCAATTGTTGTACCTGGGGCCCGATTCTCAGGCATTCGAACTTTTTCAGTGTGGTAATTCGTATGTCGAACATTTTGTTTGTGGTTTCTATTGAAAAGTTAGAATGTTTCAAACAAACTAAGCTGTCCCACATGTCAACAAATTCATTTTGACAGCTAAGTTCGTATACGACCATCGACTGGTCTGTACCACTCGTTGCGTTCTACTGGTTTTTGATCGAACTTTTTCGATTGTGAAATTCTGACAATACACAAAATGGTTATCTTCGTAAAATATTTGAATTTCGAGCTATAAAAGTGAACTTTTTTCGATTGCCTGAGAATCGGCCCCCTGTACCTATGTAGTTTAACAAAGAATTATATGAGTGTTATTTAGAGTCTGCGTTTTCTTTACAATATCGTTTGAAGGAGACAGCATCATATTTAAACATTGTCTAACCTAAACAATTTTTTATCCACAATGAGGTAGCACTTAGCCTTCTTTACTTAGACTTGCATTTTTTTGTTTCATTAAGAAGAAAAGAAACCCTGTCAATTACTTTAAGGTTCCCTTTTCCTTTTGAATTACGAAGCGGGAAAAACTTTTAGAAGTAATATTTTCATATTTGTTAATTCACTTTTTTATTGTTATTCCATTTGGTAGATAGGAAACCCTAGAACACTAATTGGTTCATGATTAAAATCTATTTCAATGCTATCATGATAAAAATTTCCATACCTAATGAAATTAAGTTAAGCATTTCTCAATAAAATGTAATAACAAACGAATGAGTCGATAAGTCCAAAGGTTATTTTTATACGTTCTTGTAAAAATATAGTTAGTGTGATTCACGCGCAAAAATGTTATCAATGCCATTTTTAAACTGATAATTTTACAATTTCATTGCGTGTATGAAGGATATAAACACGCCAAAGCGGCTGAACGGATTTGGCCGAAATTTGGGACACAGATACTTCGTTGCCTGGAGAGGAATATAGGCTAGTTTTTATCCCGGAAATCATCACATTACCATGGGATAACGTCGTGTAGGTAGTCCACGCGGGCAAAGCCGCGGGCGGAAAGCTATAAATCCTTCAATTGATTAAAAAATATGCAAGGTTATATGAAAAATTGGGCCAAGCCCAAATTACGTATTAGCCCGTAAATGCTGAAGATAAATTCTTTAGGGTAGTTCCGTTATCCGATTCCACTCTAACAACTAGTTTATCTTTCATAGATAAAGCAATATTGATTAGGTTCGAATAAAAATACGAGACTAATCCGCTTGACTTTATTAGTGATTTTGATTTCAGTAGGCGATGATAGCCAAAATGTATCGGTCTTGTGTAGTGTTAGTACTGACTTTTACCAGTTGTTATGGTTACAGAAGAGCCTTTGACCATGAACTGTATGAAAGTGTACTTGATCCTGAATTATGTGCGATCCAGCTGGATATAATAGCTACCTCCGAGCTTAGTCCTCTGTGTAAGTTTTGTTTCTTTTAGATGATAAATAAATAACAATTTATATATTTTTGTCTACTTTTCTGCATTCACAATGCAATTTATATTATTGAAAAATTTTAAATGAAGTATTTAGAAAAACTGCTCTTTAGAGCAGTCACGTGGATTGCGAAAGGTCGTGGGTTCGAGTCCCATCGGAGCTGGTTGTGAGGCGAATCTATTTTTTCTAAATACGTACTTACGTATATTTTCTGTTTTTTTTAATAAATAACATCTAACATAACAAAGTTGCAATACCTACTTATCTAAATCTACTTATTAAAAAATTAGCACTTTTGAATTATTAAAATGTTTCAACCGCTCTTTATTATTATTAAAAAATCAATAATATTTGGCGCAAGAAGATTAACACGTTTTACAGTATAACCGTTTTTAATAAATTAAAATTGAATTTGTCAAACAATGTTTCTAAACAAAAAAGTGGAAACGAACATCTTTGAATTAAGCGCGAGTCAAACTATTTAGGATATGAAAGCTTAAATGGGATTATATTTGAATCTTTGTTGTAATGATTAACAAAATGTGGATTATAAGTGTTTGAAACTTTTTCATGATTAATAAATCAAATGAGTAGATTATTTTAATTTAGCGTTTTAATACAAAAACGTGAGTGCATTAAGGCGGTAACCTGACCGAATAATTTTATTCTAATACACAATTTAGATGAAACTTTGCATGGAATTTTTAGGGCCCATAGTCTAGTATTTTAAGACGATATCATTACATTCCCTCATTGTCACTGCTAGAAGTAGATAGAAAAACTGCTAAAAGTGGCCGTTTTTTATACATTTGCTATCTACTTCTACGAACGACTATGAGGGAATGTAGCAAAACCTTCTAAAATTACTAGACTAACGCCCGAATTCTCGAACGCTAATTATCTTTGGGAGCGTGTCAAACATCATGGCATCTCTTTCATACGTTTGACATTTAAAGTGACAGGGCGATGTGTGAGACGCTCCCAAAGATAAGTAGCGTACGAGTCCCTAAAAAATCCTCGTTAAGTTTTATAAAAATCATTTTCTATTAGCAACTTATTAAACAAAACTTGTGAAGGCTCCACTTTCGGTCAGGGGCAATATCTAAACCATTGTTGTACAAAACAAACTTTGCTTGTTATTACTATTATATTTCTTTAGTCGAGGAAAGTATATAATTAAAACATTATTTGTTTTCACACAGTTCTCGATTCCAGTGGGAAGCTCCCAACTGGAATAGCATCATCCAATGTTAACGATTTAGGAGACTACTACCAATGCCTCGGCATAGCCAGACACATGAACGGTACATTCATAGAGGGAAAGTACAGTGGAATCTTGATCCCACTCGATGAATTTGAACTCCCAACATTACCAGAACTACCTCCAATACCGGAGATACCGGGAGTACCGAATATCACTCTACCTCCTTTGCCGAATGAGCAAATTGAACAGTATAATGAGTATTATAAACTTCAACATTGGGCCCAAATTCTCAATGGAGTTGGTGAAACAGTAATGGATTCAGAACAGGATATTAGTACTAGGTAAGTCAAATATGTCAGTTAAACAAACAATGCTTCTCATAATTATTTTATTTTTGAAATACCTGGAACTGTCTGTTTGTCTGTTAAGTTCTTATATACATGATGAGTGATGACTGTATTGTCAAAAATATACTTTTTTTTACTGAAACCAGTACACATTCGTATTTGCTCTACATATCAATCACAAATATTGATTGTCATCTAGATGATATATCTAGTGATATCTAGATATCACTGAGGTACAGATGCAATTACACTGCAATACAGATTGCTCAGATTATAAACGTAGAAAATTAAAAATAAATCCGATGAACGACGATACAATAAACAGGTTTCCAAGAGATAGTAGAAGTTTGAAGTAACAATAACAATTCCCCACAGGATATTTCCCATGCTGCAAATAGCACAAGGCCGTGCCATGCTGGGCGTATGCGTACCCAAAGTCTGCACGTCAACAGAAGCTGTCAACCATTTCCAAAGACGAATTCCGTTCCTCAACTTCACCTTCATTGAATATTACTACCGTCTTCCTGAAGATAAGCCGTTTGCTCCAGCTGACTATGTTGCATTGTAAGAACACATTTGACATATTAGATTATACTAGATTTTTTTTAGCTAAAAATTCAGTAAAAGAATTAATTGTGATATGATTTTTGATAAAATTTTAGAATTTACGTCGAAATCTGATAAGATAATTAAATTGACTCTCAAACACCTGTGTTTAGAGATAATAGTAGTTGTTATTGCAGAAGTATTTCCGATAAATGGTTTACAGAGTATAGAAAAGAAAGCATAGAAAATAATCAAAAGTATAGAAATAAAAAAAATATCAAGATATTTAATGCAGCTACTAACTATTTTATAATAATTGGTTTTGTGCATTTTATTTCAGTGTCCTTTTTACTCTGATTGGATTTCTTGCCATTGCCAGTACTAGCTATGATTTATACTGCGTCTTTGGACTTAAGACAAGTAAGTAAAGTTTAGGTATTCTTTCATCAAGCATATTATTTTGATTAGGTATTTGATAGATTTGTCACTAATTTTGAGGACAAATAAATTAAAAAGATTATGACTGTTATGATCAATATTTATTTTGATTGTTTGGTTAAGTTGAAACATCATCTGCTTAGACTAAAATATTACTACCAGAATTTATTCCAAGGGAATTTACGTTGAATAATTTAAAAAAAAAACATCGTCTAATATTTGGCATAATATCTAACGGATGATTTTATGTTAACATCCTTAAACTTTTCAAACGATAAAATTATATTGATCAATAAAATAACTCTTCTTTTGTTTCTAACAGGACCCAACAAAATGTACTGCTGCTTCTCCGTATACACCAACAGTCGCCGTATCCTGACCTTCAACACCGTCCCTGGAGCCCTGGAGTGCGTGGACGGCATCAGAGCCATCTCCATGATGTGGGTTGTCGTCGGCCACACATACTCCATGACTTTGCTTATGTTCATACATAACATCCGTGATGCTCTTGGGGTACGGCAACCAACTTTCAGGAGTTAATTTTTTGAGCAATTTTGTTTGAACAATATAAAACTGCGTATACCTACTAAGCTCATATTTTAAAGCATTACACGATTTTTCAAAATTTGTATGAAATCTATGATAATTCTATATCAGCATCTAGTGGATACGTTTTCTACGCAAATAATTGAATGATATTTTCCAGTAAAACTTTTAGAATGTTGTAAAATAATATGTTATGTATTTTTATAGTTTCTACGGTTGTTTTCAAGCACTTGGGTTAATTCTGCACCTCTCACAGTGGACACATTTTTCTTGTTGAGCGGAATTCTTGTAGTTTACAGCACAATCGGAAAGATCAGAAAAAGTAAGTAGAGATTGAAACTTTATAATAATATATTGAAGAATTTAATTAATATCATTCAATTCAAATTCAAAATTCATTTATTCATATAAACGTAATAAATAATGTACTTATGAACGTCAATATTTTCCTACCGCACATTCAAGACTTGATTATACTGAAAAGAAGCATTATAAAATTTCAATAATATCATGCATGTATCTGAAAACAAATTTTGTTTTCAGATACATGCATGATATTATTGAAATGTTATTAGAGTATTTAATACTCTCTCGTATTGATCAGAATCTTAATAAGTCTTATCTGTCGTTGATTTAGCAAATCAGTGTTAATAATAACTTGATTAAATAAATATCAGACCGTTTGAAACTGATACAATCTGAAGACAGTAATTTTCCGTCTTTTGTGTTTACATTCTAATGGTCAAGTTAGTTCTCTAAATCTACCATTCTGTTTAAACTGTATAACACTTGTATTTTAAGATTATGGATTACAAAGAAAGTGTTACACGAATGACTACGCGTAAAATTTAATGGTTTAAAAGCTTTTTTTAACGAGTATCATAATTTTTTATTAATATTTTTCATTGCTTACTTTAACCAAAGCTCATAATTGAGACTTACAGCAAAGTTTTAGAGTGCCACTCCAGCCTTCTTGACATCTGCAATCATCAAAAGTCCCTATGATGGCCTCAGATGTACCAGTGGTAATGTACTTATGAAAAATCAACAATAACTAACAAATTCTCCACCTTCGCAGGTAGATTCATCAGAACCGTCCACCTGTTCTACATCAACCGTCTCCTGCGCATGTTCCCCCTTCTCGCAGTCGTGGTACTTCTTCATGCCTCCATCTTCAACCATGTGTCCGATGGCCCGTTCTGGCAGAACGTGGCTCAAGCTGCCGAGAACTGCCGTCAGTACTGGTGGGCTGCCTTGCTCCATGTGCAAAACTATGTGAACCCTCTTCAAGTTGTAAGTACTGCAGCAACAATGCCCCAATATCCTGTTTTCTGCTCTGTTTACTGTGTTTACTGTTTACATATCCTCCAGGATAAAAACTATTTAAAATATTAGAACAAAAAGTTGTACGAACTTATCTGTATTCATCGTCATCATCATCCATACGACGCCCACTTAACTGTATTTAGCCATTCAAAATATGTTATAACTGTTACAATGAGAGAACATCTGCTACTTTCAAAATTGAATCACCTAAGTAAGAGGAGTATTAAAAATTAATATCGCTCAAGTTCCAATAAAAAATTATAAAATCACAATATTAGAAAACAAATCAACTTGAACTTTGCTGTCTTTTAAAATAAAATAACATAAATTATTTCTTGTTTCAGTGCATACCACAGACCTGGTACCTCTCAGTTGATACCCAACTGTACATATTTTCTCCAATCATACTGATATGGCTATTTGGATCAAGAAAGTTCGCATGGGCTGCACTCTGCTGCATCCTCTTATTATCTCTCGTGTCAGCTTCGATTTACAGCTTCCTATTTAACTTCAGTGCAGCCCTTGTGCAACCCAAGTAAGTTATTTATACCACATTACACTTCTATTTTACAGTCTCTATTCTATTTTATTTCTGCCAATGCTTTTACCTCTTGATATGACACATTCCTATATTATCTACATGCATAACTTTTACTACAATTAGAAATAACAATATTACGCTTTTAAACCTCATATAAGCTATGTTTATTAAATGGTCATATTAATTACAAATAACTTTTTAAACTTTTATGGTTTAAATCCCGTTTATCGTAATATTTACAGTATTAATTACAAATTTTAAATGCATTAGCTATGGATTCCATGATTTCGTTGCCATGTCACCTTTAAGGGTTTTTGCAACGACACTGACCTAAAAAATTTCTATATAAGTGGAATATGCCTTAAAAAATTCTTTATCATTTAATTTTATTTCGAATCTAAATAAAACATCATTCCTAGTCATCGTTTTTCTAACTGTTATTTATTTTATTTAGCCGCATCGCAGAGTTTTCTGACTACCTCCAAGTGTACTACTTCAACACGCTCACTCGGGCACCGCCTTTCTTCGTCGGGATGATTTACGGGTACATTCTACATTTGTACCGCGAGAAGACAGTTAGGCTTTCGAAGGTAAATGTTTAAAAGTATAAATTTTATGAGGCTATCCACCCTAGGTTCTATAAAAGACAACCAATAGCGCTAACAAACATTTAAAATAAACACTCCTCTTTTGATTGCTTGGACGCGCACTAAGTCTAAATATAAAGCTTGTTGTGTAAACTGTTCTTCATAAAGTTCTCTACTTATAAATTCTTCTGGTATATTATCATATAACTAGCTATCATATACGCTCAATTTTGTCAATTAGTCAAACTTCATGTGACATATAACGACTTGATTGTTTTCCTTTTTGAGAAAATTGAGCGGCTTTTGGCAATTTTCGAAAACGAGATTTGAGAATTGGCCGTTTGGTCTCACCATTGACGTAAAAAAATCATTGCAGGGATAAAACAAGTTACTCATCTCTAAATACGCTAAAATGAGCAAGTTTATATGAAAAAAACCAAGCAGCCCTATTTTGTTTTGAAGAGTAATAACAAAACCAGACTTCCTGGTTTTAAAATATACTTATTAAAATGTTTCTTAGGATAATCTAACGTTATTCTCATAAATCAATAGTACAATATAAAACTATGTTCAAGGGTCCTATTTGCATCATCATCATCATCAGACATTTAATGTCCCCACTGCTGGGGCACTGGCCTTCCTTATGGATGAATAAGGAGAATGAGTAATAAGCAATTTGTATACCTACCCATAATCCATAATTATCTTATTTATACTAATAATTAATTCCACTTTCAGCTCACCGTATCCCTCTTATGGTTCTTCTCCTTCGCCCTGATGGCTTTCTGCGTTTTCTCCATCTATCCGGTGATGCAACTCGACTGGACGTCACAGGTCTTCGACAGCTTCCTCAACGCCTACATGAGAACTTTCTGGTCTCTCAGTCTTGGATGGATGATTTTCGCCAGTGTTCACGGATATGGAGGTGAGCAAATTGAAAACTTTTCAACTTTAAAGCTTACATTACAGTATTTGCTTTGAAAGGATTCAGGCTAACCTGTACAAGATACGCATAAAAAATGTATCTAAATTGAACGTAGGTACATAATTTACTAAAATTGGAAGTTTGGTTTTTGTTATGAAAGCTAGTATATGCTTTTCGTTTGGCTGACATGATGATGATGATGATGGTATGCTTTCTTTCTTTTTTGCAAACTTGTTTGCACACTTCTTTTTTTATCTATTTAATCAAACACCACATTATCTCTCTGTCACTTATTGTATTTGCCCATATTATTTTCTTTTTCTGCTAAATCGGTATTACGGTTCCTGCAAAGGCACCTTTGTGATCACGCGACGACATCACATAAATAACAATTAGTCATGTGAATAACATAGGTATTATTTCCCGAAGATTGGAATCTTAAACTGTGTTTATTACTTTGATTTCTAATTACTTTACTATCAATCATTTTAGTTATAATTATTATTGATAATTCCAATGGTATCTAGATATCGAAGTAGAGCATCATTATAAAGAAGTACTCGACGCAATAAAAGGGTGACTATAGAATTGACGGCTGAATATAGAAATGAATGGCACAAAAAGACATACTGCGCCGACAAAATAAAATGAGGGAAAAGAGCAAAAAATTTATGACAAATATCTCGAGAAGTGCAAACTCGAAAACTAATCGTTTCTCAATGTCTCATCAATTTTCTTTCAGGTCCAATAAACTGGTTTCTATCATTGAGTATGTGGAAGCTGCCAGCCCGGTTGTCATACGCCATGTACCTGATCCACATGCCCATCATCATGATAGCGAATGGCAGCTGGACACAAACCTACTTCTTCAGGAATGGTGATATTGTAAGTATACTCTTCTTCTTTGTCAGTGGTTCTCTATATTTTGGCGGACCAATAAACAGCGACCGCTATTGCCAACTCATTGCCCTCTATTAGGTCGTCCATGGTGCAGGACTTGGGGCACAATGGGCACTGAAGCAAGTGCGCCATGGTCTGAGTTGGGGCTCCGCAATCACAGCCCTCCTCTGAAGCGAGGATTTGACCCCAGTATACTCTGATTTGATGAAAGAGAAATAACACTTGATTTCATTTATCACCCTATCATGATTGGAGAAGAGCATACAATTTCTAGAATGGTAATACGTTCTTCCATTTCGTGAATGTCGTAATGGCGTTAATTGAAAACAGCTCATATCTAAAAATGAAAAAAACAAATGCAGAATAGAATTTTAGCTTAATTTAGCTGAAACTCGGAATCTGCAATACCTTGTCTGGCCGAAACAAGTGTAGATTGACAAGATAAAATGAAAGTCCGTGACACTGTGTGCACTGCGTGGGCGGTGAAATTGCAGGGTGTGTTGTGCAAGTTGCAGTTTCTGAGTTGCAGCGACACTGGTTTTTTTACCCGACTGCGCCAGAAGGAGGGTTATAATTTTCAAGAGTTTTTAACTCCATTCTTTGGAGTATTTTAAGTAGTTTTAGTTCCCAACACCACCCAGTGATGGCGCTATGCCCCGCAGGATCGCGGTATAATATTGTGTCGCTAATTACCTTACATGCATTTGTTTTGTGGTTAGGTTAACAATAATTCTGATGTCGTAATAGCTGTTGAATGACGATCACATATTATGAATGAATGGTAGCGTCTCTTTAAGTCTATGCGATTGGTTTACAATCTAGGCGATAGACTTAGCCGTTTATCATTCAAGAATCAATACAAAATGATTCGAACCTACCAGGCGTGGCAAAAACTTAAATCATAATCATCTTCAGTTTTTCGGTTGGTGACAAAATTTCAGAAATAGAATAAAGTGATTTTCTTTGTAACCACCCACATATAAAGTTAATCATTTAAAGTTTTTCGGTTGGTAAGAAGTTTCCAGAAATAGAATCAAGTAATTTTCTTTTCAACACACTTGCTCATAAAGTGAGCCTTATTACATCGATCTTAGGGCCATAAACCGAACTATAACCCACGCGTGCATAATAATATTACAGTACTAGTTGCGTAATAGAATTATCCCTACAAAGTTAAGTAAGTACCTAACTGCAAATTATATGCGAGTAAACAGAGACTTTTCAATTTAACCGGGTAATACAGTACCCTACAAAGTTAAGTTAGTACCTAACTGCAAGTTATATGCGAGTCAACAGAGCATTTTCAATTTCAGCGGGTAATAGATACAGTTCTTTTTTTGTAACAACAAAGAGGTTTTATACGGCTGAAAATCCATTTACGTTTTTAGAATAAATAAATGTGTCCCTAATTAAGACAAAAAACATAATTAAGTATATTAGTATCAAATTATTTATAATTCACAATAATTTGCTATAAAACATTTGCATTTTATCACTATTATTATACTTAATTATTTTGAAGTAGGCTGTATGGCTGTATGTAATCAATCACCTCACATTTGGCGCGTGCAAAAAAAAAACTTGCGCGCTTTTTCCCTTAGGATAATACAATATGTATGTAATATATGTTTGTTTTTCCTCGCAAGTGTGTTGAAAAAGTGCGTATGAAACTCGTGAGCAACTTACTCACTAGACACTCGGCTGATTTACGCCCTCGCCTGCGGCTCGGGCTGCAACCCACAGCCTCGTGTATAATGAGCAACCTAAGCTCACTTGTATCATAATATACTATTGTAACCACCCACGTAGTATAAAGTTACAAACTTTGTTTCTGATCATATTAAAAAAAGATTTGGATTTTTTAGCATACTGATGAAGTTCCTTCAACGTAAGCCCGAGATCTAACTTTATCCGGTATTTTAAACAGATTAGTTATCGGAAAATTGTGTTTTCTCGCATCTTTTCTAAGTGCCTTAAGAAAATTCACACAATACACATGCCGTGGCAGCCTATAAATAAGACATCACTTAGAATTGTATCCCTTAGATAATATAACTATGTTTAGTTTTAAGTGAATGAACTTGTTGGTTGTCCATAAATAAATAAAATTAAAAAAAATCCTAGAAGTGTTTTACAAATATTTGCTGATGAGTAAAAAAATTAATTACTTTTAATTAAAAATCTCTGCTCTTAATAATATTTTATTAAAAACTTTTTTGCGTAGTTTTACCAGTGTGATACCCGTTCCTGTGCGAATGTTGGTATGAAAAGTACCCCATATGTGTTACTAGCGGCCGCCCGCGGTTTCACCCGCGTGGTTCCCGTTCCCGTGGGAATATCGGGATAAAAAGTACATATAAACCTTCCTCTTGAATCACTCTATCTACTAAAAAAAACCGCATCAAAATCCGTTGCGTAGTTTCAAAGATTTAAGCATACAAAGGGACATAGGGATAGAGAAAGCGACTTTGTTTTATACTATGTAGTGATTCCGTTGTTGATATGTTACTGTAAAGTTTCCTATTCATCCGTATAGTAGTTTTTGCGTGTAAAAGCAAGCATACACATACGAGTATGATACACATACATCCTTACAAACTTTCCCTATTATAATAAAGGGTGTCTCAAAAGTAGGTATGGGATTTGAATTTCCCGCTATTTCCGAAATATATTTAAAATGGCGGGTTGAAATTTGACATACGTCATCTTGACACATGTTAAATTAATCGTGGAGCGTTTCATTAAAACAGTGCATAGAAGTTATACAAATATTTAACGAAAATTCACGATCAATTACAAACACTCGTCGAAAGGTCGAAAAATCTCGTAATTTCAAGAAGAGGTGATTTCAAATGGCCACCGAGATCTTGCCATCTGATGCCACTGGATTTCTTTCTTTGGGGCTACGTGAAAGATAAAGTCTACGCCAACTATCCACAAAATATAGACAATATAGACAAAATATTCGCCGAGTTATTGGTGAAATAAGTAGCGAAATGTGTGAAATTAGCAGCGAAATGTGTGAAAGTGTCATGAAAAACTTGCACACAGCAAAAATGCCCGTGGCGGCCATTTAGCAAATATTCTATTCAGATAAAATTGTACAAGTCACTTCTTTAAAATAAAATAAGACTACGAAGAAATTCCAATCCATTCGCGTTTTATTGACACATATCATCCTATACCTACTATTGGGACACCCGTTATATTTGTAGCATAATGGATAACAAGAATTAGACTATTTAAATTTTTACTTTTTTTGCATTCACAATGCAATTTTTATCATAGAAAAATGGAAAATAAAGTATTTAGAAAAAATCGACCCGTCTCACAACTAGCTCCGATGGGGACTCGAACCCACGACCTTTCGCTATCCGGGCGACTGCTCTCTCTCGAGAGCAGTCGCCCGGATAGACTACTTCTAGGAACTTTGCGAATAACGTTTTTATCAACTGCATTATTTGGTAATGAGTTTCCAAATATTTATCCACTCTTTTAGTGTTTATATTTACTCGATAACTTAGCAATATAATTCTACAACGATATTGAAATTACTAGAGTTTGACCGTTTTTTTATACACAACGATGTAGCACTGAGCCTTCATCACACCTGATGTTAAGTGGTGATAAGGCTGAAGGTAGAAGTGCACTACTCCAGTAATCCTCAATCACTGAGGAACTGGCTATCTTATCTCAAACTGCCGGAACACAATAATGCTGAAAAAATAATTGCTAAGGCGTCAGATAAGATGGTGGTAGCTAGCCAGGCGCACTTAGAACAAGTCACCACCAACCAAACCGAATACAATATGTATCGAGTCCGGGACCTCTGGGTCTGTAACCGGTGGTGTGAAGCACTAGACAACAGAAGCGGTTAAAGCCGCTACTTCTGTACCGCTAATTACGAAGGCGCGACTCTGTTGAGAGCGGTACAGCGCTATTGGTCAAACTATAAATTTTAATGTAATTTCAAAGAAGGTGATTATCACACAAGCATACACACACATTTACATACCTTCTTCTTCTTCTTCATCGATGCACTCTTGGCAGAGCGGTCGTGGTCGTCATGTAGTCGTGGAAGTGGAGGGGGCAGATACAGCACGCCGCACGATGCCTCGCCATTTTTCTCTGCTCGAAGTCATCCTACTGCACTTGTTTATGGACCCGCCCACAAAAGACTTGATCTGATCGGTCCAACGCGTAGGTGACCTCCCGCGCGGTCTGGTGCCTTCTACTTTCCCCTGGACGACAAGGCGCTCGATGGACACGTTATCGCGTCTCGAAACGTGACCAAAAAATGTTAGTTTACGAGACTGTATAGTGGAGAATAGTGGAGAATAGTGGATTTACATACCTACATACACATATTATAATACACGTAACACACACTTTCATCAATACAACCAAATCAAATGCACATACTAGTCCCTATTGAGAATTTTAAATTAAAATGTCTAATTGGAGGTACCACCTAGGATACAGGATACGTCCTAGTTTGGGAGTTTAGGAATGAAGCTGTAAACGTTAATGTTTCTAATATTGTACATATTATATGTATTGCATGTAATGTTACTCTTTTGTTGAAACCAATTTTTATTATTATTATAATAAACGTTGTTCTGCCAGCTGTACCGGTTCATGTCTGACCTGATGCTGACCTTCCTCGCTGCGTTTCTCCTGTGCGTCCTGATCGATGCACCGTTCTCCACGTTGCAGAAGCTACTGATGGGTGCAGGTAAGAACCCTTGATCATCATCAGCCAATTTACAAGCTTTTCATTAACTTGCCATGTTAGTTAGTTAGTTAGTGGGGGACAAATCTTGCAAGCTTAATTTGACTCACTTCTCAGTGTCCGATGGAGCTGAAATTTTGTATACAGGTTTGGTTTAGATGACAATACAATATTTAAGTACAGACCGCAAAAAAGCTTGTCATGACATTGAAATTTTTACTAAAAACTTATTAATATTCCTACCTGCTGAGGCACTAGTCTTCCTTAGAATATAATAGTCTTTAGAATAGTCTAGTAGTCTAGTAGTAGTCTTATGGATGGATAAGGGTAACGGGCCATGACGTTCCAATGGGGTTTAATGGTTATTAATCTAAATAAAGCCTGAACCAACGGGTTGACGTGCGTGCCTTCCGAAGCACTAAAAAGCTCGAGATATTAAATTTTTGGTCACCTTAATACAAAATGAGATTCAGTGTAATGCGAAAAAGTATTTGAGATAAGATAAGTTGGATTAGTTTGTAATTGACTGTAATGCGTAAAAAGTATTTGAGATAAGATAAGTTAGATAAGATTGTAAGTTAGATTACAATCTAATCTAACTTATCTTATCTCAAATAAATTCTCGAGCTCTTCAGTGCTAATGAGACATTTTAGAGGAAATTACTCTAAACTATGTTTTATCCATGTATTACTCTAAACTATGTTTTGTCGTGAGCAGAAATCGTAAACGATGTGCCGTATCCATATACTTAATTAACGTTTATGATTAAAATTTTATTTTTATTTCAGGTAAATCAAGACCTTCAGCAAAAGGGAAAACAGAATCTCAAGAGACTATAGTCGAAAAAACCACATTATAAAATATTTTATAATTAGGTATATAGATTATAGTACGGCTGAAATGATGATGATGATGATGATGATAGATTATAGTACGAAAAAGGACAAAAGACTGATTTATTTGAAAGATGTGAGTGATGATGTATTTGATGAGTAGCATTTGTAAAATTAAATGTTGTTATTTATGTTATACCAATTCTGTATTTATGAAACAGATAAGTATTTGTGTGTCTATATGAATATGATACATTTGTATAATGCTGTGCACAATTTTTTTGAAATACAGTTTTAACTCTTTATCTAGCTTTAAGGAAAATTTATGAAAACTTTGAATTGTATTTTGTTGCTGTGCCTTATAAAAAAATAAAATAAAAAATTAAATGTGATTTATTGAATTTAAGTTGAAGAGTAAAATATTATAAGTGGAAGTCAATGTTACCATAAAAAATATTTTAGTACCTACCAAAACCTTTGTAACAAACTATTACAAGTGAATTGAGATTCTGAATTATTTTAATACATTGACGGTGTTTTTATTTTGTAAGTTTAAGAAAAATTGTAATGATGAAAAACCAGCCCTATAAGTAGCTTTTTTTAGCTCTTTCGGATGCGAAAGCTTCCTCTCATCAATGAAGCAACGCTGGCTTACAGCGTTAAAAAGATAACTTTTTCCACCTAAGTCCTCCTAAGTCCGCGCATACTTTGCACAGAACAAAATGGCGTCCATAGTTGCGTCCTGCAAAACAAAAATGTGATACAGTGACCAGACATTCTGTGTAAAGTACACATTTTCGTCTAACCTTTGTTCTTCTTATAGGACGTCTGGCTTTAACAACAACTTTTTTTTTCTAATCTTGGGACTCAGAAGGTTAAACACATCTTAGATTTCTGCGCGAACTGTTCATTTAAATAAAACACTTTCACGGATTTTGCACGCATTTATTAAACAACTTGGTTAAATTTTTAGATTATTTTTCAAGGTTAACGGAAAACTACCCACTATTTTGTGATTTTAATAAAAGAAATCAAAAAATAGTGGGTAGTTTTCCGTGACCACGGGCCCTGGAAAGGTGCGAAAACGTCGGATAAACCAAAAAACCTATAAAAATCAACAAAAAATTTAACCAAGTTGTTTAATAAATGCGTGCAAAGTCCGTGAAAGTGTTTTATTTAAACTCAGAAGGTTATAGCAAAATTCGAAGAGTCTTGTTAGTCTTTCGATAGCTTAGTTGTTTAAAGCATTGGGCCGGATCCCTAGGGACCCGGGTTCGAATCCCACCTGAAAGCTACTTGCAGTGTTAGTTGTTTGATAATCACAATTTTCACTTTATTGGAGTTATTCTTATTAAGTTAAAGTAGCAAGTATTACTCATATCAATGTAGCATACTTTAATGTAAATATTTTTAGTTTTTAATTAGTCCTAATACTAATTTATAAATATAACTCTGGGTTGATTGTTTTTGTTTAAAATCTACATCAAAGCAGCCCAAAAAACGTATCAATAAACGAAATGAAAGAATATCTTATTGACTTTTGTTTAAACTCATTCTCTTTCTGTAGCTAAAGTCTATTTATTTGAGCATGTCTTATAACGTAAACAAACCTGACATTGAACACATATCTTGTGTTTCCAAAGAAATCACTCAAATTTATTCACACTACAAGTGATTCATTCATTAATCATATTACACTGCATCCTTTTCCAAAGTAAATATCACATAATTCCCGTCGAAAACTGCAAAATAATCAAAATAACCATAAGTTGATCAAAATTTGTGTTCCGATTTTGACAACTGTCAGTTGACTTACTAGTGATGGGGTATAAGAATGAACGAATTGAAGTTAAAAAAAATTCAATAGATAATATCGATAAAGTATTTACTGAGTATTTCTCGGGAAATTATTGTTATCGGAAAGCGGCAGTTGTATATTGTAGAATTGGTTGAAGAAGTTTAAAATTACAAAATACATGTTTAATAACAAGTTCAGCAGTAAAAACTGAGCAGTAAACTAAATCAAAATGATTAGTAAGAAATATTAAAATAGGCAGATAAATAAATATTGAGCAGTAATATGACTGAATTGGCAGTTATTAGTGGTCAATTAACAAATCGGAATTAGTCGATAAGAAATCTCATTCTAAACAGTTCTTAAAAAATAAGGCGGTAAAATGTACACCTTGTTTATTAGTCTGTCCGTCCGTCCGTCCGTATGTCACAGCCACTTTATTGCGAATCTTTTAAGACTACACTGTTGAAACTTGGTGGATTGATGGATTCTGTAAAGCGCATCACGATTTTTTTTTCTAATTCTTTGTTTTTTCACAATAAAAATAACCACCTAAGGCGATCGCTTTGCTGCGCTTCACAATTGCCTTAAATTAGTTTAATTTAGTTTTAAGGATTAATTAATGCTACTTCCTACTTATCCTAATATAATTATATAAATGATATGGGCACAGTTAAAATCATACGTAGGGCGAAATAATAAAACTTTTAAGGTAGCTGAAATTCGAAATTTAATGAAAGAGGGTTTAGCTCGCATTGGTGCGGATTCATGGAAAAAATGTATCAAGCATGTTATTAAAAAAGAAGACGAGATGATGAGACTCGATGGAATAATAGACACAGCAACTGACGAAGTAACACCACAATTCACCATTAACCTAAATGAAGAATCTGAATCTTCCTATGAATCAAGTGATTCAGACCAATAACTATTTGTATCTCGTTACGGTAATGATTAACTGTGGTGAATTTTTGTTTAGAACTAGAGTACAATCTCAGTAATCCGGTATTTTAATATACGGCTCATGCAGTAATCCGATACAATATTACAATATAGTTCACTCTAATAAGTACATTGTTTTACTCGCTCTTTTATGTCTTGTTTCCGCTCCGGTGGACGGAGATGCGACGTGAGTTTGTTATACACTGCGGGTTTTATATGTTCCTTACATTATGGATTATATCCTCTAATTCGAGTTCTCCGCTAATCCAGCATCCTTGTGTTTTAATTAGTGCCGGAGTACTGATCACTGGCACTGTACTGTCTTTTTGGTCTTTCGATTTAAAATGATTCAGTATTTGTAGTAAGTAGTACCTTTTATCAAAACTGTATTTTTTTTTAATAAATATATTTTTTGTATGTATTTTTTTTTACCTAGGTACTTGTATTCAGTGTACGTCTGTACGATGATAACAGTCAGTAAAAAAAAAAAACTATGAATAAGCGTTAAACTAATGAACTGATAAAAAAAATCGAATAAATCGAATAGAAAACGAATTGAATTCAATTGATCATTTTGTGCCCAACACTATGGTTGATTGTGACGTCATGTTTGTTTACCTTATTATAAGACATGCTGAAATAAATAGACTTTAGGTGTTAATTTTTGTAGCGGCGTTGTGCACTTTTTGTGATGGGTAAAAAATTTTAAACTTTCATCAGAGACACGTGACCATCGAAAAACTGTTACAATGCCATTAGAATACGAAGGCAAATATCGCCACTGTTTCCAAAGTTATAATAGCTTATGTTTGAAAACGAGCGGCACTGAAGCCTGAAGACCTCGGTTCAAATCCAGTCTGTTTTTTTTTAATTTTTTTGACAAATTCCCTTTTTTTTTGTGAAAATGTCTAGGGAGCCCTTTTCACTTCTGAAACACTCCCGGAGTGCAACCCGTCGTTTTTTTTATCCACAACGGGGTAGCACTTTGCCTTCATCACATCTAATGCGAAGTGGTATAATCTAATGTACGCCGAGGGTGGAAGCGCACTACTCCCGGTACCCTCAACTACCGAGGCTGAACTTGATGTGTTTACCATCGTGGTGTAGTAATTGGTTTCACGGCTTACGCCGCTACTCACGGGGAGGGCCCGAGCAAAGGTGACGCTCTACGGGAAGGCTTACTACGTCCCCCCCAGGACGGCTACTCAGGTCGGCCGGAGCAAAGACAACGTGTTCCGATGGGGACTCTCGGATGGCTCTAATATGGGTTGTATTTGCGGTGACACTCAAACGATGTCCCATCTTAAATCGTGCCCCGCATGCCCTGAAACCTGCACGCGGGAGGATTTAATGCGTGCCACGGATAGTGCTGTCAACGTGGCCAAATTCTGGGCTGCAACAATATAGTGTTTGCCATCGAAACGCTAAGAAGAAGAACTACCAAGGAACTGGCTATGTTATATCTTACTGCCGGAACACAACGATAGTGAAAACATCCTTGTTATGACGTCAGTAATGTACCTAACACGAACAGCGGGCCAATCGCCGTAATTCTATGCAGCGCGTCTTCATCGCGTTTGGGTCTTGACGTTTAACTTCGTATTGTCACGCAAAACTATAGTCCTACAATCCTGTCTGATCCGGTGACATCCGTGACAGAGGAACTACTTGCAATACGAAATTAGCTGTCAAAATAGACTGTCGTATGAAAACTGTTTTAGTTCCAAAGATTATCACCGGAACAGAAAACGTTGTCGCACTGTCAAAGCCGCGCGTTATCAAAAACGTTTTGCACGTCAACTGCACAGTTTTGCGTGACAATACGAAGTTAAACGTCAAGACCCAAACGCGATGAAGACGCGCTGCATAGAATTACGGCGATTGGCCCGCTGTTCGTGTTAGGTACATTACTGACGTCATAACAAGGATGTTTTCACTATCGTTGTGTTCCGGCAGTAAGATATAACATAGCCAGTTCCTTGGTAGTTCTTCTTCTTAGCGTTTCGATGGCAAACACTATATTGTTGCAGCCCAGAATTTGGCCACGTTGACAGCACTATCCGTGGCACGCATTAAATCCTCCCGCGTGCAGGTTTCAGGGCATGCGGGGCACGATTTAAGATGGGACATCGTTTGAGTGTCACCGCAAATACAACCCATATTAGAGCCATCCGAGAGTCCCCATCGGAACACGTTGTCTTTGCTCCGGCCGACCTGAGTAGCCGTCCTGGGGGGGACGTAGTAAGCCTTCCCGTAGAGCGTCACCTTTGCTCGGGCCCTCCCCGTGAGTAGCGGCGTAAGCCGTGAAACCAATTACTACACCACGATGGTAAACACATCAAGTTCAGCCTCGGTAGTTGAGGGTACCGGGAGTAGTGCGCTTCCACCCTCGGCGTACATTAGATTATACCACTTCGCATTAGATGTGATGAAGGCAAAGTGCTACCCCGTTGTGGATAAAAAAAACGACGGGTTGCACTCCGGGAGTGTTTCAGAAGTGAAAAGGGCTCCCTAGACATTTTCACAAAAAAAAAGGGAATTTGTCAAAAAAATTAAAAAAAAACAGACTGGATTTGAACCGAGGTCTTCAGGCTTCAGTGCCGCTCGTTTTCAAACATAAGCTATTATAACTTTGGAAACAGTGGCGATATTTGCCTTCGTATTCTAATGGCATTGTAACAGTTTTTCGATGGTCACGTGTCTCTGATGAAAGTTTAAAATTTTTTACCCATCACAAAAAGTGCACAACGCCGCTACAAAAATTAACACCTAAAGTCTATTTATTTCAGCATGTCTTATAATAAGGTAAACAAACATGACGTCACAATCAACCATAGTGTTGGGCACAAAATGATCAATTGAATTCAATTCGTTTTCTATTCGATTTATTCGATTTTTTTTATCAGTTCATTAGTTTAACGCTTATTCATAGTTTTTTTTTTTTACTGACTGTTATCATCGTACAGACGTACACTGAATACAAGTACCTAGGTAAAAAAAAATACATACAAAAAATATATTTATTTAAAAAAAATACAGTTTTGATAAAAGGTACTACTTACTACAAATACTGAATCATTTTAAATCGAAAGACCAAAAAGACAGTACAGTGCCAGTGATCAGTACTCCGGCACTAATTAAAACACAAGGATGCTGGATTAGCGGAGAACTCGAATTAGAGGATATAATCCATAATGTAAGGAACATATAAAACCCGCAGTGTATAACAAACTCACGTCGCATCTCCGTCCACCGGAGCGGAAACAAGACATAAAAGAGCGAGTAAAACAATGTACTTATTAGAGTGAACTATATTGTAATATTGTATCGGATTACTGCATGAGCCGTATATTAAAATACCGGATTACTGAGATTGTACTCTAGTTCTAAACAAAAATTCACCACAGTTAATCATTACCGTAACGAGATACAAATAGTTATTGGTCTGAATCACTTGATTCATAGGAAGATTCAGATTCTTCATTTAGGTTAATGGTGAATTGTGGTGTTACTTCGTCAGTTGCTGTGTCTATTATTCCATCGAGTCTCATCATCTCGTCTTCTTTTTTAATAACATGCTTGATACATTTTTTCCATGAATCCGCACCAATGCGAGCTAAACCCTCTTTCATTAAATTTCGAATTTCAGCTACCTTAAAAGTTTTATTATTTCGCCCTACGTATGATTTTAACTGTGCCCATATCATTTATATAATTATATTAGGATAAGTAGGAAGTAGCATTAATTAATCCTTAAAACTAAATTAAACTAATTTAAGGCAATTGTGAAGCGCAGCAAAGCGATCGCCTTAGGTGGTTATTTTTATTGTGAAAAAACAAAGAATTAGAAAAAAAAATCGTGATGCGCTTTACAGAATCCATCAATCCACCAAGTTTCAACAGTGTAGTCTTAAAAGATTCGCAATAAAGTGGCTGTGACATACGGACGGACGGACGGACAGACTAATAAACAAGGTGTACATTTTACCGCCTTATTTTTTAAGAACTGTTTAGAATGAGATTTCTTATCGACTAATTCCGATTTGTTAATTGACCACTAATAACTGCCAATTCAGTCATATTACTGCTCAATATTTATTTATCTGATTCCAAAGATTATCACCGGAACAGAAAACGTTGTCGCACTGTCAAAGCCGCGCGTTATCAAAAACGTTTTGCACGTCAACTGCACGTACACTTGACTAATGCGTCATAGAAATACCGCGATCGGGGCCCAGAACGAGTACTACCTTCAACCAAACCGAATAAGCACAATTAAGTACCTCCACTGGAAATCGAACCCTAGATCTCTGGGTATGGCACTGGTGGTGGGGACCACTAGACTTTGCTTTGCTTTGGTTTTGCTGCATATCATATCTACATCATAATCATCATCATCGGTGACTTTTAGTGACCTCACTGTGTCATTGAGCTTATCTCCAGTATAAAGTTCCCCTGCGGGGGACGTGACAGAGTATATCAAGAAGAAGAGCAACTTTGCTTGAGAGTGCAGGCTTTGGAATCGCGCCACAACACAAATTTCAAGTCGTTTGTGGTGCGCGTCCCGACAGCGAGGCTAGAAACTTTCTTGAAGGAGGATTTCTGGCTGCAGGGGGTGGTTTACCGGCGCTTCCGGGGGACGTTGCCATATGCCACCGATTCAACACCGAGAGCTGTTACTTAATTGTATCTTACTAACCTAGTGCTACATTTATATACTATCAAAATTGTGTTATATAATCTATATATGTTAGTCTATAAGGTATTTATTATATGGGCCTGATATTGTGAAATATTGTAAGTTGCCTGCAATAAATGATTTATTATATTATTATTATAAAAATTACGACATTGCGCATCTCCCGAGTTCAAGACTAGATAATTCATGCAAATACTGCTACCTGCAAGCCTCAGTACTGTTAATCATCATTCCAACTTTATGTGTTTAGAATTAAAGACGAAACTACTGTGTAACAAATCAAGATAACAAATGACAGTGGTATTATAATGTTTGAACAATTCAATTACATATTTGCGTGTTAATAAAATTTGCGTTATTTTAAAGGCATTTTCCGTTCAGGAACCGGTTACAACCAGTTAATTTGTACCTTTAAACAGCCAAATCGCTTAATCACCCGAAGACCAACCATCAACTTCAGGAAGAGAAGGGATATACATGGTATGCCCTTCGAAGAAAAATTGGAAGACTAAAAAGAGTGTAATGTTTGCTCAAAGTTACTGTGCAATGAATATTGCATGTTTATGAGTGAAGATTGTTTTGCTCAGACATTTATGATGTAGATATTGCAAATGTGTAAGATTTGTTATGTTTTTAGATTTTAAGTGAATTATGTTGATTAATACAACGTATGTTCTAAAAAAATTATAATTTTGGCCAAAGTTGATTAAAAAAGCTAGGTAGTGCCTTAAATTAAGAACGTAGAAAATATAAATAATTCATTTTCTTAAAGTTTATATTTTATTTCAACCTATTAACACGAAATTTATAAGAATTCAGCAATATTTTAAGAAATAAATGTATTATAGTATGGGCGGCAAAATGCTTCCCACGCGCCCACTTACGTTTTACGGAATAACGCGCCCACTCTAGGGTTAATAAGGACACTAGTAACAGTAGTAGTAGTAGTAGGAGTTAAATTAAAACGTTAAAAAGATAATGTACCCAACTAAAGACATTAGGACAACATAAAAGATATAGGAGGTAGCTTTATTTACATTTCTATAATTACGAATGTAGATAGTACATTTATCTCACAAGTATTTTAACTAAGTTTGTTGTCTGAGATACTACAAGTTGTCACTCATATGTTGCAGATGATGCAAATAATGATAACTTACTTTACGCCTTTGATAATAGAACTTATTATGCATTCTCTACTCTACTTTAGAGAATGCATAATAAGTTCTAATTATCTACTTCTATACCAATGATATTGTATTGCTTCATTTCTCTACGTAAGGTGATAGTGTCAGGTTATATGCCATCTAAAATGGCAGAACAAAAAATTACAGGAAAAAATCTCGACATGGTCGATGCCGGAGTCATGCCAAAGAAATGTAAGTACTTAGTAATGAACAAAATTTTATTGACTTTTTATTGAGATTATTATTATTATAGATTTTATAATAGGGGTTAAAGTGTCAAATTGCTGTTTTCTATGGAGATTTTCGTAAGTGCATTTTTTAATCTTACTAACGTTTATCTAATTTATTTAAAGACTAATATTATCAAACTTTACAAAATTTTACACACGTAATTATGGACATTTTAACAACTACCTACATGACACATCCGTTAAAAGCAAAAATAATAATAAATTTCAATATTTTATTTTAATATTTCTGTGATGATGAACACCTGAGTGGCGAGCTTCGGCACGTCGAGCAAGTACTGCGAAGTAACAAATTGCCAGTACCTCGCAAACATCACAGAAAACGCACCAAAGCAGCCACAGTAGAACGTCAACCTGCCATTCTGCCATATGTGAAAGGTGTCACTGACAAGATTGGGAGGATTCTGAAGCGTGCTTCGATTCATACTTACTTCAAGCCGCCGAAGAAGATTAACCAATTCTTACCACCAGTCAAGTGTAATATCCCCTTTCAAGTTGCAGGCGTTTACAAACTAGATTGTGACTGTGGGCTCTCCTACATTGGGCAAACAAAGAGAAGCATAGGGACGCGCGTTAAAGAACATGTAGCTGACATCAAACATAGGCGCGATAATAAGTCTGCAGTGTGTGAACATTCATTTGAGGGAACCAATCATTATATAAGGTTTGACAAACCGCAGATCCTCGCTAGAGAACCAAGATACTTTCCCAGATTGATGCGCGAGGCTATTGAAATTAGCAAATACCCAAATTTCAATAGAGAAGATGGTTGGAAGATACCACCAGCTTGGGACCCTATAATCCATCAAGTAAAGTCACAACCTAAACCACACACTGCAAGAACTAAAGATACGGTTATTTCTTTTTGCAAATAATTTTAATAAATGGAGATCGTCCCCCTTCGTGTAGTTTTCTTGCCAGTTCTTTCTCCGAAGGGCTCCAACTTTTGTGAACTGGTGGTCGAGTCAGTAACTTTTTGCTTTGCTATAAATAATTATTATCCAAATTACTTAAACAAATCAAAATATTAAATTAATAAATCATTTTGTTATAATTAAATATAATGTTAAAATAATTAATACCTAACCGTATCCTGTTTCCGAACGAAAAACAAAGACAATTAGAGTGGGTATATTCTTTTATTAAAATAAAAAAATAGTGGGTAGTTTTCCGTGACCACGGCCCCTGGAAAGGTGCCGAAACGTCGGATAAACCAAAAAATCTCAAAAAAACAACTAAAATTTAACTAAGTTGTTAAATAAATTGCGTGAAAAAATCCGTGAAAGTGTTTTATTTATATGGACAGTTCGCGCAGAAATCTAAGATGTGTTTAAATTTCAATATGTTACAACTAATACTGAAGTACAAAATTCTGCAAACAAAAAAAAACGTAAAAATGAAAAATAAATTGAATCATTCCATTCAAAGGACGAAAGGGTGGGACTTTATCTAATTAATCTTGGAACTTACTGATCTGATTGAAATCGGTGCCAAACCATTACCTACCTAATTGTCATGTATTTCACACCACTCCGCGCATGAGATAATTATTGTGTATTATTTGTTCACTAAATATTTTGTTCTTGTTACTTTCGGCTTGGTACCGACTTAAATCAGACCAGTAAGTTCCAAGATTATTTAAATAAAGTCCCACCCTTTCGTCCTTTGAATGGAATGATTCAATTTATATTTAATTTTTACATTTTTTTGGGAAGTGAGTTCATCCGTTTAGTAGTTACGAGGGAACATAGGAACAGACACATCCACATACATACAGGTCCCTTTTTTGGCTTCGCAGCAGACATGTAAAAAAAGGGTAAAATTGTTCGATCGAAACTTTTATATTCCTAGCATACTTATTATCAAGCAAGCCTAATCGAAGCGATTTCGAGTACGAAACCAAATATCTCAAAAATAATATAAAACAAATCATGTACCATAAAACGCCTGATCGAAAACGAATGCTAATATCCAAACCAGTAAACCTTTTTTTCCCTATTCTATCTCACTCCACCTGAAACAAAATTGTCGGGTTGTACCTTTTTCAACCTCAACGTGTTTTTAGATTTTTGTTTCGGCGTCCGGCATCTTCAATGCCTCTGCATGTGCCTCACCATGATATCGCTGTTCATCGCGCGGAGCAGCATGGGCATCGCCGTGCTCGCTATGTCCGATGAGCACAGACAGAATGACGTCACAGTCACGGTAAGAGGTCATTATGATGGGCTCAGTGGTTGATCTCAATATTCATCGCGCGGGCCAGTGTGGGTCTCGCAGTGCTGGCTATATCCGATGAGCACAGACAGAATGACGTCACAGTCACGGTAAAAAGTCATTATGATGGGCTCAGGTGGTTGATCTCAATGTTCATCGCGCGGGCCAGCGTGGGTCTCGCAGTGCTGGCTATGTCCGATGAGCACAGAAAGAATGACGTCACAGTCACGGTAAGAGGTCATTATGATGGGCTCAGTAGTTGATCTCGCTGTTCATCGCGCAGGGCAGCATGGGTATCGCAGTGCTGGCTAAGGCCGATGAGCACAGAAAGAATGACGTCACAGTCACGGTAAGAGGTCATTATGATGGGCTCAGTGGTTGATCTCGCTGTTCATCGCGCAGGGCAACATGGGCGTCGCCGTGCTAACTAAGGCCGATGAGTACAGACAGAATGACGTCACAGTCACGGTAAAAGGTCATTATGATGGGCTCAGGTGGTTGATCTCAATGTTCATCGCGCGGGCCAGCGTGGGTCTCGCAGTGCTGGCTATGTCCGATGAGCACAGAAATAATGACGTCACAGTCACGGTAAGAGGTCATTATGATGGGCTCAGGTGGTTGATCTCGCTGTTCATTGCGTGGGGCAGCATGGGCGTCTTCGTGCTCGCTATGTCCGATGAGCACAGCAAGAATGACGTCACAGTCACGGTAAGAGGTGATTATGATGGGCTCAGTGGTTGATCTCGCTGTTCATCGCGCAGGGCAGCAAGCAAGGGCATTGCCGTGCTTGGCCGATCAGCACAGAAAGAATGACGTCACAGTCACGGTAAGAGGTCATTACGATGGGCTCAGTGGTTGATCTCCCTGTTTATCGCGCGTGGCAGCATACATCGCAGTGCTCGCTATGTCCGATGAGCACAGACAGAATGACGTCACACTCACGGTAAGAGGTCATTATGATGGGCTCAGTGGTTGACTTCGCTGTTCATCGCGCGGGGCATCAAGGGCATTGCCGTGCTTGGCCGATCAGCACAGAAAGAATGACGTCACAGTCACGGTAAGAAGTCATTATGATAGGCTCAGTAGTTGATCTCGCTGTTCATCGCGCAGGGCAGCATACATCGCAGTGCTCGCTATGTCCGATGAGCATAGAAAGAATAACACCATAGTCACGGCAAGAGGTCATTAAAATGGGCTCAGTGATTGATCTCGCTGTTCAGTCCGCGGGACAGCTTGGTTGTGTCGCTGTGCTCGCTATGTCCAATGAGCACAGAAAGAATGACACCATCATGAAGCTCGACTTAATACTCTGAGGTAACTGGAGTTCTCACCCAGAGTATAGTCCATTCGCTTAGATAGTGTCGCTCTGCCACAATGCCGTGCGGGTGTACCGACACTATCCAACCGAACGGACTTTAAAAAAGTGTACCCAGCAAATTTGACATTTATGTATGTAGTGGCTGTCAGTTGTCTCATATGACCATACGTATTTTTTTAAAGTGTAGGTGAGACGGAAGACAGCCACTGTGTAATTTTTGGGGACATAAAAGTGAGAGTACTGCACTCTCCAGTTACCTCAGTATTAAGTCGAGCTTCATGGACACCACAGTCACGGTAAGACGTCATTATGATGGGCTCAGTCATGGCCCGCTATTATTTCCTGACTGCTTGCGCCGTGCTACAAGTGAGTCAGAAGATGGCTTTGGCTCAGTGGTTGATCTCCCTGAGATAATATATATAATATTTTGAACGACGACTAATAAGAAATCTATATCGAAACACAAAAGTAATCCGGTTAGAAAATTCCTGGTACCAGCAATACCAAACAAGCAAGGTTTAAATACACTCTAGAGTACTTTAATAGAGTTCCCAGAAATTGTTAGTGGAAACTGGAAATCCGATACTTACTTCATTATTCGAAAGGCTTTTACCCGATTTGTTTACGTATGAAACGATTTACAAAATAAACTGTATATCGAGTAACTAAATGTATACTGTATACCATTTATTAAGAATAACTATGGATTGAAAATACAGAAGTTTTATCTCGCGGGTGAGCCACGCTTGTTTTTGTATGTACATGCCATAGAGTAACTTTTTGTATATAGGAAATAGAGACCAGGGTGCCTACCATCAACTCTTGTTGCGGTTTTGTTTAGGATCTAAACTGATCTGCTTCGCTTATTCGTACCACGACAGCATAATATCAATGACAGCGATTCAGTGATCATTCAATGACATTTCACAGCCGCTAAGCTGTCAAGAACTCTTATTTGACTTATAACTCGGCCAAGCTAACAGGACACCTGCAGGTTATACCCGTCCCTCTCACTCTCCGGGCATGACAGAATCGAGTGAAAGAAACGGGTAGAAGAAATAAGGACACAAATCGTTCGATCTTTCACATTTAGCAATTCATTTGCGATATGTTTGCGATCCAGTTTTTAGAAGGTCATAGTACGAAAGAAAGCAATTCATTTTAGGAACCTATCCTGCATCGCGCTATTTTTGAATCGCTGTCTTAAGGCGAGGATTCCCGATCTAAATAGGCACACTAACGCTTGCTCGGCCGCGCTCGATACACTTCACGCGGACGCAGCGGCAGCCGGCAGTGAACTGTAAAGATTTGTTTTTTTTTGTTTGTATGTTTCTATTGGATAAACGCAAAAACTAATAGACCGATAGTGACCAAAACGTGTACCACGCGGGTAAAGCCGCGGGCAGCTACAAGTTATGAATAAAGTTACACTAATTTTCTATTCTTTTAATAACACAGATATATAAGTGGGACAAGAAGACTCAGAGCGTCATTCTCTCGTCGTTCTTCTGGGGCTATGTGACAATGCAGATACCTGCCGGTTTGCTGGCGAGGAGATTTGGAGGAAAGCCTATTCTATTAGTAGCACTTCTAGTCAACGGATGTTTGTGTATTTTACTCCCTACTCTGGCTGCTGTGGTAAGTTCAGATTCACTGAGTACTTTCATATTAACTATCATATAATGTATACTTATTTTATTTTTATTTTATTTTATTTATTTTTGTTTTATGTATAATTTGTTGTTTAATTAAATTATGTATAATTTGTTTATGTTAATAAATGAGGTGAAATCTAAGAGAAACTATCACTCATTAATTTAACTAACAATTTTTAGTAACATCAACATTACTCAAGTTAGAATATGTAAATAGGGTAAATTTATTATGATATGGTTTTATCAAGTTTATATCAAAAATTTATAACAATTATATTAATAGCCCTCAATTATTCATGGGGCGTCATATAGTACCTAAAATGCCTATAAGGATGGTACCTAACGTGACATGCAATCTATCAATAAATATGAAAAAAAAGGAACGTAAATGAGGTATCATACAAGCTCTGCATTCTAACACGTTCTGTATAAATTATCTTTGAAACCACTATTCAAACCCGCTTAAATTCTCAAGAGTGAGCTCAACGTGTTAATGTATTAACCCAAAACCTGATACACCCCAATTAAAAATAAATGCAATAATATAATTAAAATATAAATTTAGTCAAAAATATTTATTTTAAAAGTTATTCAACGATAGTTTGGTGGTGCCCAATCTAAGAAATTTCAAAGTCTACGTCCAGCCGCCCAACCCCGCCCGCGGGCGCTAGGTGTCCGCGTAGAGCGCTCACGCAATTCTAAATAATTTAGACATGAGCCAATAAAAATGAAAAAATATATCCTATATTAAAACATAGTGCGATCGATTCGCAATTCGATTCTGAGCAAACTACTTTCTGGTACTCGGAAAAAGTACGGACTTTTTGATTTAAAACTATAGGACGGTTACAGTTGTTACAAATCTGGTAATAAGATATATATTTCTTCATACCTTTATCAAGAATCGTATAGTTTCAGAAACACGATTTTATGACTTTGGCTCGACACTTTTTATTTTCTAAAACACCTCTAAAAAATAAGAAATATCAAGATTATTCTTAAATGGGGATACATATACTATTGAAAATTGGTTTAATTAGTGGACACCAATAATATTTAGGATCGTATAGAAGCATTTTTTTAAACTCGCTAAAGTTTTTGAATACGAAGTGATTTTGTGTTTTTTTTGCGTAATCGGCAAAATCGGTCTCGCTCCCGCGCGCGTCGTTTTCTCATTGCTATCTCGCTTTAGCATAATTTTTCCGAGTATCGCCTTAATCCATTAACACGTTGTATATGTGTGCAGGGTGGTTGGATGATGGTGTGCGCTGCCCGAATGATGATGGGACTGTCACAAGCTTGCTTATTCCCGGCGAGCCACACATTGCTAGGACAGTGGCTTCAGCCAGCAGAACGCACGAGCATTTCTGGAGTCGTCTATGGAGGTATACTAAACTTTATTAAATATAAGGTGTTGTAAAAAAGTTGACGGTATTTTATGGGGTCAATGTACTCATGCATACAAACAACTTTTACTATGGTACCAACATTGAAATCACGAAAAAAAAACAGCTGTTCCATAGAAAATTTGAAATCAAATAGGTAGATCAAAATGTATGAAACAGCTGATCTTTTTGCAATTTTAATGTTGGTACCATAGTAAAAGTTGCTTGTATGCATGAGTATATTGACCCCTCAAAATTCCGTTGACTTTTTTCACAACACATTATATTCTGATGACGTTATCATACAGTTAAGTATAGAAATACTGTACTGTACTATTAAACGTACTTTAAAGAGAAAATGATCATCATTTTTAAACTACTGCCTAAGGTAGAGACGCACTTCCAAAGTCAGAAGATCATAACTAAAGCAATTTTTTATTCCATGAATTACTCCAGTATAATATGGTTTTTCAAAATTAAGATAATATTTATTTAATTATACTTTTGAAAGTGCAAAAGTGCTTACATTTAAAGACGTCTTTACGTTAGTTAAAACACATTGCGCTGCCTACTGTACAAACGTATATTATCAGAGACTCGACCGTATAAATAATAAACGTTCAAAATATCTACCAGGAGTACAAGTTGGTACGATCATCGCAATGCCAGTATCTGGCTTGCTGGCAGAGACTTCCCTAGGATGGAAGCTCATCTTCTACACAATGTCTTGCCTTCTATTCATCAACGCTGGAATATGGTACTGGCTCTCAGCCAGCTCTCCTGGAGAACACAAGATGATCAGCAAGGCAGAGAGACATTACATTGAAGAGGCTCTCCATAATGGAGGTGCACAGGTAGATGAGATTATTTTGTTATGCATTTTGATACTTCAGTTACAATTTATCCAAAATTATGATTTTAAATTATTATATAGGTATTCACAATAGATTACACTACGTTATCCAAAGGGTATGTTATATTTTCTGGGACGAAAAATAGCCTGTGTCACTAAGACGGACAAACAAACAAACATACTAATATCAAATGTGATTTTTAGGGATTAGTTTGGGTGCTGGAGAGTGACACAGACTCACACAGCCCTAGACAATATTGGATATATAACTTTCGGTATCTTAATTGGTTAGAGCATAAGACTGGATTTTCAGAGGTACCAGTTTAATTCCCGTCCGCAAATAGACTATAGGGCAGAATGTTGTATTATTTCTATTATATCTTTTCGGACAATATTTCTAGAAAAAAAATGTCAACTTGATAATTAAACAAATGACTTACTTATAATATATTTCATTCAACAAGTTCAATCACGATTCAGATAAAAATGTTTTTGATAACTATTTATACCTATACCTGATGAGAATCAGTTGCTTTTAAATCTGTATTATTAATCAATGCATTACTAGAGTTCTAAGTTGTTTTGCTAATAGTTGAGATCTTGATATATTTAACAATGGTATCCCAAAGGCGAGAACACTTATAAGTAGGCTTTTCTTTGATGACAGGTAGGTATTTAGAAAATTACTAAACCTAATTTGTGCTTAAGTTTTTAGTAGGTATGTGTTATCCTGTTTGAATTTTATAGTTGGTTTTTATTTTCGCTCACTTTGTTTCTTTATTATGCTGTAGCTACATGTGTAAATCTGTCAAAAGCTTTTATGTTGATAAATGTTCACCGCCTCTGTGGTCTAGTGGTTCACACCACCGATTTCAGACCAAGAGGTCCCGAGCTCGATTCCCAGCGGGGGTACATATTGTATTCGGTTTGGTTGGTGGTAGGACTTGTTCTTAGTCCGCCTGGCTAGCTACCACTATCTTATCTAAGTCTGACGCCATAACAATGATGTTTTCAGCATTATTGTGTTCCGGCAGTTAGAGATAAGATAGCCAGTTCCTCAGTGATTGAGGATTCCGGGAGTAGTGCGCTTCCACCTTCAGCCTTATCACCATTTAACATCAGGTGTGATGAAGGCTAAGTGCTACCCCGTTGTGGATAAAAAAAATATATACTACTGAAATTTAGTAGGCTGATGATTTACCGAAATAATACCTAAATAAATTTCATTTGCTTTACAGAAATCAATGCGTACTCCTTGGAAAGCAATTTTAACCTCAGTGCCGCTGTATGCCATTGTGACAACCCATACTGCCGCTAACTGCAGCTTCATTTTGTTCTTCGTAGATATGCCAACGTATCTTGAAAAAGGATTGCAGATATCGTTAAAAAATGTAAGTATTTCATATAAAGCTTGATTTTGTTAGTTATAATAACTCGAGGCAGGTATGTTCTCGAAAAAGACTGTTGTTGTAAATATTTTATACAGGGTGTTTTTGAAGTCATTGGCATCCATTCGGCCCATTAATGTACTCATATGAAGCTATGTTTTTACGTGAAAATAGGTGGTGCCCGGCGTCAGCGCGAGCGCAGGGACGCGGGCAAAGCGGGCATGAAGCATGGGTGACATTGTTTGTTTCGGTGAATTCCGTGCAAGAACTTGAATAAATTCACGTTATAGTAGAGCCCGCGTTTTGTCGAGAGGTCAATGAAGTAGTTTAAGGCTTGTATGTTATTTGAATATTAAATAATCAATGATTATTTTTATCAAATTGTTATTTTTAGTTTCCTTAATTTTTATTTGTTATAGTGATCAGTTACTGAGTATGTTACGCAATTTTTCAGGGTTTTGAAAAAAATAATTTTACACCTTGGATTTGCCTCATATTTGGGGAAAAGACTCTATATATCATGAGTATGTTCTTATTTAAAAAGGATGCTAACGACTTCAATGTCACCCTGTATACAGTTGATGTAGTTTATGCACACAATTTTTAGTCAGTTTATCTCTCGGTTAACTGAGCAATATAAGTGGTATGGGAGTAAACATATAAAAACCAAAGGTTGTGAAACTTTGGATTTTAGAAAATTCGATCTTTTGAAATGAAATTGTTAGTTTCTGTAACAAAAAAAGTTAGGCCAGAATCTACGAAATACATCACACCTTGTGCAATGGCATAAACTCTATTTCATTTTACATTATTCATTAATAACCAATAAGTTAATTTGATTATCTGTTAATTTTTTTAGGGATTTCGTATGTGTGTAGAAACAAACATACTGTTTCTATCTATAATATATAGTATTGTAAAATTTACTGTTACAGAGTGCAGCACTATCAGCGTTACCTTACGTTGGTATGTGGATTGGAAACACAGTGTCTACCATTATTGCAGAAAAGCTTTTAAACAGAAAGCTCTTATCCGTAACAACCTGTAGAAAACTTTGTAATTCAATTGGTAAGAAAGTACCTTATATTATCTTAAGTCTGTTATCCGAGACTTGATAAAGTCAGGGCTTCTTAAGTCATAACTAAATGCGGCCCGCTAATTAATTTTGATTTGAATCGATCGTGTTCATATTAAATTTGGTGATTCAATTTAGGTAACAGATCTATTATTTTAAGAACAAATATGATTTATTAGGTCATTAACCCTTAACCACCTAGCATAGGTCTGACAGACTCCGATGAATAACATTTATAATCCTGAATATTGTTGCGCCCGAGTTCCGTATAAATTTGTTCGTCTGTACCTTTTCCTTGCGCCCTCCAGTGCCACAAAACCGCTTGTTGCGGTCGGATGTTTGTGTGTTTGTCTCTGGTAAGTAAAAAATCTGCCGCCGGGTATGAAATTGTCGAAAAAACTGTAAGTTTAGGTCCTGCAATTTTGTTTAACTTTTGTTTTATTTGAGATTGTTTTTTTTTGTTTTTCGATTTCTTAATTATTTTAAAAAGGTACAAAATTCAAAATTCAAAATCATTTATTCATTTTAGGCTGATACAGCACTTGTGAACGTCAAAAAAGTACCTACCTATGTAATTATTATAATGGACCTCATTTTTCTACTATATTAGTTTATAGGTAAAGTGTTGATAACTTAATTGAGATTTTCTTTAAAATGTTTATTTTCATGTGCCTTATTTCGTATTTAAAAAAATAGTTTATTGTGTTCCTAACAGACTTTTCATGAAAAACTAAAAGTTACCTCACACAGTTTTACAATCGAGAAACACATACGTCTCACAGACGTAGTTTAGGTGGTAGTGTGTCCATAACAGGTGCTAGGTAGTTAAGGGTTAAAAATGTATTTATTAGGTGATCGATTAAATCGTACCCATAAAAATGTCACACTTAAATTTCAGGTACGTACGGAGTTGCTGTGGGTTTAGTGATACTGTCATTTTTAGGTCCTGAGAAGAAAGAAGCAGCCGTCGTAACTATTGTGATTTCACTCACAATGTATGGATTCACTAACGCAGGGTTTATGGTTAGTATGGAATTTCAATCAGCGCGTTCTTTATGAAAAGTAGAATTAATCATGTAATTTAGATAAATTCATCCATTTGAAGCATACAAACAAAGTCATAAAAGTAGTAGTTAGTTTTAAAATACAAAATACAATGGTCGGATTTAAATTTAAAAGCTACATTACATAGGAAAAATGTGATAGTAAAAAACCACGAGCCCCATAAGTAGCTTTTAGGCGGGATTCGAACCCGCGCCTCCGGGAATCCGGCCCGATGCTCTGACCAACTAAGCTACCGAAAGGCTTACACGACTTGTCGAATTTTGCTATCACTTGTTACGCTGTAGGCCAGCGTTGCTTCATCAATGTGAGGAAACCCTCGCATTCGAAAGAAACATTTTTACAAATGTTTAACAATCGATTAAGATGAAACAGCCATATTGAGATTTTATATTATTTTTATGCATTCACAATGCAATTTTGTAAGTATAGGAAAAATGTGATAGTAAGTTTCATCTTAATCGATTGTTAAACATTTGTAAAAATGTTTCTTTCGAATGCGAGGGTTTCCTCACATTGATGAAGCAACGCTGGCCTACAGCGTAACAAGTGATAGCAAAATTCGACGAGTCGTGTAAGCCTTTCGGTAGCTTAGTTGGTCAGAGCATCGGGCCGGATTCCCGGAGGCGCGGGTTCGAATCCCGCCTGAAAGCTACTTATGGGGCTCGTGGTTTTTTACTATCACATTTTTCCTATACTTACAAAATTGCATTGTGAATGCATAAAAATAATATAAAAAGCTACATTACACTTTAGCACCGCACCGTCTTTGAGATGCCCGAGCTTCACCTGCGTCTAATGCCATTAATTTAAGCGCGCTATTTGATATAATTCGCAGGTGTAGCCAGGTCTTAGCGCACTAATTTGATACAATGAGCGCGCTAAGACGCGCATGCCGTTATTAACGCCGTTAGGCGTCACGCAGGTGAAGCCCCGGCAGGAGAGCAAACCTATAATATGACAAATATATGTGTTTTCTGAAATCTTCATCATCATCATCATGAGACATTTAATGTACCCACTGCTAAGGCATAGGCCTTCCTTATGAATGGGTCATGAGCTTGACTCACTACGCTGGCCCAATGCGGATTAGTGGGTATTAATGACTGCAAACGCAGCCGGGACCAACGGCTTAGTATGCCTATAGAAGCGCGATGCAGCTTGAGATAATAAATTGTTGGTCACCTATCCTGTGACTACCATTGGCAAAGTTGCTTAACTTCAACGATCGCAGGCGAGCGCGTTAACCACTGCACCACGGGCTCCTCGTCATAATCATCATCATCATCATCATGTCAGCCGAACGACGCCCACTGCATAGGGCATAGGCCTCCCCCAAGTATCTCCACAACGATCGGTCCTGCGCTCCTCAGCTCCTCTTAAATCTTTGTGACGAAAATTGCCGACTTTTAATCTAAGTAGTAAATTTGTATAATACAGGATATTTTTTTTATCAGTGCACACATTTTTAACACCGACTCAGAATCAGTAAGGGAACAACTTTCTCCTAGAAACATAGGTCGAAATATGACAAATATTTTTTGACTCTTCATACAAATCGGACTGATCACGTGATCGATTTAGTATGGGAACTCGAAAAATTTTTTACGTATTTCGACCCATGTTTCTAAGAGAAAGTTGTTCACATACCGATTCTGAGTCGGTCTTAAAAATTTGTGCAATGATAAAAAAATTATCCTGTATAAGCGTAGGCTAAAGTATAGTTTATCTTATGTTGATATAAAGGTACATGCCTATTTAAAATTAAATGAATTTTTTCTTCTGCTTTCTTGTATATAATTAATTTTATTTTGTTAAATTATTATCGCCATTTTCTGCACCTAAGTTATGTCTGTCTATCTATCTATCTATGTAAGTTTGAAAGCCTACAAATAATTTTCAATTGCTTCTATAACACTTTATAACTCTCATAAAAATACAGTATGAACATTTTTAACTAGTGTCCGACTAGGAGATACTATCAGTATACCTGAGTGTTTTGTATGGCCTATCTGTTAAGTAACAGCTAATCAGAACTTACTTAGAGACTGTGAAACAGGCAAATACTCGTACGCTACTATCTTTGGGAGCGTCTCAAACATCGCCCTGTCACTTTAAATGTCAAACGTATGAAAGAGATGCCATGATGTTTGAGATGATTTGCGTTCGAGAATGCGGGCGTTAGTCGGATATAAATGCGTAACCTATATATATTATTAATAAATAAATATTTCTTTTTTTATTTACTCAACGGGGTAGCACTTAGCCTTAATCACACGTGATATTGAGTAAGTAGTCATAAGATTGAAGGTGGAAATGCACTACTCCGGGAATCCTCAATCACTGCTATCTTATCTCTAACTGGCGGAACACAATAATGCTGAAAACATCATTGTTATGGCGTCAGACTTAGATAAGATGGGGGTAAGCTAGCCAGGCGGACTAAGAACAAGTCCTACCACCAACATAGGCCTCCTCCTTTGAGCGCCACAAAGAGCGCAACCTTCACCAGGCCATCGGTCTACCTTGTGGGGGGCCGTCCTACGCTGCGTCGTCCAGTTCGTGATCGCCAATCCAGAACCATTCTTCCCCAACGGTTGTCAGTTCTGCGGGCGATGTGGCTTGCTCATCGCCACTTCAACTTCGCTACTCTGAGAGCTATGTCGGTAGCCTTTGTTCTTCTGAGGACCTCTTCGTTGCGAACCATATCACGCAGGGAGATACCGAGCATAGCTGTCTCCATAGCTCGTTGGGTCACTCTGAGCTTGATTAAGAGGTTAAAGCCACGGATACACTAGGGGACAAATTGTCCCGCAACATGACGCGAAACAAAGTGAAAGAGTCTCTGGGACAAGAGTGTTGCGGGACATCCTGTACTAGTCAGTAGGGCAGGCGTACCGGTTTTGGCCACTGTACCGGTTTTGCCCACTTTTTGCTTTAAAAGTTTTCTTAACAACTTCTAGCCATTTTTGATAAAGGCAATTAAAATAAGGTATTTTAAGGTAATTATAACAACCGTAAGAATTCCTTATGTCATAAGATTTTTTTTTCAATAAATTCCATTTTCTGTTTTAAAAAATGATTTGTATGAAAATTTTAAGAAATTTGTTTTGAATCAAGTATTTTGTAAGCCTTTGTTTTTTACAATTAAATAGTTGTTTTGCAATTGATTGGTTTCTAGCGCATTTGATTATATTGATTTTACCCGGGTTTCGTTTTGATTTTTCGTAATATTTACAAAAGTTTAATTTTTTATTTTTTTTTTATTATCTACAACGGGGTAGCACTTAGCCTTCATCACACCTGATGATAAGTGGTGATAAGGCTGAAGGTGAAAGCGCACTACTCCCGGAATCCTCCATCACTGAGGAACTGGCTATCTTATCTTTAACTGCCGGAACACAATAATGCTGAAACATCATTGTTATGGCGTCAGACTTAGATAAAATGGTGGTAACTAGCCAGGCGGACTAAGAACAAGTCCTACCACCAACCAAACCGAATACAATATGTACCCCCACTGGGAATCGAACCCGGGACCTCTTGGGCCTAAAATCGGTGGTGTGAACCACTAGACCACAGAGGCGGTTAAAACTATCAGTAAGTGGCCAAAACCGGCACATTTGGCACCTCTCACACATTGTGTGTAATATAAAAAAACTATTTTACTTTTATAAATTTGAAAAATGTACCTTTAAAGGTAGATAAATTATCTATAATTTAAGCTATAATTTGTGTCTTAAATACCTAAGACCATTTAGTACTTAGTGCTTAAAAGTCAAAAAATCCTTAAAGTGGCCACAAAGGGTACCTCTGCCCTACTTGCATGACTGTCGCCCGAAGAGGTTACTACTACCGACATGTTGAGGGACATGTTGAGGGTCACGTTGCGCATGCGCACTCAGCAACAATTTGCGTGGCACTGACACGCAACACCTGCGCCCGCTTTCTACACGGGAGCAAGCAAAATGTCCCGCGTCACGTGAAATATTGGGGGAAATGTCCCGAAATACCGCGCAACACGTAAATTGAGTGTTGCGCGTCATATTGCGGGACAATTTGTCCCCTAGTGTATCCGTGGCTTAACTGTCAGAGACCACTCTCGGTGCCGTATGTTATCCGTATCCTTCCTGATCAGAAGGTCTAAGTAGCTAAATGTCCAACAACGCGAAACGTCTGATGAGCAGTAAGTCTAATTAGCAGAATGTCCATTTAGCAAAACGTCCTACTATCAAATGGTCTGTATAGCAGAACATCTATTTAGTAAAAAGTTATTTGTGAAATGTGGACACTCATATGTGTAGTTAAAAACTATTTATTTTCTTTCAGGTTAACTGCTTGGATCTCGCGCCCAATTTCGCAGGAGTGCTACTAAGCATCTCCAATTTTGGCGCCAACTTCTGTAGCATCGTGCTGCCTATTATAATTAGTTATATTTTGCGGAATGATTCAGTAAGTATTATTTGAATATATATTTAGTTTGATTGCCGTAATGAAGTTGTATGTTGTAAATTTTGCCTTGCGTTAAATGAGGTAGTTCTGATTTTTTTGTATGTTAGTAGTGATGAGATGGTAATGACAAATCCAAATTTACCACCTCGAAATCCCTTCGGATCATTGTTAAATATTTCAAAATCCAATAAATTTTCAGATTTTTGTTAATTTTTACCACCGAAGACCTGAAAAATGGAAAATGAAGTATTTAGAAAAAATCGACCCGTCTCACAACTAGCTCCGATGGGACTCGAACCCACGACCTTTCGCTTTCCGGGCGACTGCTCTAACCACTAACCACATTTTTCAGTAATAAAAATTGCATTGTGAATGCAAAAAACTAAAAATTAAAATAAGTTGCAATAGTAATTTCATCTTTAGCGATTGCCAAATACCTGGAAAGGTATTTCTTTCGCGTGTGAGGGTAGTAATATCTCCACATTGATGAAATTAACGCTGACTATACAGTGCGTAAGAAGTATTGGATAAACTCGACGCTTCTCGTAACGACTCCGTAGCTCAGTGGTTAGAGCAGTCGCCCGGAAAGCGAAAGGTCGTTGGTTCGAGTCCTTTCGGAGCTAGTTGTGAGACGGGTCGTTTTTTTCTAAATACCTACTTCATTTTCCATTTTTCAGTAATAAAAATTACATTGTGAATGCAAAAAACTAAAAATTAAAATAAGTCACCGAAGACCTGTCACGGCAAAATTTTTTATGCAAGCTTTAAAGTAGACTAAATTTGCAATTAAAAGAGAATAGAGAATGGTTTTTGTAGGTCAAATAGTTTCTAAGATACGGCTATTTAACAGTTTGTAATATTTCAAAAAAAGATGTGTTACAGTTTTTTTAGTTTTCGACATTTTGACTCATAGTAGTGGGCTTATCGCAAAAGTTACATTATTAGTTATTAAAGTTCATTAAATTTCCAACAAAATGAGACCAATTAGTAATGTCAACTTACACTTGATAGTTTCTGAGACACAGCTGTTCGAAGATATTGAGGTAAGTAAACAATTTTGTAATAGAAGGGTTTGCAAAATGAAGTACGCCTTATAGGAAGGAGGATCTGGCACCTCCCAGATCCTTCTTCCCGTTCTACACTGTTAATGACACGCAAACTACTTGTCCTACAAAAACCAAATCTCCACATTTTATTTGACGATTAAAGGTAGCCTATGTCTTTGCACACTAACATAGTTTATAACTACATTTGTTAATAGTTAAATGGATCACGTAATCAGAATAATTGAAATGAATTATTACCTATAAAATTATAATTATGTACATTTTAGTTGGCTATGTGATTGTGGTCTGCCTGTGTTTTATAATAATAAATCAAAAAAATAATGGCTCACGTATTCCAGACAGATGTAAGCAGATGGCGTGTAGTGTTCCTGATTGTGGCAGCCATAGGTGTCATCGGTAACACAGTGTACCTCTGCTTCGCCCGCTGTGAGCAGCAGAAGTGGAATAACCCGGAATACGTCGACAAGACTAATGCGGATCCAGGTGCGTTAAGGCAGTGGTTTGCGCTGCAACCGCGACTGGAGACCGAGACTAAAGACCGAGACAGGAGACCGCGACAGGCACTTGTCAAGGTTTTGTATTGACAGAGACGCGAGACTTGTCGCCTGTCTCGGGCGCCCGTACAAAACCTAATTACAAGTGCCGGTTGCGGTCTCCTGTCTCGGTCTCTAGTCTCGGTCTCTGGTCTCGGTCTCTGGTCTCGGACTCTGGTCTCGGTCTCTGGTCTCGGTCTCTGGTTTCGGTCTCTGGTCTCGGTCTCTAGTCGCAGTCGCGTGTTTAGGTATTTACTCAGAATAATATTTGTTTCTCCTGCTTATTTCTCTTTGCTTTCATGATTATGAATTTTAACTCACGTTATCTTAATGGTTGTCGCGATCGTATTATTGTATACTAGCGCTCTGCTCGCGATTTTGTCTGCGTGGACCCCCTTTTTACCATGTCTGTGAACTTAGCATATCATTTCCCAGCATATCATAAAAAAGTGTGTTCTTTTCACATGCAGATTAGTTCTATAATAGTTCCTGATAGTTTTTAGCAATAGTTCTAGTGAATTTACCTGCAAAACTATCTTTCAAAAATGATATGCCAACTTCCATTATAATTTTCCAGCATATCATAAATAAAAAGGTGTTCTATTCGCATGCCGATGAGTTCTATTGTTCCTGATAGTTTTTAGCAATAGTTCTAGTGATTTTACCTGCAAAAACATAGAATAAAAATGATATGCCAACTTCCATATAAATTACCAGCATATCATAAATAAAAATGAGTTCTATTCACATGCCCATCAGTTCCATAGTTCCTGATAGTTTTTAGCAATAGTTCTATTGATTTTACCTGCAAAACTATCGATCGAAAAATGATATGCCAGCTTCCATATAATTTTCCAGCATATCTATATATATAAAATTATATTTAAAAAAAACTTTTATTTAAAATCAAGCTTTTATTCAAATGTCCTAAAAAGAATAAAATAAACTTTGTATCAAGTCAAATCTAACAAACTTATTACATTAAACAATTTATATGTTTTAAAAGCTTGTCGCTTTAATTTCATAATATGTCAAATATAATTAAAAGCATTTGTGTTTAGTGCAAGCCCAGTAACAATAAAATCTCGCGACAAGCTTTTAAAACATATAAATTGTTTAATGTAATAAGTTTGTTAGATTTGACTTGATACAAAGTTTATTTTATTCTTTTTAGGACATTTGAATAAAAGCTTGATTTTAAATAAAAGGTTTTTTTAAATATAATTTATTTTTGTATTTTTAGTTATTATTGGACGTGTTTCTCAGTCGCTTAATTTCATTTTCACTTCTCATGCTCGTAAAGTTCGTGTTTATGTTGGGTATAGGCTGCATAAAATCGCTTTTTATGCTCTAGTGCATAAAGTAAAATCTTCGTCTAAGTCTCAGTCTCTCAGACAAAGGTCGTCAGGTAAACAGTCACACACGCAATAAAACTTCGTTTAATAAACTTGTAATTTCATTCTGTTTCTTTAGTTTTGTACACAATCCATGTTAAACTATACTTACTAAATTAATAAAACTAGGCAAAATTAATGAGTTTTGTAAGAAATAAGTATTTCAAGAGCATTATGGACTACGATCTATGCTAAAGTCACTGTGCTGCCACTGCTACGTATAAAAAAAAGAAAGTCTTCCCGCCAATATGGCGACGTCTTTATTTTTTCTTTTTTGTAATATTGTTATTTATTTTCCTCACACTCGAAGTGAAAAGCAGAGTGTAAAACTCGTAGATAAAACCCATTTTACCCTCGAATTGACTATTATCCACCCTCGCCTACGGCTCGGATGGATATATACGTCTCGGGTAAAATGGTACGTTTTATGCACTTGTTGTACAATCTACTATGAATGCATCATTATTGCATGGTCGTTTGCCAGTTAATTTATTACAGTCTAGCTCTTCAACTGCATCAAGTCTGCAAACACACAAATATATTTTTATATATTTTACCACCAAATAGAGATTGTAGATTCTTACTATAGACACACACATAAGTATTCATTAAATACAAGGCATATTCCCTTAGGTATAAGACAAGGTAGCACTGTATTACGAACAAGAATAGAAAACACAAATTAGACTCAATAAGACAAAAAGTTCCAAATAAAAATGTGTGTGTGCCGTGCCGCAGCAGTACTCAATGGTCGCAGCTCAGCGTCATATTACCTACTTGTCTTGCAACGCAAGCAAACGCTGATTTTCAGTTGTAAATTTTAGTAAGTATTTCAAAAATAAATACTAAAGAACAAGACACATTTAAGTTTCTATCAAAGTTGATAAACATAGTACTTACATAAAGAAAAAAAGGATATTTCTTTTCTGTAGGTAGACTATGGTTGTATTAACTTGGAGCCATCTTTCGTTAACTTTAGTGAACTATTTATGTGCAAAGTGACACTTAGTAGGGTCTGATTAAAGCAACTTCGCGTTTTTTGCTTCTTTATATAGTTCGTTCGTTAGTTCTTATAGCCGCTACACACGTCCAGACCAGACCTAACCGCCGATTTGGTGCGGACGAACTTTGCTGTAAAGCAAATATAGGTAATCCGTGCTACACACGTTCGTACCAAATCAAAATCAAATCCAAGCCAAGGCTTTGTATCACATAACTAGACAAGGCCTTTTATCACATCACTTTTTCTTATCAAATACCCACAGAAACCACCTGGATTTGCTAATGCAATGGGCTTGTAAAGAAAAATACCTATTAACAAAAAAAAAGGTCATGGATTTGAAAAAATTTAACGGTAGGTACTTGTCACAAAAGAATGACAAAAAATTCTTCAAAACCATTTCGAGTGGGCTGTAACTGACAGGGAAATTTCATTTTTAATTAAATGTCAATTTTAAAGTAAGTAATTGAGAAAAAGCCTAAGTCCAGGGAATTTAAATTAATGTTTTAATAGAAATAATAATAATTTTCAATTCTCATGCTCTAAAAGTACGCAAATATAGCCCTACGAAGCGGGACTAAATAACCACTTTAGTCCTTAGGGAGTAAAATGTAATTACTCTTTTAATTTCCTTCATGTGACATTAGATAAACTCAAACAGCCAGTGAATATACTATTAATTGTGAAGTGTGGACCATCTTCATTGCGAAAATGTTAAGATGTTTTTGTTTCATGGTTTTTCCGCAAGGAAGGTGGCGCCATGTGTTTTAAATTGTTAATTTGTTACTTGTTTAGCGGAAAAAACTGACTGCGAGTTTTTGGCGCCATTTTGGCGGGTAAGGTTGAGTGGATATTTTAATTAATCGCAATTTGTTTCATAGTAGACTTTGTGACTCAAGATAGGTGTGGTTTTGTGCCCCAAGTGTCTACGCAACTGGACGATATGAGGAATGATTAAAATAGGCGCTATCTCGGTAAAGTGATGTCGAGTGTTTTATTATAGTGGTGACTACTTACCTCAGCAAGAATTATCGAGAAGGCTAGCTTGACACACTTGACGCCAAATACTCCAAGGAGCATTGGAATGTAACACACCTACATTCTTATGAAACCATAAGAAACTATGATAATTTAATAATACTCAAGAATTGGCAGTATGGCTAAATGTCTTGGCCTGTCCTACAAAAGGGCAAATATTTTTACTACTACTGACCGCGAAAATTTTAGAATTTTGTTTAGTCCCTAGTCGTTTTATAATATACTATTGATAATCTCAATGTAAATAGTATATTATAGCATACTTTTCAAAATTGCATCAAACATTTTTACTGTTTGGTATGTTTTTTTAACAGACAGTTTACTTGTCTCCTGAGCAATTATGTGACATGGACTCATGTTCTTTCTCAAATAACCAATTCAAATCGGCTGTCGGGTTGGGACGTGTGTTCTATTACTAGTTGAATTTAGAGAGTGCGCCAGATAAGTCTACGAGGGGTTAAAATCGAATACTAATATTTTCCATAAGCTTAGAACAAAATAATGTACTGTAACTAGCGCCATAAACGCCCCAGTCGCAGAGTTATCTGACACGCACTCTATGAAGATTGCGCTCGCTGAATGCTCGCTGATTATAACTTTATGGTATATTGACAATGTGTCAAGCACGTGTCAAGTAACCATCACAACAAAACAAGAATTAGTACTTGAAAATTTGCAAGAATTCTGAATTGATAACTATACTGATTATATATTTAATTGCATTGTCATCGGAACTAAAGGTAAATTCCAAATTTCAGCTCAATCGGACATTGGAAAGTGGGTCAAATTTAGCTCGCAAGATTTGACGAACGGACATGCATACATGCATACACTGCAAGTTAAATAAAAGCTTGTAAAAATGAATCCCTATTTCCCTTGGTCACGACATCACGCGTGAACGGCTGGACCGATTTGGCTAATTTTGGTCTTGAAATGTTCGTGGAAGTCCAAGGAAGGTTCTTACGGTGAGAAAATAGGGGAAGAGGGGGTAAGTGGGGGTAGAGTAGAAGTAGGGTAGGGTAAAGGTAGGGTAGGGTATGGGTAGGGTAGGGGTAGGGGTAGGGTAGGGGTAGGGTAGGGTAGGGGTAGGGGTAGGGGTAGGGGTAGGGTAGGGTAGGGGTAGGGGTAGAGTAGGGGTAGGGTAGGGGTAGAGTAGGGTAGGGGTAGAGTACGGGTAGGGTAGGGTGGAGTAGGGGGTAGGGCCACGGGAACGAAGTCGCGCTGGGTCAGCTAGTCATAAATAAAAAAGAGTTCTTATCGCATGCCGATGAGTTCTATGATTCGGTAATTGACCCGGTATTGAAAAATCGTCTCGTAGTTTGCTTCTTGCGCCCAGTAGTTTCGGCTGTGCCTTATCTGTCAGTCAGTCAGTAATGCAAGACTTTTATTTAAAATCCAGAGTCGTTATGGAAGCACACAGATATTTGTCAGCGGCGCTTTGACAGCATTGACAACGAGAATTTTTCCGTTCTAGGGATCACAATGTTTTAAGTTGACTCGCCATTAGGTTATAAATTAACGGGTTTACTAGCACAATTACTTTAACGAATATGTGTGTTAAAAAGTATATGATATACTAGCTGATCCGGCGAACTTCGTACCGCCTTATTGACAGCACGCCACCTACCAGGTCCAATTTATTGTAAATTTAAACCATTATTGATTCCACCTGAAGACACACAAAAAAATTTCAATTAAATCGGTCCAGCTGTTTAGAAGGAGTTCAGTTACATACACACGCACAAAAAAAAACCTTTATATATAAAGATTGTCATAATTCTAATTATACTGTTACAGAGGAACTCAACGTTCTCAAGAAGAAAGAAGAGGCTGAAAGTTGAAGAAAAGTTAGTGTCGCAAAAACCATCGCGTGAAACGCCGTCTATTGTTAAATTATTATACTCGTATTGTAAATAAAAATAAATATTTTTTGTAAACTATGATTGATTTTCTTAATTCTCACTATACTTACTACCTATTTATGCTTTGAGTTTGTATTAATGTTTATTTCCTACATACCTAAATACCTAAAATTAAAGAACCTTAATAAATAATTTAACTGTGGAAGATGATAGATGGAAGAACACCTCTTGAACTAGATGCATCATTATTTAAATTTTTACTTATTTGCATTCACAATGCAATTTTTATTATTGAAAAATTAAAAATGCAGTATCCCCGTTTGAGATTGTTGTGAGACGGGTAGATTTTTTCTAAACACTTCATTTGAAATTTTTCAATAGATGCATCATGATCAGAAACTATGACAGATAGGTATTACACGTTTCTTCATTGGCCAACACGACCGAACACGAATCTCGACACCAACATCAATTCAACCGCCTCTGTGGTCTAGTGGTTCACACTACCGGTTACAGACCCAGAGGCCCCGGGTTCGATTCCCAGGTGGGGGTGCATATTTTATTCGGTTTGGTTGATAGTAGGACTTGTTCTTTGTCTGCCTGGCTAGCTACCACCACCTTATCTAAGTCTGATGCCATAACAATTATACTGCACGTCCCTCTTCAACCTTATTAACTTAACATCAGATGTGATGAATAAAATTGTCGACAGCGGCATTTCGTGTCAATGAGACAGTCGTGTATCATACAATTTTATAGATAAATGCGTAGATCGATGTTGGTTTTTTGGAAGGGTGTCGGCCGCGACGGCCATTGAAGAAACGTCCCGGTTCTATACTATAACCTTGTAGTCCGGGGGCTTATAAAACTCCCTGGTCCACAGAATATATTTATTTAAAATCCTAATAAAAAAACCTAAAAATAAAATAACAAGTTATAGTATAAAAGTCCAGGATTGTACTAGAATTGTTTACAAATTTCTATCTTATTAGAGAACCTACCTGTACAAGAACGTACGTACAGGTTCTTCTTAATTTATAAAAGTGTGCAGTATTACTATGATGATAATAAAATTAATATAAATTGCAAATGATGCTCCTTCACGAAAATAATTTATGTCAACGACATGACATACAAATTATTCTTTTTCAGAACCTGATAAAATTTTTACAAGTAGTTTTGAATTCCATAAAAGGAGGTTACGAAAGTCATACCGTGAAAATATAAAATATGACATACAGTAATTGCGACGGCAATGTTACAACCTGTTATCGCAAAATTAATGTAATGTTGATTAGAAGACAAGGCTACACCACAGCCTTCTCTATCGATAGAGAAGGCTGTGGCTACACGCATTTAGCGCTACCTATCTCTTTCATAATTTTACTTTGGCATTGCTTTAAAGGTCGTCACAGACGGTGAAGATACTATAATATTTTATCTTAAGATAGAATATTGCTCGCCATACAATTCAATGGACCATCACAGACGACAAAGATAACATATATTTTCATATTAAGTATCTTAAGATGCTAAGCGATACGGAAAAATATATATTTCGTATGTAAAGATACGGAAATATATATTTTGTATCTTAAGATACTATCTTAACATACGAAATATATATTTTGGATACGAAAAGATGTGTACACAGGTTGTCCCGTTTTCGGTGCTGGGCATAGAGAGAACTAGCGGCACGGCCTGGCTTCGCACGGGTGGACATTTATTTTTTAAATATTTTGGGATAAATATGAAAAAGTCGAAACAGTCAATGTCGATAGCGTCCCTTGCGTAGGGAGCCGCGCGGGTACCTAGATAGATGTGCACACGCTCCTCGTATTTCGGTCCGCGCTACGACGTCGCCGTCGCGCCGTAAATATTGATGTCCTTTATAAAGGGCTTATTAAACTTATCCTAATTAGGATCCTAATTCAGCATACATTGCATTTTTTGAGCTCATTTTTAGCAAGTGATGCAATCAAAACAAGCAATGTATGCTAAATTAGCATCCTAATGAGGATAAGTGTAATAGCCCTCTAAGACAGTAGTACATTACTTTGCTCTATTGTCAATTGTTAATTACTTGGCTCTATATATTGTGAACTGCGTGAAATGTTTCCTTAAATTTGAAACTTTTTCGTTGAGAGATCTTCGTAAAGATTTAATTCCCCGCGTTCTTTTCTGAACTTAATATGATTTTATATACAAACTTAATTAAACTTCGAATTAGCTATAGCAATTTTTATATCAAATTCCAGGTCAATTCGTCGTCTGATGAGCTGTCCAATAAGTCTAATAGCAAATCCGAATTTCTCATTTTTGATCACCCTGTATAAGATGTTTGACAGAATATTCGTCTGCTACCTAGGACGGATATCAAGAGAGTGCAAAGATTCCAAAATATATCGTATCTTAACCGTGTGTGATAGTTTAATATGCTATAATATTTTATCTTATGATAAAATAATAATAATAAATAATAATTACCGATCGTTGTGGAGATCCTTGGGGGAGGCCTATGCCCAGCAGTGGGCGTCGTACGGCTGAAATGATGATGATGATGATGAAATATTATAGCATCTTCACCGTTTGTGACGACCTTCATCATCATCATCATCATCAGCCATTTAATGTCCCCACTGCTGGGGCACTGGCCTTCCTTATGGATGAATAAGGACCTTAATTGTTTATATTAGAGGTACGCATGTCATGTGCGCAAGAGATCACAGGCTGAATCCCCGCAGAAGAAAAATATTCGAATGCATGTATTTACAAGAAAAAAAATATGTATAAAAGTTTCAAAAAAACAAAACACAATCAAGACAGTTATGAATGGTGTGATAAAATTAAAACCCAAAGATCTTCTTTCTTTCATAAACTTTATAGACATTTATTGAGAATTCGTATCACTTTTCACGTATACTTTCTGTTCTACATCCTGAGCTAGAGCTGTTATTAATTCATCTGAAATAAAGATAGTATAAAATTAGAATCTTTTCTGACGTTTGATACTTTTTGAAGAAGGTTTATTTTTTTAAATTATTTCTAGTTTTTTATTTTTTTTAAGTAGGAATTAGCCTGTTGAAATAAAAAAGAACCATTTCGATATGACTTTTAGTTTTTGAGAATTTCGTAGACAAACATGCAAACTTACAAACATACATACATACTAGCGAAATTTAGAACACATGCTTGGAAGCCTAAAATGTAATGCTCAACATACAGGTCAAATTAACCTCCTTCTTTTTTGAAGTCAGTTAAAAATCAAAAGTCTATTGTCAAATTGCAAGGCGATAAGATTTTCAGACTGGGCCCCGATCGCGGTATTTCTATGTCGCATTAGTCAAGTGTACGTGCAGTTGAAGTGCAGTTGACGTGCAAAACCGTTTTTGATAACGAGCGGCTTTGACAGTGCGACAACGTTTTCTATTCCGGTGATAATCTTTGGAACTAAAACAGTTTTCATACGACAGTCTATTTTGACAGCTAATTTCGTATTGCAAGTGGTTCCTCTGGCACGGATGTCACCGGATCAGACAGGATTGTAGGTTTGCGTGACGTGTGCGTCGTTATGTCATTACGGCAATACGAAGTCAAACGTCAAGACCCAAACGCGATGAAGACGCGCTGCATAGAATTCCGGCGATTGGCCCGCTGATCATTAGCGCAAGGATAATCCACTGCAATTTTGTTCGAGATTAACTCGCCTGTGTTCGCCAACTTCTTGTCCAAGTAGTTAGGGTCATCCCACGGCTGGCGCTCACTGGTGCCAAAGATCAGGTAGATGACATTGCAGGCGACGCAGATGCCTGCTATCAGGAGGAACACGATTTGCCACCTTCCTAGGTTGGTCTGTAAAAAGAAGATGAATAAGGTAAACCACATGTAGGGGTAGACAGTTTGTGAGAGCAGACAATGACAGGCAAATTAAAACCGATCATCATCAGAGTATTTCTGCGCCTTTCAACCAAATTGAATCAAGTTGCACATATCAATAAAATTGGCACTCTGATATTACCTGTCCCTGTCGCTCCCGCGTAAAAATATATAGTGCGTCATGCTTGCATAGACCACTTGGGCGGTCATCGTATCGGTGAGAGCGAGACGCAACCATACTTAGTACTAAGCAACAGGGACACGTAGTAACAGGTCATTGTACGTGATTCTTCGTGCTCCGCGTCCGTACTTTACAAGATGGACCGATGATCTACCATCAACTCTTATTGCGGATTTGTTTAGGACTTAAACTGATCTGCTTCGGTCAATTACAAGCGATTCAGCGACATTTCACAGCCGCTTAGCTGTCATGAACTCTTATTTGACTTATACAGGACACCTGCAGGTTATACCCGTCCCTCTCACTCTCCGGACATGACAGAATCAAGTGAAAGAGATGGGTAGAAGAAATAAGGACACAAATCGTTTGTTCATTTACATTCAGCAATTTATTTGCGATTTAGTTTTTAGAAGGTCATGGTACGCAATAAAGCATTTTATTTTAGAAACCTATTCTGGAACGAACGAGTTTTGAATCGCTTTCTCATAGTTGATGGTAGGCACCCTGGTCGGTCGCGGGAAGCCGCTGGATGCGGGCAGCGCAGAACCGATCGTTGCGGAGATCTTTGAGAGAGGCTGCTTCTGCTTTGCAGTGGGGGACGTTCGGCTGACATGATGATGATGATTAAAACAAACAAATCTTAGGAAAATTACTACTAAAAATTGGTACTTATATCAAACATACCGGATCGTTTCGTAAAATGAGGCCTGTTATAAGCGGAATGAAGCCAGCTCCTGAAGTGGCGGCACAGTTGAGGATTGACATAATGATTCCGGCGTAATTCGGCGACAAATCCAGCTGGTTGACCTTCAAAGACAAAGTCGACATTATTTATTTAAATTCAAGAATTTACTTATGAACGTCAAAGAACTACGCAAGCGGTTTGCAAATCCTACAGTACTGAGAGGAGATCTTGTACCAAAAAGAACCGGCAAAAATACTCTTAAAAGGCTATTTTTTCGTTTAGAGTCGTCAAATTGAAAAATGACCTTTACTAATGATTTTGGAAGAGCTAGCGCTAACGTGTTTTAATTAGCAACACACATTGATCCAAAATACATAAGGTAATATGAAAAACAACATGATCCTCTCTTGAATGTACACAAATAATAGAAAAAACTATAAAATCAGTTTTATTACGCAAAAGGACTCGGCATGAAAACTCGTGGAGGTTTTATATTATGGAAAGAATAACCCAAAGCGGAGCTTTTTTTCGGTCAAGGCATAGAAAGCACAAATACCTTAGCGACCGCCATAAAAGGAAATATAATTAATCAAATAACTATTTATATAATATTTAATAAAAGTAATTAGAAGATTGTACATAGCTAAGTTAATAACTAATACTGAGAAAGAAATATGAATAAGAAAGGTCTTCTCTCTCTTAATTTATTGCTGTGCCTGTCAGGGCCCATAAATTGTACCTACAAATAAATATATAAATATAAATATTTTCTTACTATCACACCAATTGTAAACTGTGTCTACGTGAACTTGATAACGGATTAATATATACTTAAATACTTTTTGTTTGTAAATAGGTACATACTTAATATACATAGAAAACACCCAGACCAAGACAAATAGACATGTTCATGCACACAAATATTTGTCTTGTTCGGGAATCGAACCCGAGACCACCAGCGCAGAAGGTGGGTAGCCTACCCCTGCGCTAAATCGGTCGTCAAAATAAATGTAACACCTTTACCACAATAAAATTATGGAATGCAATAAAGATATTAAGTATTGATTATTGAGGAAGTATTAGCACATTTCTTTAAATGAAATTAAATATGGGGAAGAATATACATATAAAATGAAACGAAAATAAACGATTAACTCAAAAACAATTCAATGATTGGAATCAAAGTACACTCACCAAAAAACCCGCCGTGCTACATCCAACACAAGTAAGACACGATATCAGTGTTATAATTGCTGAAGTTTTATGTTCCGCGCCCAAAAATGATAGGAACACCAAGCCTGACGCAGCGCCGAATAAAGCTGTAATTAGAAGCAAATATTAGAATTCTGCAATAAGTAGATAAGCATAATGTTCATGTGAACATTGAAAACAATGACGAGAGAAATTTTGAAATTTTGACTTGACATGAGAAAATTTATCCCATCTTGGAATCGAACCAAGGAACACCGGTGCATACATACACCGGTGAAAGGAAAGTGCTGGGAAAGATTCTTGGTCCAACGCGCACGGCAGAGAGAACATGGCGAAGACGGAAAAGCAAGAGTTGAGCCACTGATGGCCGGGCCTAACATAATCGGCGCACAAAGAGGTATTCCAGTTACGGCACCAATTTTAACCGCACCATTTCAACCGCACCAAAAGCATTCCCATTACGGCACCGTTGGTTTAAAGTAGAGGTGTTGACTAAAACATCGATAAATCAGTTCAGTTCTTTATTATATTTGAAGTACAACAGCTGTCCGAATTATAGTTTTCTACTGATAGACTTTTTCAAAATTGAATTTTATAAAAATAAGAATATCTCAAAAACGGTGCGTCGTAGCTGAAATCTAACAAAATTTTCAACCCCCTATGCCATCCCGGAGATACTCATGAGGCATCCGATGGAAATATGGATGACCAAAGACCAAAATGGCGACTCTTATTATCGGAGGCCAAGACCCACTTTGGGTCGCTGCGGCCTCATAGTAGTAGTAGTAGTAGTAGCACAGAATAAATAATAGTACAGGTACAGAAGCTGCACACCGCTAAACCATTTAAATAAATAGCAACGCAATAAAGTGGAATTCAGCTTGACAGCGCTAATTACAAACGGCCAGACGTTGCATCTCTTTCTTTCTAGCTAGGACGACGCTAGCTCTTCTGCGGATCTAACTTCTATGGGTTTCGCACTGCCCGGCGGCGGTGCGGGCGAAAGTAGCGCGCAAGTACATTGAGTGACAGACACCTGGTAGTAGTAGTAATTTTACCTATAGATTGAAATAGTTTTCTGCTCGTTGCCAATTTTATTACGCCCTTGTTGCTTAACTTGTCAGAGACGTATGTGGCTGTCGTATTGCCTAACCACATTCCGATGTAAGGCAGCATAGAAAGCAAAGCGCTCTGTAACATAACATCATCAATATAATATAAATACATCAGTCGAGTTGTAATTTTGTTTTATTACTTCAGTCATTATTCATTTCACTAGATTTAGTTAAGTGAAACGACATATCACTTAACTTTTGAGAAAGAAGACGTCGTGAATAAGAATATTCCCCATCTTCCATGATTATGTGAAATCTCTAGGGATTATGTGAAATCTCTAATATCCCCATTTCCCTGCGAGATATATTATACAACGTTTTAATGAATAAGCGCAAAAGCTCTTAAGTGCCCCGGTAACGATCAATCGCAATTGACAATGTTTACGTCATTGACGGACCAAATGATCGTCTACAGAGGCAATTGAAGCGATTGTCATTCGAAACTACGTGATTGATGCGAATGATGGAAAGCCCATTGACAATCGCGATTGACGCTACCAATTGATCGTCTCGCTGTGCGATTGACAGGTTTTTCGATGAGAAACATGGCGCGAGCAATTGGGTGTTTGACAGTTGTTGAAATGTAAAAATTTAATTATGACATGCGAAAATATAACATTATCCTTACTTATATTATAAATGCGACCGATTTGGCGCAGGGGTAGGCTACCCACCTTCTGTGCCAGTGGTCTCGGGTTCGATTCCCGAACAAGACAAATAGTTGTGTGCATGAACATGTCTATTTGTCTTGGTCTGGGTGTTTACTATGTATATAAAGTATGTATTTACAAACAAAAAGTATTTAAGTATATATTTATCCGTTATCAAGTTTTCCATGATACAGTTTCGTAATGAAATTAAAATGGGCTTAGATAATTGGTGTGAATGTAAGAAGTTATTTATTTATTATTTATTTATTAAATGCGTCTCTGTCTGTCTGTGTCTTACACAATCACGCCTAAAATACTAAACCGATTTGAATGAATTTTGGTACAGAGATAGTCTAGAGCCTGAGAAAAGACATAGGCTACTTTTTATTCCTGAAAAATATCACCTTCCCGCGGGATAACGTCGTGTAGTACACGCGGGCGAAGCCGCGGGCGGAAAGCTAGTTGAATATTAAATATGAAAAAAGAAATTCAATATGTATTATAACTTTAATATTATATGAATTTTTAGTTCCTATTTTCATTGTGAGTTTTTTATGTTATGTTATTATTTTATTATATTATTATTTTAATGTTTATAGTTGTTAGGAAATTTTACAATAATTTAAATGTACAATGATTTTATTTGATATTTATTTGATTGTGTATGTTGCTATGCCCTAGCAGGGTTCATGTTACTGGTACTGGTTTATCATGTTTACCCACCACCTTTGTAACCACATGATTGCAATAAATATTTTGACATTTGACATTTGACATTAACAAGCAAATTATGAGCTACTTAATTGTGACTCTAGCTATCTCTTTCTAAAACGAAATTTTCTATGGCGAGAGTACGGCGCTCTAGAAATGTGACGTCACGTTTCTATAGCACTCTCCTTGTCTAATTAGTAAGTTTGATGCTCTATATTGCTGAAAATATGCAAGATATTTGAAAATAAATACCTATGTTGTGTTGCTACTAGTTAAATGAACATTTTAAGTCAATAAAAAAAATTCAGTCAAATACCCAATTGACGCATCGATTGAAGCTCCATCATTCGCACCTTCAATTGAAACGGTCAATCACGTACCAATTGACGAATGACGATTGATCGTTACCGGGGCACTTTAGGTGATGATTGTGCTCATGAATATGAACAACTTTTATTACGGGGCCAACTTTGCAACTCAACAAAAAAAAACAGCTGTTTCATACAAATTGTCAATACCTACTCGAAGAATAGACCTACTAGAATGTATGGAGCAGCTGGGTGCCTACCATCAACTCTTATTGCGGTTTTGTTTAGGAGCTAAACTAATCTGCTTCGCTTATTCGTACCACGACAGCTTAATATCAATGACAGCGATTCAGTGATCATTCAATGACATTTCTCAGCCGCTGAGCTGTCATCAACTCTTATTTGACTTACAACTCGGCCAAGCTAACATGACACCTGCAGGTTATACCCGTCCCTTTCACTCTCCGGGCATGACAGAATCGAGTGAAAGAGACGGGTAGAAGAAATAAGGACACAAATTGTTCGGTCATTCACATTTAGCAATTTATTTGCGATCCAGTTTTTAGAAGGTCAGAGTACGAAAGGAGGCAATTCATTTTAGGAACCTATTCTGAATCGCTGTCTTAAAGTTGATGGTAGGCACCCTGTTGTTTTTTTGGTGAGTTGCAAAGTTGGCCCCATAATAAAAGTTGTTCATATTCATGAGCACAATCACCACCTAATAGGATTTGCGCTTATTCATTAACACGTTGTATTACTGTGCCGCGGCGCAGTGGTTAGCGTGCTTGGCCTGCGATTGTTAAAGTTAATCAACTTTTGCAAATGGGTGTTTGACTGTTGTTGAAATGTAGATATTTAATTATGACATTCAGAAATATAACATTATTGAATAACAAATGTGATAAAAGAAATTCAATACGTATTATAACAAGCGAATTATGAGCTACTTAATTGTGACTCTAGCTATCTCTTTCTAAAACGAAATTTTCTATGGCGAGAGTATGGCGCTATGTGACGTCACGTTTCTATAGCGCTCTCCTTGTCTAATTAGAAAGTTTGATGCTCTATATCGCTGAAAATATGCAAGATATTTGAAAATAAATAGATATGTTATTTAAATTTTTACTTTTTTGCATTCACAATGCAATTTTTATCATAGAAAAATGGAAAATAAAGTATTTAGAAAAAATCGACCCGACTCACAACCAGCTCCGATGGGACTCGAACCCACGACCTTTCGCTATCCGGGCGACTGCTCTAAATTCGACGCTTCTCGTAACGACTCCGTAGCTCAGTGGTTAGAGCAGTCGCCCGGATAGCGAAAGGTCGTGGGTTCGAGTCCCATCGGAGCTGGTTGTGAGTCGGGTCGATTTTTTCTAAATACTTTATTTTCCATTTTTCTATGATAAAAATTGCATTGTGAATGCAAAAAAGTAAAAATTTAAATAACTTGCCATAGTAATTTCTTCTTTAGCGATTGTCAAATATCTGGAAAGGTATTTCTTTCGCGTGTGGGGGTAGTAATATCCTCACATTGATGAAATTAACGCTGGCTATACAGCGTGTAAGAAGTATTTGATAAATTCGACGCTTCTCGTAACGACTCCGTAGCTCAGTGGTTAGAGCAGTCGCCCGGATAGCGAAAGGTCGTGGGTTCGAGTCCCATCGGAGCTGGTTGTGAGTCGGGTCGATTTTTTCTAAATACTTTATTTTCCATTTTTCTATAAATAGATATGTTGTGTTGCTACTAATTAAATTAACATTTTAAGTAAATAAAAATAAATCAGTCAAATACCCCAATGGTCGGTCACGGGATGGGTGACCACAATATATTTATTATCTCGAGCTCCTCTGTGCTTTGGCAAACATGCTTAGCCGTCGCTCCAGGCACTGTTTGCAGTCGTCAATACTCACCAATGCGCATTGGGCCTGCCTAGTGGGTCATTGCCCATACTTCTGGATGGATAATCCATAAGGAAGAAAATGGCTGATGATGATGAGGAAAATCATTTGCTATCTGATATTTGATACAAAATACAGCTTTTGGGAAAACAAAATACCGCCGTCTGTGCGCTTCGATATCTCAAACTACGCAACGGATTGGAATGCGGTTTACATAAATAATATTATTATTATATATAAAGGGTTTTTCAATAGGGACGCTCGAATTCTAGAAGTTGATAGCGGCCATCTTGGAAAAGCGATAGCTGTCAAATTTGGCGGGAATACATATTTTTTCGTGACCATGAAGCTCGACTTAATACTGAGGTAACTGGAGAGTGCAGTACTAACACTTTTTTGTCACCAAAAATTACACAGTGGCTGTCTTCCGTCTCACCTACACTTTAAAAAAATACGTATGGTCATATTAGACAACTGACAGCTACAACATACATAAATGTCAAATTTGCTGGGTACACTTTTTATTCAGGGTGAGAACTCCAGTTACCTCAGAGTATTAAGTCGAGCTTCATGTTCGTGACATTTCACCATGGAAAATATGGTTCCAACAGGACGGCGCCACTTGCCATACTGCACGGGAAACATTAAATTTATTGGATGAGAAGTTTGAGGGCTTCGTTATCTCGCGTGGTGGTGACATCGACTGGCCACTCTGAGATCGTGTGATCTTACACTGCTCGATTACTTTCTGTGGGGCTACGTGAAATCACGAGTCTATGCTCACAAATCACAGACAATTGCTGCCCTGAAGACCCACATAACTCGCGTTATTCATGAGATTGAGCCCCATTTATGCGAAAATGTTCTCCAAAATTGTCCACCAGGATACACCACCTTCAGCGGAATCGCGGTGGTCATTTGTCTGAAATTATATTCCCTAAATAATGTCATCAAATGCTCTGTAAAATAAAATAAAAATCGTGGCAATATCACTTAAACGGATTTTTTTATTCCATTTCAAAGTTCGAGCGCTCTTAATGAAAAACCCTTTATTAGAATATAAAACACACCAACATTACATCCGTGTAGAGCCAGGGCAGGCGCTAGTATGAGTGCAGACATTTAAAATTTATGCTTACGCCTTTTAATGAAATCCCTAAACCTTTTTCCAAGTATGTGGGCATGTCGCTCATGAAGAATACAAAGCAGATTGCAAATCCTATATGTGGAGGCACCAGGGCTAGTACCGGCTTTGACCAAAGAATGCACTTCCATGGCGTAGGAGCGGGTTTCTGGAAAAGAATAAAATCATAATGATGGTACCCAATAAACGCTTTTCTATTGTTTTCTCTTCTTTATTTGACTTACTGCACCCCGCAGTTGTATCCGTGAGGTAAAGGAACAGTTCTTTGAAAATGTGAACGTTTTTTTTCGTAATTAAATCCAATTACCGCCGTTGACAATAACTGCGTGCCTCTTACCACGAAAAACGGCAAAAGCGAGAAATAAGCGACGCCCGCCATACAGTTTGCGATAATTAAGTGACAGTAACGCTGTCCGGAGACGTATCATAATATTAATCAACTCTCGGCGAACAGGCTTTAGTCTAGTTCTGAGGTAGTCATAGGAAAGAAGTTATTAGGTAAAGTTTCTAAGGATTCTAATCGTCTCTGTAGTCTAGTGGTACACACCACCGGCATCAGACCCAGAGGTCCCAGGTTTGATTTCCAGTGGGGGTATTATTGTATTCGGTTAGGTTGGTGGTGTTCAAAGTCCGCCTGGCTAGCTACCACCATCCTAATATCTAAGTCTGACCATCCATAACAACGATGTTTTCAGCATTGTTGTGCTCCAGCAGTTATAGATGAGATAGCCAATTTCTCAGTAATTGAGGGTTAAAGGAGTTGTACGCTTCCACCATCAGCTTTATCATAACTTAACATCAGGTGTGATGAAGGCTAAGTGCTACCCGTTGTTGATAAAAAAAGGTCAAAACTCTTACAGTTTTTGAAACATTAAGGCCAGCTTCAATGAATTTCTTTTCTTCTTCGCTGATCCAGCGATGTTCCCTCGGAGAGCTGGCACCGAAGAAGTGCCAAGTAACCAGGTTGACAAGCAAGATGGCTGCTATGGTGTAAAAGATTGACTTCCAACCGTAAGCGCTATCGGCAAGGAATCCGCTTAAAGCCATGGCTAATATGGTCCCTAGTTTTGTTCCTGTGGAAGACAAATTAAATGTCTGTAGCAAATTCGGATATTGTCAAAATAGTTCTCATCGGCATTGGTACCTAATCAAACAGGTGGGTAAGATATACAGGGTGCCTACCATCAACTTTCAGACAGCGATTCAAAAATAGCGCGATGCAGAATAGGTTCCTAAAATGAATTGCTTTCTTTCGTACTCTGACCTTCTAAAAACAGGATCGCAAATGAATTGCTAAATGTTAATGACCGAACGATTTGTATCCATTTTCTTCTACCCGTCTCTTTCACTCGATTCTGTCATGCCCTGAGAGTGAGAGGGATGGGTATAACCTGCAGGTGACATGTTAAATCGCCCGGGTTATAAATCAAATAAGAGTTTCTGACAGATTAGCGGCTGTGAAATGTCATTGATCGATCACTGAATCGCTGTCATTGATATTAAGCTGTCGTGGTACGAATAAGCGAAGCAGATCAGTTTAGGTCCTAAACAAAACCGCAATAAGAGTTGATGGTAAGCACCCAGGTCTTTTTATTTCTGATAATACAACGGGAAATTCTACTTGTAGACTTCCCGAAAATTACATGAAGTACTCATCACTTATACAACTTTTACTTTGGAAACAACACTACAGTCGCAAAAACAGCTGTACCATACTAATTTTCAAATTAACTCGATTGAAATGTATGGAACAGCCGATTTTTTTTTCACGACTTCAGAGTTGTTCTCATAGTAAAAGTTGTTTGTATAGATGAATACTAAAAGTAATTTTCGGGAAGTCAACAAACAAAATTTCACGGTGTATAACATCTGCCGGAAACTCAGTTTTCTCATAGATGAAAATAATGTATTGAAATTTTTACAAATCATCAGACGATGTTGATGTTGAAAATGTACAGTCACGAGCAATAATATGTATACAACATGGAACTTAATCATATTACAATATTGAACGACTTCTGTGACACTGATCATTTACCTTCGAAACGCTTCAATGTGACAAAGTACTATGTTGTATACATATTATTGCTCGTGACTGTACATATACATAGTATTTTTTTGCTTAGTTAAGTGTTGCGCTTTCAATAAATGCCTGCAGCTATGGTCACCTGTAATTGGAGAAGAACTCGTAACTACCTCCTTAAATTGTTACAGTAAATGTAAGGTGAATTCTCTGTTAGAGATTTTAAAATTAATAAATAAATAAAAATCGGCCAAGTGCGAGTCGGACTTGCCCATGAAGGGTTCCGTACCCTCTTAACGTACCGATAACATATAACTATAAAAATACCACTATCATTTTTCGTCAGAAAAAACTAACTTTGTTTTTCATAGTGTTCGTATGAATTACAAAGTTATATTTGCGGTTTTTGAAAATGCGTTGTATCTCAAAAACTTGTAAAGCTTACTTAGCTGTGATAGTTTTTCATTTAACTTCGTCATACATACAACTATCGTGACTTTTTTCACGTATCCGAAAACAACTATTTGGCTGGCAGGGGGGGGGGGGGGGGGGGACACATGTCTCTAACAAAATTTTGCATTTTAAGGCTTAATAATTCACAAACGGATGCCTCAATCAAAAAACTGTTGCAACAACCCGACAATATTTTTAAAATTCCTATCCTATGATTTCCCACACTATATTCCCATACTCTTTAATAAATAGCCAAATTGATACTTGTAATGATTTCTCTAAAGAGGAAAACATAATTCGGACACCTCAGAGCCCCTGTCATTCATTAACCTGCATAGAGACCTTAAAAAGTAACTATTGCAAACAGTCATTTAAATCAGCTACCTCATGCAAGTCAAAAGACACAAAAACTATTGTTTTCTCAGATAAACTGGGACAAGGTCTAGGAGTAACGATGAAAAATATATATAATAGAAATGTTATAAATGTATGTACACCTGGGAAGTCTTTTGAAGATATTGTGCATAGTTTATCTTTGTATGAAATAGATAGTTTGACCAACATAATTATTTTATGTGGCGACAGCTCCCAAGTTAGGAAACGTGAAATCTTGATGAATATTAACTTTTTATTGAAACTACAGTCTGAAACCGGCTGTAAATTAGTAATTAGCTCGTTTCCTTACGCGAAAAACCAAACTAGGGAGCAGAATCAGCATATATATGAGTTAAACTCATATTTGTTCAACTTGATAAATTGTCATAGTGACAAGGTTTTATATTTTGATATTAATAATTTTATTAATAATTTTATTTTGACATCGGATACTATGTATCTTGCAAATAGGTTTAGGACAAAAATAGCTAAATTGTTAGCTTTTAATTTACAAGACACCTTTCAAGGTGGCAAGCCAAAGTCTTTTGACTCTGATTTTAGTAGCTTACCTACTAATAATAATTTAATTAATTTAAATAATATAAACACTTCTTTACAAAGTGAAAACGTCTCTAAATCGGCTTTAAACTAAAACATAAGACAACAGCCAAGCCCTCTTGCCTTAACGTATTATGTCAAAACATTCAGGGCCTGTCTGGCAAAGTTTTAGAGTTAGAATTATTTGCAGAATGTAATGACATTCATGTCATTTGTATAACTGAGCACTGGCTGAATCATTGTGATTTGTCATGTAGTGTGAATAATTTTCAGTTAGCAAATTTATTATCTAGGAAGACAACAACGCGTGGCGGCTCTCTAATTTTCGTAAAAAATAATATAAGCTACAGAGAAGGAAAGGATATTGTAAACCTTTCTATAGAACGTCATGTCGAGCTGTCATGTGTAGAATTAAAAAGCTTAGTCATTGTATGTGTATACCGACCACCAAAAGGTAATTTTGAAACATTTGAATCGGTGATGGAGGATGTGTTAAAGTTAAAAAATAAACCAATAGCAGTATGTGGCGATTTTAATGTTGATATTCTCGAAAGCTGTGCATTGACTACACGAATATTAACTTTGTTCAATTCTTTTAATTTAATTAATCAGTTCTTGGAGCCCACAAGGGTAACATCTCATTCAGCCACTTGCATAGATAATGTTTTTTCGGAGTCTGATCCGACTAACAAACTAGTCGTTAAAAATATTACATCCGACCATTACGGATTAAAGGTATCCTATGAATTAGATATTGTTGATGCGCCTAAAAGTGTACAATGCAGGCCCGTTACAAAAACGCGACTACGTAATTTTGAAAATAATGTAGCTGATAAAGTTTCTATGATGCCATATGTGCGTGATGATCCTAATGCGCTTTATGGAACCCTTTTCGAATTAGTAACGAATGAGTTCAATAATATCTTTAAGTCTAAAACGATTAAATGCACCCAGAAGTTAAAGTTTTGCGAATGGGCTACGACAGGTATTTATAAAAGTAGAAACAGGCTGTATGAACTATATAAATTAAGAGAAACTAATCACAGCCCTCGTTTCGTAGAACATGTAAAACAATATTCTAAGATTTTCAAAAAAGCATGTTCTAAAGCAAAGTCTATATTTTTGAAGGATAAAATTAAAAAGTCAAATAATAAAATCAAAACAACTTGGGATATTATTAAGCGTGAAACCGGAAAAGGTAAACAACATGACAACAGTCTAGCGCTTAACATTAATAACGCAAGAATAAACTCTGAAACAGAAATTGCTAATATTTTTGATAACTTTTTTGTAAATATACCATTAGTAACCACCTCTAATTTGAATTCTTCACCAGCTTCTGCTGTCTCGGTTCTTGAAAAACATGTGTCTGAGTGTAGTTCATTATTTAATTTTAAAGAAATTAATTCGAGCGATATAATCAAAACATTTAATTTACTTAAAATGAAAACTACCACTGATTTATGGGGCATATCTGTTACTGTACTTAAAAACATTATTCATGCTATTGCCCCTTATCTTGCTATTATATTTAATCAGTGTATCGCTCAAGGAATTTTTCCTGATTTAATGAAATTTAGCAAAGTGATACCTTTATTTAAATCAGGAAACAAAGAAGACCCAAGCAATTATAGACCAATATCAATATTACCCGCCTTAAGCAAAATATTTGAAAAAATAATACTAGAGCAATTATTGTCTGATTTCTCATTAAACAATCTCATGCATAGCAAACAATTCGGATTTATGAAGGGTCAGTCAACCACGGATGCTGGGGTTGCACTTTTAAAGCATGTGTTTGATGCCTGGGAAAAGTCGCAAAATACTCTTGGTATATTTTGCGACTTATCCAAGGCTTTTGATTGTGTTGATCACCGGACGCTGCTGTTGAAGCTAAATCATTACGGTGTAAAAAATAATGCCCAGAAACTAATACTGTCGTATCTCAGTTCCAGAACTCAGACAGTTGACATTAATGGAGTGAAATCAAACGGCTCTCAGATTAAACTAGGCGTACCTCAAGGCTCTATTTTAGGCCCTTTTCTATTTTTGGTTTATATTAATGATTTGCCTTTCTTTGCCAAAAACTTCTGTGATATTGTGTTGTTTGCAGATGATACTTCTTTAATATTTAACATAGACAGAAACAAAACCAATTTTGACGATGTAAACAAAGCACTGTCACGAGTACTCGGTTGGTTTAATTCTAACAATTTGCAGCTTAATGCAAAGAAAACAAAGTGCGTACTTTTTTCTCTGCCAAATGTACAGACGGTACCTGTAGAAATTGTAATCAACAACGAAAAACTGGATTTAGTACAATCAACGATCTTTCTGGGTGTAACTTTAGACTCGAAACTTTAATGGCATGCGCATATCGCAACATTAGCTGGTAAGCTTAGTTCTGCTTCCTACGCTATTAGAAAAGTACGACAGCTAACAGATGTTGATACTGCTAGAACTGTATACTTTAGTTATTTCCATAGCATCATGTCATATGGCATTCTTTTGTGGGGATTAGCGGCTGGCATTAATGCTATATTCATCTTGCAAAAACGAGCAATCAGAGCCATCTATAAACTAGGCTCCAAAACTTCGCTTAGAGACAAGTTCAAGGAAATAGGTATACTGACAGCTGCATCTCAATTTATATTAAATTGCATTCTTTTTGTACGTCGCAATATTAACTTGTATACCAAACATGGTGATTTACACAATCGTAATACTAGAAATAGAAACAAGCTCGTAATGCCTCGGTACCGTTTAGAAAAGGTGCACGGATCTTTCGTTGGTCAAGGTATACACATATATAACAAAATCCCAAGTGATATCTTGGATTTACCATATCTAGAGTTTAAGAATCATATAAAGAGTGGCCTCCTCAAAAAAGGCTATTACACTGTAAAAGATTATTTGAACGACAAAACACCTTGGTCGTAACACTCGTAACAAATGTTCCTAGTATGATATTGTGAGTGGTGTCCTATACTTTATATTATTAGCGTTTATATTAGTTAAGCTTTTAATTCGGTCATTTAAGGTAGGCAGTTTGAGTATGTCATGCTCACTAAAACATTTCTACGGTGGTGGCGTGTGAGGCGGGTCGTTACGTTCCCTAAAATATGGTTGAGCGAAGCGATGGCTGGTTCATGCGTCATGCTCGTGAACGGGTGCTGCCAGTGGGAATGGGTCTGCTCTTATCTGCTTGCCTTAAAATGTGTTTTCTTTTGTTTTTATTCATTTTATTAAGAATTACATTTGAAACATGTATGGCGCAACTTGCAGTATATAGTAGAATTGTCTTTTGTTTTAAACTAATATTAAAGCTTTAAGTAGAGTTCCTAAGTAACTGAAACTTGTTCACCGCTATGATCATTAGTTCGCCTATACTTAACTGTATTTATCATAACCCATTGTGTAATTGTGATGGAAACTGACCTTAGTCATACCATGTTAAGGTCATTTTTCAATTTGACGACTCTGTATGAAATAAGACAGGGAGAAAAAAACAACCCTTGGAGTTTCTTGCCGGTTCTTCTCCAAGGCCTCCCGCTGTAGGGTTTGCGAACCGATGGCGTAGCTTCTATGACGTTCACAAGTATTGTAAATAACAATCTAAATTGAATAAAGAGATTTGAATCTTGAATCTTGAATCTATGGGGTAGACAAGAAAAAATAAATTAAATCCCCACTTCACGTGTAGGGAAGGTAACCTAAAATTTTTTTATTTTCAAAATTTTATTTTACCACTTTGTTGGCGTGATTAATATGTATATTCATGCCAAGTTACAGCTTTGTAGTACTAAGAGTCTATGAGCTAGGCTGGGGACAGACGGACAGACAGACATGGCAAAACTATTTGCAGACGATGTCTCTGTAGTTTTTCCGTGTACAAACACCGATTCACTCAAAGAGGACTTGGATTTAATTTTAGACTCTACCATAGGATGGTTGGACCGAAACAACTTACAGCTAAACCTAAAAAAAACAAAGTTGTTACAGTTTAGACCCTGTCAGAAGGCCTCATTAGATAGTAATTATCATTACAAAACAAATACCTTGGAAACTGTAGATTCAGCTACCTTGCTTGGAATAGAGATAGACACTCATTTGAATTGGAAACCACATGTATTAAAACTATCTAGTCGCTTATCTTCATTTATCTATGCACTTCGACAACTGAAACGTGAAACGAATCTCAAAACAGCTCTCTCTGCATACTATGCTTTTGCTCATTCTTGCTTGGCCTATGGAATTATACTTTGGGGAAACTGCACAAATGTTCACGACATCTTTGTCCTTCAGAAAAAGTGCATCAGGATATTATGTAACTTAGATAAAACAGACTCTTGCAAACCATATTTCCAAAAATTAAATATAATGACCTTAACATGCTTATATTTTGAAGCCTGTAGATTTGTTAAAAAACATTTTTTTTTTTTTTTTATTTAATTCAGGTAACAGACAGTTATATCTAAACAATATAAAAAAAGCAAATTTACAAACAAACCTATAGTACCATAACTTATATAATTTATGTGATAATAGTGCATACAAGCGACGGATTAACTAGTTTAAGATTAAGTTCTAATTTAGAAACTACAATTAAATTGCTGATATATAAGTTGTAAAATTCAAAAGAAGAGATGTAAGTATATATAGTAAATGTTTATATCTAATATCATGCATTACATAAACAACAATTCGCCTACCTTCCTTCTAAAAACATTAAGTGAACTTGAGAAAATATCCACCTCAGTGAGTGACTTGTTATATAAACTACATGCACGCCTTAAAAAGGTATTTTTTGCGTAATTGGTGTGACAAAATGATATATTAAATGTGTCTTTTGAACGTGAGGAGGAACGAGGGACTTTTAACGTAATCTTTTGTAATAGGTCACTAGAGTCTATGTGGTTATTAATTAACTTAAATAAAAATAAAACATCTAATAACTGGCGTCTGTGTTCTAATAATTGGACTTTATGTCTTTTAGCACTCACTACGTAGTCACTGTAATAAAACCCAGTACGATAATCAAGGGATTTTATGAACTTCTTCTGTATTCGTTCAATTCGCTCTTTATGAACGATATATTGGGGGCTCCAGACAACACATCCAAACTCTAAAATACTACGTACGTAGGCATTATATAGTATCTTAAGTGTACTACCCTTAGTGAAAGGCTTTCCGAGGCGAAGAATCAAGCCCAGCTGCTTATATGCTCTAGCCACGATATTATCTATATGTGTGTTGAAATTCAACTTTGTATCTAAGGTCACTCCTAGATCTCGAAGTGAATTAACACGGCAAATGCTCCGATCACAAATTCTATAGTCATAGCTGATGGGACAGTTTTTACGACTGAAGGTAATGACGTTGCATTTGTCAAAGTTTATATGTAAGTAATTTTCTTGACAAAAACGCTCAAAGCCATTAATGTCTTGCTGTAATTTTATGCAGTCATCCACCGTTCGAATCATCTTATAAATTTTTGTATCGTCTGCATACAAGAGATGGAGTGAGTTGGGAAAACAAAGGCCTATGTCATTGACGTATAAGGAAAACAAAAAAGGTCCCAAATGGGAGCCCTGGGGTACTCCCGATGGGATATATAAGAATCTTGATCGGTAACCTTTTAGAGCCACAGCCTGGCTGCGATTTTTGATATATGATTCTATCCATCTTAGCAGATCGCCATGAATACCGATTCTCGAAAGCTTCTTTATTAGTATAGAGTGATTTATTTTATCGAATGCTTTCGAAAAATCGGTATACACGGCGTCTACCTGACATCCAGCATCCATTGCATTCAGCAAAAAATCCGTGTAAGTTACCAAGTTAGTGTTGACGCCACGACCCCGGAAAAAACCGTGTTGTTCTGGTGCTAATGCGTTATTCAATTGACTTGTCAAGAAGGAAGTAATAATTTTTTCCATTATTTTGGCAAACACGGATAGTTTCGAGATAGGCCTGTACTGTTTGACGTCATTTTTATTACCGCCTTTTGGAATTGGTGTTATTAGCGCTTTTTTCCAAATTGTAGGAAAACAACCTTCGGCAAGAGATTTCCTAAATATAATTGTAAGAGGTAAAGACAGTTCCTTAAAAAGCTTTTTAACTATAATAGGATGAACATTATCGAAACCAGCACCCTTGTTGCTATCTACTTGTTCAAGTAGTTTTTCAACAGTTTCCTGAGAGATTTCAACAAAAGATAAGTCAACTAATGGAGGTGTATTACTGTTTGGCAAGGGATCCCCGCCGTTAGAGTTACATTGCGAGACAAACACAGAATTAAAATACTCGTTGAACATGTTCGAAATGGTATCAACATCTGACGATGACTCATTGTTATACTTCATGCAGGCAGGAATATTATGATCTGCGAACTTGGACTTTATAAATGACCAAAAGTATCGTGGGGAAGATGTAATTTTCTCCTCAGAGAATTTTATGTAATTAATGTAACATTCTCTTTCGAGTTGTTTCTCTTTCATACGCATGCGAGAAAATTCTTGATAGTCAAGAGCACAATTGTATTTTTTCCATTTAGCATGCAATTTCATTTTTTGGCGAATCAATTTAATTAGAGCTCGAGAGTACCAAGGGGGATGGCTAGACTGGGACACAACTATCTTTTTGGGAATATGTTTATCGATAAGCTCATTTAATACTTTGTATAAAAAAGATGTGGACTGTTCGGTATTAAGACTGTGTAACTCATTCAGCCAATCAACCCTCAATAATTCAGCGCTAATAGCTTGAAAGTTAGCTGCGTGATACAATAGTTTTAAACGTTGACACTCTTTTATGTAAGCTACAAATGGTAAACTAAAACAAATTTCAAGGGATTTATGGTGGGTGTCTTCAGGAGTAAGAGGAGAAGATGAACTGATCACATTGCAATTACCGTTGCTAAGAACCAAATCGAGAGTGCGTCCATTAAGATTTTTACAACCATTGTATTGGAGCAAATTGCACAAGTTCATGAATTCCATCAAACTTGATGCCTTCCTATCGTTATTTGTGTCTAAACGGATAGACGAGTCACCGTCATTTTGCCAAACAGCATTAGTTATGTTAAAATCTCCCAATATAAGAAAGATATCAGTAGGATTGTTTAAAATAAGTTCGGATGTATTTTCATAAAACGATTGGAGTGCATTAAAGTGATTACTATTATGCAGGAAGTAACAACAGGCCAGATGTAGCTGCGAAGCGCTGGCGTCGGCAGTCGATCGCAAGTCGCCATCACGAGCGCACGGAATGTTAAGCGTAAGCCATAGTTCGTCTATATCGTTAGCCGAGCGCCACTCGGGCTCCTCACGGCGACGCGCACACAGCTCTCGGCGCACTGCGATAAGTACACCGCCACCGCGCGATCCGCGCCCGTCCATTACGTCCCGATCTCGTCGATAAACAATATAATTATTATAAAAATACTCTTCGCTATTGAAATCTTTCGTTAGCCAAGTTTCAGTTAAAAATATTATATCGTAGTTGTTAAGTAAAACATTGGTAAGAAAGGAGTCCAACTTCGTCCGTAACCCTCTCACGTTCTGATAATATATATTAAGTGATTTAAAAGAAGTCATTTTAATGACATTCTAAAATAATAAAAAATAAGAAAATTGAGTGTGGAAAATAAGTAATACCCTTTCAAAGCTATGAAAGCAAGGATAAATAAAAACAATGTGCATGTGAGAAAACAAATTGTTTTAATTTTGTTTAGATGGATGTAACTAAATGAGGTGAATAAATCCAATTGAATGAGTGAATGATTATAGCTGGTTATAAATGACGATGATATTAATAATGATGTGGAAGAAAAATATAACTTCATTGTAATATTATTAATGTTTACGTTAATAAAAGACGTGAAAAAATCCAAGTGAATAAATGAACAATAACAAGTGAGGCATAACATTATTGTATAGCAATTGCAATCTAAGAAAAAAAACTTGTATAATACGAGTACAAGCGACATAAAAATGACAATGCCAATAAGACGGTAAGCACAAGTTAACGGCTAGAGGAAACATGAAATACGTTTTGTGTTGGTAGTAATACACGATCCGAGGAGTGCATAAAAATAGAATAAGATTGTTACACAGTCACTTAATTTTCTGTAAATCGGATTCTTTAGCAACATGAATAATAGTGGAAGTATCCGTTTTGCGAATAAAGATTTTACAGTCCTTAACCCACACATAAGAATAGTTCTTTTCGGCCTTAAGTACACGAACCCGTTTGAGGAGTAGTTTATTCACTGGCGTAAGGTGGTCACCAACATAAAGTTGGGAGGCTGGCCCAGGAATTCCAACATCAGCGGAGGTGAGCCCGCGACGGGCTCGCACGGCAGCAATCAGCTGTTCCTTGCGCCGGCGTTGAACAAAGCGTACTATCACGGAGGGGTGGCGTGCTGGTTGCTTATCACGTTCATTAGAGTTGGAGGGATAGGGTCGCACACGATGAATAGTGTCAATGTCCGTGTCCATAAGCTTAAAACCCACGATAGTGCAAAGATTATTTAGCAAGGAGAAAAGATTTTCGCCATTAGTGGGAGGTAATCCGGAAATTTCTATATTATTTAACCTAGAAAATTGATCATGTGCATTGTTTTCAAGCTTTAATACTGATATTAAATCAAGCGCTTTAGTGAGTTCTTTTTGAGTGTTTGATAAGCTGGATAATTTACCCTCGGCAGTAACTAATCTATCTTCAATTCCTGAAAATCTATTTTCCATCTCGTCCCATTTGGTATTCAATTCTTGCATAGTTTTTTTTGTGCTGCGAATATCAGATTGAACGTCGTTAAAATCCATTTTCATTGCATTGAAATCCGCGCGAAGGTTTCTGATTTCTTTCAGCACTTCAGCCATTATCGCGTCGCCAGGTTCGGATGGTTGTGCACGGCAGGACATACAACGCCAGGCTGCCTTCTTCTCCTGTCCCATTTTTCTGTAACTGGACTCTAAAAGTCCAGCACATCCATAGTGAAAAGTACCCTGGCACTGGTTGCACAACACAAAATCGGTGACGGTTTCGTTACACTTCGTACAAAACATGATAATATTTGCAAATAAAATATAGGAAAAAAAAACACCTTTTTAACGAGTTACAACTTTCGTTAGGATTGTAGATGTTAATTAGTATTATAGTCGGGAGCTGCGAAATAGTATCCGTCGCCTATGAGCGCACGCGCCTGACTGTATATACTCTGACACATTATACATTCTGACATATACTCACCAGTTACATTAGAAAGGAGAAATGACCGCTACCAGGATAAACTCTTACTCCCTTTCACCAAATTGAAATTATTCTCTGACTCTCCACACTGCATGCTCATAAAAATATATAATCATATCCCCAATAACTTAAAAAATTTGGATAAGGATACTGCATTTGAAAAACAGCTCAAACAATATTTAATAATAAAAAGCTATTACGATTTACCAGAGTTTTTTCAAGCTAAATGTGAATAAATTAATTTTAATATCTAAATAAAATAATTATGTAATTGTTTTCTAAAAATTGACATTATTAAAATTTGACATTATTGAAATTTGACATCATTAAAATTTGGCGTTATTGAAATTTGACATTATTATTTGACATTGTTAAAATTTGAAATTATTAAAATTAGACGATTAAAATTTGACATTGTTATTGTTTCATTTATGTTCAATATAATTTATTGTTTTTTTCTTGTGCTCTTTTATGTGTATAAAATAAGATATTATATTGTGCTTAATGTATAATAATGTTTAATGTATCTCAAATCTGCTTCTAAAATTGCTTAAGATTTAAAAATAGGGTTTAAAATTGCAACGCCCTTGCAGGGTGTTACATGCAACTTTAGATATAAGTACAAATTGTAACCAGTACTCTACACATGTGACATGCAATAAAGAATATGAATATGAATATGAATATGAACTATAAGGGTTCCTTGACGATTACGGAACCCTAAAAATGATTGTAGTCGAATTAAATATTTTTTCTAGAGTTAACAATGCGTTTTTCGTTTGCAGAACAAATAGACTAAATTGCTTACCTCCAAACACAATACCAGTGAAGTTGGTCGTCTCACTGACTGGCAGCCATTGCCCGAGCAGCGTAAACGTTCCCGGAAACAAAAATGATTGAGCCAGCCCCATAGTCGCTCTGGCGGCACAAACCAACATCCATCCACCCTGTTAAATAGTGATGAAGATTTAAATAAATTCTGTTTGTTGCACTTCATACGTATTCAAGGTCTTAAAATTAGGTAGATACTAGTAGATAGGTAGGTAGATAGGTAGGTAGATAGGTACTAGGATAGGTTCTCGAGTGGCGACCGCGAACCGGACGACGTTCCGTGGGCAGACCCCCTACAAGGTGGACCGACGATCTGGGTGCCTACCATCAACTTTAAGACAGCGATTCAAAAATAGCGCGATGCAGAATAGGTTTCTAAAATGAATTGCATTCTTTCGTACTATGACCTTCTAAAAACTGGATCGCAAATGAATTGCTAAATGTTAATGACCGAACGATTTGTGTCCTTTTTCTTCTACCCGTCTCTTTCACTCGATTCTGTCATGCCCGGAGAGTGAGAGGGACGGGTATAACCTACAGGTGTCATATTAGATCGACCGGGTTATAAGTCAAATAAGAGTTCCTGACAGCTTAGCGGCTGTGAAATGTCATTGATCGATCACTGAATCGCTGTCATTGATATTAAGCTGTCGTGGTACGAATAAGCGAAGCAGATCAGTTTAGGTCCTAAACAAAACCGCAATAAAAGTTGATGGTAAGCACCCTGGTCAAGGTCGCGGGAAGCCGCTGGATGCGGGCAGCGCAGGACCGATCGTTATGGAGATCCTTGGGGGAGGCCTATGCCCGGCAGTGGGCGTCGTACGGCTGAAATGATGATGATGATGACTAGTAGATAGAACATTAAGGGGCCGGGTCGATTCAAAGTCAATAGCGCGCTAAAACGACATGAAATTGTTATAATTCATAGTCCAAGCAAAATAAGGTTTTGGGTCACATTAAAAACACCTATCAGAAATGTATTTTCAAATGATATTATTGCCATTTTTAGGCACATATCGTGATTTCGCAGTTATACTGGTGTGCGATTGTAAGAAATACCTAATATACACAAACAAACAAACAAAAACAACAAGCATAAAGTAATAGCATAAAAAAATGTTTTTTGGATTTAATTATTGTAAAGAAGTAAAAGGTTTTATTTAGTAGGTATTTAGTATTCAGTATTTTTTCTATAGCTGTAAAATTGAGGTATTTCTCGAAGCGCTCCCATTTTGGAGCGCTCCCAACGAAGCGCCCCAAAACTATTCCTCGAAGCGCTGCTCCTCTTAAGGTCTCATTTCCACCTGGTCTAATAACTGCTAATAAAAGGAGCTTCACAATTAAAAAAAAATTTGAAATTTTATTCCTCGAAGCGTTCCCACGTTGACAACATAGACTACAGGAGCTAATTTGAAAGTTAATTTTAAAGCCCTTTAATTAAAACATCTAGAGAATCTATAAAAATTAAATAAAAAATTAGCTCCTTATAGATTACTAGCTTTCCGCCCGCGGCTTCGCCCGCGTGGACTACACGACGTTATCCCACGGGAATGTGATATTTTTCCGGGATAAAAAGTAGCCTATGTTCCTCTCCAGGCTACAAAGTATCTGTGTCCCAAATTTCAGCACAATCCGTTCAGCCGTTGTGGCGTGATTGAGTAACAAACATCCAAACATCTAAACATCCAAACATCCAAACATCTAAACTTTCACATTTATAATATTAGTAGGATGTACTCATGGTAGTTTTTCTCTACTATCCAATATATTTTTTATTAATTATTTAACATTTTAACTTGCACTTGCAATTCAAATTCACGCGATGCTGCTAGCTTGGATCACCTTAATATTTGCAAACCAATCTACGCTCACGGAGTACCCATCTCTTCAAAAGATAAACATAGGGGCGCTTCGAGGAATAAAACTTTAATGTTTTTAATTGTTTAAAACATTTTTGACACATTACAAGACAAATTTTGGAGCGCTCCCAACGAAGCTATTCCTCGAAGCGCTCCCTTTAATAAATGCTAATAAAAGCTAAAACATGAAGCGCTCCTTTTATTAGCATTTATTAAAGGGAGCGCTTCGAGGAATAGCTTCGTTGGGAGCACTCCAAAATTTGTCTTGTAATGTGTCAAAAATGTTTTTCAATTATTAATTTTATTTCATTTTTAAATACTAGAGGGATCAGGGTACCGAGCCAAGAGATGGTCACACGTTGCTCGGCCAACTCCCACCGCGTGGGGGCTTGGGAAGTTAGGCCGGCCGTCGGGTCGCAGGAGGAGATTGCCACATCGGACCCTCCACAGTGCGGCTCCTACTGACGGCGGTGAGAGCAAGTAGAGAGGGGTTTAGTGGGATATTCCTCCTTCCTGGCCCCACATCGAGTCCCCGCGACTGGATGGAAGGTTAGGAAGTGGCTAGGCGAGTCCCACATAACCACTGTCCGCACACCAACGTGGTCAGGGTATGCGTGAAAGCATTACCCTCACTATAAAAAAAGGGTACTGACCCAAGCAGCAAATATAGGGACTAGAAGACAGAGTAGCCCATTCGCCAGTAATGCGAACGAGAGGGTAGGCTTCCCTCCGAACTTCTTCGCGATGATTGCCGCCGGAATCTGCATAAACATGTAGCCCCACCAAAATGATGACAGGATTATGCTTTGAGTCTTCTTGTCCCAGTCATAAACCTTGAAACAGTAAACCTTTTACAGAAATATGTGATAAACTTCACACAAATTTAAAAGCGCGGCTTCCAAGATAAGTTAAAAGAAGTTGCGCATTTTCACCATTTGAGTTAAATAACTCATTCAATTTATTTAAGTTTTGTGGTATTTTTAAGTAACTATTGAGTTTTTGTTTGAGTTTATCTATTACAGACATACAAACAAACAAAAAATCTAATATTTCCTCGTTATAATATTAGTATACGTTTAACTTTATAAAAATCTAGCTTTCCGCCCGCGGCTTCGCCCACGTGGAATTATACAACGTTATCCCGTGGGAATATGATATTTTTCCAAGATCAAAAGCTTAAATATTATTCCTCTCCAGGCAACAAAGTATCTGTGTCCTTAATTTCAGCCAAATCCATTCAGCCGTTTTGGCGTGATTGAGTACCTAACAAACATCCGAACATTTAAACTTTCACATTTATAATATTAAAGTAGGATGAACCTACCTCTACGACTGTGGAATTAAGGTGCTTCGTATCTGACATAGCTAGCACTGCTACACCGATGCTAGCTCGCGCTATCAACAGGCACATCATATTCACCATCATGCAGGCAACTTGTAGGTGGCGAATGCCCCAACCATAACCTAACACAAAAATCCTGATTAGATAACTTAAAATATTCATTTCTATGATTTCATTGCTACGCCGATGCTGGCTCGCGCTACGAACAGGCTCATCAGATTCATCATCATGCAGGCAACTTGTAGGTGGTGAATACCCCAACCATAACCTGACACAAAAATCCTGATTAGGTAACTTAAAATATTCATTTCTACTATGATCTATGATTTTATTGGTACGCCGATGCTGGCTCGCGCTATGAACAGGCACATCAGATTCATCATCATGCAGGCAACTTGTAGGTGGCGAATGCCTCAACCATAACCTGACGCACAATCCTCATTAGGTAACTTAAAAAAATCTTTTTTATGATTTCATTGCTACGCCGATGCTGGCTCGCGCCTATGAACAGGCACATCAGATTCATCATCATGCAGGCAACTTGTAGGTGGCGAATGCCCCAACCATAACCTGCCACAAAAATCCTGATTAGGTAACTTAAAAGATTCATTTCTATGATTTCATTGCTACGCCGATGCTGGCTCGCGCTATGAACAGGCACATCTGATTCATCATCATGCAGGCAACTTGTAGGTGGCGAATGCTCCAACCACAACCTGACACAAAAAGCCTTATTAGTTAACCCAAAAGATTTAATTTCATCATTTCATAGAATTCGACCAAGAGTTGATTGTATTTAAGAAGACGACTTTTGGTTTAAATAACATCCAACTTTTGTTGAACATTTATTTTATAGCATTTATGAGCAAAAAACGATTCACCTTCTTTTCGGGGAGGCGCGTGATCACCAATGAAAAGCTATTTATAAGTCTATCTTTAAAAAAAACTAATTTTGTTATTCTGATTGGATACAATCTGAGATAGCTTAGCCAAATTATTGACAATGTTATTATCAACTTTTGTTAGTATATTTCAAGAAAGATCCTGTAATAAATATAAAACTAAAAAATCCAATGGAAACTTGGTTATGCACTGCATTTGAAAATTAACTATGGATCCTATTTAATGCTCACCATTCTAACCTATAAAATACTGAAATGCATACCTAAAAATGCTAAATGCGCACCAAAACTACGTTGCTCTATATGCTCATTTCAGAATTTTAGGTGTAAAACTAACACTTTTGTTGAGGTGCAATTCAATATTATCGACTAATAATTACTTTTGGCTTCTTCGTTTTTTTCCCCAATTAAATCCAATTTCAGTTTTTCTTCCACCATTTTACGCTTTTACGAGTATCACTTCACTTTACGACATTAGACTAATTAATAATGAACTGAAACCTAGCGCCAAACATAACTTTCTTCATTTAATTCATAAAATGGTTTCTACATACTCTGAATAGAGTCTAAATTCAATCGAATGCAGTGAAGTTATGACATGCATCACTATCAGAGCCTAAGTAAATACAGCTTTTTATCATTTCTCTACTACTGTTTAAGTAACATCTACACTACAGTAAACTAGAAAAATAACGACCTTATGATAAAGAATGGTTTATGTATCACGATATATTCGACGGCCCCTACGAATAAACGTGCAATGTGTGATTGCACGAAAAACAATTATTGCTCTAAAATATTTATAAAGTCCTTTTGTAGCATGGTATTTTTATGCAACCTGCTTAAGATTGGAATTCGCTGCTTGCGAATGTGTTCCCCGACCATTATAACCTTGGTCTTTTCAAAGACCATAGCATGCAACATCCTAGACTGCATCCTGTCTGCCAAGCTAGATGGTGGTCAAATGCATACTTACCCAGTACAATTGTGACGGTACACTGAAACTGTGACGGTGGGTCAAAAAGACAGACTTATTATGATAAAGGTAATTATTGCAGTGTACACTCGTTTATTAGGACTTAACAATTAATTTGCCGTAGAATAAAGACACTAATGACATAAGGGCTTCCTCTCTTTCATACTTTCGTTATTTTCTATTCCGCAGAAAAAGGACACAACCAACACAAGGGCTTTTTTCAGCGTTTTACGAAGTTTAAGGCTGTGTATAAATCGAAATATATTTACTATTATAACTAAGCAATTTAACATTGCTAGCTAAACACGGTAATTATTGATAATTTTCTCTCAAATTATGTGTCTTTAACATCAAACAGTGCATAATGGTGTGATTGACTAACTTATCGACTCTTTTAGGATAAATGCACTACCAATAGCAGTCCGCGGAATAGAGACCGAACGGCGCTTTCGCCTCTAGATGGCCCTAACGGCTGTTGTGGCTTTATTCAAATTTGCCATCACGCAATTAGGGCTTATTTTAAAACTTGAATATCAAGAACATTTTTTAACTGTTTAAGACGATTGTCAGACTGAAATATGCCTAAATTAACGTAGAATCCAAAAATCCAATATGAGAAAAAAGGCCTATTGAACATTGGGGCAGTTTTCTCGGGATACGACGATATGAAAATTAAACACTAGTATCTTTTTGATTTGAAATTGTTTCTGACTAGTCATGTAATAGTTTATCGTATCATTAATATTAAATATGAAATCTAAAGCCTAACGTTATACTCCTACCTGTTTGTTAGATTACTTTATTTGCCTATTAAATTTGTTATGATAGTGCACAGCACATGATCTATTCAGTCTAAATGTCACCTGTATGTCTAGGTGATAAGGCTTGATTTGGCTTATGGCATCGATGTTTTAGCACTAACTCTTTTATGTTTAAGCGTTTGGTTCATTACCTTTGCAAATTTCATTGAGAGTAGTAAATTTTAGTTCAATATGTCCGAAGAACACAGTAGTAAGAATCAGGTGCAGGAAAGATGTGACCCTCTAGTCCAAGTCAAAAGTAAGGGTATTGAGTATTTCATTTTAGTGAGTGATAGTGTATTGCAAAGTTTTTGTTTTTCATTGCAAGTGGATTCATCACAGTGGTTTCAACTGGATTTCACCTGGCTCTGGCATCCTGTAATTGTGTTCTGGGTGCATACCATCAACTTTAAGATAGCGATTCAAAAATAGCGCGATGCAGAATAGGTTCCTAAAATGAATTGCTTTCTTTCGTACCATGACCTTCTAAAAACTGGATCGCAAATGAATTGCTAAATGTGAATGACCGAACGATTTGTGTCCTTATTTCTTCTACCCGTCTCTTTCACTCGATTCTGTCATGCCAGGAGAGTGAAAGGGACGGGTATAACCTGCAGGTGACATGTTAGCTTGGCCAAGTTATACGTCAAATAAGAGTTGATGACAGCTCAGCGGCTGTGAAATGTCATTGAATGGTCACTGAATCGCTGTCATTGATATTAAGCTGTCGTGGTACGAATAAACGAAGCAGATCAGTTTAGATTCCTAAACAAAACCGCAATAAGAGTTGATGGTAGGCACCCTGTTCTGTTTTCCAATGACTCCATAAAAAGTTAGAAACAAATAAATTTCTAAATCATTCGCTTTGTCCCCAAATATGTCTCCGAGTAGGTTAGGCTCGGTATAGACGGGCGACAGCTAACTGGCTGTCGCCCGGATCACACGGCCCCCTTTCCCGGTTGTCTTGGGAGATGGCCCCGCTTGCTCGGCCATCTCTCACCGCGTAGGGGCCTGGAAAATCGGGCAGGCAGTTGAGTCGTAGGGGGAGGTTGCCACACCGGACCCTCCACATTACGACTCCAAGCGACTGCGGTGAGAGCAAGTAGTGAGGGGTTTAGTGGGTATTCCCCCTTCCTGACCCCCCATCGAGTCCTTGCGACTGGATGGAGGGTCAGGAAGCGGCTAGGCGAGTCCAACATAACCACTGTCCGCACACCAATGTGGACGGGGTATGCGTAAAGGCATTACCCTCACTATATAAAAAAATAAGGCTCGGTATAGACAGGTGGAAATAGCAAGAGTTAACTGCGTGTGAATTTATTTGGTAGTCCAATAGACTAGAAGACATTCAGTATAGCGCAGTGTTTAGAGGATTCAGTCACTGATGACGCTTTGGTGACGCACCCGGCCGCAGTGCGCAGAGCTGCATGTGCATAGAGCGCTCTCACATGCGTGTCGCCTTTTTGGAATATTGAACAAGCCGTGTTTTCTTAGATTTATTGATAAACTTGCATACAATATTAAAATCTAAAAACGGATGCTATTAATTTACTGTATAGAATTTCGGCGTATGTGTGACTAGCTTCCGCCCGCGACTTCGTCCGCGTGGACATTCGAGAAAATCCTTAGGGGACCAATAACCAGGATAAAAAGTATTCTATGTTTTAAATTCATCAAAATCCGATCAGCCGTTTTGACGTGATTAGGCGGGTCCTCACCAAGCACGCTGCCTCGCGCGGGGCAGAATGTTTACCACGTGCTGCGGGCCTCGCACGAAGCTGCTCGCTTGTTGAGGACTCGCCTAATCACGTAAAAACGGCTGATCGGATTTTGATGAATTTAAAACATAGAATACTTTTTATCCTGGTTATTGGTCCCCTAAGGATTTTCTCGAATGTCCACGCGGACGAAGTCGCGGGCGGAAGCTAGTAAATAATAAGTGTCTACTTCACACAATCAAAAAGTTAGTTCTGAGTAGTTTAGGTACCAAGAACTTGTTAGGTACCAAGAACTTGTTAGGTACCAAGAACTTTTAGGTACCTACTGAAGAAGATTTAGGTTGATATACCCTATTTACACCCCGGGTTTGATTTTCGGAAAATTACGAAATGGGTTGCCTATTCGTTTTTATTTTCTCATAAGAAGGCTCAAGGTTACCCAGCGAGCAATGGAGAGAGCGATGCTTGGTATTTCCCTGCTCGATCGAATCAGAAATGATGAGATCCGCAGGAGAACAAAAACGACCGACATCGCTCAAAGGATTGCTCAGTTGAAGTGGCAGTGGGCGGGACACATAGCGCGGAGAACCGATGGCCGTTGGGGCGGAAAGGTTCTCGAATGGCGACCGCGAACCGGACGACGTTCCGTGGGCAGGCCCCCTACAAGGTGGACCGACGAAGTGGTCATGGTCGCGGGAAGCCGCTGGATGCGGGCAGCGCAGGACCGATCGTTGTGGAGATCCTTGGGGGAGGCCTATGCCCAGCAGTGGGCGTCGTACGGCTGAAATGATGATGATGATTCGTTTTTAGAAGTACGCCTACAAAGTTTCAAGTTGTAATGTCTATTATACCACCTGATTTTTCATTCAAAATTTTACCCCTATTTCAACCTTTTAGGGGTTGACTCATGTTCAGCGTGTTAAACATCAAAATAAATGCCATTTTTGCAATCGTCATCCTATAAAACCTCAATAACGACATCCATATCGATTTTTAGGTTTATTTATCTCATTTAACCTCTAAGGGGTTGATTTAAAAAAAAATGTGTTTGCTTAATTGTTTTACTTTCCAACCATAAGCCTAAATAATAATTTTAATGAAGGACTTTCCAGATACAACATTTCATCCCCCTTTTCACCCCTTCGGGGTTGGAATTAACAAAAACTCTGACATATGTAAATATTAATTTTCAATTGTCAGCCTAAATACAAAATTTGAAGATCGTAATTTCAAAAAGGACGGACTTTCATACAAACATTCATGCCCTATTTTACCCCCTTAGGGGTGGAATTTCCAAAAATTCTTTCTTAGTGGATGTCTACACTGTATAAGGTATCTATGTGCAAAATTTCAAGTCTCTAGGTTCAGCGGTTTGGGCTGTGCGTTAATATCTCAGTCAGTCAGTCAGTCAGTCAGAACTTTGAATTTTATATATATAGATAAAAAAAATATTTTCTCGAGCTATTGGCTATTTGGCACGTTCAGCCATGGTACATCACGATTCTTTATTTTATTTTATTTTTTATGTATTCAACTTTTGTACAAAATACACACAGTAAAATATACAATACTAAAAGTATTCTCTGCCAGTCAGCCAAATACTAATACTTCCTACAAGAAAAACCTACCTATGTTGTAGCAGAAAGAATATTCAAATGGCTTATTTCGGAAATTTTATTAAATAACAAAATTAATTTTGATAAGGAGGTGTTGATAAATTAACAATTCATTAAGATTGACATAAAAACGTTTGATAAGTAGTTATTTTTTAATTTAAACCAGCTCAACAAATATTGCGAACTAACTGCATTAAGAACGCATCAGAAAGTAGAACTGCCATTCACGTGTATGTTTCATTTAACTCTACTCTGGAGTATAATCCTTCCCCATAGATATTCTAATAAGAGAATGCCGGATCCAATACAGAACTATGAGAGTGGCACTCATAGTTCTATATTGGAACCGCAGCAATGGAGCCAGAAACAACGACCTATCGTGCCTATCAACGCCTGGTTGAGCTCGAGGTAATACATTTATTGGTCAACCATTATGTCATATGAACGTTATTGAAATGAAATTATACCAAATGAAATTATATCGTTCATTACGCACCCGATAACCCGACCTTGACAATCTAAAAAACACTTGCCAACGTAGATCATCAATCAAAGAAAAGTATTTTGTTTTATATAGTGTTAGCGGCCCAACCCGATTTTAGGACAAACTAGTTTTTCTTGGGCCAAATCAGTTCATCGCGTTGACATTTCAGAGAGCGAGTTTGCCTCGGAAGTCCGCTTAACTTAACTTAACAGCTTAACCGAAGTAGCTGCTTAACAATATTTTTTTTTGCGGTAAGGTTATGGATGGGGCATCCGGCACCTGCAGATGGCATGCGTGACCCTCAACCTGGTGTGCCTGATCATCGCGAGAGCTAGCATGGGCATCGCAGTGCTGGCTATGTCCGATACTCAACATGGGAACTCAACTGATATACCCGTGAGTATTGTTAATTTTTTTTATCCCTAACGGGATAACATAGTCATTACATTCATCACTTCTGATGTTAAGTGAATGACCTCGTAAACCTTACCGCCCCTTTAAAGAGACCAAATAGTCATAGTCAAGTTACAATTATCGCCCACGGTACCTTCAAAGGAACCAACATTGCCGTTCATTTAAAGAAAGTAGAAGAATGTTTTTGAAGTGGAAGTATAATTCTTGACCACTGAGGAACTGGTTATCTTATCTCTAACTGCCGGAACACAATAATGCTACATTTACGTATACGATGATTGGACCATGGAAATCGTCACTTAAAGTTAGAAAAAAGATATATACTTATTCTTAAGTATAATGTACTTTAGCATATTACTTAATGAGCGTTGACCACGACAGAACTGTTTAATCTAATTGTGATTTTATGTAGCTTTATTTTTTGCGACCTTAGATTTCATTGTATTTGTACAATGTTTAATGTAAGTATAAAAAGGTAAAAATATTATTAAAATTATAGCAGTCACATTTAAATTTCTGACCAGAAAAATAGCGACGGAGCAACAAAAGTTATTGTTTTTATTTTAAAACTATTTTTAATGAAAAATTTCAATTTAAAAGTTTTTTCAATAGAGCTGTTTTACACTAATGGTCATCGTTAATGACTGCAACAAAATCAAACTAAAAGAAGCGATTGTATTATTATTTTACCAAGACATATTTATTTATTTATTTAAATAGGAACACCAACAGCATACATATAAATACATTCACAACAAATATATTAGGTGTAAGTATTAGTCATATACATATGCCTCTTATTGGCGTTCACATCATTGAAAAATATGCTAAAAATCATTTGTATCTCTGCAAATTCATATTCCGATTTTTTTTATAACAATTCATTATTTTTGTCCTCAAAAGTTTTTAAATTTCAATTGAGATTTTCATTAAAATAAAAGTAAACAAAATTAGCCCGTCTTTTTCTACATAATTATGACCTTAACAATTATTTTATTGCACTTCACATCGCTATTCGGTGATTTGGGTGCCTACCATCAACTATAAGAAAGCGATTCAAAACTGGTGCGTTCCAGAATAGGTTCCTAAAATGAATTGCTTTATTTCGTACCATGACCTTCTAAAAACTGAATCGCAAGTGAATTGCTGAATGTCAATGAACGAACGATTTGTGTCCTTATTTCTTCTACCTATCTCTTTCACTCGATTCTGTCATGCCCGGAGAGTGAGAGGGACGGGTATAACCTGTAGGTGTCATTTTAGCTCGACCGAGTTATAAGTCAAATAAGAGCACATGACAGCTAAGCGGCTGTGATGTGTTGCTGAATCGCTTGTCATTGACGCAATAGAATCTCGATCGTAATTAAGCTGTCGTGGTACGAATAAGCGAAACAGTTCAGTTTAGGTCCTAAACAAAACCGCAATAAGAGTTAATGGTATGGATGGCCCTTTTTTTTTTTGTTTATAGTGAGGGCAAATACAGTCTTTTCGTATACCGCTAACGGCATGTTGGACTCAGTCAGACAAGGTCTGTCTCTCGCCGCGCCCAGCCCTCCCGCCAAGCTTATAGGTTTCGCGTCAGGGCTGGGCGGTTCTAACCCCTGCTCCGCGCCCTGACGACTTCGAAAGCTCGACAGGAGGCGGGGCAGGAGGAGAGAGCCTCTTCTCAATCTCCCCATAAGGTTACCCACTCCGGGTGCGCTGACCAGATGGGGCGGTTGAGACTAGGCACCACTACCAACTAAACCCCTCACTACTTGCTCTCCGCCGTCAGTTTTAAGCACACCGACTGTAGGGGGGCCGTGGTGGTATGGTAGGCACCCTGGTGCGGTAACCGTGTGCATGTGAAAAGGCACTAAGACCTCATTTCCAAGGTTCCAAGTCTAAGAAGATATTCGAACGGATACAAATCCCGTTCGAAAATTTGCTTGGGTGGCTGGTTGTTTTCTTTCTATTACATTTTTCACGCGATTGCATTGTGAATGCTAAGAAATCATCTAAAATCGAGGAGTACACTCAAGAGTAGGTGACTGTGGGCTAAAGAAGAAGGATATCTGGTGGGAATCCAACCCACGAGTAATGCGCAGTAGCCTAATACTACTAACTACACTGGCAAGGTGATGACTAATACCATTGCGCCATCGGATCCAGTTAAAAAAAATATAATAGAAAAATCATGATGAGGAAGCAATATTGCGATCTTACTCTATTTACATAATTTATGAAATTGTAAACATTTTGAGACCAGTGACGTTGCCAGACACGCAAATCAACAAAGTGACACTAACCAAACAATAGAAATGATAAGATAAATTTGATTTAGCATAAAGTGATGCTTATCTTCAAAACTAATGTAACTAGGTTGTACACGATAAAATCTTTATAAAATACGCATATCTATGCGAGTCATGAGAAAAAAAATGCAATAAATGTATATTATTGGACAACAAACAGGAGCCCGTGGCGCAGTGGATAGCGCGCTTGGCCTGCGATCGTTGAGGTTAAGCAACGTTCGCAATGGTCGGTCACGGGATGGGTGACCAAAAACTTTTCATCTCGAGCTCCTCCGTGCTTCGGAAGGCACGTTAAGCCATTGGTCCCGGCTGCACTTGCAGTCGCTAATACCCACCAATCCGCACTGAGCCCGCGTGGTGGGTCATGGCTCATTCTCCTTATTCATCCATAAGGAAGGCCAGTGCCCCAGCAGTGGGGACATTAAATGGCTGATGATGATGATGGACAACAAATGGAATTTACATAATTAAAAGGCAAATGTACCTAAATGTCAATCAATAGTTAAATGTCAGTCATGTAGCTACTGTCAACATCACAACAAGCTAATGATGCAAAACCTTTATAAAAATGATTGATTCAAATTTATAATAAGCAATTTGTTGATTACTTAGAGAATGAAAATAAAGTGTTCTTATCTAATACTTATACTAATATTACAAGGAGAAAAGATTTCATATTTTGTTTCTTAGTTTGTATGTTTGTCTATTACTAATATTATAAAGAGGAAAGATTTGATTGTTTGTTTGTTTGCATCGAATAGGAATCCGAAACTACTGGACCGATTTAGAAAATTCTTTCACCATTAGAAAGCTACATTCTTCCCGAGTGACATAGGCTATGTTTTATCCCAATATTCCCATGGCAACGGATACCACGCGGTTGAAACCGTGAGAATCCGCTAGTAATGAATAAACTCAAAAACTAGTGAAGAAATGAAAAAAAATATTTCAATAGTAGAAAGCTTTATTATCCCGAGTGTAAGTGTATATGTCGCAGGAATATGAGGAAATACTAGGGATACCAAGAAATCTCGGAAGATGTCGAATATTATTATTTACGACGTCTTCTTCCTGAACAAGTTCAGTGATATGTCATTTCACTAAACTAAATCTAGTGAAATGTCAGAAAAATGGATTTCAGAGGTGAGAGTTTGCCTCGGAAGTCCTGTAGAAAACGTGATAGGTTAGAAATTTAGGGCGATCGCGAAGCGCTTGCCTTAAATTTCATGTTTTTTTTTGTGAAAACAACCCATAAGTTGTTTCATTAAATTTCTAACCTATCACGTGTTCTACAGGACTTCCGATACAAACTTGCTCATACCTGTCACCTGCAGCCGTGAGCTTGCTGTTATTACTTCAGTCATTCTTCATTTCACTAGATTTAGTTTAGTGAAATGACATATCACTGAACTTGTTTAGGAAGAAGACGTCGTAAATTAGACTATTCCACATCTTCCGTGATTTCGTGAAATCTCTGATTTCCTCATATCCCTGCGACATATATATTCTTTGCCCGAGTGTCACCTATGACACTCGGGCAAAGAATATATATGTCGATGAAATCCTAATTTGCCACATTTGTTGGTCTCTTCATTTAAAACAAAAGAAACAACATGGGGCATATCGGCCGGTACCACAACGGCCGGACCCTTATAGTTAATAATGTATTTTTTTTCCAGGTCTACGACTGGGATAAGAAGACCCAAAGTCTTATCTTATCCTCCTTCTTCTGGGGCTACGTGGTGATGCAGATCCCGTCAGGAATATTAGGGAAAAAGTTCGGGGGCAAACCTATAGTTATATTTTGTATACTTTCAAATTCGATAGTATGTCTGTTAGTGCCGACTTTAGCGTCAGTGGTAAGTTTTCATAGAATTTAATCTGGTTATTTAAAACATAATTTAACACACTAGTTTTTAGTAAGTATAATAAAATAATTGAATGTAAAAATAAAAAAGGTACGCATCATTAGCATGTTGAGCCATATTTTAACAGATATACACATCTCATTCTCATCTTTAGCGATTGCCAAATACCTGGAAAGGTATTTCTTTCGCGTGTGAGGGTAGTAAAATCTCCACATTGATGAAATTAACGCTGACTATACAGCGCTTCGTGCTTCGCGCTTCGCTTTGTGCGACGTTCCGTGGGCAGGCCCCCTACAAGGTGGACCGACGATCTGCTCAAGGTCGCGGGAAGCCGCTGGATGCGGGCAGCGCAGGACCGATCGTTGTGGAGATCCTTGGGGGAGGCCTATGCCCAGCAGTGGGCGTCGTTCGGCTGACATGATGATGATGATGATGATGATGATACAGCGCGTAAGAAGTATTGGATAAGTTCGACGCTAGAGCAGTCGCCTGGAAAGCGAAAGGTCTTGGGTTCGAGTCCCATCTGAGCTGATTGTGAGACGGGTCGATTTTTTCTAAATACTTCATTTTCCATTTTTCAATAATAAAAATTGCATTGTGAATGCAAAAAACTAAAAATAAAAATAACTAGATATACTTACATATAATTGAGGCCCAATTTAGTGGTATTCAATAGACTAATAGAATGACTGACACAACGTGACTTTGAGTCGGTTCCATTCAGAATTGACTCTCTAATTAGACGAATTTTAATAATAACGTAAACATAATGATCATCAAAATCTTCTGCAAAAAGCTTATTGAAAACTTTGTATGTAATTACATTTGTTAGTCACTGTATCTTGCCACATGTTTGTCAGTTTTTATATGATATATATGCACTGTTTTGAATTTCAGGGTGGCTGGATGTTAGTATGTGCTGCTAGAGTGACCATGGGCTTAACCCAAGCTTGCATGTTTTCTTCCACACACACTCTTCTGGGACAGTGGTTACCGGCGAGTGAACGAACTAGCTACACAGGGGTAGTGTATGGAGGTATTAACAAAATAAAATGTACTATGAACTATTTTATTACAAGTCAATATCAGTATTATCCGCAGCCCTCTAATTCACAACCGGTCAGAAATGGCATCTGATGCGACTTCGGCTTTGTCTATATGTTTTTGTTTTTTCTGAGCAATGTACTGAGATGATTGACAATGATAGAGCATACTTTTCACCGTCGGGAATGTTTCTGATATTTATTTGTACATTATTTATATGGACAGTTCGCGCAGAAATCTAAGATGTGTTTATTATTTATATATGTTTATACAAAGCTTTTAAATTCATAATAATTTACTTATCATTATCTTATTTACTTTTACAGGAATGAATTTGGGTATCGTCATTGCCATGCCCCTGTGCGGCTTCCTCGCTGAGACAGCTTTAGGATGGAAGCTGATATTCTACGTCACATCTGGAATACTGATCGTAGACTTGGCTATTTGGTGTTTCTTAGGGGCCAGTTACCCGAGAGACCATCGATGGATCAGCAAAGAAGAAAGGCAGTATATTGAAGCTGGACTCAATATTTCAGAAAACGTAATATTTATATTTTGATAATCTCGTTTAAGGTGATTTGTTAGATTTTATTTGAATCTCCTTATAAGTCTTCTCCTTATGAGCAATACTAAAAGCAATGTTATACCTAAATTAACGATTGTACTGTACACTATGTACAAGCGATCTCTATTACTAGGTATATTTCTTAAATAAAATCATGCTCATTGTAAGAACGATAACATTGTGGATTCTACTTGTGATTATTAGATCATTATTGTAAACCGAAAAGATTTCATCACTTGTGATATCTGTACGTCCCCAGCTACTGATTCCTTTACGCGTGTTCTAAGAATCGTACAGTGTCCGAATTATTTTAACCATCATCAACTGTTTGACACCCACTGATGGGCTTAGGACTCCTCCAAGAATTTCAACACCGATTGGTCATGCGCTGCCCGCATCCAGCACCTTCTCGCAACCTTAACCAGATTTTCGGTCCTCCTTGTAGGGGGCCTGCCACCGAATGAAAATTCATACATGCTCTTAATTAAATAATTTATTCATTTACAGAAACGTCCACCGACGCCATGGAAGGCCATCCTCCCGTCGAAGCCGGTGTGGGCACTTCTCGCCCCACACTTCGCTTTCGCAGTCTGCTTCGTGCTGTTCTTTGTTGACCTGCCCACGTATTTGGAGAAGGGCTTGAGGATATCATTACGAAATGTAGGCTTTCTTTATGACTATGGATCTTTTAAGATTTTAAACTTTTGTGGTTTTTTACCACGTTTATATTTGTTTTTAGCCTTCGATATTTCGGCGCAGTTAGTTGCACACGCCGGGATCAAATCAGCAAACATACCTAGTAAAAATCCCGTTCGTGTAATAGTCATAAGAACTTGTTATTTTAAAAGTAATTTTGGCACACGTGTTTTTTTGGCGTTTTTGGTGCAGCCAGTTGTGGGTCTTTTAGTGGCATTTCGCACAATTCAATTCTTTAAAAATTTAACAACCTAATTCCGCTATCTCCCTTCTGACAACAGACATATGAATCAGCGCCACCGTTTTTGTTGGATACTCTAAAAACACGGACTAACCGTTTTGTTTCTAATTTCATTAAGAATAGAACTCATTGCTATGTTTCCCGGTAGGTATAACCTCGGTAGGTCTTCAAGTCGCGAGTGTACCGGTATCTTCTAGGCAATAATAAATAAAAACTTATTAATTTCTAGAAAGTTCGTGTAATTGTATATTAGCATCGCTACGTCAATATAAATTTTACATCGTTCATTTACTTAACTTTACTACTACTTTCCAATCGTTAAAACTGAATTCACAAGCTTACAAGCATTGTGATTTACTTTATACACACGATTACCTACTCAAAATTCTAAATTTCTTTATTCCCTTATTTATTTATGAACATCAAAAAAGCTACGACATCGGATCGCAAATCCTACGGCGGGAGACCTTGCGACACGAGCCAGCAAGAAACTCGTCAAGGGCAATCCTTTTTTTTCTCCCTGTTATATTTCATACAGAGTCATCAAATTGAAACAAAATCTTTATAATTTTTAGGCGACGTCTGATTCCAATTCATTGAAATTATTTTTATCTAATTTCAGAGTTCTATATTATCAGCACTGCCTTACATCGGGATGTGGTTCGGCAGTTCATTGTCATCCTACGTATCTGAGAAGATTTACAACAAGGGTTTGCTAAGCTTAACTAGTAACAGAAAATTGTTCCAATCACTATGTAAGTTTCTTTTGGTTAATTAGTTTTGTATTTCCAGCCCCTATTTTTTTAACTTTATTTGTTTGGTGGTAGGACTTGTTCTTAGTCCGCCAGGCTAGCTACCCATCTCATCTAAGTGTGACGCCATAAGAATTATTTTTTCAGCATTGTTGTCGTCCGGCAGTTACAGATAAGATAGCCAGTTCCTCAGTGATTGAGGATCCTGGGAGTTGTGCGCTTCTACCTTCAGCCTTATCATCACTTAACATCAGGTGTAATGAAGGCTAAGTGCCACCCTATTTATGAATAAAAAATGAGACACCAATAGCATACACAATAAATTAATGATAGAAACATCATTAGTAAACAGGATTGTTTGCACCTTATGTGAAAGCTAATGACAGTTGTGCACATAGTGTTTATAAAAATCTTTTTTATTTCATTTTAATTCGTTCTTCAATTGTATATCTTAAGTTTTTTTAAATCTATTTTATTGTATTGTAAATGTGAACTTGTGATGGGTCAATAAATGCCTCACATTTCATTTCCTTACATTTCTTCCATCCAAATGTCACTTTTTATTTTATTTCAGCATTATTTGGCATCGCAATAGCACTGGTAGTCCTCTCCTTCATGGGTCCTGACAGTAAAATGTTAGCTGTAGCAACATTGATAGCTTGCTTGTTCTTGCTTGGATTTAGCACAGCTGGGTTTATGGTAAGTAGAAATGCTTAGTTGATAATGAGATTAAGATAGAAAATTTTATTTTAGAACAACATCTAAAAGCTGGGCGTGTTTAATCTTTGTGAGTTATTTTATTTAAAAATGAGAAATATTATAACTCTAACAAGTTGTTGTGGCGACTAGTTAAAATGCAGTTGCTAAAGTTACAAACGAATAAACTGATTTATTTAGTACTAGCTTCCGCCCGCGACTTCGTCCGCGTGGACATTCGAGACAATACTTAGGGGACAAATAACCAGGATAAAAAGTATTCTATGCTTTAATTTCATAAAAATCCGATCATCCGTTTTTACGTGATTAGGCAGGTCCTCACCAAGCGAGCAGCCTCGCGCGAGGCAGAACGTTTGCCACGTGCGGCGGGCTTCGCACGAGGCTGCTCACTTGGTGAGGGAGGACCCGCCTAATAACTTTAAAACGGCTAATCGGATTTTTATGAAATTATAACATATACTTAATACTTTTTATCCTGGTTATTTGTCCCCTAAGTATTGTCTCGAATGTCCACGCGGACGAAGTCGCGGGCGGAAGCTAGTAAATAATAAGTGTCTGTTTCACAACCAAAAAGTTAGTTCTGAGTAGCTAAGGTACCACGAACTTTTAGGGTACTTAAGATGGTTTAGGTTTCTATACCCTATTTACCCCCTAGGTTTGATTTTCGGAAAACTACGAAATGGGTTGCCTATTTGTTTTAAGAAGTAAGCCTACAAAGTTTCAAGTTGGAATGTCTATTTTACTCCCTGATTTTTCATTCAAAACTTCACCCCTATTTCAACCTTTTAGGGGTTGAATCATGTTCAGCGTGTTAAACATCAAAATAAATGCCATTTTTGCAATCGTCATCCCATAAAACCCCAATAACGACATCCATATCGATTTTAGGTATATTTATCCCATTTAACCTCTAAGGGGTTGATTTTCGAAAATATACGAAATATGTGTTTGCTTATTTGTTTTACTTTCCGTCCATAAGCCTAAATAATAAATTTAATGAAGGACTTTCCAGATACAACATTTCATCCCCCTCTTCACCCCTTCGGGGGTGGAATTGTCAAAAACGCTGACTTAGGAAAATATTAATTTTCAATTGCCAGTCTAAATACAAAATTTGAAGATCCTTACTTCAAAACTGACTGACTTTTATAGACGAATTCATCCCCTATTTTACCCCCTGGGTTTGATTTTGGGAAAATTACGAAATGTGTTGCCTATTTGTTTTAAGAAGTAAGCCTACAAAGTTTCAAGTTGAAATGTCTATTTTACCCCTGATTTTTCATTCAAAGTTTCACCCCTATTGCAACCTTTTAGGGGTTGAATTATGTTCAGCGTGTTAAACATCAAAATAAATGCCATTTCTGCAATCGTCATCTCATAAAACCTCAATAACGACATCCATATCGATTTTTAGGTTTATTTATCCCATTTAACCTCTAGGGGGTTGATTTTCGAAAAAATAAGAAACATGTTTTTTGCTTATTTATTTTATTTTCCGACCATAAGCCTAAATAATAAATTTAATGAAGGACTTTCCGGATACAACCTACGGACTTTCATACAAACTTTCATCCTCTATTTCACCCCCTTAGGGGTGGAATTTCCAAAAATCCTTTTTTAGTGAATGCCTACACTGTATAACGTATCTATGTGCAAAATTTGAAGTCTCTAGGTTCAGCGGTTTGGGCTGTGCGTTGATATCTCAGTCAGTCAGTCAGTCAGTCAGTCAGTCAGTCAGGACTTTGAATTTTATATATATAGATTGTATTGGCTGTTAGTTGCAATTTTAAATATTTGATACGATCAGGCATTAGGTACTTTCCGAAAATCCATATCGCTTCTGAATGTCAAGGAAACGTCATCCGTCCACTTGAATTGATTCCAAGGGAGTCCTTGTAGAGAAGAATATTTTTTTTTATTCACAACGGTGTAGCACTTAGCCTTCATCACACCTGATGTTAAGTGGTGATTTTATTTATTTTTTTTTTTTTATTTATTTATTTAAAATTACTAAAGTTACACAAACATTACAGGTATAACCTAATGCGATTGTGCACTTATCAATTTAATTGAGACACTTCATAATAAGTCAATCTAGTAAGCTCACTCAGCGGACACGAAAACAGATCTACTTTCTCAGACACTGTATTAAGCACACGCAGCGCGCGTACGAGCGGTTAGATAAGGCTGAAGGTGGAAGCGCACTACTCCCGGAATCCTTAATCACTGAGGAACTGGCTATCTTATCTTCAACTGCCGGAACACAGTAACGCTGAAAACATCATTGTTATGGCGTCAGACTTAGATAAGACGGTGGTAGCTAGCCAGGCGGACTAAGAACAAGTCCTACCACCAACCAAACCGTATACTATAAGTACCCCCACTGGGAATCGAACCCGGGACCTCTGGGTCTGAAATCGGTGGTGTGAACCACTAGACCACAGAGACGGTTATTTCACGAAGGTTAGTTCCATTTGTTTAAGTAAACTGTTTCGCCGTTTTGTTATAGGTTAACCAGTTAGACCTGTCGCCGAACTACGCCGGTGTCGTAATGTCTCTGCTTAACTTCATCGCGACCGTTGGCTGCGCTTTGACCCCGATCGTGACCAGTGCCATTTTGCGGAATGATGCTGTAAGAACTATTTATTTTTAACCCCCGACTTTTAAATGAGGACTGTTATAAGTTTGACGTGTCGATTTATCAGATCACAGCCTTCTTTATCGTCTTCTACAGGCATGGCCCGCTATTATTTCTCGGCTGCTTGCGCTCCTACAGGCCATGCTGCTCGGATTGGCAACGTCATAAATGTCAATGTCGCACCACTGCTCCTAATTTCTTGTATGCATGAGATGAGATGAATTCCTGATTATAGCGCTAATATCATAGCGGTGAACAATTTTCAATTATTTAGGAAAGCTTTAATATTAGTTAAAAACAAAAGACAATTCTACTATATACTGCAAGTTGCAAATTCTTATTAAAATAAATAAAAACAAAAGAAAACATATTTTAAGGCAAGCAGATAAGAGCAGACCCATTCACACTGGCAGCTCCCGTTCACGAGCATGACGCATGAACCAGCCATGGCTTCGCTCAACTATATTTAGGGAACGTAACGACCCGCCTCACACGCCACCACCGTAGAAATGTTTTAGTGAGAGTGATAGTAATTCAATAAAAAAGCCATTAGGATGCTTTTTTCTGAGACGACTAGTGGCAACGTCTATGACGGATTAAAATATCGAAAGTTCATTGAAATATTCCAACCATGAACGCGAGGTGAAACGACATCAGGGTGCCTACCATCAACTTTAAGAAAGCGATTCAAAACTGGTACCAGGTTCCGGAAATTCCAGAATAGGTTCCTATAATGAATTGCAATATTTTGTACCATGACCTTCTAACTTCTACTGAATCGCAAATGAATTGCTGAATTTCAATGTACGAATGATTTGTGTCCTTATTTCTTCTACCCGTCTCTTTCACTCGATTCTGTCATGCCCGGAGAGCGAGAGGGACGGGTATAACCTGCAGGTGTCATATTAGATCTACCGAGTTATAAGTCAAATAAGACTTCATGACAGCTAAGCGGCTGTGGCATGTCGCTTAATCGCTTGTCATTGACGCAATAGAATCTCGATCGCAATTAAGATCGTGATACGAATAAGCGAAGCAGATCAGTATAGGTCCTAAACATAACCGCATTAGGAGTTGATAGTGTAGGCACCCAGTACTAAATTCAATGTCTTCTTCCAGTCTGACGTCAGCCGGTGGCGAGTGATGTTCCTCCTGGTCGCAGGGTTGTGCGTCGTCGCCAACATCACGTACATCGCCCTAGCAACCAGTGAGCGACAGCCCTGGGATGACCCCGACTACGTGAAGAAAATTTTGGCTGTTCCAGGTAATGTAGCAATAAGTTTTTAGTCAAAATTTTATTTATAAGACAAGCTTTTTTTCTGACTGTAGTTTAATATTGTATTGCCATATGAACCAAACCTGTATCAGCTCCATCGAACACTGGGAAGTGGGTCAAATTAAGCTTGCAAGATTTGTCCCCAACTAACTAACTAACATACTAACTAACTAACATGGCAAATTAATAAAAAGCTTGTAAAAAAGAATCAGCTCATTGTCAGGAACACATAATATACTGGTTCAAGCGAATATTATATTTATATTATTTTACAAAGCTGAAGAGTTTGTTTGGTTTTTGTTTGTTTGAACGCGCTAATCTCAGAAACTACTGGACCGAATTGAATAAATCTTTGTGTGTTAGATAGTCCATTTATAGAGGAAGGCTATATATTACATCACGCTACTACTAACAGAAGCGGAGCATTAAAGAAAAATTTTGCAAAAACGGGAAAAATATTCCTTTTTTAGTAGGATTTTTCTTGTTCCTCAAATTAAAACAGATGAAACTGCAAAGCTCAGCCTAGTGTATGTATAAAAAATTTATCCACAAGTATAATAGGTATATCTGTTCTACAAATATGCGTTATTGAAAAAATAACAAATATACCAAGCCTCTACAACGTTTTCGAATGGAAGTAGTCTGTTATTAACTACTTACTACAAAAATAGCTAGAAAACACCTTATAGTGCCATCAAGGTCAAACGATGAACTGACCACAGTAGCCCTAGCAAGAAATCCTGTCGTTATGGTCACCGTTATCGTGATCGTATTATTTTGTATGAAAACCAGAGCAGCGCCTCTTTCGGTCGTATTAGGAACTGAAGTTCAATACATAATTGACAGAAGCACTTTGACAGCTTATGATGGACGGTTACTATTCGATTACCATCACGAAAGGTACAGTCGAGCCACAGCCGTCTTTATCGTCTTCTACAAGCCATGCTATGATACGGAACGGCAACATTGCTGTGAATCGGTTTACTCCTCTGAGTACTAAATCCTATGGAGGTGGCATACCTACGAAAAAGTGAGGTGTAACTAAGTCACAATGTAAGAAAATCTTGGAATTCAATTTTAAACTACTTCTAATTGTTCGGTCCGTCAAAATCGGTCCAACCGTTTCAGAGATTAACCGGAACAAACAGACAGTCAGACAAAAATTGTAAAACATGACATTTTGGTATATGTACGGTATGTACCGTATATTTAATCATATGCACGTAATAAAAAGCAGTTATTTAATGTTACAAACAGACACTCCAATTTTATTTATTTGTATAGATGTATAGAAGATATGTCATCTCCATAGGATTCAGTATTCGAGGTTTACTCGCTGTTTACCTGTCAAACAGTGCAAACGGTGTCAAATCGGTTCACTTAAAACTACGTTGCCAACTTTATGCGCATGGCTTATAGAAGACGATAGAGATGGCTGTGGTCGAGCTCATTAATATCTGTTTACTTTTGAACTTTGCCGTGGAAATTATTGTGACGATTTGTATTGAAAGTCAAAGACGATGTCAAAAGCTTCATGCGACAAAGTCCTAAAATTAATGATTAAACGAACTTACCTGAAGTGACGTTCTATCATAATTATACGAGTTGCTTCGTCCGAAGAGATTAGAAGGTAATTTGTAGTAACGCATATCATGTCGCCTTTCATCCACATAGTTAAGAGAATAAAAATTTATTTTTCCGGTTGCGGGTATGCATCAACTCACTCCTGCACGGCGCGGGAAGGCCGCGGCTCGCGTCATTAAGTTGAAAGACCTGCTGAGCCTACAATAGCTTAAATATTTCACTTCATAGGGATAGTACTTATACTGGGAGGGAGGGACCTAATCTCTTCGGACGAAGCAACTCGTATAATTATGATAGAACGTCACTTCAGGTAAGTTCGTTTAATCATTAATTATACAATCGTTGCTTCGTCCTTTGAGATTAGAAGGTAATTTGTAGATTTTGAAAGCTTGTGAAATATTAAAACAAACTTTTTCCCTATAACATGTAATCAACATTAAGCAAAGAAATCACAGAGAACTTTTGATTTTGATATAAAATCTTGGATGATATTTTAATCACCATTAAACAAACGTATTGTGAAAAAACTGATTGTGACAAAATTATAAACAATCAGCATAATATTACTGGATATTATTAAGAATAGACCTAGCAAATTGATCTGGTGGATCAGGTTGAATATTTCTATTATAATGTCTTGCAAAGACAGTGGATCTGCCACTCCACCCGGCAGTTCTACGTATAGTGTCTATATTTAAGCCAGCCCTTAGGGCAGCTGAGCTACTCGCATGCCTAGTGGAGTGTGCAGTGAAGATCGAAGTATCAATTCCACTGGCAAGTAAAATTTCCTTTACCCATCTGCTTATAGTGTTTGTACTAACGGCTTTGTTGGGTTTTTTGAAACTTATAAAAAGCTCATTGCTGTTGATCCTTATAGACTTCGTCCTCTCAATGTATGAGATCAACGTTTCAGCTGGACAAATGGCCGTGAGGTCTTTGTAAAACGGAAGGCTTAAATTTGGTTGTAATGAACCTGGACGAGACGTTTTTAAAGTATCATCAATTTTAATAAAGATGGGCTGACCATCACTAATTATTATATTATTTATTTTAATTTTACTTATAGTTTGCACTCTATGTGCTGTTACAAGTAGAATGAGTGTCACCGCTTTTTTAGTTAACTGTTCTAGATTAAGGGCAGAATTTGGGTACCAGTTTGATAAGAACGTCAGGACTAGTCCAGGGTCCCAGGTAATGTCATATTTAGGAGTTGAAGGCCGAAGTCTATAGAATCCTTTGAATAGTCTTGTGATACGGTCATCAGACCCTACTCTCGATCCTAAGATCAAAGACAGAGCAGAGCGATGACTGTTTAAGGAACCGTATTGTAAACCAGAATGAAACAAATCCGTGAGATAATAAATTACTTGAGGAATTGATGCTTCGTACGTGTCCAAATTACGATCATTGCAAAAGCTTACCCAACGGCGAATTGCAACATCATATTGTTTTAATGAACTTTTAGATAAAGACGCTAGCATGATGTCTAAGGATGACGGTGGTACGCTCCTTTTCAGTAGTGCCGTCCGGATAACCTCCCTGCAATCAACGTGACCTTGGGTAGGCTGTTGGAGACAGACAATAATACGTTATCACAAGGATAAAATTGTACAACTTCTGAACAAAGAAGATTCTGGAATAAAGGGTACCAGGGCTGCGTGGGCCAGTAGGGGACAACCACTATACCCTCAGCATGATCAGTTATGATCTTCCGTAAAACCTTCAGTACTACAGCGAATGGTGGAAACGCATAAAATGAAAGATTTCCCCAATTTAATGTAAAAGCATTTACAGTGCAGGCCCCGGGGTCTTTATTCCATGAAACATATTTACGGCATTTATTATTTGTTCTAGATGCAAATAAATCAATTTCTGGTTTTCCTAACGACTGTACAATTTTACTGAAAGCACTATCCTTCAATTCCCATTCAGTATCTGGGTGGGATTTGCGTGACTCTGCATCGGCTATTTCATTGTCTTTCGAACTTATATAAGAAGCAAATACATATATTCCTCGTTTTTCACACCACTGCCAGAGCTTCCTAGTCATGTCTGTAAGGTGTGGAAAACGTACACCACCCATCCGATTGACATATGAAATAGCAGTTGTGTTGTCAATGCGCAATAAAATTTGACAGTTGCTGAGATTCTTGGCGAACGTCTGTAATGCTAAAAAGGCAGCCAAAAGCTCTAAATAGTTAATGTGTTTAACTGACTCTTCCAAACTCCATTGGCCACTAGCGGTCTCCTCGCCGCATGCTGCCCCCCACCCTTTTTTGCTCGCATCCGAAAAAATTTCTATACAATAATCATCTTGTCTAATTGGATTTACTGATTTATCAATAGATTTTAACCACCAAGAGAAATCCTTTTGCAAACATTCCGGAAGAGAAATGTAGCTATCGTAATTATTACCAGTGTCACATAAGGCAAGATATTTATATCTTTCCATTTGTTTGGTATACAACCAACCATATTGAATTGCAGGGCAAGATGAAGTGAGGAGTCCGACCAGACGTGCGAACTGACGAATCTTACAACGGTCTTTAATTTGAAACACTAAAAGCTCAGTTTTTATAAACTTCCTTTTTTCTTCTGTTAAGCTGATATGAAATTTTTTCGAATCTATTACAAAACCCAGATATTTACACCTTGTATCGGGATCCATACAACTTTTGTCAACATTTATTATGAAACCTAATGATTCAAGAATTGTTTTTGTTTCCCAGACATTGATCAGGCATTTTTCATAATCCTTGGCAATGGCGCAAATATCATCGAAGTAAATAGTTGACAAATGTCCTAAAGAACGAAGTAAACACATCACTGGTTTTAACAACTTAGTAAATACAAACGGGGCTGTGTTCAGGCCAAATGGAAGAACATTAAATTCGTAAAGATTACCTTCAAATCTAAAGCGAACAAATTTTTTATGCCCTTGATAAATTGACACTAAAAAATAAGCGTCCTTTAAATCTAGGGTGGCCATGAAACTATTTTTTGTTAAAAGTTTTAAGGTTGTTCGTAAATCCTCGATTTTAAAATGCTCGGTTGTAATATGTTTATTTAATGATTTTAAATTTAATATGAACCTATTTTTTCCATTAGGTTTTTTAATTAAAAAATACCGAGATAAAAATTGACCTTCAACAGGCGTACAAAGGGATATAGCTCCCGAAACAATTAAATCGTTTATGGCCACCCGGTACTCTAAAGCTTCGGATAAAGACAACGAAGGTAGCTTTGGTTCATCCAATTGCGAAACATTTTTGGAAAAAGGTATTTTATAACCTTTTATCCACGACAATACGACCGGGTCGTTTGTCAAAATACGCCAATTGTCATAAAAATGGGTCAGACGACCAGCTACACATACCGGGTCTAACGACGATGGCCGCGGCGCGGCTGCGAGCGCGGCGGCTGTCTCGGCGGCTGCGGCTGCGGCGGCCGTGCCGGCTCCGTCCTCCGTGCTACTCCCGTCTGCCTGGCTAGCGGAAGTGGAGGCTTTTGGTTTAAAGACTGTGTTAACGGCTGTCTTGGTTTTTGTTGTACAGATGTCTTCTTTGCAGTAACCTTAATTTCAGCTCCTGATTTAGTTATAGCTTTTGCAGCTTTAAGGGTATCCGCCAGTTTTTCACCGAAGAGAAAACTATCAATCTCGGTGTTATACAAATGGTCTTTGATTTCCTTTTTTATAGTTGAACATATAAAGCTCCTCCTGGTCATTGACTCGGTGTACTGTGCGTCACACATTAAACGGCTAGCTTCGATCAATAGTTTTATGACAGTTTGATCTCTGTGTTCTGCGGGAAACATCTTCGACAGAACATCGCCAATACAGGAGATAGCTGCTGCGAGCTGTCTCTGCTTATTTTCTAAAGCTTTATCCTTTTTAATCAAAATTTCAGATAATTCGGCCTTTATCTCGGGGTTTAATTTTGTAGCATCAATTTTTGTGCAATTTTTGGGGACAAGATATTTTTCCAAAAGTTCTTTTTTCAATTCTTTTGTTAACCCCGTTGTAGCTGTATGCTCGAGTCGTAGGGATAGATCAGTTTGAATTTCCGGACCCAATTTCCTTTCTTTGGAAGGAGTTTGCCCCAAGAGATTTAAAATTTCTTCGTCTAGTTCAGGTTGAACGGATTCCCCTTCGGTAGGCTGAACTGCCTTTGAAGTAGACGGGCCTGGCTCAGTGTCGTCTACAATAATGGGGTGTATGACATCTTCAGAACGGTTTTCATTTTCACCTGGAAAACCAAAACCCAAATATTGAATTGGTTTGTTATGTCTAAGTCGTGATATGAAATTCATAATACCACACGCGATTTAGTAACAGAACTTAAGAAAACATTCCTATTGATTTAAAACATCGCTTAAACATGATTAAGGATAAATTTAATCATAAATAATTATTGTGTAGGTAACATCCCTTTTAGATGTACACAACACAAGACTTGAATTAGGGCTATTCCCTTATAACTACGTGAAGGTCTCATCCCTTTCAGATGAACACAACACTTTTTAATAAACGTGAAGGCTTCATCCCTTTCAGATGAACACAACACTAATTTAATTCAGATAATAACGCTTATTCCAATAAGCGTGAAGGAATCATCCCTTTCAGATGAACACAACACTTTGGAATTAAGAAAAATACGGTAATAGTCCTTTCAACTATACACAATATTTTATTTTTCTGAATATCATGATTTACCATTATTGTAAAAAATCACCGGCTTACCTTGACTTTGTTGTAACAGCGGCGATACTGATGCTATCGCGCTAGGCGCCCGCGCCGGCGGCGGCGCCGGCGAGGCGGGCGCCCAGCTGTCGCTTTCCGAACTAATACGGCGGCGCAAACGCTTTTCGCGCCTTTTGATCTTTTCCATAATTTTTTCTATTTTCTTCCTCTTCCTTTGACAATAATCACTGTCATCATCATTACTATGACTACGCCGTTTCGGCATCGAACCTAAATTGACGAAACTGTATCGGAGGGAAAAAGTAACGTGGTGATCGGCGAAGCACAAAAACGCGAATGACGCGAGCCGCGGCCTTCCCGCGCCGTGCAGGAGTGAGTTGATGCATACCCGCAACCGGAAAAATAAATTTTTATTCTCTTAACTATGTGGATGAAAGGCGACATGATATGCGTTACTACAAATTACCTTCTAATCTCAAAGGACGAAGCAACGATTGTATAATGCACAGATATTATTGAACTCGACTGTACCTAGTTTTTGCAAGCATGCAAGGCATTGATTTCCTTAATTTATTTTTTCAGAGGAGTTAAAACCGGTTTTGAAGCAAGAACATGGGAGCAAAGAGGAGCAAACTGAAGAAAAGAATTGATGCATTTTCCGAAGACATTACCAAAACTGTTTATATTATAAATGTAATACTTAACTGAGATTTTAAGTAGTGTAATGTAAAAAAAGACTTGGAGCCTAATCGCCTACCCACTTATTCCGAAACGTAAACTAAAATAGTCCTGGTTTAAAATTGGTACTAAACTGGTGCTGTTACTTTCATTTTCCAAATGAAAGACAGAATTAGCATCAGTTTTAAACTAGGTTTAACTTAGTCCACGTTTTGGAATGTGTTGGGGCTCGATTTTGAGCGATATAACCAAAGCCTAACATTATCATTATTCATAGGAAAAATTGTGATAGAAAAAAACCACTGAACCTGTAAGAAGTTTCTTATAAATTTATCTTTAATTTTGATACCGGACGACCGATTTGGTGTAGGGGTAGGATAAGTGCCTTCTACGCCAGAGGTCTCAGGTTCGATTCCCGAACAAGACAAATATTTGTGTGCATGAACATGTCTCTTTGTCTTGGTCTGGGTGTTTTCTATGTAGGTATATTAAGTATGTATTTACAAAAAAAAAGTATATAAGTAAGTATAATTATATTTATCCGTTTCTAGTTTCCGTAACACGGTTTCGTAATGCAAACTACTTACGAGCTAGATCATTTGTATGATAGTACCCACATAAGAAATTTATTTAATATTTATTATTATTATACCGTAGACACTTTCCCTAATTTTTGATAAACTATCCAAGTCAGCTAAAATCAGTGTATTTTTCAGTATGCATAGACGAAACTTGAGACTTGACTAAACTTTAGACTTGGTTATTATATCGTACAAATTAAGGCGATACTCGGAAAAAATATGCTAAAGCGAGATAGCAATGAGAAAACGACGCGCGCGGGAGCGAGACCGATTTTGCCGATTACGCAAAAAAAACCCAAAATCACTTCGTATTCAAAAACTATAGCGATTTAAAAAAAATGCTTCTATACGATCCTAAATATTATTGGTGTCTACTAATTAAACCAATTTTCAATAGTATATGTAACCCCATTTAAGAATAATCTTGATATTTCGTATTTTTAGAGGTATTTTCGAAAAGAAAAAGTGTCGAGGCAAAATCATAAAGCGTGTTTCTGAAACTATACGATTCTAGATAAAGGTATGAAGAAATATATGTCTTATTACCAGATTTATAACAACTCTAACCGTCCTATAGTTTTATATCAAAAAGTCCATACTTTTTCCGAGTAGCGCCTTAACATTGGGCACCTGGATTAACTCACTGTAAATAGTTTTATTTTATATTAAAATTTCTATTAAACTTCGTTTGTTTTATTGCTAAACACGTCGCTGCAATAGTGTTTCTTACTATAAGCTGTTAGAGTAAAGTTAAATTAAGTTAATGAAAGAGATCGCTAAACTAGTCTCTAACTACCAAAACTTAACCAAAACCGCCTCTGTGGTGTAGTAGTAGTTCACACCACCGATTTCAGAACAAGAGGTCCCGGGTTCGATTCCCAGTGGGGGTACATATTGTATTTGGTTTGGTTGGTAGTAGGACTTGTTCTTAGTCCGCCTGGCTAGCTACCACCATCTTATCTATGTCTGACGCCCTAACAATGATGTTTCCACCATTATTCAGCATAAGCTTTTTGTATAAATTTTATTATTGTACCATTTTGTCTAGCAACAACATAATTATTTTGTAAATGCGTTGCTTCTGTTAAAGCTGATGAGTTTTTTCGCCTGTTTTTCTTGTCAGTTAAAAGATGTCCATAACAGGTGGTAGGTAAAAAATTGGACGATTCATAAGCATTAATTTTATTTAATCTATATGAATAAAAATTTATTGACTTGACTTGATTGTGTTCCGGCAGTTAGAGATAAGATAGACAGTTCCTCAGTGATTGAGGATTCCGGGAGTAGTGCGCTTCTAACTTCAGCCTTATCACCACTTAACATCAGGTGTGAAAGTGCTACCCCGTTGTGTAAAAAGAAATACTTTAATATTGCGATCATGGGTCGTGGTATAAAAGGCTTGTCAATATTCTGATAACCTATAGTGTAAAATAACCTTAACTTCAGTCTATAATCTGAGTAAAACTTTATAAAAAAATTACGATAGTATCAACACTTCTTGCGCTCGCACCACTCGCTTAGTCTTCTGCTTCACGCCAAAACCACTGAACATAATTTGATGGATTTTGCTAAAGGAGCCTAACATGACCCATCATGTTAAGGGATATAAATAAGGGCTGCATACTGTAATCACTAAAATTAAATATGAAAAATCAACATGCGAATTCTTGTTGTCTAGCAAACAGCAAATATACTCGAGATACCTACTCTTTGTTGTATGGTTATGGCATTTAAGTACATTTGGTAAATTATCACTTTTACTACTATTATGTACCTACTAACATATTTAAAAGGGAATCGGTTTCCAAGTTTCCGAGTAACTATTATAATTATATTTCTATTGTGATGTTGTCAGACCACCTTTTGAGGTTGCCGTCCCTTTTTCTTGTGTTGCATCTTGGGATCCACTCTGTTAATCTTTTGGCCTACTTGTCCATTGGCTGTCTCAAAAGGTGGACCGTTTAGCGCCTCTTAAGGGTCTTCATCTTTGACATCATCTAACTTAATGGTCCTTCTTAACCCAGAAACCCTAAATTTGTCACTTATTCTATACCCAAGGATGCTTCTCTCGATGATTCCTTGCCATGTTCTTTATTTTTTTGACTTTGGGTGGTTGCCCATGTTTGGCATCCGTAGGTTCAGATTGGGAGTACCTATGCATTTTTTGAAGAGTATTCTCTTGGTTTATGATATTTGTCACTCTTAAACTCAACTCTTCAACTCTGTCGATTCCACGCTTCAATTCGCGGTATGCTCCTTGAATATTATGTATACATGCCAACTTTTACAACAGGAAGCAATATCTAAGCGCATTTTGAGCAATAAAAAACAAAATCTCATCATTATTTGACACAAAAGACCCGCCATAAAAATCGTCATCTTATGCTTGCAAAAGATTAATAACTGTAAGATGCGCAGAAATTATAACACGCCAACCTAATTTGAGCTTTATCACGAATCACAAAGGATTTGATCTCCTTAACTTTGCTGAGAATCATAAAATGATAATAGTTCACAAGATAGGTTACCGTTTAGTGTAACATTAATGGTGTCAATGTTATGTAGTGAAGTGGTTTTTTGAAAAATGGTTGTTAAGGACACCGCATATAGCAGTAATGAAAAGTCTGAATTGTCAGAAGAAATTCCAAGTAAGGGTTTAATTTTAAGAGCAGTACCATTGTAACAAATTATATACAAGAGCAGAATTTAAATATTTAAATATCTATCTGTTTTCCTGACTTTCTACAAGGGAATACCAGGAATGCTCTTCAAAATGCATGTCAACAGGCTTCTTCTGGGTGAACTCGCTCCATTTTAGACCTCATGCCCTCGGGCTAAGTAGGGGACAAGACTAAGCCCATTTCACATAATTGTTTTATAATTATTTTGAGACATAATTATTTTGTAAATGCGTTGCTTCTGTTAAAGCTGATGTGTTTTTTTCGCCTGTTTTTCTTATCAGTTAAAAGATGTCCATAACAGGTGGTAGGTAAAAAAATGTTGGACGATTCATAAGCATTAATTTTATTTAATCTATATGAATAAAAATTTATTGACTTTGACTTTGACTTCAAATAAAACAAAAAAAGTTATATTAAAAAAATAATCTTAGTTATCAAATAAGTAATATACCTACTATCGTTGCTTCTATTATAAAGAGAAAGGGTTAGATTTTTTGTTTATTTCTTTGTTTGTAATTTTTCTTTGTTCAAGCTTAACGCTGACACTCAATGTGCCTCTGACCATGCGTTGACCGCTTCCCGTCTTGGCAGCGCGCGCTGCCCATCTCGTAATGGCAATTTTCCCTCTGTCGCCTCTTAAAACACCCACGAGAAGAGAGGGGGTAGTGCTTTTTTTTATGTGCCGGCACTACACAGCGCACTAGAAATCTTACCTATTGTTCACGTAACAAAATAATTCTCACATACCACACATTCATACGCTGCGGCAAGTTATACAGAATACCAAAGAGTACAACTTGTTACTTTGCTAGGCGTTAGAGTCCACTCGAGCAGAGCTCCGATTGCTCGAGTAAGGCGAAATTACTGATCCAGGATTGCCATATCCCTGGGGAGACACCGTTCGGAACCAAGCTCCCCCTTGGCCACGCATCCCTCGGCGACGGTACGTCTGACACCTTGGATTGGGTTTCGCTAGATTATCTGCCACCACTGTAAGTAATTACTTACAATCAAGAAAATTACTTACAGTGGCGCCCAGGGTGCACCGTCCCTCCTACTGTTCTTCCCAGCGTATGCGAACATAGAGTGGGACGAACAGCAGGTGAGCACGCGTGGAGGTTATCTAGCTGGCACCCCGAGAGAGAGAGAGCTGGCATAACAACTAGACAAAATATTAGGAACTAGCATTTCCTCTTTATTTATAGTAATCTGACAGGGGGCAGTTACCAGATTTCACTGTCCTTCAAGTTTTAAGTCTTCCATTATGTTTTGCAGAAGTAAGTTTGCTCAATGCGCTTTTACTTACGCCATTTTCGCATTTCTTCTTCATGGACCAAATGAGTCTTAAAATCTAAACCGGCCACAGAAACAGTCTTAAAATAAGTATATGGTTTGTTCAGAGGGCCTACTAACAGATGTATAAATTTTAAACGGTAACTCAAAAATGTAAATTATGATCAATATGGTCGGACTACATCTGGGTGCTCACCATCAACTCTTATTGCGGTTTTGTTTAGGAACCTAAACTGATCTGCTTCGCTTATTCGTACCACGACAGCTTAATATCAATGACAGCGATTCAGTGATCGATCAATGACATTTCTCAGCCGCTAAGCTGTCAGGAACGCTTATTTGACCTATAACCCGGTCGATTTAACATGCCACCTGCAGGTTATACCCGTCCCTCTCACTCTCCGGGCATGACAGAATCGAGTGAAAGAGACGGGTAGAAGAAAAAGGACACAAATCGTTCGGTCATTAACATTTAGCAATTCATTTGCGATCCAGTTTTTAAAAGGTCAGAGTACGAAAGAAAGCGATTCATTTTAGGAACCTATTCTGCATCGCGCTATTTTTGAATCGCTGTCTTAAAGTTGATGGTAGGCACCCTGGTCTTAAATTAGTGTTTGGCAGCTTTCCATAGTCTTACTATTACGAATGGTAATTGGACAAAGCTGTACAACATGACAATAGCGAAACAATTAAATAACATTACCAATTGGTGCGATTCAATCAAATGTGCTTAAATGTTAGTAAGTGCCACCACATAAAAATTAATACTAAAAAGAACATGTTTCCTTCTGAATATAACATCAAGGGAGTCATTTTGTCGGAAGTTGATGAAATTCGCGATTTGGGTGTTATTGTAGACAGAAAACTAAGTTTTGTTTCCCATATAGACAAAATAGTTAAAAAGGCGGCCGCGTTATTAGGGTTTATTAAGAGGGCTACTAAAGGCTTTCGTTCTATCACAGTGCGAATCATATTATTTAACGCCTTGGTCAGAAGTGTATTAGAGTACGCAAGTGTTGCGTGGAACCCCTTATAATAATAATAATAAAATAATAATAAAAATCTTTATTTTCTCATCACAAACTCTTAGTGTATGCCTTATAAATACTAATCTTATCTAAACTTGTGTGAGACTGATGCCTGAAATAGGTAAAAAATACCCGTTAGCACAGGACATCAGGCTCCCACCATCTCGGATATTTAAGACAACGAGATCAAATGAAAATGTTATGGTAATCAGTATAATCAAAAAGACAAAAATTGGAGAAATAAATTAATTCTTATAGATTAAGTATATCTAGGTACAGATTACATGCATTTTACATAGTTTTATCAATATTTACAGTTTGTGGTTGCTTGTGTATGTGTATGAGTGAGTGTTTATGTGTGTGAGTGTAGTTGTGTGTGTGTGTGTGTGTGTCTGTGCGTAGGTGTGTTTAGTGACGGTGTGAGAAGATAACTTAATTTAATTTCTGGTACGTTTCAAATAGTTTCTACATTAGGAGTTTTACTTTAAGGGCACGAGAAGATTTTCTGTGTCATTGTAGGTTTGATGCTGTAACCACTGTGAAATTAGCTTTTTACAAGATTGTTTTGAGAGGTGATAAACTGAGAGACGCGAGTTAATTTTATTATAAAGAAAGCTGCCGAGAAAGCAGTAGAAACGTTGGGCAAATTGTGTATTACAACGCTTGTAAGTACAGACAGTCCCTTTTCGGCGATTGTTAATATTCAAAAGTGGGTTGTAGTCAAGCTGAGAATGTTTGCGAAGAACTATGGAGAGAATAAACAGCTGTCGCACAGTCATAACTTTCCAGAACTCGTATACCTTACTTGACGGAGTCAAACGGGGAAGAAAAGCACCAACTTTTAACACCATTCTTTGAGCTCGCTCAGCCTTAAGAAGATGAGTTTTAGCAGCCCCTCCCCAAGCCGAAATGCAGTACCCTATAACCGATTGGCACAAAGCGAAATAAACAGATCTTATTAAATTAAAATCTGCAACATGACGGAGCGTTCTAAAAATATAAATCAATTTCCTGATTCTGCCTGCCAGGAGTTCTATGTGAGGAAGAAAGCTTAATTTGTCGTCAATGTGAACTCCGAGATATTTTATAGTCTCCGAGGATTTCAGACTAGGGCATGAACAATTGGCTTGACTAGAAGATATAGATGAACAAGAAGGCGTGTGGTTCACAAGCGACAGTCCCTCTGGGAGCGGTTGACCTTTAATGGAGAAGGTAAGATACTTAGTTTTATCAGTATTTAGACTAAGTACGTTTTTCGTAAGCCAGTTGGAAACGTAATTTAGTCCTGATTGAGCATGAGTAAAAGCGTTACCCCAGTTTTCACCGTGAAACAACAGGGCAGTATCGTCGGCGAAAGCAATGATCTTGCCGTTAATTAAATGTTTTTGACAAAGATCGTTAATATACAACAAAAACAGAGTCGGCCCGAGGACGCTGCCCTGTGGTACCCCATACAGGACTGGTGTTTCGTTACTAATCCATTTTTCCACTTTTACTGTTTGTGTGCGATTTGTGAGGTAGCTGGAAAACAACTTAAGTGCTACTCCTCTAACTCCGACTCTTTTCAACTTGTCAATGAGGATTGGGATAGAAACCGTGTCAAAGGCCTTCGCAAGATCGAGAAAGATTGCTATTACTTTGTCCTTCCTGTCAAGACTCGTCGCGATGAAATCTGTGAGATCATGAACTGCATCATCAGTTGACTTGCCGGAGCGAAAGCCATATTGTGACGGGGACAATATGTTATGTTTCTCCAGGAAGTCAACCAGACGTTTGTTGATCAGGCGCTCTAATATCTTAGACAGGATCGGAAGAAGTGAGATTGGCCTATAATTGTTGACACAGTTTCTATCGCCACCCTTATGGATAGGTATGATGAGTGATTTTTTGAAAAGGTCGGGAAACACACCAGTCTCTAAACAGACGTTACAGAGGTATGTTATGGGTCGAACTAGATGATCTAGATTTTCTTTTAGCAGTCGACCTGAAATTTGATCAACGCCAACTGCACATTTGTCGCGAAGTCCTAAGATAAGTGATTTTATCTCTTGCTCATCCGTAGATAACATAACAATGGAGTTAGACACGTGATTTTCATTGATTGGTGGGGTGGGGTAACTGGAACAATTTACAATGAGTTTAGTCGCCAGTTCCTTGCCAACATTAGCAAAGTAGGCGTTAATACTATTAACTCTTTCTTGGGGATTGCCAGCTGCAATTAAGTCAGAAGATTTATCTTTTACGTTTTTGATGTGAGCGATATTTTTTATTGTTTCCCACAGCCTTTTTTTATCTTTACCCGCATCTTGTATTTCCGCTTTCTCATGCGCACGACGTACTTTTTTAATAAGCGAGTTGCAGAAGTTCCTGTATCTCCTGTAGCAGACACGTAAGTTTTCGTCATCGGGGTTCTTTTTTAATTTTTTATGTAAATTATCCCTGTGTCGTACACATCTCAGAAGCCCCTGGGTCATCCATGGTTTACAAATCGTTTTACGTCTAGAGTTAGGAATTAATTTTGTATTGACCTGAATTGCTTTGGATAGTGTGCAAACTAGATAGTTCGTAATGTTATTGGCATCTGAAGTTTTGTAAATAGGATCGAAATCGCTACATTGAATAGTGTTTTTAAGGCCAATCCAATCGATAATAGTCTTTGTTTTGGGTGAAGACGGAGTTGTTGTCTTTAAATTAATGTACAGTGCAACACTGTCATGATCTGTAACCGAGGATTGCAAGACACAGCATTGAGCATCTAGCCGAGATCTGATCACCACGTGGTCGAGACAAGTACGTCCGTGAGTTGGTAAATTGTGACCAGGATGAAGATTAAAAGAAGCCAAAAGATCCAGATATTCAGATGAGCGCTGATCACGGGAGTTAGTAACAATATCTATATTAATATCACCTATCAATATTATGTTTTGAAAATTATTTAATTTAGTCAGTAATGAATTAAGGGAAAGCAAAAACTTATTCATGTCATTGTAACCGTGCGGGCGGTACATTGCAATAATTACAGTTGTTGGATTAATTTTTAAAGTTAAGCAATTTGCATCAATGAACTCAGGCTCTTCCGTTTGTACGTTCAAGTTGTTTTTAAAATAAATCACAACCCCCTCATTTTGTGTGTAATTATTCAAGGTAACAACGTGACTATAGTCTTTAAGAGTTGGAATATATTTTGCAGACGGTAACCAACACTCGGTAAGTACAATAATATCCCATGATAGCTTTGTTCTACTTAACAGCGTTAAAAAATTATCAAAGTTGCATGTTAAACTTCTTATGTTCTGAGTTAAAATTTTTAAGGAACGACTGGCTATAGATAATTTATGGCAATCGTCTGGGTCACATATGCATTGATTTGGGGTTTTAAAGTTGTCAAGGTCCGAGGTAAGAAAATCTTTATCATTATGTAAGTTATCGAATTTTACATGAAATTAACTGCGGTACATAGCTAAGAGGCAAATAAATGTTATGATGGATTAAAAGTAAAAAACAAAATCTCAAGTAATTGAACAGAACCTTTATACTCGTAGCCTCCCTGCATGGCAATCGACGTTTAATAAACAGTTTGCACGTATAATATAATAATAAATCGTAAATCTTAAAAAAGTTTATTATTAATATATTATTTAGATGGTGTAAATGAGCGTAGAAGTAAACTGCATCGCACCAGGTGTAGTGTGTTATTACTGTCAATGTGTAAAGTGTATGTGAACTTATGTGTGTATATAGATAAATCAAAGTATGGTATATGGGGTAAAGTGTGTGTAAAAGGGTTTTGTAAGTGATTATTGGTTGTATTAATGTTATGTTTATGGAATGTTTTAAATCAACAAGACAAATAAACACAATCAAAATAATAGTTATAACAAATATCATGAGTTTTAACGGGCTTTGTATTAAAAAGTAAAGAGAGATAATTAAGTTTAGAACTAGTCAATCTTCATATTTTTTCAGGTCTATTTCCTCGACAATACGGATTGGTGGATGGTTGCCGTCCTCTTCTCGGATATAGACCTTGCCGTATGACGTCCAGCAGGCCGCGATTTTTCTTTTCTTGAGAAGTTCTCTGGCTAAGAAAAATATATGTTTCGTTTTCTCAGTCAATTGTTCCGAAATATATATATTAATCGCAGGGCCTGGAATATTTAAGTGGCTGGTATTTAACTGTGGAGTCTTTAAGTCTTTCTGTGTTTTATTGAAGTTCTTCGTTTTGATAATAAATGATTCCTTTCTATTTATGGACATAAAATCCACGACAATTGATGATGATTTTGTGCGATAAATATTACGAATTTCGAAAGCTTGCACGTCGGGTTGAATTCCAATTGATGAACCGATATACCTTATATGCCATTCACTCTCAACGCATCGAAAATATACAGCGAGCATTCACCAGACATATTGCATTTATATCACCAGGCATATCTCATAGAACGCCCTACGACCATCGCCTGTCGTTCTTCCATATTCAGTCCTTACGTCAGCGCCGAAATATTCACGACTTAACTTTTCTGCACGGTCTTCTCAATGGTCGCATTAAATGTAATGACCTCGTGGAAAACGTCAAACTCAACGTACCGTTCCGTCCGCCTCGGCAGCCAAAAAACAATACATTCGCGTTACCTTTTATCAGGACAAATGTTGGTCAAAACGCTCCTCTTTATCGTTGCAGCGCGAAATATAACGAATTAAATAAAAATAACGTTGCTGGTATGGACGTTTTTCACGACTCGTTAAATAAATTTAAGAAAAATGTTCTTGATCTACTCGAGTCTCCGGAGTAAAACTGCTACCTACATCTGCATATTATGTTATAAAGATAAGTTAATTTAAAAAAAAATGTATTTGTTAAATTGTAATAGTTAAGTTATTCTATTTCCCTCTCTGCATATGTATTTAGTATGTATATGTATGAAATTATGTTTAATTTTTTTAGTTATAGAGTAATTAGTGCAAACGCAATATAAATTCTGCAAATGTTGTGTATGCCTGTAATTGGTATATATATAAGATCTTTTATTGTAAACTGGTTATATTTAAGAATGTGTAATATATATACTGTTGGTGTACCTTTTCCATAAAATAAAAAATAAAATAAAAATAGCGAAACAATGCGGTAACCTAGAAATGTAAATAACTAACATAATTGGAGATTTTAAACTTATCACTATTATGGTTACGGCGAGTTACGATCTTTAAGACTTCGCTTATAGTATATACAATGGCGAAATCTATAATAATTTCACGAAGACAAACGGTAACCTTTTTCGTAATTTGAATGTCCACGGGCTACAGGACTAAGAGAGTTACCTAGAGGTTTTAATAAAACGTTCGTTGGTTCGAAAAGTGTCTAATAAAAAGGCAGGTATCTTACCAAAATAAACCTCAGAAGAAACGGTACAAGTTATAATAATAATAATATATAATAAATCATTTATTTCAGGCAACACAATGAAATTTTACAAAATCAGATCAATGAAAATGAACATCAATTTTTTTTTTCTCATTTTTTTGACTTTTTTTTAAATTCTTTTGTCTTTTTTTATTTTTTTTTATTTTCTTTATCATTTTTTTCGCTCATTCTTTTTTTTTATATGGAACCACTGTGCGGCGAGCCGCCGTAGCCGAGCCGACGTACCGACGCTGATCCGGTTTGGTTACGTGCTTGCGTTAGGTTGACGCCGGGTTGACGGCGAGGCGAAGGCGATACGGTGTCGATCCCTTTCCGAGTTGATGTAATGTGCTGTGTCCTGAAAGCTTCATGTAGTTATTTTTCACAATAACAACATATACTTATCTAATACCGGAGTATAGAACGAGTATTTTAACTGCATACTTACTAAAGATCTAAAAGCGAATGAAGTCTGGTGGTCGATACATGGGACGGAACAATGACAGAAAAAAACATTTTGTTTACTTCTTAGTTTATTTTTGTGTTGGGGTTGTGTTGGGGCTGTCTTAAAATTTTTGATATATTTTTTTAAGTAGAATGTAACTTACGTCAGCAGTATCATTATGATATAATTAATTCTTTTTTTAAAACTAACAGCTCTACAATAAAGATTATGAAAAGGCAAGGTAACTAACTAGCTAAAGTAACTATAATAAAATACTTTACGTGAGATTTACTCAACTTACTGTAGCAGTTGCACAAAGATTAAAAGATAACATTTTGCACTGACGCTTCCCTTATTTGATTTTAATTAACATTCCTCTAGCACTGACAATCAATATCTATTTGTCTGTCTATATCTATACTCAATATTATAAAGAGGAAGATTTGATTGTTTGTTTGTTTAGTTGTATGTTTGTTTGTTTGTTTGCATCGAATAGGCTCCGAAACTACCGGACCGATTCAGAAAATTCTTTGACCATTAGAAAGCTACATTCATCCTGAGTGACAAAGGCTAAATTTTTCCCGGTATTCCCACGGGAACGGCTACCACGCGGGTGAAACCGCGAGGTTTCGCTAGTCTAAATATATAAAACTCAAACGCCCGAATTCTCAAACGCAAATCATCTTTGGGAGCGTCTCAAACATCATGGCATCTCTGTCATACGTTTGACATTTAAAGTGACAGGGCGATGTTTGAGTCGCTCCCAAAGATAAGTAGCGTATTCGGGCAAAAGTATTTTATAAAACTCTTGCGTTACTGACTGACTGACGACGCACAGCCGAAAATACTGGGCGCAAGATGCTGTAACTTGGCATGTATGTTCTTTGGGGAGTGTAGGGGAGCACTAAGAGACTAGTTTTGGAAAGTCCCCCTCTGAGGGGGTTAAAAAAGAGGGTCCACGCAGACGAATTTGCAAGCGGAAGGCTAGTTTGTGATGATTTATAATGTTAATCACTGTTTAACATGATGTATTTTTATTCAAGCAATTAGTAACGTTGTATTAGTAACGATATGTATTTTTTTTTTGTAAATGTCGTTACCTAACCAAGAAACGCTGGCAAGTTTCTTGCGCCCATTCTTCTTGTCAGTTAAAAAAGTCTTGAATGGGTGTTAGGAAAATATTGACGATTCATAAGTACATATTTATTAAGTCTAAGTGAATAAAGAATTTTTTTCATTTTTATTCTCATTTTATGATTTTTCATAAAATATCAACTTCATAATGATGGACAAACTCAAGAATTTTCAAAATATTTATACCTATCTATACATTTATTAAAACAGTAACAGTAACGAAACAAAATCTGTAATTTAATTATTTTTTAGACATTATTATTATTATTATTCTTTATTATTATTATTATTATTTATGTGATGCATACATGAAATAGATCCCAAAATATTAGATTAGTATTGAAATTTTTGTCTGTTTGTCTGTTTACTTTTCACGTAAACAATCTACTAGAGAGATGTTTCCTACCTTCAATAAGTTGTGTCTCTAAAATTTATAAATATAATGACAGATTATGGATGGGGCATGCGGCACGTGCAGATGGCCTGCATGACCCTCAACCTGGTGTGCCTGATCATCGCACGAGCCAGCATGGGTATAGCTGTACTGGCGATGTCGGATACACGGCGCCAGAACGCCACTGATATTGAAGTAAGTTGAGCAAATTATTTAAATTTAATTACTTTTTTGCATTCACAATGCAATTTTTATTATTTCAAAATTGAAAATGAAGTATTTAGAAAAAATCGATCCGTCTCACAACCAGCTCCGATGGGACTCGAACCCACGACCTTTCGCTATCCGGGCGACTGCTCTAACCACGACTCCGTAGCTCAGTGGTTATTTTAATACATCATTTTCAATTGTCCAAGCTGAGCAAAATCATCAGCATCAGGCTTTTAAAATTCTTAGTGCAAGAGCCCAGATAAGGCTGTATAATGAGCAAATTCAGATATTGGTATAATAGTTTAAGACTTATGCAAGTACAAAATTATTTTTGACGTGATATTGTCTAATAAATCGATGAACGCTGGCTGCACGCACGAAAAAGTGTCACGTTCCGCGTGCAAGGGAATAGAGACAGCGCGCGGCAAAAAAAAAACCATCTATCACCTTGCATATATTTTTTTAGCAGACGTAGGATTTAGGCGATTTTTCAGATTTCGTTTATAATGGTGTCCCAACATTCGTACCACTACTACTTTTAGCAGCTCCATTCGAATTATTGTGAAAGACTACATTGAACTTCATATGAAACGTGGAATTAGGTTTCTCGTTTTTGAGAAAATTGGGCACAGTATGAAGCTTTTTGAATTGTTTTTTTTGACAAATGGGAATAATAAGTAAACACGTTTGAATGAGCGTATACGTTGGCCAAGTCTCTGAACCAGGGCTTTAGTGCACGCTATATCCTGGGTTGTATTGAGATCTTGATAAAGTTGAAATCGTAATCAAATGCAAACTACTTTTGACCAAATAAATAAAAAAAAACAAAAATTCAATATCGTTTATTCAATTTAGGTTTGTTTAACAACACTTATGAACGTCAATGAAGCTACGCCATCGGTTCGCAAATCCTACGGCAGGAGACCTTGTAGCGAGAAGAACCGGCAAGAAACTCGCCAAGGGCTATATTTTTCTCCCTTTTTTAACTTATACAGAGTCGTCAAATTTGAAAAATGACCTTCACATAATAGTAAGGTTACTTTCCATCACAATACAGATGGAACGAAACAGTAAACACGAATTCAATGCGAATTACACATCTGTCTTTCACAAGTCTAAATATTTGTTAGGTGAATTTGCTTACCGCCATAACAGATCAAGAAAATTACTGTTTTGCCTAACAACTCTGCCTCTATGATTTAAGGTGGTTCGATGAGGTCAGTAGCGCCACCAATGGAAATAAATCATTTACGATGATAGAATAAAAGTTTCGGTTGTTTTGCGCAAATAAAATAGTAAAGTGCACTTTTTAAGTATTTTTTCATGGCCTCAAATATAAGCATTCAGTTATAGATCTCGATATTGCTAAATGTGGTTACTTTTGGCACTATTGAGATTCACGACTTATTGCTTAAGTTTCAGTTCTTAAAAGTATATTTCTAAAACGCATTTTACTCTTTTATATTCGCGAAATAACCGGAACTTTTAATCTAAGCCTTTAATAAAATGTAATTGATTTATTTCTATTGGTGGCGCTACTGAGCTCATCGAACCACCTTAAAACATTTTATTTGTATCAGGTCTACGATTGGGACAAAAAGACGCAAAGCATTATCCTGTCTTCCTTCTTCTGGGGCTACGTGGTTATGCAGATACCGTCCGGTATACTTGCTAGGAAGCTTGGGGGAAAACCAATTCTTGTAGTATCTTTGCTAGCAAATGCAATAGTCTGTGTATTAGTACCAACATTAGCTGCTGTGGTAAGTGATAATTAATTTATGGATGATTTGGAACTAAAGTAAGGTCACGGAGCACGAAGAATACGTCATCGTATGTTGCTACCGTGTAAGTATAGTGCGTCACGCTCGCATCCTTGAGATTCAAGGGTCAAGGGTCGCATCGCATCTGGAGACATTTTTCCGTAGCGCTCGAGTTTAAATTCGTGTCAAATTCGCATTCGCAATTTTAAAATTCACATGCGAATTCCTAAAATCGGTATTTTTGAATATTCACACCTATGAATTCTGCAACAAACCTTTGCTCTATATAAACTTCATAGGCCAGACCCACTTGTTGCAAAATTTCTACTAGTAGAATTCATCATCTTTAGTCTGTGGCCGCAAAATTTCGTCACTGATAATCATAATAACAAGTGTTTGGGGTTTCATTTTGCTAGATTCAAAGTTTGCTATACATAAAGTTTCTCTGTGATTTTGAAACAATTAATAGTAGATTGTACAACAAGTGCATAAAACGTACCATTTTACCCGAGACGTATATATCCACCCGAGCCGTAGGCGAGGATGGATAGCCAATTCGAGGGTAAAATGGGTTTTATGTACGAGTTATACACTCTGCTTTTCACTTCGAGTGTGAGGAAAATAAATAACAATATTGCAAAAAAGAAAAAATAAAGACTTCGCCACATTGGCGGGAAGACTTTCTTTTTCTTTTTGTATACGTGGCAGTGGCAGAACAGTGACTTTAGCATAGATCGTAGTCCATAATGCTCTTGAAATACTTCTTTCTTACAAAACTCATTAATTTTGTCTAGTTTTATTAATTTAACATGGCACAATCCATGAATTAAAGAAACAGAATGAAATAACAAGTTTATTTAACGAAGTTTAATTGCGAGTGTGACTGTTTACCTGACGACCTTTGTCTTAGAGTCTGAGACTTAGACGAAGATTTTACTTTATGCACTAGAGCATAAAAAGCGATTTTATGCAGCCTATACCCAACATAAACACGAACTTTACGAGCATGAGAAGTGAAAAGAATATTAATTCATAGGCAACACAGATTTCGAATGCTACAAAAATGCATGAAAACGGGTGTAATAGAATTTGATTTCGTAGACGAGTGGTTGACGTATACGTTTTAAATTCATATGATCGATTTGATTTACGTGGGAGCGACAGAGACAGGTAATTAAAGGGCATTGTACGAGATTCTTCGTGCTTTTCGACCGCACGTAACTAAAATTACTGAAAACCCTTTGCAGATCTTGGAATTGATTTTTTAAGTACAACGTGTTGATGAATAAGCGCAAAACCTCTAAAGCGGTAATTATGCTCATAAATATGAACAACTTTTGCTATGGACCAACTCTGCAACACAACAAAAAAATCTGCTGTTTCATACAAATTGTCAATACCTTCTCGACCAGAATGTACCGAACAGTTTTTTTTGTTGAGTTGTAGAGTTGGTCCCATAGTAAAAGCTGTTGAATGCAGTGACTTTAATATTGCTGTAACATTTAAAAATAAAAAGATTGTGGAAAACTTTATCCGAAAAAAAAAACATTGAATTCGAGTATTTGATTGAATCAGGCGTCACTTGGTGGAAGGTCATACCCAAGTGAACCCTTATGAAAAAAAAATAATTATGTAGTTTACTTCCGGGAAACTACTGCGGAAGTATACTACATATTTTATTTCTAAAATCATAAGTTCATCATTGTTATAAACTATTGACGCCCAACTTCCTCATAAACTTATAGTTGTTAATAATAATGTCAATGTTAATTATTTATATTAATTGTAATTTGAACCGTCTCTGTGATTTAGTGGTTCACACCACCTGTAACAGAGGTCGAGGGTTGAATTCCCAGTGGGGGTACATTATTGTATTCGGTTTGGTTGGTGGTAGGATTTGTTGTAAAGCCGACACCAGACATAGCACAAACATTTGAACAAATATTTGAACAATGTTTGGACCCATGTGTAGCACGGGAATTTGAGTATTTGCTGAAAGCTTCGATAAAATACTACAGTACTTTGCCATGTCAGAAGGCAAAGTCTTCAAATATTGATTCAAATGTTTGTGCTATGTCTGGCGCCGGCATAAGTCCGCCTGGCTACCACTACAGTTGGCTATAACTACGATGTTTTCAGCATTGTTGCGTTCCGGCAGTTAGAAATAAGATAGCCAGTTCCTCAGTGGTTCGAGGATTCCGGGAACAGTTTCAGCCTTATATCCACTTGACATCAGATGTGATGAAGGCTAAGTGCTACGCCATTGTGGCAAAAAAATATATAATATTTGCTTACAGGGTGGGTGGATGTTAGTGTGTGCAGCGAGAGTAACTATGGGTCTAACTCAAGCCTGCTTGTTTTCGTCCACGCATACATTGCTGGGTCAATGGCTTCCCGCCAATGAAAGGACAAACTACACCGGCATTGTATACGGAGGTAATCTTAACAGCATTACATGTAAGGGTTACACTATCATTTATCAGATCATTTATTGGATCATAGATCTATGAGTCAATGATATTGGATGTAATATAGATTATGGTTCATTTTTCGTCATTTATTTTAGTCATTATAATGGTCAATTATATTGGATCAAATATATGATCATTTAAATGATCAGAGATATTTGATAATGTAATATCCCCCTTAGGCCAAGCTTTTGCTATGAATGGGTATAGATGATGGACAGTGAGAATCCGTGGATGCTAATTGGAATTGATTTTTTAAGTACAACGTATTGATGAATAAGCGCAAAACCTCTTAGGCGGTCATTATGCTCATAAATATGAACAACGGTGGTCAGGGACGCTCAAAGACGCCACATTCATCAGTCAGTAGAAAATGAAGATCCAGGTAAAGTTTGGAAGTTCCTAAAAACTCTTGGTGTTGGTAAATCTCCTACTAGTGACGTCTCAGGTACACGTGTCGACTTCAACCAACTTAATTGTTATTTCTCATCGTCAGTGCCTATTGATGGCAACCTCAAATCTAATACGTTGCAATTACTTTCTAACGTGCCAACACATAATTGTTCTTTTTCTCCTAATCAATTGTCAGAATGTGATGTTAAGAGAGCGATTCTGTCTGTCAGCTCCAGTGCTGTAGGTGCTGATTCCATTAGCCGCAAGATGATCCTTCTTATCCTTGATTTTCTTACTCCTATAATTACCTTTATCCTTAATACCTCAATTTCCACTAGTACGTTTCCTTCTTCTTGGAAGGATGCAAACGTTATTCCCCTTCCAAAAAAATCAAAACCTACCATGTTTTCCGATTTTCGACCTATTTCTATCCTTCCCTTCCTTTCCAAAGTCCTTGAGAAACTTATTCACCGTCAACTTACTGACTATCTAAGCCATAACAATCTCCTTAATCCCCTTCAGTCTGGTTTTTGTAAAGGCCACAGCACATCTACAGCACTGGTGAAGATAACAGATGACATACGCCTGGGGATGGAAAATCGTCAGCTGACAGTAATGACATTACTAGATTTTAGTAATGCATTTAATTCGGTTGACTTTGACATCCTGCTGGGTGTTTTACGCTCTCTTAACATATCTCCAACTGCAATTGATTGGTTGCAAAGTTACCTGCGAGGGCGACGGCAACGTATCCGCACTGGAGATTCATTTTCCAGTTGGTGTGGTATTAACACTGGGGTCCCTCAGGGTGGCGTCTTATCTCCTCTTCTTTTTTTCAATTTTTATAAATTCAATCACACAATACCTTTCAAGTTCGTACCACCTCTACGCTGACGATCTTCAAATTTACACACAGGCACCGTTATCAGAGCTTCCACGTGCAATAGCAACTATCAACTCAGATCTTGCAAGTCGTTCGGTCTCGCACTCAACCCTTCTAAGACTCAGTGCATTATTATTGGCAGTCATCACTTCGTTTCGAGGATCAATTTTGAACAGCTTCCTGTGGTTACTTTGGATGGCACCATGATTCCTTACTCGAGTTCTGTCAAGAATCTGGGTATTATTCTTGATCAGCATCTGTCTTGGAAACCTCACGTTGAGCAAATTAGGAAAAAGGTGTTTGCAGCTTATGGCTCTCTTAACCGGCTTCGCAACTTTTTACCGACCAGCACCAAAATTACGCTGTCTCAATCTCTTTTGCTGTCCATATTAGACTACGCTGATGTCTGTAATACAGACCTATCGGAGGAGTTACTCGACAAACTGGAGCGCCTGCAGAATGTTGCCATTAGATTCATCTTTAACCTACGAAAATTCGACCATGTGTCACACTTCCGGAATAAACTCAACTGGCTCTCTATTCGCCGGCGCAGGGACTTACATATTCTAAAACTTCTATATTCTATTCTTTTCTTACCTTCTACCCCTCCTTACCTTAAAGAATGTTTCTCCTTTCGCCCTTCTTCTGTACATTGCACCTTGCGGTCTTCCTTTAACCTTGTACTTGATATCCCACGTCACTCCTCTGACTTTTTTTCCTACTCCTTCACGGTCCATGCAGTTCGTCTGTGGAACGCACTTCCTGAGGGTATCAGAAAGGCTCAGACTCTAAAATCCTTTGGAGATCAAGTTAGGAGTCATTTCTTGTTCTTATCTATGTAATTATATACATATGTATATAAACATATATATATTTTTTAAATGTTTAAATTTATTTTATTTTATTTATTATTATTATTTTTTCCCCCTATAGTATAAACCTTCTTTATCCTTTCTTGTTTTTGCACCCATTCCCCTTTTCTCCTAGCTATTTATTTCTTCTTTCACCCAAGGTTGCCTGGAAGAGATTGCCATTAGGCAATAAGGCCGCCTATTGTCTGTTTTCTATATTTTATTTTGTCTTCTTGTAATTGTATTTCTTTCGTTGTGTGCAATAAAGCTTTTTTTATTTTTATTTTATTAACTTTTGCTATGGACCAACTCTGCAACACAACAAAAAAATCTGCTGTTTCATACAAATTGTCAATACCTTCTCGACCAGAATGTACCGAACAGTTTTGTTTGTTGAGTTTTAGAGTTGGTCCCATAGATAGTAAAAGCTGTTGAATGCAGTGACTTTAATACTGCTGTAACATTTAAAAATAAAAAGATTGTGGAAAATGGTATCTGAAAAAATCATTGAATTCAAGTATTTGATTGAATCAGGCGTCACTTGGTGGAAGTTGCTTCCCAAGACTGCAAATATACCTAGGACCAATTTAGCTTAGCGTCCTTATTAACACAACTGTCATCCTTTTTAGGGTTTCCGTACCAAAATGGTAAAAAGAAACCATTATGGTGAGACTCAGTCACAACTGGACATCTCGAGAACTACTCATGCTATCAACTTGAAATTTGGAATGGCTTTAGATGACGCTTGCCCAACTATTTTACAAATAAAAGAGAAATAAAAATATTTATATTTTTTTTGCAACAGAGACTGTCTTAAAAATTCAAAGTAGGGCTACTAAGGCATATGGGGTATCATCTATACATATAATAAAACAGAAACGGAAAAAAAGTCTGTACATGAAAGATTTAAAAAAAATAATTACTGCTATGTGATGTGTACAGGATATAGACCCCAAAACGATATTTATTAAAATTTTTGTCTGTTTGTCTGTTTGTCTGTTTGTCTGTTTGTCTGTTTGTATGTTCGCTTTTCACGCAAAAACTACTGGACGGATTTTTACCAAATTTTGTGATGTAATAGCTTATAACCCGGGTCAACATATAGGGTACTTTATATTTAATAAAAACCCCTTATTCCTACGGGAAAATACAAAGACTGATTCTTACTAAAATAGATGGCGCCACATGATTATGAAAATACGTTATATTTAATCGCTGTCTCAATTAATAATGAATCATATTATTTTTTTTTTACTTGCTTCAAAACATAATATAAATTGAAACCCATCCAGGCACATATAAAATCATAAAAATAATTTCATGTTATTTACGTCATTATATCTACTAAGCAATAGATGGCGCAGGTAGTCAGTAAGATATACCTCTCACAAAAGTACATTCGAATGATTATTTTAATTAGGGTGAAAGCCCTCTCTGTTGCCACTTTAAGATGTTTTTCACTTCTTTCGCATCATAACTACTAAGCAATAGATGGCGCAGGAAGTCAGTAAGATTACGATATACCTTTCACAAATGTACATTCGAATGATTATATTAAGTAGGATGAAAGCCCCCGCTGTTGCCACTTTAAGATGTTTTTCACTTCTTTCGCCTATGGTCTTAAGTAGGTATCTATAAAATACAAAATTTATATCTAAAATTGTCAAGAACGTATCTTATACTTTTCTTTACATTTTTAAATTCTTACAATACAAAAAAACTACTTAAAAAAAATTTACAGACTCCAAAAAGTATTTGTCAACTGAAAAGGAAAAATATAATATCTATAATTTAGGTACCTTTTTGAGGTCGGTGCCAGTCAGTTTATTTTTTTTAATTACTTTTTATTTCTTAAGTTTTAGTGTACAATAACAATAAGTTTTAGTGAATTGTACTATAACATACCCACGGAAACTACTAAACTGATTTTGATGAATCTTAGACTGTTGCTAAAGTTAGAATACACCTAATTTAAATCAAATAGAACCATCTCGATATGCCTTAAGATTTCGAGAAATTCGTGGACAAACATAGTAAAAACCATATAACTAAGTATTCATATACTTACGAAATTTAGTTTTATTTTAGTAAATTAAAAACCTATTTCTTAAACTTAAAATGTGCGAAGGGTGCCGATTGATGTGTTTTTGTTAATCAAATTTTAAAAGATACATCGAGAAATCAATACTTAACTAACTTAGATAAAATAAAAGAAACATCTAATTCGATGTAAACTGAATTATTACTATTGTTATTATGACTTAAAAGTCATAGATAAAAAGTATACTATCAAGCAAAAGTTATTAACGAAATGTTTTAAGCTAAGTAAGCACTCGGGGCAGTGGCCAAAACTGAAGTTTTCACCCTATTGATGTAATATTTCTATTTCGCATTTCTACTCGACGCTAGATGTCGCTACAGTAAGTATAGTGGTGCCACAAATATATCTGACCCGGTGACAGTGGTCGTGGAGGAGCCACTAGCAATACAAAATTAACTGTCAAAATGGACTGCCGGCAGTCAACAGTATATTTAGTACCAAAAACTAACCACTGTGTGAAATAAGTTTGTCGCAATGTAGACAAAATGTCACCAGTGTAATTTTGAAAAATTTGCTCATAAACGCTAAGTGGCCAGTACCTACGTAGATACCGACACCTACCTACCATTTTTAATGTCATTTAACCGGCTCTGGCTACTTAGGCCTTCAGCCGTAGGTACCATCCAATAAAATAAAGGAATATTAAAAATAGTTTTCTATCTAACTTATTTATTCATTTATTTACTAGGAAAGCTTACATAAATGATGTTAAATTAAATAATTAAATGGTAGGTATATCATTACATTTTATACCTGTTACTTAAAGAAAGTTAATTACAAGCTCTCACAAATAGGAAATGTCTCCATATCAAAATACTAGCCTTCCGCCCGCGACTTCGCAAGCTCGGACTAAACGACGACGTTATCCCGCGGGAATGTGATATTTTTCAGGGATAAAAAGTAGTCTAAGGCAGCCATTACACAGTCCATCCAGATCGCGATCACTGATCGTGATCTTGATCGCGATCGAGATTTACTATGTAGATATTTTGCGATCAAGATCGCAAACCGTCAATCACCTTCGTACACAGTCAATCTGGATCGCGATCATTGATTTTGATCGCGGATCGCGATCCAGATTGACTGTCTAATGGCTGCCTAAGTATGTCACTTTTCAGCTGCCAAACTATTCCCATTCCAAAAGTCACGTCGATCCGTTGCATCAATTTTGACGTGAAAGACGGATAAACAAACAAACCCTCTTTCACATTTATAACATTAGTATGGATCACACAATCTCTTTTTCATTTTTTAGTAAAAATATGATTGGCCTGATATTATGCATTACTAAGTAAGAACATAAATTTTAGCTTGATACCTCCCACGCATACTTGAGAAAAAGTTTCTTGATAGGTAGACGGACAGATCTATGAATGAGGGCTCAACTACTTATGTTCATGCAGCATTTGATAACAACATACCATGTTCATACCCTAGCCTGCATATTCGATATTCTTTAGACCCTTTTAGTAGAGAATAGGATTTCAAGAAGAGCGTTATGAAATCTGGGCAACAAACACACATAAACTAAACTAACACAAAAGTCACTACACCGCGCGTACGAAGTCGCGGGCAACAGCTAGTATTGAATAAAAAATTTAAAAAAAATACCGTTCCCCTCCCCCCCCATTATTATTATTATTATTTGTGCATTTTATTTTAATTTATTATTATTATTATTATTCAGGCAAGCAGTTGTTGCAACTGATACTGCCCGTATCCTGATCGTCGTAGAATATGGTTTCATTTTATGTTTTTCATGTATACATCAAGTCTATTTTTAAATTGGTTGGTGTTGGAGGCTGAGACAACAGTGATTAGGCGGGTCCTCCCTCACCAAGCGAGCAGCCTCGCGCGAGGCAGAACGTTTGCCACGTGCGGCGGGCCTCGCACGAGGCTGCTCACTTGGTGAGATAGGACCCGCCTAATCACGTAAAAACGGCTGATCGGATTTTTATGAAATTAAAACATAGAATACTTTTTATCCTGGTTAATTGGCCCCCTAAGTATTTTCTCGAATGTCCACGGGGACGAAGTCGCGGGCGGAAGCTAGTTGTATTATATGAGATTCTATTCTATAACGTTACATCTTTTTAGGAACACATTTGAAGCAAAAATCAATTATTTCTTTTTTCTTCTTCCTATATTCACTTACAATCTCCTCAATTCATCATTCTGCTGTTTCGAAAGTATTTTATTTGTAAAAATTGTCTAGAAATAAAAATGTTTGGCCTTCCACAGGTATACAGTTTGGGACCATCATTGCTATGCCACTATGCGGCTACCTCGCTGAAACAGCTCTAGGATGGAAACTCATTTTTTACGTGACATCAGCAATTTTAGTAGCCAATCTAGCGATTTGGTACTTCATCGGTGCAAGCTGTCCAAGAGATCATAGATGGATCAGTGAAAAAGAGAAGCAGTATATTGAAGCTGGACTCAATGTTATGGGATCAGTAAGACTTTATTTGTTTTTGACTTGCACTTGTTTACATTGTTGTAAATTACAAAAGTTTTGTGAGGGAGTAATTAGAGCTGCAACATTGTCTTATGGACATTGCCATCAGTGTTAAACATCGAGCAAATAGCATTTAATTTCTCTATATTTAACTGCTTTATTGTTATTGTTTGAGCCCAAATAATAATGCAATTGCAACTAGTAGGTTACACTAAAAGATTACAGAAAAGTGAAAATATAATATGTATTTATAATATTTCCTAACAGTGATTAACTTAACAGTAGGAATAAAATTCTTGTTTCTATGGTTTTTTTATTATTATTTCAGAAACGTCCTCCAACGCCTTGGAAGCACATTCTTCGCTCCAGGTCGGTGCTAGCCCTGTTGGCTCCACAAGCTGTCTTTATGATCAGTTTCGTATTCTTCTTCGTTGACATGCCCACGTACTTAGAGAAAGGATTAAAGATATCTTTGAAAAACGTAAGTAGGCTTATAATTTTCATTTCTAAATCTATATCCTTTTTAGGGTTCCGTAGTCAACTAGGAACCCTTATAATGTCGCCATGTCCGTCTGTCCGTATGTCCGTCCGTCCGTCCGTCTGACCCCAGTCTAGCTCATAGACTCTTAGTACTAGAAAGCTGTAATTTGGTATGAATATACATATTTATCACGCCAACAAAGTGGTAAAGTAAAATTTTGAAAAAATCGTTTTTTTGGTTACCTCCCAACTACACATGAAGTGGGTATGTAATTTTTTTTTCTTGTCTACTCCATAGTGTGGGATGTTGTTGTATAGCAATTTCAAAAACGTTGTGGGTTCGAAAAGGCAGATTTTTGATTGAGGCATCCGTTTGTGAATTATTAAGCTTTAAAGTGCAAAATTTTGTTAGAGTCAAGTGTCCCCCCCCCCCCCCCCCCTACCAGCCAAATGGTTGTTTCTGGATACGTGAAAAAATTCACGATAGTAGTACATATGACAAAGTTAAAAGGAAATGTATCACAGCTAAGTAGGATTTACAAGTTTTTGAGATATAACACATTTTCGAAAACCGCAAATATAACTTTGTCATTCATACCAATACTATGAAAAACAAAGAAAAAAATGACAGTGGTATTTTTGCTAAGTGTACGTATTCGGTACGGAACCCTTCATGAGCGAGTCCGACTCGCACTTGGCCGATTTTTTATCTTTGTTTTCTTTAAGCCTGATAATTTTGCTTATTGATTTTTTGCTTTAGCTTTTCAATAACGATATAGGTATGTTTTTATTTGTTTTTTAATTGTGGACTCATAAGTACATAATATAAATTATGGCTCTGTGAATAAATGAATACTTTATCCAATTATATCTTAGATATTTACAAGACTTTTGGGAATATTAGTTGATACATAAATTTGTAACATAAGAGGTAGCAGAATTTCAAGTTCTACCTTAGTATCTTAACCTCTACATTTTAATGAGGTTCATCAGATGGACTAACGCACAGTTTCTTTATTTAACAATTTGTATTAAATAGTTTTGACTACGGCCTCTGCAAATATACAAAAATACAGGCTACACTAATTCTATAACTTTTCTACTACAGAGTGCTCTGCTTTCGGCTTTGCCATACATTGGCATGTGGTTCGGCAACACCTTTTCAGCCTACCTATCCGAGAAGATACTCAACAAGGGCTGGGTGACGTTGACGGTTAACAGGAAACTATTTCAATCTATCTGTAAGTTATAAACAATATTTCCTTGAATCTACACTAATATTGTAAAGAGGAAAAATTTGATTGTTTGTTTGTTTGTTTGCATCGAATAGGCTCCGAAGCTACTGGACCGATTTCGAAAATTTCTTCTTTGGCCATTTGAAAGCTACATGCTTCCCGAGTGACATAGGCTATTTTATCCTGATTTTCCCACGGGAACGGATACTACGCGGGTAAAACCGCGAGGATCTGCTAGTGTATTTATAAATGTAAATTTTTCAATCTGGCAATTTTGACCTTATGCATAAGCAACCTCAGCAGTAGTTTGCTGAGGTTTTGCCCTCTCGGACATTTCCCGAGAGGTCATAAGTGACAGTTCTTAATTGTTTTATCTGAATTGCAACCTATAAACACCACTTGATAAGTACAAATACATTAATACGAACAACTTTTACACGAAAAAAAATATCTGTTCCTTACATTTTTGTCGAATCGGAGTTATACTATTCTATGAATGCACTCATTAGTGGTTTATACGACTTTTTTTCTAAGTAATATTTCTTTTTTATTTTCTAGCCTTATTCGGTATCGCGATAGCATTAGTCGTGCTATCATTCCTGGGTCCTGAAAGCAAATCTTTAGCTGTAGTATCGCTAATAGGTTGTTTAACTATGCATGGATTCAGCACAGCCGGTTTTGTTGTAAGTAATAATTAAGTCAGTGTCTTGTATTTCCCTTGGTATTTCCCTGCTCGATCGAATCAGAAATGATGAGATCCGCAGGAGAACTAAAACAACCGACATCGCTCGAAGGATTGCATCATTGAAGTGGCAGTGGGCGGGACACATAGCGCGGAGAACCGATGGCCGTTTGGGCGGAAAGGTTCTCGAATGGCGACCGCGTGCCGGACGACGTTCCGTGGGCAGGCCCCCTGCAAGGTGGACCGACGATCTGGTCAAGGTCGCGGGAAGCCGCTGGATGCGGGCAGCGCAGGACCGATCGTTGTGGAGATCCTTGGGGGAGGCCTATGCCCAGCAGTGGGCGTCGTTCGGCTGGCATGATGATGATGAATAATAAAGTCATTCTAAGTATTATTTTATGAACTCGTGGTGCAGTAGTTAGTGCACTTGGCCTGCGATCGTTAAAGTTAAGCAACTTTCGCAATGGTTGGTCATGAGATGGGTGACCAAAAACTTTTCATCTCAAGCTCCTCCGTGCTTCAGAAGGCATATTAAGCCGTTGATCTCGGCTGCGTTTGCAGTCGTTAATACCCACCAATCCATCCATGAAGAAGGCATGCGCTCCAGCAGTGGGGACTTGTACCGACGTAGACAAGCATTGACACTTCATCATGTCAGCCGAACGACGCCCACTGCTGGGCATAGGCCTTCCGCAAGGATCTCCACAACGATCGGTCCTGCGCTGCCCGCATCCAGCGGCTTCCCGCGATCTTGACCAGATCGTCGGTCCACCTTGTAGCTTGTAGGGGGCCTGCCACGGAACGTCGTCCGGTTCGCGGTCGCCATTGACACTTATCAGTGATAAATCATAGATGCTTGGCAAACGTCGGATGCCCTAAATGCGCTATTTGTGGATGGGACTGAGGTGTAAGACGGGTCTTTTATTTAAAATTACATTTTTGTTACCATAACCTAATTTTATATCATTAATTTTATTGTATGTTTTCAATGCTTCAGGTAAATCTGCTGGATCTGTCGCCGAATTTCGCAGGAGTCATAATGGCACTTTTGAATTTTGTTGCGAACTGTGGTACTGTGCTGACACCTATTGTTACGAGTCTCATATTACGAAATGATGCGGTAAGCCAGCAAATCTCTAAGACTTATTCGTCAACTCGCGAGTGTAAAACTCGCGAGCACGCGCGAGTTGATACCTTCCAATTTTAAGGCGATACTCGGAAAAATTATCCTAAAGCGAGATAGCAATGAGAAAACGACGCGCGCGGGAGCGAGACCAATTGTGCCGATTACGCAAAAAAAAACACAAAATCACTTCGTATTAAAAAACTATAGCGATTTTAAAAAAATGCTTCTATACGATCCTAAATTATATTGGTGTCCACTAATTAAACTAATTTTCAATAGTATATGTAACCCCATTTAAAAAAAAATCTTGATATTTCGTATTTTTTTGAGGTATTTTCGAAAAGAAAATTACTGCAAAACGGTGGAGACTATGCAGTGAACTCGTTGAGAAATTTTCTAGCTTTTACTGATCTTAAACAGTACAATGGGGTTTATAATGCTAAGAATCGAATCTTGGACCTAGTGATGAGCAACGTTAATAATTGTCAAGTCACTAATTGCTCTCAAACTTTAACTTCGGAAGATAGCCATCATAAGTCCATTGAAATTTATTTAAATATTACCAACTATAAATCTATGACATCAGTGCCCTCTTACACTTATAATTTCCATGCAGCTAATTTTGATTCTATCAATAATGAACTAAAAAACATAAATTGGTCCAGTGCTTTTGAGAATTTAAGTTTGGAAGAATGTGTATCAAAATTTTACGACATCTTATGCGATATTATTTCGAGGTTTGTTCCACTTAAAATTATTAGATCTTCGCAATCCATTCCCGTTTGGCACACGAAACCCTTAAGAAAACTTTTAAATGAAAAACGAAAATACCATAAGTTATGGAAATTATATGGAAATCCTTTAGACTATCGGAGATTTAATTCTTTGAGAAAAAGAGCTAAGCGTATGGAAATACAGTGTCTTAACAATTATACGCGATTTACGGAAGCTATAATTAAAAAGGATCCCAAACACTTTTGGTCTTACGTCAAAGCCATTAGGGCTAGCAATGGGCTTCCTCAAACTATGACATATAATGGTCAAAGTAGTAGTGATGGGAAACAAATTTGTGATTACTTCAATGACCACTTTCACTCAGTGTTTGAAGATAAGCCACAACAATCGCTTCCTAATCGCTGGGACCCTCCTGAAAACCCGATATTGGATATAAGTTCAGTCGAAATCACTGCCGCTTTAGTGAATAAATATTTAAACACAATTAATACTAACAAGGGTGCTGGGCCTGATGGCATACATCCGCTTTTTATTCGAAGATGTGCTAATGTGTTAACTGAGCCCCTCACACATATTTTTAAATTGTCTATTAGTATAGGTAGTGTTCCTCAAGCTTGGAAGTGTGCCTGGATAACACCTATTCCTAAAGGTACTACCAGTGACAATGTTGCCAATTATCGACCAATCTCCAAGCTTTGTCAATTCGCCAAAATACAGGAAAAGATGGTTACAGATCAGCTAACTGAAGTTGTACAGCGTGTTATCGTCCCAAACCAACATGGCTTTTGTAGAAATCGTGGTGTTGACAGCAACTTGCTAAGTTTTACCGAAATTATATTGTCAGCAATGGATAAAAATGCACAAGTGGATGCTATATATGCAGATTTTGCAAAAGCTTTCGACAAAATTTGTCACGACACTTTACTTTTTAAACTCTGGCAGCTTGGAATCCATGGCGACTTGTTTCGTTGGATCCGGTCTTACATAGCGAATCGTAGTCAGGCTGTTGTACTGTGTGGTCATTGTTCTGATTATAAAAATATACCCTCAGGAGTCCCACAAGGGTCCCATTTAGGACCTTTACTTTTCATTATTTATGTAAATGATCTTACCAACTCCATTTATCACTCAAAACTGTTAATGTATGCAGACGACACAAAATTATTCAGAGTTATAAAAGAACCAAATGATGCTGAGTTACTGCAAAGTGATCTGAATGGTTTTGTTGAGTTTTGTAAAAGAAACAATTTATTTTTGAACTTAGAGAAATGTTTTGTGATTTCGTACACTAAAAAAAAGAATACAATAAACTACACGTATAAACTTTGTGGAGAAAACCTAAAACGCGTAAATGAAATTAGGGACATAGGCGTAATAATGGATTCAAAACTTACATTCATCCCTCATATAGATAGAATGGTTAATAGGTCATACAAACTTTTGGGCTTTATATTGAGAGTAGGTAAACACTTTAAGCTAGCAAATACCTATAAACTCTTATTTAATAGTTACGTGCGAAGTAGATTGGAATTTGCTAGCTCTGTTTGGAATCCATATCAACAGATCCATCAAAATAAAATAGAGAGAATCCAAAGAAAATTTGTTAGGTCCTTAGACAATAGAGTTGGGCACCAGTACATAGACTATGAAACATCACTTGCATTTCATAAAATGGACTCATTGATGAAACGTCGCAGCCTTATCGATTTGACTTATTTGTTTAAGTTAATACATAATTATGGTCGATGCCCCATTTCTGTTAGAAAGAGTTAATTTTCGTGTACCTCGCAAGCAGGAAAGAAATTGTCGCAAGAAGTCACTCTTTTTCATCAAACCTAGTCGAACTAGCTATGGCAGTAATAGTTTTTTAACAAATTTTTTAAGTAATAGTTAATAACTAATAATTATCTCATCTTATTTTGTTTTTAATTTAGTTTTTTTTTCTGTACATTGTTTTTGTACTTTACCTACTAGAAAAGATTCTTCATTTTATTTCTTTTAATTTCATCAAGTAAAGTTATGAATATGATGTATATTTTGGTAGGTGTATCTTATTAATTAATTGTATAAGCTTGTCTTTTATATTATTACTAGCTGACCCAGCGCGACTTCGTTCCCGTGACCCCACCCCTACTCCACCCTACCCCTACCCCACCACTACTCTATCCCTACCCAACTCCTACCCTACTAACTCTACCCCTATCCTACCCTACCCCTACCCTACCCCTACCCTACACCTACCCTTTTTTTTGTTTATAGTGAGTGCAAATCCCTACCCCTACCCTACCCTAACTCTACCCCTACCTTTACCCTATCCTACCCCTACCCTACTCTACCCCTTCCTTACCCCTATTTACCCCTTCTTCCCCTATTTTCTCACCGTTAAAACCTTCCTTGGACTCCCACGAACATTTCAAGACCAAAATTAGCCAAATCGGTCCTGCCGTTCACGCGTGATGTCGTGACCAAGGGAAATAGGGATTCATTTTTATATATATAGATAACTTTGTTTTTCCATTTTAAATATACACATAATTTTAAATAATTAGGGAACTATAGGTTTATTTTTAGTTCTTTGTATGTACTCAATTTATGTAAGTAACTGTTTGTTCCTAAATAAAAGAAAAAAAAAAAAAAAAAAAGAAAAAGTGTCGAGCCAAAATCATAAAATCGTGTTTTGGAACTACACGATTCTAGATAAAGGTATGAAGAAATATATATCTTATTACCAGATTTATAACAACTCTAACCGTCCTATAGTTTTATATCAAAGCGTAGTAGCGCCTTAATTATTTTTGTTGTCGTCAACTCGCGCGCACAATCCCTGCGCGCGCGACCCTGCCTTGCCGCCAACATCTGAATTGTACCATAAGTGTACGGTCGATGGTCATGTGGAGCTCGTCTAGATACCTCCTGGCTTTACAGTCACTACTACAAAAACAAATAAATGGTTCTAAAGTATACTTGATCCAATAATCACCTGTATTACTAAGGAGTATCAAGTATGAAACATCCAGGGGTTACTAATCTTATGTCATTATGCATCAGTCATTATAATTAGTCTGAATAAGCCCCAAACGATGGAGCAATTTTGATATTGTGTCTTCCGTCCCTTGCCATGTAATCAGGAAGACTTAATGGACGCTTCATAGTTTGCCAATCCTTCTACACATCAGCCTATGGGTTAGCTATAGGTACGCAGCGGGCATACAACGCACTACATGGGTCCAGTATAACAACAGTTTCAGTATGCTATTCGGACTGCCACGGTTCTGCAGTGCTTCAGCTATGTTTGCTGAAGCCAGGGTCGATGATTTTTACGGCATCATGCGCAAGCATTCTGCATCACTGTTGCGAAGGCTACGTAAAATGTCAGCGTCAAAATGATCTAAGCGTTCAAACCTACCAAAAGTATTTAGAGATTTGACAAAAATCAACCTTATCGCAAGACATAAAGATGCATTTTCATTTGTTGTTTGAGAACAAATGACAACAAATGATAGTACACCATAAAGTATTTGTGCTAAGATTGATTTTTGTCAAATCTTCAGATACTTTTGGTAGGTTGGAACACTTAGATCATTTTGACGCTGACTGTACCAGTTCGAATAGGTAGCATTCTGACTGTGATTGCTGAAGGATGGGATAGCCCAATAATATGTAGATGGGTGCAGATGCACACCAGTATCTAATATGTTTTGTGTTGTTTATAAATTACTAACATTAATTTAAGTTTTTCATTGTTAGTATAGGAATTCGACGAGTCGTGTATGCCTTTCGGTAGCTTAGTTGGTCAGAGCATCGGGCCGGATTCCCGGAGGCGCGGGTTCGAATCCCGCCTGAAAGCAACTTATAGGGCTCGTGGTTTTTTACTATCACATTTTTCCTATACTTACAAAATTGCATTGTGAATGCATAAAAATAATATAAAATCTTTTTCATTGTTACTAACACCAAATATGGAGATTGTATGTGTAATGTACTTTTTCTTAAATAAATGGACTAATAATAATAATAGTGCATTTTGGATAAGAAGAGTCTAATAAGTCTTACTGATGGCCCAAAGCCTGTTTGCCAAAAATGTTTCTTTCATTTCGCGTGGTTTGTGTTAATAAGCAGCAGTGATTCATGCGAAGACAGCCTAAGATACATATTTTTTTATATTTCAGACCGATGTCAGCCGCTGGAAAATAGTATTTCTGCTCTTGGCAGGGCTGTGTGCCGCCGGAAACATTGTTTATCTGTTCTTTGGAACTAGTGACCAGCAGCCCTGGGATGACCCCGATTATGTACAAAAGAAATTAGCTGACCCAGGTAAGCACCACTGGCGAAATTAACAGTTTTCGACTGGGTAAAATCAATAGAATAGAGTAAACTTTCCTAATTTTTGGCAACCGTCGTTTTTAACCGACTTCTAAATCAAAATGGAGGAGGTTCTCTATTCGTCTGTATGTATGTTTTTTTTTTTTGTTTTGTGTATGTCCACCGATTACTCGAAGACGGCTGAACCGATTGAAATGGTTCAAACGTTATTACATCAGGTTGGTTTCCAAGTTGGTCCCATTTTTTGAAATTTTGAAATCGGTTCAGTAGTTTTCAGGAAATCTTGAAAACACTGTCGTTTTCGTTACCACTTTATGTGAATTTAATACGTATCTTTAGGCATAACTCCTTTGTTTATAAACCGATTTAGATGATTCTTGTTTTGTTAAAAAGGGGATACCTCAAGCTATTTTAACCGACTTCGAAAAAGGAGGTTTTGAGTTTGATCACATACCTATTTACCAGAAAACACGCAAATTGCCTGCACGATGCACTAAAAAGAGTGAAATAAAAATTATTTTTATAAAAAAATAAAACCGCCTTCTAAAAAAACACATCAAAAAAGGAAGAAATGATTCCTCATCAAATAAATACCTAACGTAAGTACTTTGAAGTCGGGCGGGTTTTAACAAAAACAACAAAAAATTGTACATGTTTCACGCCCGACTTCAAAGTACTTACGTTAGGTATTTATTTGATGAGGAATCATTTCTTACTTTTTTGATGTGGTTTTTTAGAAGGCGGTTTTCTTATGCCCTAAAGTTTAACTCGAAAAAATAAAGAAAAATGGATTAGTCAAGTTCAGTGTGCATTTTAAATGTGAATTAGTTATTGTGAAAAAAGAAATTAATATATTTTGCGGAAGTAAGCTACATTTTTTCTTTTTTCACAATGGTTAGGGACTTCCGCCAGGTGACGCCTGATCCAATCAAATACTTACAACTACGATAATATTTGTTGTTTTTTTTTCAGAGGAATTAAAACCAGTATTAAAAAAACCAAAAATCACCAAAGAAGAAGAGGCTGAAGCTAAAACTTGATACCAAATTTTAAGACTGTAAATGTTAAGTATTATTTTTTAAAACCCAGTGAATAAAATTAATATATTATGTTTTTAATTTATATGATAAACGCTGTAAAAGTAATGTTGTTTTATTTTATGACGATGTCTTTGTTCTTAAATATAAAATAAATACTTAAATAAATAACTTCTTACATTCACACCAATTATTTAAGACTATGTTAATTTCATTAAGAAACTGTATCATGGAAAACTTGATAACGGATAAATAATATATACTTAAATACTTTTTTACGACTACACGGACGACGTTCCGTGGGCAGGCCCCCTACAAGGTGGACCGACGATCTGGTCAAGGTCGCGGGAAGCCGCTGGATGCGGGCAGCGCAGGACCGATCGTTGTGGAGATCCTTGGGGGAGGCCTATGCCCAGCAGTGGGCGTCGTACGGCTGAAATGATGATGATGATGATGAAATACTTTTTTGTTTGTAAATACATACTTAATATACAAATACATTCTTAATGTAACATAGAAAACACCCAGACAAGACAAATAGACATGTTCATGCACACAAATATTTGTCTTGTTCGGGAATCAAACCCGAGACCACTGGCGCAGAAGGCAGGTAGCCTACCCCTGCGCCAAATCGGTCGTCTATGGCTATAACTAAAATGGCATGAAGCATATTATTAGTTGGCACTTACATATCGTTCAACTTTGTCGGCGGCACGAAATCAGCAACTTTTTCGTGTAAATGACCGGTTGAGGGTCATCATTGTCATCATGAGGTCACTCATATGCCCGTCAGGCAAATGAGTCGCTGACAATAGTTTTTAACCGACTTCAAAAAAAGGAGGAGGTTATCAATTCGACTGTATATTTTATTTTTTTATTATTTTTTTATTTTTTATGTGTGTTACATCAGAACTTTTTAGTTAATTGACAGATTAGGATAATTCTTTTTTTATTTAAAAGGTGACGCTTCTCGTGTGGTCCCATTTAAATTTTATCAAGAACTGGCAAGAAGTTCAGGAGTTATCCTGAATAATGTGTATTTAGACTTTATTTGGGTATATGGACGATTTCATAGTTTCATCAAATTGGGGATCATTAAAAAAAAAAAAATTTTTTCGAAAGTTAGTACTTCTGACTTGATCTTATTTTCACCAAGTCAGGACCAGGGGATCAAATCCCAGGAAAATTGAGAGAAATTCTCTAATATAGGCAAGCCTTATGCGTTCCATTTATTTTTGAAGTTAGTCAAGTATTTGCATCTGGTAGTCATGATCTCATAGTGATGAGCTGGTGATGGAAGCTACAACTCCTTAGCTGTTAAGAGCTGGAGAATATTTCTTTAAGTATTAATCGTACGTATGGGCCAATAGTAATATTCTTTCAGGTTATTAGGGTGAGCTGCTGATGAGAGGTGAAACTCCTCAACAGTTAGGAGTTATATGATGTTTTATAAATACCATATGCACGAATGGACCTTCAGTTGTAATTCTTCAAGTTATCTAAGTAGCTAAAGATGGAAAGCTAAATTCCGTAACGGATAGGATATTTACAACAATTTATCATAATCACCATGTAGTTTCTTAAGCTACTTCACTAAAAATCGAAAAATAAAACGTTTTTGAAAAAAAATGTAACCGCCTTCAAAACGGATCTTCAAACAAAAATTAACAAACACTAAGAAACGAAAAAAATAATAAGATTTTTTAATTCAAAGGACGATGATACGTGACTTTTTCTAATTTAACTTGGTACTTACTGAACTGTTTGAAGTCGGTGCCAAGCCAAAAAGAACAAGAACGAAATATACTGAGTGAAATAACAAACATATTAAAAAAAACCCGGTCCCAAGCGTGAGGTGTAGGACGTATTTACCTCAATACGTATAAGACGGCACCGACTTCACACAGTTCAGTAAGTACCAAGATAAATTAGAAAAAGTCACGTATCATCCGTCCTTTGAATTAAAAAATCTTATTATTTTTTTCGTTTTTTAGTGTTTGTTAATTTTTGTTTGAAGATCCGTTTTGAAGGCGGTTACATTTTTTTTCAAAAACGTTTTTGATATTTCGTCGTGATTATGTCGTCTGTCGATTTGACGACCGATTTGGCGCAGGGGTAAACTACCTGCCTTCTGCGCCAGAGGTCTCGGGTTCGATTCCCGAATAAGACAAATATTTGTGTGCATGAACATGTCTATTTGTCTTGGTCTGGGTGTTTTCTATGTATATTAAGTATGTATTTACAAACAAAAAGTATATAAGTATATAATTATCCGTTATCAAGTTCACGTAGACACAGTTTCTTAAGAAATTAACTACGGGCTTAGATAATTTGGTGTGATTGTAAGAAAATACTTATTTATTGTATTTATTATATTATAACTGCTGACAACAAGCCGGTAAGAGTCGTCGAGTGTCAGCGCGCTTGGTGTGTAGACTGCTGCAGATAACTCGATAAAACAGCTGATATCTTTTAAGGTGCAGTGTCAGAAAACAAAAAAAAACAACAACTATACAAACAACGCCATCTGTGATCACTGACTTTTTATGTAAAACGGGGTAGCACTTAACCTTCATCACACCTGTAAGCCTAGCATGACCACCCAAAACGCGATATGTATCGAATGATAAAGCGACTTATCGACATTCAAACGTCAAAACCCATAGTCTTTTGACAGTTAAACCGGATAACTTATCATATCATATCCCATTTTGTTGGTCATGCTAGGGGGGCTGGTGTTAAGTGGTGATAAGGCTAAAGGTGGAAGCGCACTACTCCCGCAATGCTCAATCACTAGTGGACTTGCTAAGTACCTTATCTCCATCTGCCGGAACGCAACGTCGTTAAGGCGTCAGACTTAGATAAAATGGTGGTAGCTAGCCAGGTGGACTAAGAACATATCTATCAAAGCGAATACAATATGTACCCCCACTGGGAATCGAAATTAGAACCTCTGGTAACAGGTGGTGTAAACAACTAGATCACAGAGGCGATTGAAACGGTGGCGAATGTATGTAACTACAAAGTATCTCCGACACACTACGACAAAGTTATGTAATAAGTATAGTTAGTCTTTGTGCAAACATCTTAAGGCGCATGGAGTCGTGAAACGATTATTTTTAAGGCCCTAAAACTCATAAATTAGCCTACTGGTGAATCCAGAATGAATATATTATATTAAATATTGATATATACATTCAGAGCCCGTTAAATCTGAGCATTTTTCGTTCTAAAATAATACATAGTTTTGACGAAACGTGTGTTTAAGCTGTTTTGGTGCGGGTAGCGGGCGGGAAAATTAGGCCACACTTCTATGCCCAAGGTCGTTGGCGATACCACGGGCCTTAACTATGAAATCCTATTAAATAGTTAGTTTGTGTTAGATCAATGGGGCAATCGCAATGAGTCACACCAATGATTTTTGTTATCAGCATACCTATCTAAAAAATATGTTACTCGAGAAAAAAGAATATGTTTTTATTTTTTTCTTATCTTCATAAATAACTGAGATAGTGAACTTTAAAGTACGGCCTCCGTGAAAAATTCGGGTGAGCCAATAGAATTAACGTGTGACGTCACATCGCGATTGAGAGTTGGCGCTTCCGTATTTCTCCTTTGGCTAAGAGTTGCGCTCTCACGGTTTCGCAATAAATTTATTTATTTTTCTTATAGTCGAATGATCAATTTTGTATTGAGCCCATGTGAAAAAACACCTTCAAATACATAAGTTGTATTTTCGTGATTAATAAATTAAATCAACTTTTATAATGGCGGGCGGTATTCTGTCAATATAAATAGCAACCGTCAAACTTCGATCAACAATAACACGAAGCCGTCAACAGGACAGTAGGTGACAGTTTTACGAGTGCGGCTGCGCGCGGTCGAAATCGAATACTAATCATTTACCTTAACCTTAGAACAAAGAAAATGTACTGTAACTAGCGTCAAAAAACGCACCTTGCGCGAAGATTGCGCACGGACGGACTCTATGTAGGTACAGTTGGACGGAAATTATCCGCAGCAGCCGCAATCGGAGATGTCATTGCGACATGACGTCATCGCAGTAGCGCGCAAGGAAAGCAAATTTACAAAAGCTGGTGAAACTTTACAACGCTGTAACTTTGGAAATCCTGGACAGATTTCGATGAAACAAAAACTGTTATTACTTGCACGAGTACGCGCATTAAATGCAGTATTTTTTATAGTCATATTTTGATGTGTTGGTGTGACTCATTGGTGGCATCTTGTGATTGGTACCTAGCCCATGGAAACCACTAGTTCGGTCGACAGGTAGTTTCAGATAGAAAAAGATCGGAATTTAACGAGACTTGGTGATGTTGTTCAGGGATGGTTAAGTAACATTTTGTCAAGTTTTGGACCTCGAGGACCCTGTGTGAAAAGAGGAGGGCTTTAAAATGTACCCCAAAAGGCGTATTTTTTTTTATTTATTTATTGGGGTCAACCAGCAGTTTCACAATAGGAAATATTAAACTAATTTTACAAAATATATTAAATTATTGTGAGACCAACACCGTCAACAACAGATTTATTTACTAATTATGTTGAGCGAGTGTGCACCCACAAGAAAGTTATCTACATATAAAGGAAAAGAAGAGGAAGAAGGAAAAATATCTATTTGTACTAATAATATATCCATAGCAAGGTATATGATAAACAGCAACGGTTAAGGTGTTGTTTTCACTTCCAATAAACAATTAACTACAGCCTTTTTGAAAGAAGGTTTGCTTGTGTTAAACATATCCAAGGCAGCAAAGTGCTTATTGTAAGCATCAGTCAGACGTGCAATGGGGGAGCGTTTGCCTGCATTAGTGCGATATCTTGGTGTTGTGAAGAGTTTCTGAGTTCGGCAAGCACGCACTTGCGGCCTGACTGGTACTTGGTAACGAACCTTACTAACTATGTCATTACAATCATATTTGTTATTGCAAAAATCATGACAACAACAATCAACATAACCTCCAGCTGGAGTCTTCTAGACTTAAGACTAAGCAAGCGAAATTTTTTAACAATGATAAATAAGATAAGCGACTACGATAACATTTATAGTACATACATCGCAGGTATTTCTTTTGGACCTTTTCAAGGCGGTCAGAATATTTAATGTATAACGGGTCCCAAATGGCGGTGGCGTATTCTAACTGCGAGCATATCAGTGATTTATAAAGATATAGGTATGTGCTAGGGCGCTTAAATTCAGTACTAGCTCGGATAACAAAACCATACATTTTGAATGCCCTTCTGCAGACATCATCAATGTGTTCATCAAGGGTAAGTTTACTATCCAACAAAACTCCAAGATCCCTAATTTTTTCGACTCTGTCTATGTTATTGCCACATAGTAAATAATCAAACTTACTTGTTTCTTTTTTCTTAGTGAAGCTGATACACTTGCATTTATTCAAGTTAAGTTCGAGTTTATTATCACTGCAATAACTAGTTAATCGATTCAGGTCATCTTGGAATCTATGTTGGTCCGTTATATTTTCCACACTTCGGTATATTTTAAGGTCATCGGCATATAGTAACTAGTTACAGTTTTTGAAACAGGTGTCAATGTCGTTAATAAATAAAATGAAAAGTAATGGACCGATAATCGAGCCTTGTGGAACGCCAGAGGTTACAGTTATTGTTTTCGATTCATAACCTTTAATAACCACCTTTTGAGTTCTATTCAAAACGTATGATTTGAACCATCTCCATAGGTTACCACGTATGCCATTGTATGCAATCTTTTGTAACAGGATTTTGTGGTCAACTCGGTCGAAAGCTTTCTTAAAATCCGTGTACACTGCATCCGTCTGCATATTAGCATCCATATTTTCAAAAAGCTGAGTTGTATAAATAGTCAAGTTAGTGACAGTTGATCGTCTAGACACAAAACCATGTTGTTGTGGGAGTATGTATCTATGCAAATGAGAATACAGGATGCTGCGCACAAGTCTTTCGAGTAGCTTTGCCAAGATAGGCAGTATGGAGATAGGACGATAGTTTGTAACATCTCTCTTCGATCCACCCTTATGAACCGGAATAACCTTAGCAGACTTCCATAGTGTAGGAAATACGCCTTCTTTCAGGCATTTGTTATACAGGATACATAAAGGTATACAGATAGTTGTGGCAGTATTTTTGAGAAAAATTGGCGGTAAGTTATCAGTACCTGGGCCTTTGGAAACGTCTAAAGGTTTTAACTCTTCCAAAACACTATCGGATGATAATGTTAAATCACTAAAAATAGAACTTGAGTGTGTTTTAGAGTCCAAATCAGATATTTCATCCAAACTATAAGAATCTGATAGATTAGAGGACTGGTATACTGACTGAAAAAAGTTCGAACAGAAATTGCAAATATCTTCAGGTCTATTCGCATTGGAGTTTATATTTAGTATTGGAGTATTTTAGGTTATATCTCGTAAAGAACTCGTAATATCAAAAGCTGTATTTAATAAAAGTTGTAGGGCATTTAATCCTGCATAGAATAATAATAATAAATAAATAAATAAATAACTTTTTACATTCATACCAATTATATATCTAAGCCCATTTTAATTTCATTAAGAAACTGTATCTTGGAAAACTTGATAACGGATAAATATATACTTAAATACTTTTTTTTGTAAATACATACTTAATATACATAGTAAACACCCAGACCAAGACAAATAGACATGTTCATGCACACAAATATTTGTCTTGTTCGGGAATCGAACCCGAGACCACTGGCGCAGAAGGTGGGTAGCCTACCCCTGCGCCAAACCGGTCGTCAAATAAGACCAAATTCATATTTTTTGACTACCTGTTGTCATGCTAATGCACATCAAAGTTGGAAAAATTTAAGCTGCCTTTCAAAGCTATCTTTCAAAATATTGACGTGTAAAAATGGTTAAAGAAACCTTTACTTTATTTTTTAAAAACCTAATCCATAGACACCCCACCCCACACGACCAGGTTTGAGGTTTTTTTTGTCTTAGTTCTATGTAGGTTTAGAGCCAATCTTATTTTTTTTTTTTTAATTTCGTGTTATAAAATTGTAAGGCGGTTTATAAAACATATCTACCTTCGAAGTTTTAAGTGTCTACGGTCTCTATGGATAGGTCTTTAAAAATAAAGTAAAGGTTTCTTTACCAGCGCCGCCGATTGGACTCGAACTCACGACCTTTCGCTATCCGGGCGACTGCTCTAATAACTGAGTAGGTACCTACTTCATTTTCAATTTTTAAATAATAAAAATTGCACTGTGAATGCAAAAAGTAAAACTTTAAATAACTTCACAAGGAGTTATAGTTGATCAAATTAGTTTCTATAATCTATAAAACCATCAGCGGACAGAGTCATTCGCACGTTCTTCTTATTCGCGGTAAATCAGCCTGTCAAAGTGACAGCTATGTTTAACATACGACCACGCATAGATATAGTATATTCGACCACGTATTTAGCACAGACTATAGCAACATGTTCTATAGTCTGTGGTATCTTATTTATGTATTTAGTAGCTAACAAAGTGATCCCGTTACAAATATCTATACTAATCTATATATAATCACTACATAGTATAAAACAAAGTCGCTTTCTCTGTCCCTATGTCCCTTTGTATGCTTAAATCTTTGAAACTACGCAACGGATTTTGATGCGTTTATTTTTAATAGATAGAGTGATTCAAGAGGAAGGTTTATATGTACTTTTTATCCCGATATACCCACGGGAACGGGTACCACGCGGGTGAAACCGCGGGCGGCCGCTAGTCTGTTATAAAATGAACTTATCAACGAACTTATGAACGGTAACTTATTTTATTGGCTCGACTGTAGGACATTCATGATAGAGCGCTAGCGGATTGCTATACGGCTGTTGAGTGTTAAGGTCATAGCCCACTTATACCGCACCGCTTTAACACCGCCCTAAACTAAGGTGACAGCTAGCAGGCACCCAGCAGTCCACGCGGCAACAGCTAGCAGGCACCCAGCAGTCCACGCGGCAACAGCTAGCAGGCACCCAGCAGTCCACGCGGCAACCAGCTAGCAGGCACCTAGCTGTCCGCGCGGCGACTGCTATTCCCTCTATAGGTTTTCGGTGGCGGCAGCGCGGCGACCGCCAGCAGTCACCACGCGGCCTCGCGGCTTCAGCGAGGCATCAACTACCGAGCATTGTGAAAAACGAACATGCACACCTGCAATTTTTTTGCGGGCGGGCGGGCGGTGCATCTTGCATATTGTGTTTTTTGCGGAAGTAAGCTACATATATTTCGTTTTTCACAATGGTAAGGCGTCCAACACACTGCCTCCGGTTTCCGCACTACCGGACGGAGATGCGGCGTGATTTATCATACACTGCGGGTTTTGTATGCACATCAAAATTCTACAGCCATAGTTAAGAAGCGCACTACCACAAACCGGAGCGTCGTGCGGTGCAGTGTGGGAGCCGAGTTAGGGACTTCCGCCAAGTGACGCCTGATTCAATCAAATAACTACCGAGCAGTCTGACGAGTTATTCATATTGTTACGTAAAAAGCATCTACAGTGCACGATATTTACTTCATATTTGGCTGCTCATACTTTGGTTGGGTGGTAGCTGTGCGGAATAAGTAGGCCATGCCTAATGACCTTTAAGCTGCGCTTACACTTGTAATTTTTTGGCAATAATTGCTTATAATTGCTAATAAGTGTAATGAATCAATCTGGAGCAATTGAGTGGAGCAATCTGGAGGCAACTTTCGTGGTATATCCCTTTGTGACCGTATCTCAGATACAGGTTGTTGAAAACATTCGTGTGGTAATCAAGAAATTTGTATGTTGTTTACCTACAGTTCCATGGTGGTAATTCGTATATCGAACATTTTGTTTGTGGTTTCTATTAAAAAGTTAGAACGTTTTAAACAAATTAATCTGTCCCACACATGAAGCTCGACTTAATACTGAGGTAACTGGAGAGTGCAGTACGATTAATTTTTTGTGACCACAAATTACACAGTGGCTGTCTTCCGTCTCACCTACACTTTAAAAAAAATACGTATGGTCATATGAGACAACTGACAGCCACTACACACTAAATGTCAAATTTGCTGGTGTTCACTTTTTTATTCAGGGTGAGAACTCCAGTTACCTCAGTATTAAGTCGAGCTTCAGGGTCCCACATGTCAACAAATTCATTTTGACAGCTAAGTTCGTATACGAACATCGATTGGTCCGTACCACTCGTTGCGTTTGTTACTTTAGGGAATAAGTCAAGTTATAATATTGTCATTTTTGAGTGAATTGCCATATGATAATATTTTATTAGTTATCAAACACAAACTTTGATATTTTCGACAGATTTTTACAGCATTTGGCTGTGATAAAATCAATAAGATGGTAAATGCTTAACTAAATGTTCCTTCTTAAGAACAGGAAGTGGAATTAAAACTGATACTGTTACTAATTATTGTTATTTTTGAAGAATTTATCTTATCATTATTGTTTGTTATTAATAAAATAATATGTTAGCTATTTTCCAGTGGTTTTCAAATCATTTGGCTATGATAAATATTTAAAGGTTGATAAATGTTAAGAATATTTATGTCGGACTGTAACATTACTTGTTTCCAAACAAGATGAGAATTTAAAACTGATATTTCTTACAATTTACGATGTGTTTCTTGATAATAGATAGTGGTGAATCATTCTCATATGTTTCAAAAGGTTTTAAAAATGGTTTAATAAAAGTATCATCCTTGTTAATGTTTTTTAAGGAATTGTCAATAAAGATATAAAAGCTAGCTTGGCGGTAAAACGAACAGTCTTGTGGTTCGAGTCGTCAGCAGCACTGTTGAGTTAAGTATACCCCCCTGTAATTTTATATTTCTCTGTTACTGTTTTTCTTTGCTATCCAATACTAATGTATTGTCTGGTAGATGTTGCGGAAGTTATTCTTTTGTTAAAGGGATATACTTGTTTATTACTTGATAATATTAAATTAATGTTGTCCTTAGTGGTTTTGTATAAATGATGTGAGTACGGAAATAATATGAAGTAACAGTTTATAGCAAATGCTTGATGTTATTCCTAAATGTTGTTTAATCTTTTATCATGAAAAGTAATGTGGTTGTAAATGTTAATTACGATAAAATGTGTTGTTTGTCCAAAAACGACATAATTATTTTGTAAATGTCGTTGTTTCTGATAACGCTGGTGAGTTTTTTTCGCCCGTTTTTCTTATCAGCTAAAAGATGTCCTTAACGGGTGGTAGGTAAAAAATTGAGGACGAATCAAAATAATAAAATGCTTTTAAATTTTTATTTGTGTTTTACTTGATTCTGGCCTTATTGAAATATAAGCTTTATGGTTTTATTCCTAGTTAATTGAACAGCTTACAGCTTTTATCAGAATAGTCATATTTCTATACTTTCTCCTTAAAATCTAACACGTTCGACTGGTTATCGATCGAACTTTTTCGATTGTGAAATTCTGACACTGTGTTATATTTGAATTTCGAGCTTATAAAAGTGAACTTTTCTCGATTACCTGAGAATCAGCCCCGTCGTGACGGATATTGACAGAAATTGCGCAATTTTAGTTGCAGTAAGCACAGCTTAAGGAGGTAAAATATACCAAGCGCTGCACTTAATCGTTTTTGCGTATCTAAACAAACTATTTAGACGACCGATTTGGCGCAGGGGTAGGCTACCCACCTTCTGCGCCAGTGGTCTCGGGTTCGATTCCCGAACAAGACAAATATTTGTGTGCATGAACATGTCTATTTGTCTTGGTCTGGGTGTTTACTATGTATATTAAGTATGTATTTACAAACAAAAAGTATTTAAGTATATATTTATCCGTTATCAAGTTTCCATGATACAGTTTCGTAATGAAATTAAAATGGGGCTTAGATAATTGGTGTGAATGTAAGAAGTTATTTATTTATTTATTATTTAAAAATACCTAGAACACAAACGACGTGTACGTACCACCGAAATACCTCCTTTTACCTATACCTTTTTTTTATTCACAACGGGTTAGCACTTAGCCTTCATCACACCAGGGGGCAAAGCCTGCTAATGTTAAGTCACAATCGTGTCTCAATCATGTTTCAATTGTAGTTCAGTTGTAGTTCATTTTTCCACAATAGTTACAAGAAATATGTACTTTTTTCACAAGACTATTGATGGTCACACCATACACTACATTCACATCACATCATACTGTCATAATTCTTTTAACTAGTGTGTTAAAAAGCAATACAACTGAACTACAATTGAAACACGATTGAGACACGATTGTGACTTAACGTTAGCAGACTTGGCCCCCAGATGTAAAGTGGTGATAAGGCTGAAGCGCACTACTCCCAGAATCCTCAATCACCGAGTAACTGGCTATCTTACGAGTATCTCTAACTGCCAAAACACAATAATGCTGAGGACATCATTGTTATGGCGTCAGGCTTAGATAAAATGGTGGTAGCTAGCCAGGCGGACTAAGAACAAGTCCTACCTCCAACCAAACCGAATATAATTATGTACCCCCACTGGGAATCGAACCCGGGACTTCTTGGTCTGAAATCGGTGGTGAGAACCACTAGACCACAGAGGCGGTTGAACCTTTAGTAAGTATTCTTCAGTCGGGTATTTAAAAAATTAAAATGAAGCGAAAATTATTTATATGTCGTCTGGCACGTCTGATTGTTTAGTACATAATAATAAAGCGTCCTAATGCGGAACACGTGAATAAACTCAAATAGCAATGACTGTCACCTCACAATTATCTCAGTTTTATAACTACTGAAGACGGCACGTAAAGATATCTTGTTCAAACGTACGCGCTATAAATCATGACAAAATTCAGTGCCAGGCTGTGTAAGTATTCCAAAGAGTTTTATGTCTTATTGTTAAGTTGTTAAGGTATTTAATAAACTTATGGAGGAGTTTACCTTGATAGTTGGAAATAGTTGTTTATTTCTGTTGAACAACGATACAATAAAAATAGTGATGAGAAAAACCTAGATTTGCTATCGATGGATATGAGTGTGGCGTAGAAACCAATGACAGCAGTGTCAAACATTTTTATTAGCAATTTCATTAACTACAAAACAATTAAAACTGTATAACTGAAGTGTAAGCTGTAAATTTTAGATAAGACCAGCCAATGTCGATAAAAAATATCGACTGTTAGCCATCACTAACGTCTAGCAGATAAGAATTCTGTGAGATGTTTTGTTATTACACAAAGTAAGTAACTATTTTTCAAACATACTCGGTTGTTTTGTGCCAAGGAACTTTGTGTGAAATGTGTGGAACTGAAATTATTAATAGTTGAAATGGACGTGGAGTTTCTAAGATACCAGTATGAGAACCGACGAGATGGGGTTATCACGAAAAGCAGTAAGTTGTGACCTGTAATCTGAGGGCCTACTTTGAAACGAAAAATCCGAGCCTTCGGTATTTTCGGTCCCTTGTCGCTCTCCAGTCAAAACAGAATCGTGTGAAAGGAGAGCGGCGCTACCAAAGTTTCAGATTTTGCGTTTCAGAGTACGGCTCCTGACACACATCCTTTTGCTACCTTTCCGATTTCAACCGACAGAATTCGTACTTAATTCAGGCTTTTGGCCGAATTGACACCTATATTCATCATCATCGACCATTATAAGACAGTATATAGTTATACAGTATATTATATAATTATGTCCTATCCATGGCCTTTTCTGTAGTGAGGGGATAGCGTTTACGTTTACCCCATCCGCGTGCGGTGTGCGGACGATGGTTATGTGGGACTCACCTAGCCACTTCCCGATCCTACATCCAGTGTCAGAAACTCGATGGGGTATAGGAAAAACTTGATAATAAAAAACCACGAGCCCTATAGGTCGTTTTCAGACGGGCTTTCCTATACTTACAGAATTGCATTGTGAATGCATAAAAATAACTTAAAATCTCAACTCGGTGGGGGATCAGAAAAGGGGAATACCCACGAAACCCATCACTTCTCGCTGTCTCCGCCGTCAATTAGGTCGCTATGTAGAGGGCCCGAGGTGGCAAGCTCCTCCTAATACTAACCATGATCCACCACGCGGGCTCAATAGGGTTTGGTGGGTTATAACGACTGCAAACGCTGTCGCGACCAATGGCTTAACTTGCCCTCTGGAGCGCGGGGGAGCTCGAGGTAATAAGTTTTTGGTTACCCATCCCGTGACCGACCATTGCAACCGTTGCTTAACTTTAACGACCGCAGGCCGAGCATGCTAAACACTGCACCACGAGCTCCTCTACCAACATACCTATTTACCAAAATCAAACAGTTCATTAAAACATGCTAAACTCAATGCTTCTTACAAACTAACTAGTTAGTTTGTAATCTTTTCTTGATAAACAAATTCGCTTCCCGCCGTTTCTACGCTTAGGACTTTGTAACTACACAGCGAATTTCAACGCAGTTTTCATATTCAAGATGATTCAATAGACGAAGTGATTCAAGAAGAAAGTTTATATAGTGTAAAGTCTAAACAGAAAAATAAAAAACCTGACTAGAGGCGCCACTTTCGCCTCTGCATTGTTACAAATGTCAAATTCTATATGAAAATATATTTCGTCACATTTCCGCAACATAGCGAGGTTTTTCTTTCTCTGATCAGGCTTTAAAATACATCGAAGCCGGGACAGGTTATGCTATTACTTTATTTAAACAAAACATTTTTGAAAATAATCATGGGTAATATTTTAACCATAGTTCTTATTCCAGGGTTCAAAATTGGGGTCCGTCACCTTCAAATTGCATATATGGTGGTCTGCTCAGCGGCCATGGGTGCCATGCGCGGGAGTATTGGCGTGGCCATCATGGCTATCAACGACGCCACCAGGCGCAACGACACTTATATACAGGTCTCAGCTGGTTAAATATAATAGGAGCAACCACATCATGGCTACACGGTACCCTGCTGCTTGGCAATGGGAGTCGTGCGAGGGAGCATTGGCGTGGCCATCATGGTCGTCAACGACACCATCACGCGCAATGACACTTATTTACAGGTCTCAGCTGGTTTAAATATAATAGGAGCAACCACATCATGGCTACACGGTACCCTGCTGCTTGGCAATGGGAGTCGTGCGAGGGAGCATTGGCGTGGCCATCATGGTCGTCAACGACACCATCACGCGCAATGACACTTATTTACAGGTCTCAGCTGGTTTAAATATATTAGGAGCAACCACATGATGGCTTGGTGGCTATGAGCGCCATGCGCGGGAGTATTAGCGTGGCCATCATGGCTATAAACGACGCGACCAGGCGCATCAATGCTTATGTACAGGTCTCAGCTTGTTTCATTATAATAGAAGCCACCGCATGATGGCTACTTGGTACCCTGCTCAGCGCCCATGGGCGCTATAAGCTTTGATGTGGATATCATGGCCATCAACGAGACGCCACCGGGCGCAACGACACTCATGTACAAATCTCAGCTTGGTTTATTATGATCCTCTAATCATTTTTGAATTTTCAAGATAGCTAACATGTAATCCGTCTAAATGTGTTTTGGCAGTTAAGCGAAGTTTTTTTTTTAATTTATTAATTTAAGGATATCCAATAGACAATACATTTTACATTTACTGTCAAAATTTTAGGGGCTAGTTACGGGTGCTTCTCATTACAGGTGACCACAGTTTCAGATAATTAAACATGCTATTGTTAAGCATTTTTAGGATTTGTTGGTTGAGCGATATGTGCCACAAAACATTAGACCAGCAATTGGTTATTTAACTATTTCTTTTGCTGCGCAATAATTTCAAGAATAATAAGACACAACTTTTTATGTAAGTATTTCACATTTTCAGATTCACAACTGGGACCAAAGAGTTCAAGGAACCATTTTGTCTTCATTCTTCTTCGGCTACGCTATTCTCTTGGTTCCAGCGGAATTGGTCTTAAAGAAGATTAACGGGAAAGTTGTGACGACAAGCATCCTTGGCACCAATGGAGTGCTTTGCTTGACCATGCCTACTATAGTTAACAGGGTAAGATTCTATTTAACAGAAATATTATACAAATTGAAAGTCACTGGAACCTTTCGAAAATAAAGTAAATTATTTCTAAAATCAAGCCAAATTGGTTTAAACATTCTTCTTTTTGAGATTTTATATTATTTTTATGCATTCACAATGCAATTTTGTAAGTATAGGAAAAATGTGATAAGCTACTTATAGGGCTCGTGGTTTTTTACTATCACATTTTTCCTATACTTACAAAATTGCATTGTGAATGCATAAAAATAATATAAAATCTCAATATGCCTGTTTCATCTTAATCGATTGTTAAACATTTGTAAAAATGTTTCTTTCGGATGCGAGGGTTTCCTCACATTGATGAAGCAACGCTGGCCTACAGCGTAACAAGTGATGGCAAAATTCGACGAGTCGTGTAAGCCTTTCGGTAGCTTAGTTGGTCAGAGCATCGGGCCGGATTCCCGGAGGCGCGGGTTCGAATCCCGCCTGAAAGCTACTTATAGGGCTCGTGGTTTTTTACTATCACATTTTTCCTATATTCTTCTTTTTGTAAAAATTATACAGGCTGGAATTTTCTGGTGCCACCTTGTAGAAAAGTATAAAAACAATGGATATAGCAAAGTTTAGTCAATGGAACCATTTCCTTATAAAAAAAACAAAAGTTATTGTCGCGATAACTTTTTTTTTTTTAAGAAGGTTAACAGCTTTTAAAAACTCAGTAAGTTACAAACTAACACCTTAAAGCCAATTCAACACTCACGTATAAATACTGTTCGGTGCATTGCACTGTTACCGAACACCGTAGGCATTGACGGCACTTTGACGCGCCGCCGCCGATCGCAAGCATTTTATGAATATTATAATTTTAATTGTTAGTGCATTATCAATTACCGTCGCGATCGGGTGCATTCATCATCAAAAATATCATTATCATCTAAAGTTTAAGATTTGGACAATAAATAGATTTAGCATTTTATCAAGCATTTATTATTATGTTCGTAACCGGAACATAATTTGGTCCTTCGAGATTAAAAAAGGACCTCGCGTGTGTAGAGACGTTTTTAGTGTCTTTAAATACAGTGAGGTTGAAATCAGTGACTTATAGTAGCAGTACACTGGGATTGCAGTGCTTTTGGAGATTTTACTTTGCTATAGCTAAGCAAAGTAGGAAGGTTATCACAGCATCATAGCAGCAAAGCCGGAGGTACTCTCTAGCGCCGAACACAAGTAAGATCTTTCCTGTTTTCTTACTTATTGATCATCATCCTACTACAGCAAGATGGAAGGTTTGTCTGACAAACAGACAGAGATATTTGAGTCTGTATCTAAACTTTTGAGTAACTTTAAAAAAGATGGAGCAGAGCGGAAAACCGTGGAATATTGTCAGCAGCGACTAGAGCGGCTGGAAACCTTGTGGATTTCTTTCAAGTCGAATCATCAAAAGTTAGAACGGTTTGGAGTGTCGAGCGATCCTTATTTTGTTCAGAATGAATATGAACAGATGAGGGAGTTATACAACACGGCGAAAGATTTAATGCAACGAACTTATGGGGAACTGGTAAGAAAGGAACAGCAGTTGCGGGAGGAACAGCAGGCCGAGCAAGGGGCAAGCAGGAGAGCGGAATCAGAACAGTTAAAGGTCGATACAAGTAAGCAGGCAGGAGAATCAAGTAAGAAGGTAAGAGGTATTCAGCAAACGAGACCTGAAGAAGAAAGCAGAGACTCCAGTTACTTTCATAGAACTTCAAGGGGTACATACAGCAAATTAGATGACATGTTAAAGAAGCAAAATATCAACTTCAAGGCCTTTCAAAGGTGCGTAAGTAATATTAATGTCGATTCCTTTCAAAATAAATGGGAATTCGAGGACGCTTTGAAGACCTTGGAAAGCAGGTGGAAAGCGATAGATAACCTACATTGGGAAATAGCAGGAGAGATTGACGGCGAAGAAATAGAGTACGATAGGGAGTATAGCGATCGTGAAAATCAGTTCAATTTTATCAAAAAAGAGATCAATACTAAATTATGGTCTGTTTCTCATAGGGAGAAGTCTACGCCTCAAATAGATATACCTACCTTTAGTGGAAGTTATCAACAGTGGGTGTCCTTTAAGGACCTATTTAATGAAGCAATACACAACAATCCATCATTATCAAATGCGCAAAAAATGCAGTTTTTGAAGAGCAAGGTCACGGGTGATGCGGAACGGATTATACATCATTTGCAAATAAGTTCCGATAATTATACTGTGTGCTGGGAAATATTAAATCATCGCTTTAATAATAAAAGATAAATATTTACATCTTATTTAAATACGCTGTTAAACCTTCCCATTATGCAACAACAATCATTGAGTCAAATCAAGCGATTGCATGACGTCACAAAAGAGAGTCTGCACGCTATTCAGAACCTGGGCATAGATATCAGCACTTGGGGTCCGATTCTGGTCCACATCATATCGCAAAAGCTTGATAGCGATTCTTATGGAGAATATATTGAATCCATTAAGAATCCAGGGGATTTGCCGATTTTGCAAGAATTTATTGATTTCCTAGAGAGTAAATTCACTATTCTCGAATCATCTCGGAAAAGAATTGATCAAAACATACAAAAACCAAGCAATCAACAATTTAATCAAATTAATCAACCCAAGAAGTTCAATCATTCAAGCTATCCGGCTCGAAGGACCAAATTATGTTCCGGTTACGAACATAATAATAAATGCTTGATAAAATGCTAAATCTATTTATTGTCCAAATCTTAAACTTTAGATGATAATGATATTTTTGATGATGAATGCACCCGATCGCGACGGTAATTGATAATGCACTAACAATTAAAATTATAATATTCATAAATTACCATTTAACAAACGACTAATTATAACAATCTTAATCTTATAAATATATCCCATTAACCCATTTCTATGGGCTAAGAACGATTCCCAGTACAAAAGTACAAAAGGTAATAACATTTTCCTATGTATGTGTTCACGCCGCGCGTGATTCATTCATTCACGTTCATTCGTGGGTGCGCCGCCAACCACCGTCCGCGCAACTCGCGCTCAGTTGGCCGTAAGCAGCCGTGAGGCAAGTTTGTGTGTTTCTGTAGCGACGTGCCGCGCCAGTTACCTACCCGTATCGTGACCGAGATCTCGAGCGTTTTTGCACCTAGGAGCGCCCGGTCCGGGTACGGACTTGTGACCCGTGTGTGTTCGCTTTGAAAAGCGCCGGGAAAGTTTTAGCTGCCTATTAGGGCATTGTGTAGTTATAAGGGTGTTAGCTGTAAGAGTTTCCCATCGGGGGTTGTGTGGAGATCGTTTTGCCAGGCGCGCGCCGGCGAGACAGCGATCAGCCCCCCTGGATTACGGACAGTATCTTCTACCATAAGGTATGACTAGTTCTTAATTTACTTAATTTTGCATGAGAAACCTTCGTTTCAATAAACTGTGGAACACAGTAGATGGTCACCACAATTGTGCGTGATCATATTTTTGGTAGCAGAGCTTAGTTGATATAATTAATTTTCATATTAAAATTAACTACATAAAATTTCATAGTAAAAATAAAAAGCGTACCTAAAAAGCGTACGTAAAAATTTTTTTTTTGTTGAAATCTCGAGGGTATTTGAAGATCCCGAGACGATTTGAAGTACTAAGAAATTGTTCTAGTAAATTCTCGAAGCGAATGTTTCTCACTTGGTGGATCCGATAATAGATAGACACTTATATAATTGTTGTCACATACTAGTGTTTTGATACGAGTTTACTCGCCTAGATGTGTATATTTTTTTTTGTGTGTCCGGATTTATTTGACGAATAGTTCGTTCGAAAGTGTGTTTATTAGTACCACATACTAGTGATTTGATACGAGTTTACTCGCCTAGATGTGTATATTTTTTTTTGTGTGTCCGGATTTATTTGACGAATAGTTTCGTTCGAAAGTGTTGTTTATTAGTACCACATACTAGTGTTTGTTCCGAGTCCGCTTGCCTAGTTAAAAAAGTGGAACTAGTTTTAATTATTAGTAGTATTAAATTACGAGTATTATTATTAAAAATAGTTTTGTTTTTGTTTGTTGATAACGGTTTAGTAGTTGATTTGCGAGGTATGCCATACCGTTAATCCTATACGTTTTGTTTATACCGTTATATTGTTAGCCCTTGAAATTGGTAAGTTGTTAATAATTTATGAAAATAGTAGGGTCCGTGTATGTCGTCCGAATTTTAATTGTGTTTTATATTATCGTGACGCGACCTATTTCTATTGCTTTTTTTGTTGATGTTTACCACTTTTATATTTCTTTGTTTGCTTTGTTTATTAAACGGATTATAAATGGCTCCTACGAATCCGACCGCCGTATCCAGGGCTGGCATCCAAGGAGCTTTGCGTTGGCTTGCTTGTGCGGTCACATTAATAGACCGAGCCGACCGGGTAGGCGCGTTGCTAGCTCGGTATGGCGGGCTGGCAGCTCGGCTGCAAGACCTGGAGCGCCACGCCATGGAGTGTCGCGCGTATTATATGGAAAACCCCCCAGCTGATGATGCCGTGTCGGAACAGCTGGAGCAGGATGTAGCCCAGGCCTATGAGCTGGCTGACCAGTTCACGGAGGCGGCTGAGAGGGCCCTGGCTGTTCGGAAGGGGGAGCCGGTTTTGAGCGGGGAGGTCAAACCTACCCCGACGGCGTTGCTAGGCCGATTGCCTACATTGGAGATTCCCACTTTTAATGGGGATCTGTCAGCCTGGATGGGCTTCATTAATTTGTTTGACAGTTTGGTGGATTCACGACGGGACTTATCCCCTAGCGAGAAGTTGGCCTATTTGCGCTCCTCCCTGCGAGGAGAGGCCAGCTCGGTAATCCAGCACCTGCTCATCAGCGACGACAACTACCAGGTGGCTCGCCAGCTTCTGGTTAGCAGGTACCAGAATGTCCGGTTACTGGCGGACACCCACGTGGCCACGATTTTGGCCCTCCCGCGAATCACGCGGGTACACCTGTTACGGAGGGAGTTGCTGAACCCGCTACTGTCAGCGGTCAACTCCCTAAGGCGATTGGACCTGCCGGTGGATCAGTGGTCCTTTGTACTGCTGCACATAGTCCTCGCCAAATTGCCCGCTGAAATGAAGGGGCGTTTCGAGCAGAGGTACGGAGGCGACAGCGCCTCGTATCTCCCGCCCTTCGCGGACCTCCTTCGTTTTTTGGAGGACGAATGTAGGGTGACGGACCACCTGGAGCCCGCCCCGGTTCCAGGTGTTGGTCGTAGGGTGGCGGCGAGGGAACAGCCCCGTCGCCCGACCAATCGATATGCTGCCTTCCAGCAGTCCCCTCCCCCCGCACCGAGTGAGCGGTGCAGGTATTGCAGGGGAGATAGGCACGTGGTGCACGAATGTGCCAAATTTAGAGGCCTCCGCCCAGAGGGACGGAGGGCCGTTGCTAGACAGCGCCAATGGTGCTATAGGTGTTTGGGGGGACACATGCAGTCGGCGTGTCCCCAGACCGAGGATTGTCGTCTTTGCGGAGGGAGGCATCACCCCCTCCTTTGTTTGGACCGCAAGGACGCCGGGAGCGACCGGGGTTCGAATTCCTCGCGCACGGGCGGGGGCCCGGCAGCCCGGAACCGGTCCCCTAGAGATTCGGCGGGGCTTAGCCCCCCCGCCCAGTCCCCCCCGGAGAGGGGGACCTATAGGAGAGACGCCCCCGCCACGGGCGGGGGTAGGGGGGTACCCCAAGAGTACGCCACGGTGGCGATGGGCACGGGCCCTATTTGCTACTCCCCCCCCCTAATGGAGAGGCCTCGATTGGGGTACTATGTACCGAGGCACGCCCCACACGGGTATTACCCTGCACCTAGGAGTGCTGTTGGTCGGGGCCAGTATGTACCCGATTGGGACCCGCTCGCCCGGTACGAGCGTCCCACATTTGGCGCGCCGACTCAGGCGCGAGGGGGACAAGTACCCCCCCAAAATTTTTAATGGCGCCCCTGTCGGACCCAACCACCCCTCCGGAGCTTGTGCTGTTGCCAACAGCCTCCGTGAATGTTTGGGGACCTAAGGGCAATGTTGTAACGGTGCGTGCCCTTTTGGACTCAGGTGCCCAGGGGTGCATAATGTCCAGGTGGCTTGTCCGACAGCTGGGTCTTTTGCTTGTGCCGCATCACGAAGCGGTACGGGGGGTGGGAGACTCGCGGATCCCTGATCCGATTGGTCGAGTTGAGTTCTCCTTCTCCCCCCACTTCGCGCCAAGGCCGAAGATCGGTGCTTCGGCGATAGTATTTGATAAGGTGGTTGGACCACTCCCGCAAGTGCGAGTGCCGCCATCCACGATTGAGCTGACGTCTGGACTGGCTTTGGCTGATCCTTCCTTCCACCGACCGGGCCCAATACACTTGTTGATTGGTGCGGATGTCCTCGGTCGTGTACTGTGTGGAAGCAAGCGAGTTTTGCAGACAGCCGATCTTGTCGCCTTGTCCTCGTCGCTGGGTCATGTGGTGATGGGAAAGGTACCACAGACACCAGAGACCCCGTCGGTAGACCGCCAGACCATTGTCGGTTCTACTTTGTCCGACGTTCTCCAAAAGTTTTGGGAGGTGGAGGAACCTCCCACTGCCAAGCGGTTTGATCCGTTAGCGGAGGAGTGCGAATTGTTCTACCAGAACAACACTGGGCGCCTCCTCTCGGGTCGCTTGATTACCCGCTTGCCCTTCTTGGCGGCTCGCCCTCCTTTAGGGAGCTCCCGACCGATGGCCGAGAAGAGATTGTTGTCCATGGAGCGTAGGATGGCCAGGGATCCCGCATTCAAGGAGAAGTATATAGACTTCATGCGGGAGTATTTGGACCTTGGGCACATGTCCAACTCGCAGTTGGACTGGCGTAATGTGGAACATTACTTCCTGCCACACCACGCTGTTTTGAAGACTTCCAATGGGAAGATCCGCGTGGTCTTTGATGGTTCAGCGCCCACGTCAACCGGAGTGTCGTTGAATCAGTGTCTGCATGCGGGGCCGAAGTTGCATCACGATGTCTGTGATGTTTTGACCAACTTCCGCCGGCACGCTGTCGTCTTTGTGGCCGATATCCGCATGATGTTCAGACAGACCGTGATTCACCCGGAGGATAGACGATACCAGCTCATCCTTTGGCGTGAGGATCCCCAGGATCCGATGTTGGCTTACGAGCTGAACACCAACACTTATGGTTTGCGGTCGAGCCCCTTTGTGGCGATCCGTTCGCTTTTGGAGCTCGCAGAGCGCGAACGGCTACGCTATCCCCGGGCATCTGCTCTTATTGAGGGGAGGGCCTTATTTGTCGACGATATCTGCACGGGGGCCTCGAGCTTAGATGAGGCTCTCGTCTTACGTGATGAGCTGATTGCGCTCTTGAGGGCTGGTGGCTATGAGTTGCGGAAGTGGCTGTCTAACTCACCGGACCAATTGGCAGATTTGCCTAAGGACCACCAGCAAGAGCCGCTCCTCTTTGAAAATCCGGAGACTCCAGACATGCTGTCTGTTTTGGGAGTCCAGTATCGACCAGTCCCGGATTTGTTCACATATAGATTGGAACTGCCAGACCCAAAGGTCTGGACTAAACGCACGGTGCTGTCTACTGTAGCCCGTACCTTTGATCCGAACGGTTGGCTCAGCCCTGTAGTGTTTTCGATGAAGTGCTTCCTACAGGAGCTCTGGGCTGCGGAATTGTCATGGGATGAGCCCCTCTCTGGTAGCCTCCTACGAGAGTGGGTGAGGTTCGTGTCATCCCTACCCGACGTCAATCGGGTTTGTATACCGAGGCAAATGCTGCCTTCGGGAAAGTTTAAAGCCTCCCTGCACGGCTTTTGTGACGCGTCCGAAAGCGGATACGCGGCAGCCGTTTACATCCGAACGGTGGATGCAGCAGGCGTTGTCGCCGTACACTTAGTTACGGCCAAGAGTAAGGTCGCTCCCCTTCGGACTAGGCTAACCATTCCGAAGTTGGAGTTGTCCGGCGCCACTCTCTTAGTACGGCTACTCAATCATGTTGCCGACACCTTGGGAAACGGTGTCGACCTGGAGTCGATATTTGCGTGGTCTGACAGCCAGGTCGTCCTTTGTTGGCTGAAGAGTTCAGTCCACACCCTTGAGGTTTTTGTGGCCAACCGGGTCTCACAAATTCAGACTTCAAAGGCCCCGTTGATTTGGCGCCACGTACCGGGCGAATTGAACCTCGCAGATTGTGCCTCCCGCGGCTGCGAGGCGCCTGAGTTAGTGGACCACCACCTATGGTGGAGTCCATCATGGTTGTTACGGCCTGAGCGCTCATGGCCTGCCACCCCGGCTGTGGCCAGAGTCCCAGACCTAGGCATGCGTGTTCACGCCGTGGAGACGGTGGCGGCTCCGCAGATGGAGTTTTTGTTAGACCGCTACAGTTCTCTTGATAAGTTGCTCGGCGTGACTGCTTGGATGAGGCGCTTTGTGCGAAATTGTCGCCAGCCTCAGGAGAAATCGTTGTCTCCGGCCCTCGCCCCACAAGAGCGGCAAGACGCTCTGTTGCATTGGTTGCGAGTGACGCAACAGCGAGAGTTTGAACCGGAGCTGAAAGCCCTGCGCTCAAGTAAGCCCAAGTTGAAGGGACCCTTGGTGCGGTTGAATCCCTTCTTGGACAGTACCGGATTGCTGCGTGTCGGAGGTAGGCTCAGACATGCCAACCTGCCGTACGGATCACGCCACCCTTTGTTGCTCCCCAAGGATGGACCGTTAGTTAGACTGTTGATTACAGACCGACATGTAAAGAATGCTCATGCCGGTTGTAATGCTTTGACCGCGCTCCTCCAACGAGAGTTCTGGATTTTGTCAGCGCGGAGAATAATCCGATCCGTTATTTTTCGTTGTCTCCCGTGTTATCGTTTGCGCGCCGATACGATGCAGCCCCAGATGGGTGATTTGCCTGCCGATCGAGTGAACGAATCGATGCCCTTCTCAGGAGTTGGAACGGATTTTGCGGGGCCATTTACCGTTAAGACATCGCGGCTTCGTAATGCTAGAACGGAAAAGGCTTACTTGTGTGTATTTGTTTGTTTGGCCACTAAAGCGGTCCACCTGGAGGTGGTTAGTGCCCTCACCACAGAAGCCTTTGTAGCCACGTTGAATCGTTTTGTGTCTCGCCGCGGAATGCCGTTGTTAATCAGGTCCGATTGTGGAACCAATTTCAAGGGCACCGATAGGTATTTAAAGGAAGTTTGTGAATTTTTGGATAGGAATAATTTTGAGATCGGATCCACACTCTCTCGCAGAGGGGTACGATGGCAGTACTCCCCGCCATCCTGCCCCCACTGGGGAGGGATTTTTGAAGCAACCGTAAAGGCCGCTAAAACTCACCTTCGTCGCGTTATTGGGGAGACGGTCCTCACGTTTGAGGAACTCGCGACCGTATTTTGTAAGGTTGAGGCGGTCCTCAACTCGCGTCCGTTGTGTCCGTTGTCTTCGGACGGAATATCCTTATTCCGAAGTGCCCTCCCGGACGGCTCTCGCGATTTGAATTGCTCCAGCAGCTTACGCAGAGTTTTTGGCGCCGTTGGCATCTGGAGTATTTGCACATTTTGCAGCAACGCGTTAAGTGGTCGGATAGGACGACCCCACCCAAGACCGGAGACCTCGTGTTGGTAAAGGATCCAAACCTGCCGCCCCTCCGCTGGCGTTTAGGACGCATTGTTCAGCTTCATCCGGGGTCGGATGGTGTGCCCAGGTTTGCCGAGGTCCTGGTGGGGGACTCTGTTTTGAAGCGAGCAATCGCTACCCTCTCTCGCCTACCCTTAGATTGAGTTGGCGGACAGTTTGCTACTGTCCGGGACGGGGGGATGTTCACGCCGCGCGTGATTCATTCATTCACGTTCGGTCGTGGGTGCGCCGCCAACCACCGTCCGCGCAACTCGCGCTCAGTTGGCCGTAAGCAGCCGTGAGGCAAGTTTGTGTGTTTCTGTAGCGACGTGCCGCGCCAGTTACCTACCCGTATCGTGACCGAGATCTCGAGCGTTTTTGCACCTAGGAGCGCCCGGTCCGGGTACGGACTTGTGACCCGTGTGTGTTCGCTTTGAAAAGCGCCGGGAAAGTTTTAGCTGCCTATTAGGGCATTGTGTAGTTATAAGGGTGTTAGCTGTAAGAGTTTCCCATCGGGGGTTGTGTGGAGATCGTTTTGCCAGGCGCGCGCCGGCGAGACAGCGATCAGCCCCCCTGGATTACGGACAGTATCTTCTACCATAAGGTATGACTAGTTCTTAATTTACTTAATTTTGCATGAGAAACCTTCGTTTCAATAAACTGTGGAACACAGTAGATGGTCACCACAATTGTGCGTGATCAGTATGTATGTTCACAATAATATATATATATATAAATATTAATTATTTAAAAAAGTTCTGACCAATAGTTGCCGTATAAAACTACAGAATGAATTTTAGCTGGTTTCTATTCCTGGATATTTGAAGCGTATCTAAACGGAGATTCGATTATTTTAAAAATAAGAGAATGATTACTTTGACTGAAAATTACAATCTTTTTTGTATCTCGTACCTACTTTTCTTTAGGTGGCTTGAAAAAATTCCACCTTGTATTTTTTAAAGTGAAAGAACATCAATCCTCTATCTTAACTCCTATAAAAAAGAAAGCAAGCCTTTGCGAGCGTAACATGGCGAAATAAGAGCGGTTTCCTTTATGCAGCTTTTAAGCGTGTTGTTTGTGGTGAACTTTAAAAGTTATTAAGTTACTGTAACTCCGTCATCGGAAGCCATTGTGCTATCAATTTTACCAACATCAGTTTATGACAAAATTACGACAGAATTTCTGACAGTATTAATGCTCATTACGGCGATTCATTTTCATAAAAGCTGACTAGGAAATACTGGCGCATTCTATATTAATGAGCTCCTATGACAATGGTTGGTAAATGCATATCCCGGCATTAATAAGCACTAACTCAGTATCATTTTGAAATGCATAATTACACCCGTTTGTTCTCATTTTAGGGCGGCTGGATAGCAACCTGCAATGCCTTATTCATGATGGGAATGACGCAAGCATGCCTGAACCCAGCCAGCCAGAATCTTATAAAAAATTGGTTACCGCCTAACGAGAAATATGTTTGCAGCGGATTTGTCTATGGCGGTACGATGAAACAAAACCATGCTCATAACTTATTGTTAGATTTTAATGAAGTTAATTCTTAAGATAAATAAATAAATACATTAAAAAATTTCTTACGATCACACTAATTATCAAGCTCTTATGTAGTTATCATTAACTGTGCTATGAAACTAGATAACGGATAAATGTATACTTATATATGTCAGGAAAATAATAAAAACCGTAAATTTATAAATTTCCTAAAAAAATAACCACGAAATTTAATTTTAATTTAATTAAATTTTTTAATTTAAATTTCAAACCTATCACGTGTTCTACAGCACTTCCGGAAATTTATAAATTCTTGTAATATAAATTCATTTAATGAATTCGGTTCTTGTTATTTTCCGGTGACATATATACTTTTTTTGTAAATACTTACTTAATATACATACATTACACCCAGACCAAGACAAATAGACATGTTCATGCACACAAATATTATTATTTGTCTTGTTCGGGAATCGAACCCAAGACCTCCAGCGCAAAAGACAGGTAGCCTCCCCTGCGCCAAATCGATCGTCAATAAAGAAATATAATATGTAGCTCACTTCCACAAAAACACAAATTGCAAGATGCACCGCCCGCCCACCTGCAAAAAATTGCACATGCACACAACAAAAATATCAACACTAAAACTTGGTTCTGGTTTACGCGCGATCTAACTCCTGATGATGCTCCGGGTTGGGGCGAAACACGTGTAGAGTATTCTAATTGGTGAAGGTGCAAGGTGATCTGCTGTCTTGATAAATGCAGGTATTGTGAACCGATATTTTTGTGGTGTGCGTGTGCAATTTTTTGCGGGGGGGGGGGGGGGGGGGGGGGCGGTGCATCTTGCGTGTTGTGTTTTTTTGCGGGAGTGAGCTACATATATTTCTTTTTTCACAATAATTAGGGACTTCCGCCAGGTGACTCCTGATTCAATCAAATATTTTTCAATAGGTCTTCAACTAGGAGTGGTGGTGTCTCTCTACGTCGCCGGCATACTCTCCGAAGCAAGACTGGGCTGGGAACTGATATTCTACTCATTGGCGATGACAACCTTATCCATGGCGGTTATATGCGCCGTGCTAACAGCGGGATCTCCTAAGGGTCATCAGGCTGTCGGGGACGGGGAAAAAGAATACTTGAAGGAGTCTATGAGCTTGTATAAGAAGGTGAATTGCCTATAATACTGGTTTTACATGTTTAATGTCTGCACCGCTGGGATACTGGCCTTCCTAATGGGTGGATATGGAGAATGGGCTATGACCCACCACGTCCAATGCGGATTCATCATCATCATCATCAGCCATTTAATGTCCCCACTGCTGGAGCACTGGCCTTCCTAATGGGTGGATATGGAGAATGGGCTATGACCTACCACGCCCAATGCGGATTCATCATCATTATCATCAGCCATTTAATGTCCCCACTGCTGGGGCACTGGCCTTCCTTATGGATGAATAAGGAGAATGAGCCATGACCCACCACGCGGGCTCAGTGCGGATTGGTGAGTGTTAACGACTGCAAATGCAGCCGGGACAAGCAGCTTAACGTACCTTCCGAAGCATGGAGGAGCTCGAGATGAAAAGTTTTTGGTCACCCGTGACCGACCTCTGTGAAAATTTCCTAACCTCAACGATCACAGATGCCGAGCGTGCTAAGGACTGCACCACGGGCTCCTTATAAGTTTAGAGCTGGTAAATTATAACCTTTCCTTAAGTAAGGGTGGCAGTAAATTTCTGAATATATTTCGTCTAAGAATTTAATTCATTTCATTTAGAATACTATAGCTTTCCGCCCGCGGCTTCATCCACGTGGACTACACGACTTTATCCTGAGGAAATTTGATATTTTCCGAGATGAAAAATAGCCTTTGTTCCTCTCCAGGCAACAAAGTATCTGTTTCATTTAAAATTTCAGCCAAATCCGATTTCAGCCGATCAGAGTTATCCTACATAAATGTTAAAGTTAAGCCCCCTTATTACAAAACGTGGACTAAAGTTAGACCTGGTTTAAAATTGATGCTAATTCTGTCTTTCATTTGGAAAATGAAAGTGACAGCACCAGTTTAGTTCCAGTTTTAAACCAAGACTATTTTAGTCCACGTTTTGTAATAAGGTGGAAGATGTTTGAATGTTTGTTACTCAATCACGCCAAAACAGCTGAACAACAAACATTCAAACATCTTAACTTTAACATTTATGTAGGACTAGCTTTCCGCCCGCGGCTTCGCCTGCGTGGACTACACGACGTTATTCCGCGGGAATGTGATATTTTTCAGGGATAAAAAGCCTATGTTCCTCTCCAAGCTACAAAAGTATCTGTATCCCAAACAGCCAAATCCGTTCAGATGTTTTGGCGTGATTGAGTAGCAAACATCTAAGCTTTCACATTTATAATATTAGTAGGATTCCTTTCAGTCATACAAAGGATTATCATAAGTATTACGTAAAAAAGTAACAAAAGTCATGTTTATGTAGCCAAAACGAATTTTTCATACTGCATCCAAATTCACTACGGCCAATTTAGAAATTTTTGTACTATATATCAAACGTAGGACAGTAAAAAACCGGTCAAGAGCAAGTCGGACTCGCGCACCGAGGGTTCCGTACCGTACCATCATAAATAAATAGAAAAAACTACAACTATGCTTCACCCAAACAAAGCAACCTGCGAGTAGGTAGGAAGGAGGATATTTTGGTTGTAAATAAAACGTAAAAATGTTTTCATCGGCGAGGCATATTATATTCTTCCAAGAATTTGCGATGTAGAATTTTGCAGTTTTTGGTCAGCGCCATCTCTTGACCGATAATGGAACTAATGTAATTTTTGTTCATGATTTCTGAAAAAGTTTACTATTTAGAGACATCGTTTTATTTTTCCCGTAATCTTTACATAAACTTCTATCACCTAAAACAATTTATCTTTGCAAACTTCGGAGATAAGGGGGGACGGTATTATTTTTACATTTTTCATCATAAGTCAAAAACTATGCGGCCTAAAACAAAAAGAAAAATTGTTTGAGAGTGTGCAAGCAGCGCTTTTTTATATGATACCCCATATGCCCTAGTAGCCCCACTTCAAATTTTTTAAACCCCCTTTCCGCCCCTATTGCAAAAAAAATAAAAATTATTTAAATTTTTACTTTTTTGCATTCACAATCGTCGTGGGTTCGAGTCCCATCGGACCTGGTTGTGAGAGGGTCGATTTTTTCTAAATACTTCACTTTCCATTTTTCAACCATAAAAATTGCATTGTGAATGCAAAAATATAAATTTTTTTATTTCTCTCTTATCAGCAAAATAGTTTTGCAAACGTCGTCTAAAATTATAACAAACTTAGGTCGAAACTTATCTTTTAACCAAAGCAGGATATGTGCGTGAGGCAAGCCGCGTTTTTGCCACTCAACACTATACATATAACACAATACTTCTCCAAAAATGTTATCTTTGGTGAGTAGATCTATCATTGATTATAGCGTCGCGAAGGTGCACGTATTCTTCAGCGCGCAGCTGCCTTTGATTAGATCGTATTTTAAACTAATCTTTCGGTTTAAATTTTTGCGTACATGTCAACAATAAACTGATTGAATAAGCAACGAAAACGTTGAAAGTATACAAATCTATTCCTTCTCACTTGCAAGTGGTAACAATAAAATTGAAGGTTCCTTTTTATTATAATTGTATGAAGCTCGCGCTCGGACGCCCCGCCTTTTTATACCTTCGGCCGCGAGACGCGTCGAGCGAAGCTTCGAACTGCTAAGCTATCGGGAGTTACACGTGTTGTTGTGAGTCTACCATAAAAGATAGACATATGCTGTCGTGGTATATTTTTTATATAATTTTAAGGAGAACATTTCCGTCATACATAATTTCTGTGTAGCTTTAACCATGAAGGTTGCACACGCGACGGAAGCTTAAAAAATGGAGTAACCCGCTCCCGCTTTCCCAACATTTCCCTTCACTGCTCTGCTCCTATTGATTGTAGCGTGATGAAAAGTACACTATAACCAGCTCAGGAGTGTGAAAAATAACTGTACCAAGTTTCGTTAAAATCCGTCGAGTAGTTTTTGTTTCTATAACGGTTATACACACAGACAGACAGACAGACAGACAGAGAGACAGACAGACAGACAGACAAAAATTTTACTGATTGCATTTTTGGCATCAATATCGATCTCTTATCACATCCTGATAGTTATTTTGGAAATATATTTCATGTACAGAATTGACCTCTCTACAGATTTATTATAAGTATAGATAGATAGATAGAAGATATAGAAGAAGATAGAAGATAGATAGATAACTCTGATTTTAATTACGCAAATCATATTATTTAAATTACCAATTTTATGGAGAATATTAAATTTTTATCCTTAAAAAATAGTCTCGTCAAAGTTTTCAATAAATTTTTTTTCTGAAAACCAGTGCCACACACAGGTAGCCATTCATATCATGATAAATGATAATAATTGTATTAGAACATTCCTTACTCTACTGAACTTCGCAAGGGCTCGGCTTTTCACAGACAGGCGCGAAAAAGACACAGAAGCACTGCTAGTGTCGCTGTCATATCATCTTGATAAGATACAGCCCTAAAATATTTATGAAAATTTTTACTACCTTAGGTATGTTACCTATTATTAAATTAGTTTAGCTTATTTTGGGAGGGTGCGAAGACCATTATTTCATAAACATTTATATCATAACCATTTCTATTCTAGAATGCCAATGCACCAATGCTGCCGTGGCGTACAGTGCTGAAGACGCGCGAGTTCTGGGCAGTCACATGTGCACACGCAGCCAGTAGCGCCATCTTTATTTTCTATCTCACTGAAGTTCCGGTATACCTGAACGTGTTGAACCTGTCTATTAAGGATGTGAGTTTGTGAGAAATGTAATTTATGATATTTTTATGACAACAGCTATTGAAGGAGTAAAAGGGAAGAACAATTATGGTGATGAGATTGTTGTAATCCATATTTTTAGTCCATTTTTTGAACATAATGATTCCGTTTTTTTGTTCCCAGTGTTCTTTCTACACTCTTCTGGCGGTAATAGCGATGTGGTTGTTATACGCGACCACGGCCCCTACCATAGACTGGCTCACCAGGCTGGGAGTCAGCCTCTTTAACCTCACCTACTTCAGGAAGCTAATCAATGCACTTGGTAAGACTTGAGAAGATTGAGAAAACTTAAGGGATCTTACACATAAACAGAAGCTGGAGGAGCTTCCAATCATTGAAGGTCTTGATAATGAATGCATTCTTTGGTGGAATACTCCATTCATCAAAGAAGGGGAATAGCAAGGGGTAATGCGGTTCTCACACTACTCATCACAGATTTTGATATTGTATGCAAGTACATCAATCCTACTATATTATATTATAATATTATATTATATTATATTATATATTATCCTACTAATATTATAAATGTGAAAGTTTAGATGTTTGGATGTTTGGATGTTTAGATGTTTGGATGTTTGTTACTCAATCACGCCACAACGGCTGAACGGATTGTGCTGAAATTTGGGACACAGATACTTTGTAGCCTGGAGAGGAACATAGGCTACTTTTTATCCCGGAAAAATATCACATTCCCGTGGGATAACGTCGTGTAGTCCACGCGGGCGAAGCCGCGGGCGGAAAGCTAGTTAGTATATAAAAAAACACGCCAAGTCATACAGAAACGGCGACGCGTCTTTAGCAAAATTTGCTACTACGTTTGGAGGCACGGAGCCTTCCACGGGTAAACAGTACACTGAGTTTCATCGTGCCGGAATCGTGCCGGCTTTAATACGTAAGCACGAGGCTATCGTACAAAGCCACCCAGCGTGGATGGCGGAGCATTCTGCTCGGAGGGAGATATGCTTCTCCATCGCCGCGCGTAGGATCTGCTGCGGCGCGTCACCAGACTGAAGAATTAGCTGAGAAACGGTGCACGATGCATTTTGGGATACTAGTTATAGACTATAAATATAACAAAAAATTTTTTTAGTAACTTCCCTAGATATGACTAAGAACTAATTACAAAAAAAAATTTAGCTTGATTACTCAAATAGTTATTGAGATAATTTAGTTTAAGACGGAAAAAAGGGTCTTGAAAATCATTTTTTTTAGTACATCGTATTTATTTGATTTAAATAAAATTTAGTAACTTCCCTTCATAAAGAACAGATCTGTCACATATATTATTTTGGAAGATCTAGCAATGATACTTTGTCAGGAAATTTAATTTAAAAAAATTGAAAATTCTGAGTTTGATCGCCGGAATGCCCTTAAATCAAAGTTTTTATTACTTCAACAGCGAGCACGTCGTAGCACGCCACGAGCTCACAATGTTTCGTGTTTATGACTACCTAATAGCTCTGCCTCAACACCAAACTATAAGCAGCATCATTGGATCCCGTTAAATTTCAGTTTTGACAAAGGCTCGACTAACACTAAACGCAACCTCTTCATCAGGTGCGCTAGGAGCAGTGGCCGGGTTGGCAATCCTGCCCCATCTAGCGGGCGATTGGGGAAACATGACCACTATAGTGTTAGTGGTAACGCTGGGGTCAGTAGGATTCCAATTCTCTGGATTTCTGGTGAGTTGTGCTTCATTTTGTATTTCTTAACAAACTGGCTTGATTTGATAAGAAAAAAGAGTTTCCGGCCAAATCAATTAGTGAGTAAGTTAGTTCATTATAAGTACTTATGTTAAACGTTTAACGTTGTTTATGCAAGTGCGTTAAAACTGGCGGGATAAGCTTTTACAACTTTATTTAAAAAGGTCAGTGCGTGATAGATAAAACACAATGAGAGGTTTAATGGCGCTAGATGTAGCCCGTTTAAAAACTCACCAAGCTTTTGGAATCGACTGCATTTGCAAAAAATAAAAACCGCCTTCAAAAAAATCACATCAAAAAAGTAAGAAATAATTCCTCACCAAGTAAATAACGTAAGTACTTTGAAGTCGGGCGTGAAACATGTACGATTTTTGTTGTTTTTGTTAAAACTCACCCGACTTCAAAGTAGGTACTTACGTTATTTATTTGGTGAGGAATTATTTCTTACTTTTTTGATGTGATTTTTTTTAAGGCGGTTTTATTTTTTATAAAAATAATTTTTATTTCACTCTTTTTAGTGCATCGTGCAGGCAATTTACTTGTATTCTGGTAAATAGATATGTGATCAAATTGAAAACCTCCTTTTTTGAAGTCGGTTAAAATACCTTGAGGTATCCCCTTTTTAACAAAACAAGAATCATCTAAATCGGTTTATAAACAAAGGAGTTATGCCTAAAGATACATATTAAATTCACATAAAATGGTAACGAAAACGACAGTATTTTCAAGATTTCCTGAAAACTACTGAACCGATTTTTCAAAAAATGGGACCAACTTAAAAACCAACCTGATGTTATAACGTTTCAATCACTTCAATCGGTCCATCCGTCTTCGAGTAATCGGTGGACATACACAAAAAAAAAAGAAAAAACATACATACAGACGAATAGAGAACCTCCTTCTTTTTGATTTAGAAGTTGGTTAATTATTAACACTCATCGATCTGCACCATGTCACGTATGAGTAAGACCTAGCTTTGCTTTCATGAAGGATGTACTCCAACAGAAAAGACGTACTAAATCATCATCATCATCATTTCAGCCGTACGACGCCCACTACTGGGCATAGGCCTCCCCCAAGGATCTCCACAACGATCGGTCCTGCGCTGCCCGCATCCAGCGGCTTCCCGCGACCTTGACCAGATCGTCGGTCCATCTTGTAGGGGGCCTGCCCACGGAACGTCGTCCGGTTCGCGCTACGTACTAAATAGCAAATGATAATGAAGAAAAATAGACGATAAGTTAAAAAAAAAACATAAAGTGAAAGCCTACTATCTGTTTGTTAAAATTTATAATATGATAAAATCTAAGAACTTATAAAAATAATAATCTTTCAATTTCCAGAAAAACCTGCAAGACATGTCGGAGAACTACCACGGGACGCTACTGATGATGACCAGCTCTATCGCTGGTCTGTTTGGTGCCTTCGTGCCGGTGGCTGCTGGGCTCATCGTCAACGAAGACGTGGTAATTATCGTTATCAGCCATTAAGGCGATACTCGGAAAAATTATGCTAAAGCGAGATAGCAATGAGAAAACGACGCGCGCGGGAGCGAGACCGATTTTACCGATTACGCAAAAAAAAACACAAAATCACTTCGTATTCAAAAACTATAGTGATTTTAAAAAAATGCTTCTATACGATCCTAAATATTATTGGTGTCCACTAATTAAACCAATTTTCAATAGTATATGTATCCCCATTTAAGAATTATCTTGATATTTCTTATTTTTTAGAGGTATTTTCGAAAATAAAAAGTGTCGAGCCAAAATCATAAAATCGTGTAATCAATACGATTCTAGATAAAGGTATAAAGAAATATATATCTTATTACCAGATTTATAACAACTCTAACCGTCCTATAGTTTTATATCAAAGAGTCCATACTTTTTCCGAGTAGCGCCTTACTTTCATGGAGAGAGAATGGGCCATGACCTACCACGCGGGTCTGGTAAGTCATGCTCTGCTCTTGCTCTCTCAAGAGCAAATGCAACCCAGGACCAACGGCTTCCGAAGCACGGAGGAGCTCAAGGTAATTGTAAGCCTAGCCTAAGGACTTCTCACTCGTAGTAAACTATATTTAGGTACAGACTAGCCTTCCGCCCACGTCTTCACCCGCGTGGACTACACGACGTTTTTTGGGATTAAAAGTAGCCGCTGTCACCATTATTATCATGCGAATATACTTACCATTAAACTAGAAAGCTGAAAATATAAAGAAGTTAAAACAAAATAAAAACCCGACTGCGGTGCAACTTTTTATTTAGTAGGTGTTCGAAGTTAAAACTATTTTTCATAAAAAATTCAACTACTTTTCTGTAAATCTATGAAGGTAGTTTCTCTTGTCACTAAAATCGATGACATGGTTCTTGAACAGATCTTTGTATGTTTTATAGTTTCAGACTTCGTATTTTCGATTCATTATTTGATGTAGCTATCGATATATATACTAATATTTTAAATGCGATAGTGTGTTTGTTTGTTTGTTTGTCGTCAAAACGGAACCACAGCTCGACGTGATTCTTGGTATGAGGATAGTTTAGGAGCTGGAGAGTGACATAGACTACTTTATATTCCGGAAAATTATAAAATAAAAATGGTAATTTCCGCTTGTTATAAAAATATTTTAGCACAATACCAGACGGCACAAATGTTAGAGATTTCGATATCCTAGTGCTACATTTTTATTACTAGCCGACGTAAATGGAAATGCGTTTAAAAATATATGCTTCGGTTTTTCTATTAAAAATACAACCATACATATTGATTTAGTTTGAAAACCAACATCAACCATGTTTGTTTTCTTTATTTTTTCTTATATTTGTGCATATTTTTTTACGTGCAACTGTGGAGCTTCTATAAAGAAATGCGGTGACTATAAGTTAAGAAAAATATATTGTAAAAGGGAGGAACTAGTGAATTAAAAATAAACCCTTTTATAAAATAAAGAAACGTTTTAATTAAAGTAAGTAGGTAGTTGATCAGCTTACACGTCTTGTGGTTAAGAAATTTAAATGAAGAAAGAATAAATAAATATTTAATATTTATTGATCAAACTCATTAGAAAATAAAATGAAACATACAAAAGAAAACTGTAAGTATTTTTTTAGTTCATTCTAGACAGCTAAGTTCTAGAGAGCACTTTGCAATTGCCAACTACGGGTGTTGCAAGGCGATGTTTTGATTTACCTATAGACATACCAAAACGTATTTCATTTTCAATATAAGTACAGTTGTGTTGTTAATGAAGTACATAAATAATAATTTTTCACTTCTCATGCTCGTAAAGTTCGTGTTTATGTTGGGTATAGGCTGCATAAAATCGCTTTTTATGCTCTAGTGCATAAAGTAAAATCTTCGTCTAAGTCTTAGACTTTAAGACAAAGGGCGTCAGGTAAACAGCCACACACGCAATTAAACTTCGTTAAATAAACTTATTAGGTATTTCATTCTGTTTCTTCGATTTTGTACATAATCCATTTTAAATTACTAAATTAATAAAACTAGGCAAAATTTATGAGTTTTCTAAGAAATATGTATTTCAAGAGCATTATGGACTACAATCTATGCTAAAGTCACTGTGCTGCCAATGCCACGACATATAAAAAAAAAAAGTCTTCCCGCCAATATGGCGGTCTTTATTTTTTCTTTTTTTGGAATATTGTTATTTATTTTCCTCACACTCTAAGTGAAAAGCAGAGTGTATAACTTGTACATAAAACCCATTTTACCCTCGAATTGACTATCAACCCTCGCCTACGGCTCGGGTGGATATATACGTCTCGGGTAAAATGGTACATTTTATGCACTTGTTGTACAATCTACTATTGTTTTCAATAAATCTTACTTATGTTTTATTTACCTACCTACTTACCTAAAATATAAATAAATAAATATTTAAAAGCATTACTGCCGTTATAAAAGCCAACTGCGAATAAAAAATATCGAACTATTTACTATTTTTAAGTGTCTAGGTATATAAAGTAGCCATAAGTTAAGGATTCTAACTAACTATACCTCATTTATCAAAATCGGTTAAGGCGTTTAGTAGACATGGTGGAAATGAAAAATTCGCATACATACAGCGATGAACCAATAATAAAATAGACTCCGTTTTTGGGCAGGTGTGTGAAAACAGACCCTATTTGACTTCTCATTAGTAGTTGAAACAATCGTAAACGAAAGGATCTATTGCTGAATAGTCGATAGTTGACAAGTCCTGTCGTCGAGACAGCCATTACGAATAATTCTGTTGGCGAAACATCCGTCGCGCTGGTGAATGGTTCTGACGGCAAATATCTCAGAAATCAAACGTCCTATCAGCGATCAGTTCAAAGGCGAAACGACTGTCGGAGAACGATGGGACCTTCACACTGGATCCGGGGACTAATCTTGTAACTCAACATTTATCGAGATTATTTTCAATTTGAAAAAATGTGTGACATCCATTACTTGTTGTTGAAGACAGTTGAAACAAATTTTTGTGTTACTGCAGCAATGGTTGCAAAATATCTTACAAACTGAATGCGATCGTGATATAATATTAGAGTTACACAATCAAGAAGCTGTACCCCAAGGACGAAAACTATCGTAATCGTTATCGTGATAGTAATTTTTTGTAACAAAACCAGAGCAGCGCCTCTTTTTGGTCGTTTAAGGTACAAAACTTCAATACAAATTTGACAGCAGCACTTTGACAGCTTTTGACAGATGGTATAGTTTACCATATAATATTATTGGATGGATTACCATAACGTCAGGTTATCGAGCTAGATCTACTTATGTTCAATTAACTTTTGGGTGAATAATATCATTGTCATAAAAAAGTTTCTTTCTTCTAGAACTCGATATCGAGATGGAAGGCAGTCTTCCTGCTGCTCGCAGGTGTTTACGCATTTGGCAACATCCTGTACACGATCCTCGGGAGCGGGGAGAGGCAGAGTTGGGACCAGTCTGGGACACGACATAAGTGGGGATATCAAAATAGTAAGTTGAAATCTATTTTTTTTTTAATTTAGCTTCTCAAATACATTTTAAATTGTTTTATACAGATTTTTAAAGGCATCATTATTTTAATGTGTAAAGGAAGTAAGTCTGGAAGTAAATAAGAATTAGTGTTCATAAGTACTTTTGTGGCGGCTCGGAATGACGTCGGAAACCGTCATATGGTAAGGGTTAGTAGAGACAGAACGGAAAAAATTCTCGCGCACTCTCGTGCCTCTTCTGACCGCAATTTACATCGAGAGCAACACAACGAGACAGTGCGACATAGGGTCAGAAAAGAAGTAAATAGGAATGAGTGATCATAAGTATACAGGGTATTAGGGGCACCGTTGCAAAAACTTTTACCATGGCTTCAGGCCATCATGCTGAACAACGCACAGCAAGATTTTTGTCGGATATGGAAAAAACATTTCGACTCTCCATACAAAATGGCCCGATTAGTTGCTAACTTGGTATGAAAAGTCGATATTTTTTTTCATTTCCGACAAAAAATTCTTGCTGTTCGTTGTTCAGTTCGTTGTTGCTGGTCTGAAGCCATGGTTAAAGTTTTTGCAATGGTGCCCCTAACACCCTGTATAATATATTACTATGTTTCAAAATCAGTATTGCTCCAGGCTGGGATTGTGTTCCTCTACCTTCCTCAAACGCGTTAGAACCGAACTCATCTCGCTAATATTTGTTGTGGTAAGGGCATTTTTCCGTCTCCACTTAAACTGTCAATTATTACAGTGTACAAGGCCGGGGGTAAAGACAGCGATCAAAGATAAAAAAATATGGAAAAAATATTAAATTCAAGGTTACTTAACTAAATAAACAAGTATAATATACTGTCACCGTCTCAATTCGGTTTTAGGCAGGGAAAACCGACTGATGATCCAGTCTCTGATCCGACCTCTTTGGTAGCTGATCACCTTGATAACCATAAAAAAATGTATATACTATGATTCCTCGACTTACAAAAAGCATTTGACGCTGTTTCTATACCGATCCTTGTGTATAAATAAACTGGAAGTGATTTGATTAAAATGAATTCCATTACAACTTTTTAAGGATTTTTTGTCCAACAGGCAGCAAAGTGTTAAACTAGACTATTATACTAGTGGAGATGCAGAAGTAACATTATGGAGTACCACAGGATAGCGTCCTTGGACCTACTCTGTTTCTTATGTATTATAACGACTTGAGTAATTTGGATTGTTTGATGCAAAATGCAGTGATGCAAGGTATCAGATGCAGGTTTATATGCAGATGCAGATGAGTGCTAAGAAAAGAAACACATGAGTTGTTGTCAAGGAATCTAATCGAACACTAATAAATAAAAATACATTTTGTCTTAAAGTGCACTGTCATCCCGGTAGTCGGCGTGTTAAGGAGGTCAATGCTACGCCGCGTCAGTCACAATTTACTAATGTACATTTTAAGCAGAATTTTAGCTACTAACAAAATAAACTTGTATAATATGGATGTGTGTATATAATAATATTGTATAATATGTGCTCTATGCTTGTTCGAATTTTGTAATAAGTAACGATATGTATTTTTGTAAATGTCGTTACCTGAGATACGCGCTGGCAAGTTTCTTGCGCCCATTCTTCTTGTCAGTTAAAAAAGTTTTGAATGACGATTATACCTGACGATTAGTTTTGAGTGTAGGAAAATATTGACGATTCATAAGTACATGCTTATTATGTCTATGTGAATAAATAAATATTTTGATTTGATTTGATTTGAAACCGCATGTACGTGCATCGTACATGGATATTGCAAATGCATACGTTTTTTCTTACGCCGATGACACTACTATAATTTTCAGGGATGATACTTGGGATATTGTGAAATAAGTAAATAGTGGACTCATACAGATTAGTAAATGCCTAAACACTAACTTTCTCACAGTAAACATTGCTAAGTCTAACTGCATCTGTTTCAGTCCCTATAATAATAATCAACCAAATAATAACCTGTGCTTATAAATACATGATTGCAATTATAAGTATGACGGAGAGGGCTGTAGTTGCCCAAGTATACTTAAGGTAGAGCATACAAAATATTTGGGTGTTTAAAGTCAGTTGGTATTTCTTCATAACATCCTCGAGACTTCTTGAGGATGTTCTTTCATGAGTTGTTTTATATGTCGCACTGTTTCGTAGCGCAAAATGTAAATTGCGGCCGGAGGAGACTCGAATCTGCGCGAGGATTTTTCCATTCTGTCTGAAGTGACCTAATTTGCACATTTTATATAATAATTATGATTTGAATCAAAAACACAAATCCAAATAATGTTATGGAAACATAATTTAAGTATCATGAGGTTTTTAAAATTGTTGCAGTTTCGAACCAAATGGAGCTTGAAGAAATGACTACCGTCCCGATGACACAGAAAATTGAAAAGTCCTGAGAAACTGACAGTAATTTGGTACTTAAATTGTTTATTAGTTTATTTGACTCAATAAATACAATTTGTAAATAACAATTAAGTCTGTTATTTTCTTCATTGCTTTACCTAGTTTGAGATACATAAAAATATCATTAAGTTGTCTTACAGTACTGAGGTCTAAGTTATTATGGTAATAAAAATAACGGTTATTCCAAATTACGAAAGCATAAGTGAGAGTATATTTCTAAAATTCTAAAGTTTTTTCTTTTTTTTTATCCACAACGGGGTAGCACTAAATAAAGTAGGATTAAATAAAGTCGCCCATCAATAATACATTTTTCACAGCACATGCTCGATAATGCCCTATTATATATCATGCAAACCTCACCTAAAGTAAGTCATTATTGACCAGCGGGTTTTAATGAAATTCAGTACTATATTATGACCCGCTGGTCAATAGGATGAGATTTGAATTTACAGCAAAAATAACTTATTTGAACTGGCCACTACAAGCCTACGTAAAACAAAGAAAATAAAAGCCGCGAATGTTGCAAAGCGCTGTAGTCATATAGAGGTTGAATTTGAACAATTTCAATTTATACGTTTTTTTTAAAAGAGGTAGGTACCTACTTTAAGTTTTAATAAAATGTTGTTTCTAGTAAATAAACTTGCTTTTTATTATCTCGCAAAAGGTGAGAAAAGTAGAGTATTCTCCTTTGGGATAAAACTGTTTTCGTCTTGGGCGAATGATCACGCCCGTGACATAAAACAGTGCTTTATCCCCTCGGTGCGGTTTTATATAACAAAACTCGAGATATCCGAAATAAATTCGTATGTCAGTAACTCTATGTTCAAGAGCCCTTTGTGGTAAGACATTTAATCCCCAATTAAATTTTTGATATAAACTAAACGAGAAAACTATATCCGTTTTCATAGAAAACTAATAATTGACTAATCAATATGGAGCTCTATGACAAAACAAATTTTAGGGGAAAGAGACCTGCGAATGCGGTTCAAATGTATTAAAACAGACTGAATCAAATTAACAATTATATTAACATTTACGTATTATTTTTATTATACAATTATTTTTTTTGTTATATTTGTCTCAGTATTTTTTTGTAATTTTGATAGTTGTTGAGTAAAGAACGTGACTTAATAAAATCTTTGCACACTTTTAATTACATACATGTGACCACGATTACCATAAAAAAATATTCCTACTGTTAATGTACGGAGTCGTTGAACGACTCTGTAGCGAAGCAAGTCCCATCGGAGCTAGTTGTGAGACGGGTCGAATTTTTTCTACTATTTCATTTTCTTTCCTTTCGACTTTATTAAGTCTCTAGCCAGGAAGTACAGACGCGACCCTTTGGTGGTTAGGTGCTCAGCTCAGATAGTTATACTAGCGTGTCCTCGCTAGTTTTAAGACCGATGTTTACTGCAGAGTTTAGTCTTGGTTCTATTGTTAAAAGACTTCGCCATCTTCATGATGTCAGTTTTTAATAAGGTTGAATTTGTTTCAAGTGTTTTATTGTTCAGATTTTTTCCCCGCAATCTATTTATGTCTGTAATGTAACTTTTATAGTACTACTAGTGCAAACTCTGGTCTCAGAATGTTTAAAGGTAATTTCAAATAAATATTGTTTGACTCACTTTACTTCCTAGGCACGTTTTTCAGATTTCATTATCACCTTTGCTATTCCAACAATAAATAATTGAAAGCAATTTCAACTGGGGCATTCCAAAACAATCTAAAAATGCTTAAACTAACGCTGAAATAAAAATTATGTCAACCTTTATGCGCTTTAAACATCCGATGATGTTTCAACAAAAGATAACAAAGATAAAACTAAATCAAACCAACATTAATAGGGAAATCATAACAATAAATAAATCAAATTTTGATCAACTGTTGAAGTAAATTTTAAAGTATTTCGTTTGATAAGAGTTACCTCGAAACATATTTGAGATGAAAAACAAACTGATAAGGATAACTTTCATGTATTTGCATTAGTAGATGCTACCTGTTGTAATTCCCAGACAAACATTGATGATGACATGAGGTCTGTTTCATCGACTACAAAATCAGTTGGATGTTATGTTAGACCATTTACAATCACGATGGGCGGAGAGAAAGGTGCATACTCAACTGTAGCTGCGTCTGAAAATATTGAAGGTACTCCTGCATTTTCCACTACTTTCATCATATTTTTTGGAATGTAACCGTTAAGAATTAATAGCAAATAAGTTGTAATTTAAAGTGCTTTTCAAGATTGATTGATTGATAGCTTCGTCCTGTAATTAACATTACTTCAATATTGCGATTACAGGTGATAGTAAGCCCCATGCAAGCTTTAACGTATGCGTTGTATAAGGCAATCAATCTTAAAAGTATATATGAGTTACTACATAACATTCTTCAAACACTATTTGTATGATAACTTTTAATTGAAATTGTAGCGATTGAATAATTAGTAGTCTATACTTATATTATAAAGAGGAATGATTTGATTGGTTGGTTTTTTGTTTGCATCGAATAGGCTCTGAAACTACTGGACCGATCTAATAAATTCTTTGACCATTATAAAGCTCTATTCTTCACGAGTGACATAGGCTATATTTTATCCCGATATTCTCACGGCAACGGGTACCACGCGGGTGAAACCGCAAAGATCCGCTAGTAGTTTTATAAAACTATTAAGTGTAGATTATTTATAAATTAACTGAATGATTGTATTTTGCAGATGATTCTCCGAAGAAAGCTCCGAATGGATTTGGTGCACGGCACTTACAAGTGTTCCTAATTTTCTTAAGTTTAAGTGTTGCATACTCAATGAGATCTCAACTTAGTGTCTCCATGGTTGCGATGACCAATCCGAATCTCAAATCCATAGAATCATGTAATTTAACAGTGAGAACTAATAAAACTTTAGTTGATAGTGAACTTTTTGAAAGTAATATGACAGACTTGGACGCAAATTTCACCGGTTGTGATAAGAAAAGAGAAATAGAAATAAGCAAATGGAACGTATACAGGGTGAGTACTATCATATGACTAACTTGATTTTGTATAACATTTCACAAAATTACCTACTGTTCAACCAGATTGGCAAAGAATATTTAGCTTCCTAAAAACGAAAGAGTTCCTTTTTTAGTGCAAGTGAATAAAATCGTCGAAGAGCATGCGCTGAAACTTATTCTGGCTCTTTTTGATTAAGATTTGAGTAAGAACCTATGGATTTATTCTAATAACACTTTCAGACCTACAACTGGAGTAAGCCGACGCAAGAGATGATCCTGTTTGCCTTCTTCGTGGGGTACACCACCATGATGCTGCCGATGGGCGTCATAGCGCAGAAGTACGGGGGGAAGAAACCTGTGCTAGTAGCCTTAGCGGTCAACGGCGTGATCTCAATATTGTCGCCGTGGGTGCCCATATTTGTGAGTAAATAAATAAATAACCGGACCGGACGACGTTCCGTGGGCAGGCCCCCTACAAGGTGGACCGACGATCTGGGCAAGGTCGCGGGAAGCCGCTGGATGCGGGCAGCGCAGGACCGATCGTTATGGAGATCCTTGGGGGAGGCCTATGCCCAGCAGTGGGCGTCGTACGGCTGAAATGATGATGATGATGATGATGATGAAATAAGTAACTATTTAAAACATTAAACACAGTTTTCGGGCTCAAACTAAGCAAATCTTACTTATACTACTATTTACTTATGGTAAGTAGATATTTTTATTATATTTGTGTGCTACTCCGATTGAAGGTTGAACAATATCATGGCTGTTTTGTCTTCCTACGTTGTAGGTTAGAAAATTATATATTTGGTAGTCCTCAGTACGTCACCAAAATAAGAGAACAGTTTCCGGCACTTCATATTATTGATTATCTTTTGATTATTTTACCTATCCATTGAATTACCGCTATTTTGCTCACTCTGCCACGCAACGACACTTTCAAAATGCAGCAATACACTATTTCAAATGACGGTAGTGCCTATTAGATAATGGATGTAAAACTAAACTACTTATTTTCAAATACATACATAAAATATATAGCACCAAACCAACTTAAACATTTATATTCATTTTATAAAATATTTTTACTTCTGTGAGAATTTAATCCATTGTCATGATCAACGATTCAATACTTTAATGACTAGCTAGTCACATACGTGTTTGTTACGAAATCCAGCACCGTAGTTTTTATTTACTCATGGGACCAAACGCACGGTCCAGTTTCTGAGGGTATCCCAGGTTGGGGCGAAACACGCGTAGAGTAGTCTAATCGGTGCAGGCTACATAATTATTTATTTTTTCATAATGGGTTGTGTTGGGACTTCCGCCAATGAGCGATTTTCTGAGAGAGCATTTAAAAAAAAAGCTTCCAAAAGCTTCACTAGATGGCGTTGAACGAAGTATGTACATTTTATTTTAATTTTTAGTTTTTTGCATTCACAATGCAATCTTTGTTACTGAAAAATGTTGTGAGACGGGTCGATTTTTTCTAAATACTTCATTTTCCATTTTTCAAGTATGTACATGTCTATGGGAATATTTTGGTATGAATCTTATTTAAATTATTTACTTTTAAAATCCCAAAGGAAACTTAAAATAAATTAAATAAGTACTGATAGTTACTACTGTGAGGAACAGAAGCGAAATAGGTAAATTTAAAGATTAAGGTAAATAAATAACATCTGTCTGACGTTCCGTTTTACGTAACAAAAGTCGCGTCAAAGTAAAATTTATAACGTTCCGTTCCTTCTAACTGCATAGGTGGGACAGCGCCATCTAGTGAGCGAGCTTTCAGAAAATCGCCCAATGACGCCTGATTCAATCAAACATTTTATTTTCTACCCAGGCGGGATGGATTGGCATGTGCATCTGCCGGCTGCTGCAAGGGATGACGCAAGCCGCATTCTACCCTAGCATCCACACGCTCCTTGGGAAGTGGGCGCCTCTGAGCGAGCGCGGCCGACTCACCACCTACGTCTATACTGGTAAGAAGAAATATTTATATACAAATAAAAGAGATTAAAATAACACCGATACAAATGTCAACACTAGTCACCAGACACTGAGCAATACCGCAAAAACATCTACAACGAAGTATCGCAGCAGTGGACACTAGTAGACAGTCGATGTATATGTCGCAGGCGGATAGTTAAGATGGCAACAAATTGAAAAATTAGGTTTACATTCGGTAAGGTTAGGTTAGTGTTGTGATCAACCGATGATGAGCCCCGAGTAGTCGGCCTCCGCCATCTCCAACGTCTGGTGTCGTCGCGTATCCTTACTAATGGTTAAGAGCAATGTTATAGTTTTGAACGGGCTAAGTACCAGTATTGTAATGATGAAAAAAGTACATAACTTGTCTCGTGGCTGTTACACGAATTATTATGTTGCATGATTTTAAAGCTAATATTAAAAGTTGTGATAATTTAAAAGACAACGAAGAGTCCTATTACTTTGTTTGGCTTTGAAGTGTCTGTATACTAAAATAAAAATATTTTTTTATTATTTTGCGAATGGTTAGTCAAGAAAACGCTATGGTCTAAGTATCGTTAAATGTTGTTTCCTACGAGAAATTGCTGAAATGACAATAAATCATCAGATACATTTATACTGTCGTCGATCCCGAATTTCCGGAATGCAACAATTTCAGGCTAAGATCACTAAATCTTATCACGTCCTATGCTAGTTTTAACCATAGACCAATTTTAGTTAACAGAAAGGACACTGGGTTCGAAAACCGTAGTTTGTAAACTACCACAAGGTTTGATTTTCTTACCTACAGATTTACTTACTTACTATAAAGGCACAGCGACCCAAATTGGGTCTTAGATTACAATTTGTGGTGATGTGATTTTCTTGGTGTAATCATGAAGTTCTCTGGCAACTTTGAAATATTGTCTCAATCATCATCATCATCATCATTTCAGCCGTACGACGCCCACTGCTGGGCATAGGCCTCCCCCAAGGATCTCCACAACGATCGGTCCTGCGCTGCCCGCATCCAGCGGCTTCCCGCGACCTTGACCAGATCGTCGGTCCACCTTGTAGGGGACTGACTTAAATGACCGACCGACTTGTCTCAATACAAATCCCTAAATTACTGGTTTTCTGATTTTGTTTAAAGTTACCAAAATCACATAATTAAATTTTGTGGGAAATCCCAACGAAATCATTGAATAAATACTGTGAATAATAAATAAAGCATGTTCGCTTATGTAAAGAATTTACATTACGTTATCCATTTCATTACGTATAACGAATTTTAACAACTAAGATAAGTTATCTCCAACTGACAACTGATGATAAAAAGTAATTATATGGAAGGTGTAACAAAATGACCAATACGAAATATAAAATTAAACTCTCTTTCATGCTATTGGCACAGAATATAATAATAGTACCTATTGGCACTGGTGCCTGTAATCTGGGGGCACGGCAGTGCCCCCGCCAATTCGAGCGCGAAGCAAACACTGCCGTACCATCCTTTACTGGAACCATTTCACCGCATTTTCAGGCCCCTATTTGAGAACCTCTGGATAAGACCAGAACGCAGAAATTTTCGTCATCCAGTAAGCTATAATTACATACTTAAAATCCAAAATTTCAAGTCCGTAGGTCATTTAGTTCCGAAGTTAAGCGAAAGAAAAGTTTCGCATTTATGACACTCACTCATGATCATCAAAATAGAACTAGTACTTCCCATAAACTCAGAGAGCTGAAATTTGGTACAGAGTTTAATGGCCACATAAAGGGAAAACTATAAAAACTAGGATAATTTCTAGTTACACCAACTTCATAAATAAATAATGTAGTAATAATGTAATAAGTGTAACTTGTGCCCACCAAACTAACCAACATGTAGAATGTTCAACGTCCAAAGTCACATAAAATTAAAACGTAACTATATCAATAAAGAAATCGCAGAAAGGAACATTAGAGTTGGCTTGACTTTACTGAGAGATTTCAACGCTTTTTGTAAAGAAATAAGCAGCTCCAGCAAGAATTGGTCAGTTTTTTATAGGATGATTTTGGTGAGATATTTATTACTAGTAATTAAAGATAATTAATTTTAAGATTTCAATTAATCCCATTAAAAAAGATATTTAAGTATGTACTTATTTCAGCATTATATCTTATCAAATATTTTTGTAACACCAGGGTATCATCACTACATAGTATAAAATAAAGACGCTCTCTGCCTCTGTCTGTCTGTTTCTAAGTTTTCTTATTTTAAACCACGCAACGGATTGTGATACATCTTTCACTGTTATTTATAAATTCATTCACGAAGGTTCATAAATACAAAACATTCTATTAAAATACTTTTTTTTATCCGCAACGGGGTAGCGCTTAGCCTTCATCACACCTGATGTTAAATGGTGATAAGGCTGAAGATGGAAGCGCACTACTCCCGGAATCCTCAATCACTGAGGATGACTGGCTATCTTATCTCTAACTACCGGAACACAATAATGCTGAAAACATCATTGTTATGGCGTCAGACTTAGATAAGATGGTGGTAGCTAGCCAGGCGGGCTAAGAACAAGTCCTACCACCAACCAAACCGAATACAATATGTACCCCCACTGGGAATCGAACCCGGGACCTCTAGCTCTGAAATCGGTGGTGTGAACCACTAGACCATAGAAGCGGTTGTTTATTTGTATAAGTAATAGAGAAAATTCCATGTTTTTCCAAAGAAAGAAGAAACAAAGAAAAGTAATTTATTAACGAGTACACAGTATTTACACAAAACACAAACTTAGACACTAACTTAATATTACACTAAACACTGTGTACCGTCGCGTGATGCCAAAACTGCGCCCAACTCATATACTTAGCGCTTTTAGTAATTAATTTAAAAATATTACTTTATTTGCAAAGCTAATTTCTCCAAATCAGTATCAATTCTTATCCAAATAAGTATATTAGTTACCTTGACAATTAATGTAGATCAAAATTGTCCTGTACCTTATTTCATTTAAATGAATACTTTAGAAGTTATCACAGATTAAATCGTAGGTACTAATCACTCTCGAAGGACCAGCAAATTGTTCAAAGCACCCCGTGTGTGTTACTAGTATTCATATATTTAAAGAAAGTTCTAACACTTGTTAACTCTCTAGTCGTTTCCATAAAAGTTTTACCGAAACCCAAAAGGGCATTGATTAGCAACGAGATGTTTGACTATTCTTATGGAGGGGATTTCTTGCCAATTTCTGATGTAAACTTACGGGAACTTGAAGAGTTTACTAATGGTGGCCTACTTTCCGCAAATGGATCCCTTGATGAGGAATAATGAGTAAATAGGTTTTTTGTGAAAATTTCATTTTTATAACAAGCTTTTTTGCTGAACTTACTTTAATATTGTATTGTCATCTATACCAAACCTGTATGCAAAATTTCAGCTCAATCGAACACTGGCAAGTGGGTCAAACTTAGGTTGCAAGATTTGACCCGGACGGACATACACGCATACATACACTGCAAGTTAAATAAAAGTTTGTAAAAAAAATACTTTACTGTATTATTCATAAATAAGGTAAGCCTGGCACAACAAACGTATTCGTAAGCGTAGCAGGCGACCAAGAGTACCAACCACCCACATAAACAAACCGATTCATTGCCATGACTTACTGGACTAATATCCTATTTCCCCTGGATGGGGCAAAGAGTGTACACAATAGATCTCCAACACGGTCTGTCTTGGGCATCGCGTTTCACTTCGCTCCATGTGTTTCCTATGCTTTTCACTTCTGCTAGTACACTGCGACGCCAGCTGTCAAAGACGGCCACTTCTTCTTTTTACCACACTTTTATTAGCTTCACTTGTAACTAAGTCACAATGTAAGAAAATCTTGGAATTCAATTTTAACCTACTTCTAATTGTCGTATTGATTTGAAAATTTGCAAGTCTATATGAATCCGATGACAATACAATAATTTGCTACCATCGAGCTGATCTGATGATGGAGTCAAGAGGTGGGCAATAGAACTCTTCAATGGCTGCTAGGAAACCCCTCGAGTTTAGGCTCATTCCTTTTGTTCTGATAAGACCTGTTCGTTACACTTGATGGTGAGGGTCTGATGATGGAGCAGGGAGGAAGCCAGTGGCACTTCTTAATTACCACTAGGAAACCCCTCGAGTATGGCCTCCGTTGTTTCGTTCTGATGAGACTTTTTAGTCGCTCTTGGTGGTTAGGGTCTGATGATAGAGCAGGGAGGAAGTCAGTGGCACTTCTTAATTACCAATAGGAAACACCTCGAGTTCTGGCTCATTTGTTTCGTTCTGATGAGACCTATTCGCTACACTTGATGGTAAGGGTCTGATGATGGAGCAGGTAGGAAGTCAGAGACACTCCTTAATGACCAATAGGAAACCACTCGAGTTTGGGCTCATTTGTTTCGTGTTGATAAGACCTATTCGTTACACTTGGTGGTGAGGGTCTGATGATGGAGCAGGGAGGAAGTCAGTGGCACTCCTTAATGACCACTAGGAAATCCCTTGAATTTGGGCTCATTTGTTTCGTTCTAATGAGACCTATTCGCTACACTTGGTGGTGAGGGTCTGATGATGGAGTAAGGAGAAAGTAAGGGTTCGGCTCGCGCATCTGGTAACCAATAGACTCCACTTGAATTTTAAAACTAAGTACATATAATCACGCTTTTGAGTTATAATGTTTACGGGGTGAGCAGACACATGAATGGACTGTGAAATCGATTATCAACCACCCATTGCTTGCCATTTATTAAATTAAAAAGTAAAAAATAAATATGTAGTTTAAAAAACTAAAAAAACACACTTTTATAGGAACAGACTAAAACGTACAAAATAACCGTCTATTCAGTAACTGAAATTAAAAAGCGTGGTGCGCGTTGTCAATATTAAGTACTTGAATGCATGCTTTGCAAAGGGCGCACCACGCTTTTTAATTTCAGTTACTGAATAGACGGTTATTTTGTACCTTTTAGTCTGTTCCTATAAAAGTGTGTTTTTTTAGTTTTTTAAACTACATATTTTCTTTGAGGATTCCAATCGAGTGCCTGCTTAAGCATATGATCAGAATCTCACCGGGGAGAAGATTGGACACGAATATTTTTAGTTTGCTGATTGAGGGTCGGCCTCCGTGACTTCCATATATGTCCAAGTATCACTAAGGAAGCCCGGCTTTGGTGATTTGCGAAGTTATATCTTTTTCTGTTCCTCCAGATTCCAACACGACGACGCTCCCATTGCCAAAGACGAATGATACATGCAGAACTATCGTATTTGTGTTCACGCTTATTAACATTACAACAAGCTTCATATTCATATCACTCCTAAGGAATCGAGAGACTTTTGAAAGTTCAACCTCATTCAACCAAACTTATGAAAACAAAAGGGATGAACACACTTATTTGCGTACAACTTACGTAGTTTCCTGTCTTGAAGTTATAAAATAATATGGAGGTAACAAATATTATCTCTGATTACACTTCAAAGAAGCTTAAAAAGTCTGCCTAAAATTACAGGAACAACTTATTTTAATTTCGCTGAAATTAGTTATCTTCGTGAAGTTGCCAAGTGAATCTTCAATAGCGTGAATTTGATTAAGAGTCCCGAAGTTTTCCTTTTACGTTTTAGGCAATTTTTCCTAAATACATTTTTCTATTCATAATTTTGGAGGAGGAAAAATATGATGTTTATGAAACACTCTGAATGGACCTAATCGGGCGAATGGTACTCTTTAGGCTCATTTTATTATTCAAATAACAGCCTTTTGGTTGGTATTCGCACTTGTTCTTAATCTGCTTGGCTAACTACCACCATCTTATCTAAGTCTGACGCCATAACAATGCTGTATTCCGCATTATTGTGTTCCAGCAGTTAGAGTTATGATAGCCAATTCCTCAGTGATTGAGAATTCCGGGAGTAGTGCGTTTCCACCTTCCGCCTTATCACCACTTAAATTCAGCAGTCTAATTATCATATTCCTACCGATACCCAACAACTGACTTGTATAAGCTCTGTGCCCTATTATCAATAAGAAAGCTTTATATTCTGCTCCTTATACTCGACCTGCACAGACATATTCCATTTGATCCAAACGTAGGTACTAAAGAAAAGACGCAATCATAATGTAGCCCCTTATCCCTGTGTTCGTACAGCTTTTGCACAGCGTCAATATACTGCTCGATCATCAACAATTTATAACGCTGCTAATAAAAAATTAGATATTTACCCTAAACAAACATTTCATTGTAAAAAAAATCTTGATAGACTGGTTAAATTCACTAAATTATGAAGAAGTTGAAAATCTTTTGTCAAACATTACTTAAATATACCTACTCAAATTTAAATATATATATACATAGTGAGGTCTTAAATCTAAACACTTACATCCATTACACGCACACATACACTCACACCCACGCCCACACACACACACACACACACACACACACACACACACTTACACACACACACACACACACACACACACACACACACGCACGCATACGATAGATAAGTACATTATTTTGTGATTATTTGATTATTATTATTTTTTTTTTTTTCCTTTGTTATTACTTACTGTCTTGGGAAAGGGCGAGTCTACCTCAACACGAGTACATTATAACTCTCTGGGGTGTCTCAATTCTTTGTAAAATTGATTTTGAGTAATAAAGTTATTATTTTTTTTTTTTATATTCATTCATGGGATTGGGTGAAGGCGTGTAGAGGAAATATATAACACTAGCACTCGGCTTGCGATTTCGTCTGCGTGGAACCCTTTTTACCCCCTTGGAGGGGGAATTTCCAAAACTCCTCTCTAAAGTGCTCCCCTACACTCTCCAAGGAAGATACATTCTTGCCGCCCACTAGTTCCGGCTGTGCGTTGTCTGTCAGTCAGTCAGTAACGTAAGAGTTTTATAATAGATTTGTCGTATCCGGTCATGTACGGACACTGAACGAAACGCAAGCGCGAGCGCCACGAGTTATTCCCATCCGATCCCCTGCAACCGAGCCCCTGGTGGATCGGTTTTATTTTTAATTATTTTTTATTCCCATCTGATCCCCTGTGTAGGGGATCACGGGTGCAACTGCGTTTTCCCGCGCTTCGACAGAATCGTGACGTTACGAGTGGCGGGCTGAGCCGGCGGAGCCTCATTCTGGTTCGAGTCGTCTCCGAGTCAAGTCAAGCAAGTCGTAGTCGTCCCGGGACTGTCCCACGTTTCGCTTAGTGTTTAAAGTTTGTTGTAAAGCATTGTAAAGTTAGTGTTAACGTTGTCATTTGTTGCAAAGTATAGATTGTTGTAATAGTGTACCGATTGTAATAAAAACTGGAAAATTATATCTCCTTCTCATTGCACGATTTCCTACGTCTGCCCACATGGTGCTAGATGGTTTGCCCCGAATCCTGACCTTACATCCGACAGATTTATCTTATTAACTTCCAGGGTCACAGTTTGGCACCGTGCTAATCTTCCAGGTCTCCGGACTCTTTGCTGGTAGCCCAAGCCTGGGGTGGCCAGCAATCTTCTGGCTCTGCGGGATCCTCAGCCTCCTGTGCTTTGGGCTGTACTACTGGTTGGGCTCAGCGGCCCCTCAGGGCCATGCCAACATCACGACTGAGGAGTTGCTGCATATCATGGGTGATGGAAGCGCTGATGTGAAGGTAGATTTATTGGTTAAATATAATGTTTCACTAGTTATAATTTAAACAAAATTATAAAGATAAAAGATAATACTTTAAAGAAAAATTGTGACTGTATGGAACGGTGATATTAGCTGCGACCACTGCACCTACGCGTCTTGCAAGTGGTACCACTGGACTGCGGGCCGATCACCGTAATTCTATGCAGCGCGTCTTGATCACGTTTGCGTCTTGACGTTTGACTTCGTATTGCCTTAATGACATAACGACGCACACGTCACGCAAACCTATAGTCCCACAATCCTGTCTGATCCGATGACATCCGTGGCAGAGGAACCACTTGCAATACGAAATTATATATGTCAAAATAAACTGTCGTATGAAAACTGTTTTAGTTCCAAAGATTATCACCGGAACAGAAAAGGTTTGAACGTCAACTGCACGTACACTTGACTAATGCGTCATAGAATTACCACGATTGGGGCCCTCCTGGGCGTCGAACCGCAACTGCAAGCGACATGACGCCGCATCATACAAGTTTCTAGTTGATGTTTCTTTATAGAAAAATGGAAAATAAAGTATTTAGAAAAAAACCACCTCTAACCACTGAGCTATGGAGTCGTCAAACGACTCCGTAGCTCAGTGGTTAGAGCAGTCGCCCGGATAGCGAAAGGTCGTGGGTTCGAGTCCCATCGGAGCTGGTTGTGAGACGGGTCGATTTTTTCTAAATACTTTATTTTCCAGTTTTCTATAATAAAAATTGCATTGTGAATGCATAAAAGTAAAAATTTAAATAACTTGATGTTTCTTTGTTTTGTATGAAATCGAGCGTCGACACTTGCAGTTGTCGTCCGACGCCCGGTTCCAGCTCGTACCTTAAACTTTCGCCTGAAAGTTACTTCCAGGGCTGGTGGTTTTTCACAATTACAATTTTTCTTTAAAGTATTATATTTTTCTCATTATTATTTTATCTTAACTATATAATTGTAATAAAAAAAATATTTAACCAATCTTTTACTTACAGAAGAGCATTGTAAATGCATCATACAAATTTCGTAGAACAAGATTTTTTTCCCATTCTTGTACAGAAACGCAGAACTTTATGGAAACACATCTTGACGAGCACGACAGTGTGGGGTATGGTGGTAGCACACGCGGGGAGTGTGTTTGGTCACAAACCCCCACATTTGCGTAGTTTGAGATGTCCCATTCTTGTACAGAAACGCAGAACTCGTGGAAGCACATCTTGTCGAGCGCGGCGGTGTGTGGTATGGTGGTAGCACACGCGGGGAGTGTGGTTGGCCACATCATGATGCTGACCCAAACCCCCACATTTGCGTAGTTTGAGATGTTTATGAGTCCCACTCTTGTACAGAAACGCAGAACTTCGTGGAAGCACATCTTGACGAGCACGGAGGTGTGGGGTATGGTGTTAGCACACGCAGGCAGCGTAGTTGGCCACAAACCCCCACATTTGCGTAGTTCGAGATGTTTATGAGTCCCATTCTTGTACAGAAACGCAGAACTCCGTGGAAGCACATCTTGACGAGCACAACGGTTTGGGGTATGGTGACAGCGCACGCGGGGAGTGTGGTTGGCCACATCATGATGCTGACCCAAACACCCACATTTGCGTAGTTTAAGATGTTTATGAGTCCCATTCTTGTACAGAACCGCAGAACTTCGTGGAAGCACATCTTGACGAGCACGGAGGTGTGGGGTATGGTGTTAGCACACGCAGGCAGCGTAGTTGGCCACAAACCCCCACATTTGCGTAGTTCGAGATGTTTATGAGTCCCATTGTTGTACAGAAACGCAGAACTCCGTGGAAGCACATCTTGACGAGCACGGCGGTGTAAGGTATGGTGTTAGCACACGCAGGCAGCGTAGTTGGCCACAAACACCCACATTTGCGTAGTTTGAGATGTTTATGAGTCCCATTCTTGTACAGAAACGCAGAACTCTATGGAAGCACATCTTGTCGAGCACGGCGGTGTGGGGTATGGTGGTAGTGCACGCAGGCAGTGTGGTTGGCCACAAACACCCACATTTGCGTAGTTTGAGATATTTATGAGTCCCATTTTTGTACAGAAACGCAGAACCCTATGGAAGCACCTCTTGTCGAGCACGGCGGTGTGGGGTATGGTGTTAGCACACGCAGGCAGTGTGGTTGGCCACAAACCCCCACATTTGCGTAGTTTGAGATGTTTATGAGTCCCATTCTTGTACAGAAACGCAGAACTCCGTGGAAGCACATCTTGACGAGCACGGCGGTGTGGGGTATGGTGTTAGCACACGCAGGCAGTGTGGATGGCCACAAACCCCCACATTTGCGTAGTTTGAGATGTTTATGAGTCCCATTCTTGTACAGAAACGCAGAACTTCGTGGAAGCACATCTTGACGAGCACGGAGGTGTGGGGTATGGTGTTAGCACACGCATGCAGCGTAGTTGGCCACAAACCCCCACATTTGCGTAGTTCGAGATGTTTATGAGTCCCATTGTTGTACAGAAACGCAGAACTCTATGGAAGCACATGTTGACGAGCACGACGGTGTGGGGTATGGTGACAGCACACGCGGGGAGTGTGGTTGGCCACATCATGATGCTGACCCGAACCCCCACATTTGCGTAGTTTGAGATGTTTATGAGTCCCATTGTTGTACAGAAACGCAGAACTTCGTGGAAGCACATCTTGACGAGCACGGCGGTATGGGGTATGGTGACAGCGCACGCGGGGAGTGTGGTTGGCCACATCATGATGCTGACCCAAACACCCACTTTGCGTAGTTTAAGATGTTTATGAGTCCCATTCTTGTACAGAACCGCAGAACTTCGTGGAAGCACATCTTGACAAGCACGGAGGTGTGGGGTATGGTGTTAGCACACGCAGGCAGCGTAGTTGGCCACAAACACCCACATTTGCGTAGTTTGAGATGTTTATGAGTCCCATTCTTGTACAGAAACGCAGAACTCCGTGGAAGCACATCTTGAAGAGCACGGCGGTATGGGGTATGGTGACAGCGCACGCGGGCAGCGTGGTCGGCCACATCATGATGCTGACCCAAACACCCACATACATGAGCAAGGTCCTTGGTGTCGACATTAAGAAGGTATGAACATTAAAAAAGTAAGAATTTAAAAATAAAAAAGAAATGGAAAATAAGGTATTTTAGAAAAAATCGACCCGTCTCACAATAATAACAAAATAAATTTAATAACTAACAATTAAAAAGAACTTCAAATAGTAAGTACCTGTTAACTGAAAAGAAAAAAAAGAAAATGTTTAAAGTGCCTATCTTTTTGAGTTTGATGCCTTTTTTCTGGCTTTTTCTTGCTCCTGGCTGGCACTTTTCACTGTCCGGGCGAATGCTCTTACCACTGAGCTATGGAGTCGTTACGAGAAGCGTCGAATTCATCCAATACCTCCTACGCGCTGTATAGCCAGCGTATATTTTATCAATGTGAAGATATTACTACCCTCAAAATCTGTCTTAACAAGACAGATTTTGAGGGTCAACGATAAAAATAGTTGTAAGCATGTAAGAATCGTTTTGTTTGCAGAATGGCGTGTACTCATCACTGCCCTACATTGCGATGTACTTCCTCGCCATCGGCTTTGGTCATGCCTCCGACAGGATTCATGAGAAGAAACTAATGTCTATAGCCAATATAAGAAGATTATTTAATTCCATAGGTGAGTTGTGTCGTTTCAATAAAATGAATTTGATAAAATTATGTCCATAGATGAATGATTATGTCTACATGTCTACATGATTAGTAATTTCGCATAATTGCTTTATTATTAAAACCCACGATCTGTTAACATAAATTTAACTGTAGGAAAAATGTGATAGTAAAAAACCAAGAGCCCTTTAAGTAAGTAGCTTTCAGGCGGGATTCGAACCCGCGCCTCCGGGAATCCGGCCCGATGCTCTGACCAACTAAGCTACCGAAAGGATGAGACATTAAGCGGTCATCTCATAATTTGTAATAGTTTCTCCAATTTTGTAATCAGCCTTATTACTAAGTAAATAAAATTCTTTTTCCCAGGTATGGTAATAGCCTCGCTCTTCATGATCGCATTTGGCTTCGTCACCAACACTGCAGTTTCCGTGACCATTCTGGTCCTGACCATTGGCCTGCATTCCGGAATACATGTTGGATTCCATGTAAGTTTATAATTATATTTCATTTTTTTTATTCACAACGGGGTAGCACAGCCTCACTGACCTCTATAATACAAGTACGCTGAACTTCATACTATCAATTTCAAAATGAAGCCATTTGATTTTCGCCATTTTGGCGCTGATACCAGTGTGAGCGTCCATGGAACTAATAATAGAGGTGAAAACATAGCTCAAATTACACATAAATATAATAAAGTATGAAAAAAACGTTTATAATAAATATAAAATAGTATTTGTAAGCTTTTAAAACATTTTTAACCATGAAATTCACTTACTTGTGGAAGGTTATCCCGCTGCCTTTTTGATAGCCAGTTCTACAGAATACGCATACTCTCATGAAAATATGTTCAGATCACGAAGTATACATAAAATACACTACGTGAAGTCTTATTCCACGGTGTACACGTAAATTATCAGAGAACTAGCTTCCGCCCGCGACTTCGTCCGCGTGGACATTCGATAAAATACTTATCCTCCGTCACCAAGCGAGCAGCCTCGCGCGTGGCAGAACGTTTGCCACGTGCGGCGGGCCTCGCACGAGGCTGCTCACTTGGTGAGGGAGGACCCGCCTAATCACGTAAAAACGGCTGATCGGATTTTAATGCAATTAAAACATAGAATACTTTTTATCCTGGTTATTGGTCCCCTAAGTATTTTATCGAATGTCCACGCGGACGAAGTCGCGGGCGGAAGCTAGTAAATAATAAGTGTCTGTTTCACAATCAAAAAGTTAGTTCTGAGTAGCTTAGGTACCAAGAACTTTTAGGGTACTTAAGATGATTTAGGTCTCTATACCCTATTTACCCCCTGGGTTTGATTTTCGGAAAACTACGGAATGGGTTGCCTATTTGTTTTAAGAAGTACCTAAGCATACAAAGTTTCAAGTTGAAATGTCTATTTTACCCCCTGATTTTTCATTCAACATTTCACCCCTATTTCAACCTTTTAGGGGTTGAATCATGTTCAGCGTGTTAAACATCAAAATAAATGCCATTTTTGCAATCGTCATCCCATAAAACCTCAATAACGACATCCATATAGATTTTTAGGTTTATTTATCCCATTGAACCTCTAAGGGGTTAATTTTCAAAAAAATACGAAATATATGTTGGTTTATTTACTTTCCGACCATAAGCCTAAATAATAAATTTAATGAAGGACTTTCCAGATACAACATTTCATCCCCCTTTTCACCCCTTCGGGGGTGGAATTGTCAAAAACGCTGACACAGGTAAATATTAATTTTCAATTGCCAGCCTAAATACAAAATTTGAAGATCCTGACTTCAAAACTGAAGGACTTTCATACAAACATTCATCCCCTATTTCACCCCCTTAGGGGTAGAATTTCTAAAAATCTTTTCTTAGTGTATGCCTACACTGTATAACGTATCTATGTGCAAAAATTTGAAGCCTCTAGGTTCAGCGGTTTGGGCTGTGCGTTGATATCTCAGTCAGTCAGTCAGTCAGTCAGGACTTTGAATTTTATATATATAGATTTAAGTGGTGATAAGGCTGAAGGTGGAAGCGCACTACTCCCGGAATCCTCAACTACTGAACTGGTTACCTTATCTCTAACTGCCGGAAAACAGCAATGCTGGAAAAATATAGTTTGTTATCGCGTCAGACTTAGATAAGATGGTGGTAGCTACCGAGGTGGACTTTATAACCACCACCACCAACCAAAACGAATACAATATGTACCACCATTGGGAATCGAACCCGGAACCTCTGGGTCTGTAACCGGTGGCGTGAACCAATAGACCACAGAGGCGGTTAAAATGTTCATGTAATGAATTAGGATGTGAATGTTAGGATATGAATACGTATCTGTGTCAGTTCAGTCTAGAAGCTTTCATCTAAGATTTTAGTTTGTTCATCAGTTCTTAAAAAAATCTCAGATCAACCCACGTACCTCTCTCTCTCTCTCTTCCTTAGCTATTTATCCCACATGGTGGAGGGGTCAGCTTTCCTGGTCTCACGTCTCCACTTCGCACGATCTTCTACATCAGAGTCGGAAACCTGATTCTTCCTCATATCTTTGGACACTACAGCTTTCCACGTTGTCTTGGGTCTACCTCTTGATTTACGACCGGGAAGTGAAAGCTGCAGTGCCAAGTTATCAACGTAGTCAGGTGGTCTCCTCTTTACGTGACCATACCATCTCAGCCTACTCTCCTGCATCTTGTCGGCTATGTCACGCACACCAAGGCTTCCTCGCACGTACTCGTTACGAATTTTATCAAGCCTGGTTACGCCACACATCCATCTCAGCATCTTCATTTCAGCAACTTGAATGGTATGGACGTTTTTCTGAGTATAGCCCACGTTTCGCTGCCATACATAAGGACTGGTCTGATGAGGGTTTTATAAATTAAACCTTTAAGTTTTACCGGCATTCTTTTGTCACATGTGACACCAGTAACTTCTCGCCACTTAAGCCACGCTGCGGCTATTCGGTGTTGAATGTTGCTCTCCAAGTTTCCAGAGCTGTGCATCATACTACCCAGATATTTGTATTTATCGCACATGGTGACTAGTTGTCCATCGATGGGAATAGGACTGTTGTCGCTTGAGTCTGGTGCATTAAAGGATATATACTGGGTCTTTGCAACACTCAACACAAGGCCACCGGCCTGTAACTGGTGCTTCCATTATAGAAGCGCTGCTTATAATTCGGAGCGACTCTCGGTGCAGATAGCAACGTCATCTGCGTAGATAAAAGTCCACAGGGCTGAAGTCTGCACCATTTCGGTGAGCGAGTCCAACACCAGGCAAAATAAAAATGGGCTTAGTACTGAACCTTGGTGTACGCCTTCTGTGACCGATATTGATTTGGTCTCGCCCACCACCACCACCACCATCAACCCACGTACCTCTAATGTAACAAAACATTTTGGACTATTACTTGTGATATGAGCGAGTTCAAAAGTAAAGAGACGGTCTCTATTAAAATCTAAGCGATTGCTAAGAGTTCTTGGGAGAACTTCCAAGATTTTTGAAAATGCTGCTGTAATGGGATAGGGATATAACTACTTAGCAGCTGAAAGAATTAATATATTTTTTATGTGACAAAAGAAGATAATATTATAACTTTGAATGAGAAGATACTGAATTTTCAATCTCTAAAATTAATCACATAAAATAGTTCAGAATTATTCTAAGAGATCTTCTGAATACTTCAATGAAACTCTTAAGTTAATTTTCTTTTGAAATGAATTTATAAGATTCGAAGAAATTTATTCGCCGTTACCGTGGATTTGAATTTGTATTGAAAATTAGAGATACAGAACAAATTTTCAGAGGGTAAGTACTTACTTACTTAGACTTTATTCAATAAGTTAGAAATTCGTTTTGGGTCATTATATTTGATTGATACAGAAATCTATTTAATTCTCTTTTTTAAGTTTTAGTCCAGTCAAATTAGGGTTTCACCACGGAATGAGAGATAATAAGCTGTAAACTCGTGTACACCTTCAATTTAGTGTTCTTAAAGTTGTCTCAAAAGTCACATAAAATCTTGTGTCTGCGTCGTAAATATTATCTATATATATAAAAATGAATCCCTATTTCCCTTGGTCACGACCTCACGCGTGAACGGCTGGACCGATTTGGCTAATTTTGGTCTTGAAATGTTCGTGGAAGTCCAAGGAAGGTTTTAACGGTGAGAAAATAGGGGAAGGAGGGGTAAATAGGGGTAGAGTAGAAGTAGGGTAAGGTAAAGGTAGGGTGGGGTAGGGTAAGTGTAGGGTAGGGTAAGGGTAGGGTAGGGGTAGGGTAAGGGTAGAGTAGGGGTAGGGTAGGGTAGGGGTAGGGGTAGGGTAGTGGTAGAGTACGGGTAGGGTAGGGTGGAGTGGGGGGTAGGGCCACGGGAACGAAGTCGCGCTGGGTCAGCTAGTCTTATGATAAATATCAACATTATTGGGGCTATAGAAACCGAGAAAATCGCGAGAAACTGATTTTGTGAACTCCTCTAATAACATACGATGCAGACACAATATTTTATGTGACTTTTGGGACAACTTTTAGTAAGTACACCAAAATTAAAGTGTACACTAGTTTACAGCTTATTATCTCTTATTTCGAGGTGACCCCTTTATTTTCCGTATGTGACTGGACTATTTTAGAAGTGTTTCAAGAAGTTGTGCTAGCAACACAATAGTCAATTAATCCACGCGTACGTACTTAAGCTAATATAATTTATGAGCATTCATACTCTCGACATTATTAAAAAAAATACTTTAAATGAATATTTAACAATTTACCAGAGAAAAATGTGATAGTAAAAAACCACGAGCCCTATAGGTAGCTTTCAGGCGGGATTCGAACCCGCGTCTCCGGGAATCCGGCCCGATGCTCTGACCAACTAAGCTACCCAAAATAGTTTGAAGTCGGGCGGGTTTTAACAAAAACAACAAAAAATCGTACATGTTTCACGCCCGACTTCAAAGTACTTACGTTATTTATTTGGTGAGGAATTATTTCTTACCTTTTCGATGTGATTTTTTTGAAGGCGGTTTTATTTTTTTATAAAAATAATTTTAATATGTGACATTTGTCAATATGTGCAATATGTGCTTTAAAACTTCTTTAAGCGAATGAAAATCTTTATATAGGCAAAGAATATACATATATCAAACGAAATTCACTTTATATAAGATTTGTGTTCAAATGCGAAATGAATTAGAAATAACACAAATGAGGACTGACACAATCATAACCAATCTTTTTACTATTGTTTAAATAATTATGCCGTCCAATAAAATAGTCTTAATGATTGACATTGTAATTTTGTATGCACCTAAACATTGGTATAAGGATAATGAAAAAACTTATTACCTGCGTTATAAGTTATAATGTATATCATCATCATGTCAGACGAACGACGCCCACTACTCGCCATTAGCCTCTCCCAAATAATGTTCTTATTGTTTGATAAAGTAAATGATTATGTTTGTTTTCCTTGTCCAGATAAACCAGATCGACTTGGCGCCTAACTTCGCGGGGCCCGTCATGGCTCTCGGTAACATGGTGGCCAACCTGGTCTGTCTACTGGTGCCAGTACTCGTCTCCAACATCATTGGGAATGATGTGGTATGTAGATTGCGAAATCTATATATATAAAAATGAATCCCTATTTTCCTTGGTCACGACATCACGCGTGAACGGCTGGACCGATTTGGCTAATTTTGGTCTTGAAATGTTCGTGGAAGTCCAAGGAAGGTTTTAAGGAGGGGTAAGTAGGGGTAGAGTAGAAGTTGGGTAGGGGTAGGGTAGTAGGGGTAGGGTAGGGTAGGGGTATGGTAGGGGTAGGGTAAGGGTAGGAGTAGGGTAGGGTAGGGGTAGGAGTAGGGTAGGGTAGGGTGAGGGTAGGGTAGGGTAGGGTAGGGTAGGGGTAGGGTAGGGGTAGAGTACGGGTAGGGTAGGGTGGAGTAGGGGGTAGGGCCACGGGAACGAAGTCGCGTTGGGTCAGCTAGTGAAATATGAAAATGAACATCTCTTTGAAACTATATCAAGGTAGGGATCTGGTTTATCTGCTACTTATTTGCAGGCGAAAGCTAGAATTGAGATGTTTATTTAATAGTGCTTATGATGTAGCCGTTTTTTGAAATAATTTACAATTGTATGCACCTTAAGGTCGTCCGATGAGCTCTCAGTAGCGCCACCAATGGAAATAAATCATTTACGATTTATCAAGGGCTTAGAATAAAAGTTTCGGTTATTTTGCGCAAATAGAAGAGTAAAGTGCAATTTTTATGTATTTTTACATGGCCTCAAATATAAGCATTAAGTTATGGATCTCGATAATGCTAAATTTGGCCACTTTAGGCACTATTGAGATTCACGACTTATTGCTTAAGTTTGAGTTCTTAAAAGTATATTTATAAAATGCATTTTACTCTTTTATTTGCGCAAAATAGCCGAAACTTTTAATCTGAGCCTTAAATAAAATGTAATTGATTTATTTCCATTGGTGGCGCTACTGAGCTCATCGAACCACCTTAAGCACGTAGTAACTAAACTTAGGAACTTAGCAACAGATTTTTTAAAGCTCAACGGTGTAGCACTTAGCCTTCATCACACCTGATGTTAAGCGGTGATAAGGCTGAAGGAGAAGGTAGAATCGCACCTCCCGGAATCTTTAGTCACTGAGGAACTGGCTATATTATCTCAAACTGCCGTAACACAATTAAATGCTGGTAATATCGTTGTTATGACGTCAAACTTACTTGAGATGGTGGAAGCTAGCCAGGCGGACTTTGAAATGAACAAGTCCTACCACCAACCAAACCGCTGGGAGTCGAACCCGGGACCTCTTGGTCTGTAACCGGTGGTGTGAAGCACTAGACCACAGAGGCGGTTAAATAAAATGATGTCAAATATTTACAACTGTCGATTTTTTGTTTGTTTGGAATAAACTCAATAACAAATGGACCTATTTTAAAAATTCTTTCACCATTAGAAACCTTTTTCACCAGGACCGATCGTTGTGGAGATCCTTGGGGGAGGCCTATGCCCAGCAGTGGGCGTCGTACGGTTGAAATGATGATGATTAGAAACCTATTTATTTTCTTCATGATGCTTAACAATTTAATCCCGATATCCACATGGGAACGGGTATCACGCAGATAAAACGCAGGCAACCTACCATTTTATAAATTTATTAATGTCATCGTGTAACTTTGTTCAGACAAACCAGCACCGGTGGCAGATCCTGTTCATAGTGGTGGCGTCATTCCAAATCATAACGAATATAGTATTCGTCATATTCGTGAAGGGCACAGTGCAGCCGTGGAACTTCTATGGTGCCGAAGAGGATGAAAACGGTAACTATTCAATAATTTATACACTTTAAAATTTTACCTTTTTCGCATTCACAGTGCAATTTTTTTTTATTGAAATAAATATTGTGAGACGGGTCGATTCTTACTTACACTTCATTTTCAATATTTTCAAATTTATACACTTTTAAGGCAGAATTCATCAAGAATTTAATCTTTAACGCATATTTTAAAACTGTTTAGATTTATCGAAAAATGGAAAATGAAGTAGTTAAAAAAATCGACCCCGTCTCACAACTAGCTCCAAAGGGAGACGGTTCGATTTTTTTTCTAAAATACCTACTTAATTTTCCATTTTTCATTAATAAAAAGTGCATTGTGAATGCAAAAAAGAAAAAAATTTAAAACAACTTCTTTTGATTTATATTCAAAACTACTTGCATGGTAATTGTATGGTAAAATTGCATCATCCTATAGGTATTTTGGAAAATGTAAAGGGTCTGACAGCATAAATCTGGTGGTGGTACATTTTTGTTAGTAGCACGTTGACTGCTTTGGTAGTATTGTGATGCAATGTATGGTTTACTATAAATGATTACATTTTTTACTCAACCTTGTAGAGAGTGCAGCGAAACATTCCAAAACGAGATTAAATAAAATTAGGTTGGATATTTAATTACCGAATTAGTCCTTACAGCTTACTGTAATTAAAACTGTCATAATCTACCAACACTAATTATTTAATTGTTAGTAATAATATGTGTAGACAGAACTCATGCTGAAACTCCTACAGGATAGAATGCATAATAAATCAGAATATTAGTTTCAAGTGAGACTCCAAATAAAAGCATAAAATGAAATTCAGAGTCAGCTGATATATTAAATATTCCAAATCCGTACAGTACAAAGTTGGTTTGCAATTAAAACTATTTGCACGGTCCTGGAATATAGTCACCTATGTAAAACTGTATAGGGAATTGAACAGAATCAAAATGCAAATATTGTAGGAGCCAATTACGGTTTTTTTTAATGTGTGTTTCAGACGGAACTCTCAAACATATTTGTTCTAAGTGCACCGATCAGTCTAATGGATGTATGAAAATCTGTAATAGATGTATTAAAGGTGATACGAAGTTCACTACTTAACCGACTGCAAAAAAGGAGGAGGTTATCAATTCGACTGTATGATTTTTTTATGTGTGTTACCTCAGAACTTTTTAGTTAATGAACCGATTTTGATAATTCTTTTTTTATTTGAAAGGTGACGCTTTTCGTGTGGTCCCATTCAAATTTCATCAAGAACTGACGAGAACTGAGAAGTTCTGGAGTTATCCTGAATAATGCGTATTTAGACTTTAGTTTGCGTATAATAACGACTTCTTATTTTCATCAAAGTGGGGATCAGTTTCAAAATTATTATTTTTCGAAAGTTTATTTATACTTCTGACTTGATCATATTTTCACCAAGTCAGGATCAGGAGATGAAATCCCAGGAAAATCGAGAAATTCTCAAATACAGGCAAGCCTTATGCGTTCCATTTATTTTTGAAGTTAGTCAAGTATTTGCATCTGGTAGTCATCATCTCATAGTGATGAGCTGGTGATGGAAGCTACAACTCCTTAACGGTTAGGAGCTGGAAAATAATTCCTTAAGTATTGGTCGTACGTATGGACCGATAGTTATATTCTTTCAGGTTATTAGGGTGAGCTGATGATGAGAGGTAAAACTCTTCAATAGTTAGGAGTTATATGATGTTTTATAAATACCATATGCACGAATGGACTTTCAGTTGTATTCTTTCAAATTATTTAGGTGGCTTAAGATGGAAAGCTGAACTCCGTAACGGTTAGGATATAAATTTACAACAATTTATCATAATCACCATGTAGTTTCTTAAGGCAAGCTACGATTGTTTACACTAAAAATCGAAAAATAAAACGATTTAACAAAAAATTCAATCGTCTTCAAAAAGAATCTGCAAACAAAAATTAACAAGCACTAAAGAACGAAAAAATTCTTAGAATTTTTAGTTCAAAGAACGAAGTGCGTGACTTTTAGAAAAATGGAAAATAAAGTATTTAGAAAAAATCGACCCGTCTCACTCTAAATACTTTATTTTCCATTTTTCTATGATAAAAATTGCATTGTGAATGCAAAAAAGTAAAAAAATTTAAATAACTTGCGTGACTTTTTCTAACTTATCTTGGGACTTCCTAAACTGTTTGAAGTCGGTGTCAAGCCAAAAAGAATAAGAACGAATTATACTGAGTGAAATAACAAACATTAAAAAAAACCCGGTCCCAAGCGTAGGACGTATTTTTACCTCAAATACCTATTAGACTTGGCACCGACTTCAAACAGTTCAGTAAGTCCCAAGATAAGTTAGAAAAAGTCACGCACTTTCGTCCTTTGAACTAAAAGTTCTTATTATTTTAATAGTTTTTTTTAAAGTTTGGTAATTTTTGTTTGAAGATTATTTTTGAAGGTGGTTGAATTAAAAAAAAACGTTTTATCCTACTTCCTACTATCCTACTAATAATATTATAAATGTGAAAGTTTAGATGTTTGGATGTTTGGGTGTTGAGATGTTTGGATGTTTGAATGTTTGTTACATCATCACGCTAAAACGGCTGAACAGTTTTAGCTAAAATTTGGGACACAGATACTTTGTACCCTGGAGAGGATCATAGGCTACTTTTTATCCCGGAAAAATATCACATTCCCTCGGAATAACGTCGTATAGTCCACGCGGGCGAAGCCGCGGGCGAAAAGCTAGTTCATTATAAAAGATAAAACATTACATTGTTTTGTTACAGATATAGCTATGAATGGAGTAGAAGAGAAGAACCAGATGATCATTAAAGAAATGAAGGCTTTAAAAGAAGCACAAGTGAAGACGTGATATTATATTTAAGGTTGAAATTATAGGAGCCGTTTTTTTAAAGAAATATCATAGAGTGGCTGGAACTGCCATTTATGTTTATGAAAGAGATAAATACATAATAGTCACTAGATAAGTAGCTTGAGCACGAAAAACTGTTGTTAAGGTAATCGAATAGTACACTATCCCATCTCTCAAAAGCTGCCAAATATCTATTGAATTTTCGTTCAAAAAGACTAAAGAGGCTCTGGTTTTCAAACAAAATAATACTATAACAAAAACAAAAACAAAAATATTTATTTTGTAACTAAAGTAAACAATTACATAGATTTATGGAGCCTCCTTTTTTATATAAAAATATCTGTGCCAGGGGGCACCGCACTTCCATATCGATTTCTGTATTTCTAGTTATGTAAGTACAAGACCCTTATATAAAATTACATTTTACTTTCCATGTATTTTGTATATATAAACATGTGTGTGTGATTGTATGTGTATGTGTGTTTTGTGTGTGTGTGTGTGTTTTTGTGTGTGTACGAGTGTATGTTCGGCTATATAAACTTAAGAATCAATGTACTTTTTATTATATTTAATTTTGACATACCTACTTATTATTTCACAGGTTGCAAAGGATTTTCTATATCACTGTAGGTTATATACACAGAACACGGAAAGATTTTTTCTCTCTATGTATGTATGTATACTATAACAATAATTATAGCAAGGTCGCGGGACTCCGCTGGATGCGGGCAGCGCAGGACCGATCGCTGTGGAGATCCTTGGGGGAGGCTTATATCCAGCAGTGGGCGTCGTTCGGCTGACATGATGATGACGATTAATAACGACAGTTTTTCTTGCCAAAGCTACATTAGCCATAGCATAAAAAACCGGCCAAGAGCGAGTCGCGCACAAAGAGTTCCGTACCACCATAAATTTAAATAAATATAACGTGAAAATGTTTTCATCGTGAGGCTAGATTTGTCAGAGCATTTGCGATGTAGAATATTACAGTTTAAGGTCAACGCCAGCTTTTGACCGATAGTAGAAATAATATCATTTTTGTTGATGATTTCTAAAAAGTTTACTATTTAGAGACATCGTTTTATTTTTCCTGTAATCTTTACATAAACTTCTATCACATAAAATAATTTCAGATTTTTCTCTGTGCAAACTTCGGAGATAAGAGGAGGAAAAGGTAATTTTTTTAACATTTTTCATCAAAATTCGAAAATTATGCGGCTTAAGAAAAAAAAACACAGCTTAATATCAATGACAGCGATTCAGTAATCATTCAATGACATTTCACAGTCGCTAAGCTGTCAAGATCTCTTATTTGATTTATGACTCGGCCAAGCTAACATGACACCTGCAGGTTATACCCGTCCCTCTCACTCTCCGGGCATGACAGAATCGAGTGAAAGAGACGGGTAGAAGAAATAAGGACACAAATCGTTCGGTCATTCACATTTAGCAATTCATTTGCGATCCAGTTTTTAGAAGGCCATAGTACGAAAGAAAGCAATTCATTTTAGGAACCTATTCTGCATCGCGATATTTTTAAAACGCTGTCTTAAAGTTGATGGTAGGCACCCTGTACCCTTAGTATGAGTTGATTTTAACTGGCAACGTTTATGAAAACTATCGCATGTATAACCTGTTATGTTACATAGTCTTGTACGCAACTTTAAACACACGTTCTGATTTATTTTATTTTATTTTATTTTATTTATTTGAGCAACCAACAAGGTCATACACTAAACATGTGAATAACTTAAACAATACAATATACTTAAACTAAGTGTTGCCTTACTTAAAGGTCGCCACGGAAAGCTTATAAAATACATTTAAAAAAAAATGGAAGCCAGTAACTAGGTAGTCAACTAATTATTAATTAGTTAACTACTAACGGTGCTATAATTATTTCATTTCATATAGGTAAAAGAGAAAAAAAATACTTAATCTAATATTACATTAAAAATGTATAACTACTTACTAACTTAGACATTTGTTGTGTCGAGTAAGCTAGTTGGTAAAAAAAAAAAAAAAAAAAAACTTCAAAATAAAAACAGAAATTTAATATAAAACTAAAATAATAATAAGAGTGAGTGAGTACTCTGGACCCTACAATAATAATAATTAAAAAAAAAGAAAACCAATAAGTACGTTTGGAATTTAGAAGAGAGAAATTTATTTATATATTGAAAAAATTTTGAAAAAACAAACGGTTCGATTATTTATATAAATTCATTATGTTTTTTTGAATAAAGGTAAAGATGATCTGAAAATGTCTATATTACTATTGTTCTTTGATATAACATTATACTGATTTTGTATCCTATTTAATGGGGAATTGTAGCCTAAATTACTTTTAGAGTGTTTTGGACAAAATAAGCTATATCTGGAAAAGCGTGCAAGTTTAAACGGAGTATTAAATTTTAACTTGTTAAGTAACTGTGGACAATCAAATATACCGTTAACTAACTTATAAAGGAAACTTTGGTCAAGTCTTTTACGCCTATTTTTGAGAGAAGTAATTTTAAAAAATTTTAGTCTCTTAGTATAAGAATTAAGTTTTTTAGCCAAACCACATTGATAAGCCAAATGATACAAAAACCTCTTCTGTACTCTCTCAATATTATTGGAATGAACTTCATAGTATGGTGACCACACGATACTGCAATATTCTAGGCTAGACCTAACAATACTATTGTATATTTTGATCTTAGTGTTACATTTTTTAAAATCCTTAGTATTTCTGATGACAAATCCAAGACATTTCATTGCTTTGTTCACTATATTATTATAGTGATGTTTAAAGCTAAGTTTTTTATCTAGTATAACCCCTAAATCTCGTATCTCATCAACCTCTTGTAATGGCTTGTTGAATATTGAGTAGTTTCTATTGAATGAGTTACGATTTTTAGTGAAACTAATATAAAAACATTTGTCTGCGTTCAAGACCATTTCATTTCTAAGACACCACTGTTCTAGCCTATCTATATCTCTTTGCAGTAGGAGCACATCATGTTCTCCTGTTACCGTTCTGAGTATTTTTAAGTCATCCGCGTATAAATAAGGTTGACTATGATTAAAGCAGCTTGTGACATCATTAAAGAAAATATTTAATTTGAATACTGTGCAAATAAATAACAACCATAAGGTTTTTTATCACAACAGTTTTTTTTTCTATTTAATATAATTTAAGTGTAAAAGATTTTTAACACGATTTTATTGTAATATCTAAGACTACAGTAGAATAAAAACAAAGAAAAGAGAAGAGTGAGATAACTTAATGATAATAAAATGATGTTTTTTAAAACATAATGTATAATATAAAACATGTAAATAAATTTTGATAAAATTATTAAATAAATAGCCTTCTAATTTAAATAATATTTGGTTTTTACTTCAACACTGCTGAATTGAATTTTTAAGGAATACAACATAAACCTTTTCGCCAACTCAAATAAAAGTGGACTGTATTTCCACTTTTCATTCGAGCTAGCGAATAGGGCCAGCTGCTGCTTAGCTATAATAAACAAGCAGACATAAGTTTGCAGAACTATTTAACAGAGAGCAGCACTGTAAAAAAATTAAGATGGCGGACGTTCAAAGTGAGGTGACAAGAGTAAGTGTCGATTGGCTTCTCTATTACTTTATATATGTATCTTTCTCTATGAGTGTGACTCAGGATTTCATCAACATTACAGTCCGTTTCGTTAACCTTTTAACCTTTTTTAGCTGGTTGTGAGACGGGTCGATTTTTTCTAAATACTTCATTTTCCATTTTTCAACCTTTTAGTAAACGCACGTGGCCGTTGGAGCGAAAAGGTTCTCGATTGACGACCGAGTATCGGACAGACTGACGATCTGGTGCGCGGTCGCAGGAAGCCGCTGGATGTGGATAGCGCAGGACTGATCGTTGTGGAGATCCTTGGGGGAGGCCTATGCCCAGCAGTGGGCGTCGTTCAGCTGACATGATGATGATGATAACGCACGTAATTGGTGTTCCTATGGGTTAACGTAGCCAACTACCGGTGAACTTGGGCCTTAGTTTTCTGTAATTGTGGACCTAAAAATTTTCCGTCCATTTTGACAGCTAATTTTGAATAAGGGATTTTCTGACAGATGATTAAAAAAGAAAAAGTTAGTTCCAAAAAACTCAACAGATGGCGTTCATCAGACATGGGTCTGCTTTTTTTTATTTGCTGGCAAGGAGTCTACGTTAAGACGGTCAATTTAAAAAAAACACTTGCAGAAGGAAAAAAAACATTTGCAGGACTGAGATAAGATAAGATAAGATAAGATAAGATAAGAGTAGACAAGGCTTATCTACAACTCGCGGTATGGTCGGTATGGTATTGCAACGCAAAACAAGAGGAATAGAATTATTTGACATTTCTTTTCTTCCGCCAACGTCAACTTTTTTTTGGCTTTGCACCTTCTTGCACAACTTTGAAATACAAGTGTAGGTCAGATCAGATGAGATACATGTCTGGTCAGCGCCATCTATCGAGCTAATAAATAAACTTTTTTTTTTAATTTGCTGGCAGAAAATCTCTCATTGCGAGTGGCTTCTTCGTCACGGCTGTCACCGGAACAGATATAAGTGTAGGAATATACCATAACAACAGTTTTCATGTTATGGCTACTAAAGTAACAACGTAACCATCAGCAACACTTATCCGTCACTTTAGAGTAGACAACATCAGCCCGCAACTTCGTTTCTTTGCTTCTGTCATGTGTTTCACTTCTTTCCTCGTCCGTGTCTGCTTGGCTACGTTGCGGATCATTCCATTCAGCAATCTCTGCTGTTCCAAATACGACGTATATTATACTGGCGATCACGTAAAAGACTGATGCTAGGAAAAACACCTTCCTCCATTGTGCAGGGTTAGTCTGTAAGTAAAGAGTTTAGTGGTGAATCTGCTGAAATAAAATATTTAAACATTATAAACCCTTTAACTGTAATCCTTTTCAAACATGGTGAACCTGATAGGCATGACAAAATAACAAGTTTAATCTACCAATTAACCATAACCGATGATATTTGTGGGTCCGTTCGGTTAGATAGTGTCGGTACGGGTGTACCGACACGCACGGTATTGTGGCTCTTGCTTTAAAATGCAGATATAAAATAATAAACTGAAGTTGGGTACCAAAGTAAATTTTAATGAAAATTTGGCTATTTTTATATAAAAGTTTATGTTAGTCCTTACATGTTTGGCCTGGTAGGGCATACAAAATTATAATGTCAAATAAATATGCAATTAATAAATTGTTTCATTGGACGACTTAGTAAAACAAAAATAAAATAGTAACGAGATGTCATGCATAAATTAATAATAATCTCATAAATTAATGTCAAAATTATAAAATGTAAAAAAATAATAATAATATTAACCTAATAGCATGTCAAGTACAAATTTAATTTCAAAATTCTAAAATGTAAAAAAATAATAATAATATTATCCTTATAGCATGTCAAGTACAAATTTATTAAATGTCAAAAAAAAAATATTATTACTAATTACCTAAAATGTCCCAAGTACTTAACCTACCATAATACAAGAATTTTATTGTTAATATGAATTAAAAAAGCCAGTAACAAAATTTATTCAAAATAATTATATAATTTTATATTTTGTCATAAATTAGGCAAATCTCTATCTGATAAAAACTCATTTACACTATAGTAGCATTTGTCAGTCAGGAAATTCTTCAGTCGTTTTTTAAACAAATTTATGTTAAGCTCTTTGATAGCTATTGGCAGTTTATTGTATATAGTAGGTGCCATACCAAAAATACTATTATGCATAAGTGCCGTATTTGCTTTACATACACATAGCTTAGTATATTTATTTTGTCTAATTCTATTACTTTTATACGACTTAATTTTAAAAAGATCTGGATTCATTTTTACAAACACTGCTACTTCAAATATATATAAACAAGGAAGTGTTAATAATTTGTACTTTTTGAAGTAATCCTGACAACTTTCAGTGGTTTTTAAACCGAACATTGATCGTATTGATCGTCGTTCGTCTTATCTGTTGAATTACCCCAGAAAATAATACCATATCTTAGTGTTGATTCTACCGTGCCGTAATAAGCAGCAATCAAACCGTCTACATTAAGAAGAGGTGCCAATTTGTAAAGTGCGTATGATGCTTTGCTTACTCTCAAGGAAATGTTTTCTATGTGTAACTTCCAGTCCAATTTTTTATCAATAGTCAAGCCCAAGAATGTCGTAGCATCTGTTTCATTGACTTCCGAATTATTATAATGGATATTAATATTTAAGCTAGGTTTTCTTTGTCTGAATTGAATCAATTTAGTTTTATTTAGATTAATTTTTAGATTATTATTTTCTAACCACATTATTATAGATGTCAAAGTTTTATTAATGTCACTCTCATATAAATCTTTATTGTCACAGTCAATGATAACTGTACTATCATCAGCGAAAAGGGTTAAAGGTTTGTTAACTGCCTTCGGAATGTCATTGATGTATAATAAGAATAGAAGTGGCCCCAAGACACTTCCCTGTGGGACACCATATGTAATGGTGCGATGTGAGGATGTATATATTAATTCATGTTTAGATTTTGTACATACTTTTGTGATTTCGACATATTGTTTTCTGTTTTTTAGGTAAGTCTCAAGAAGTCTCAAAATATTACCCCTTATTCCATAAGCATTTAACTTATATAATAATTTATCATGGTCAACATGGTCAAAAGCTTGAGTCATATCACAAAAGATCGCACAGACTGGGTTTCTTTTATCAATATTTCGCATTACTGTTCCCAAAAAATCATATATAGCCATGTTTATTGTTTTGCCTTTTCGAAAACCTTTCTGTTCTTGGGTCAAAATATCGCTCTTTTCCAAATACGAAAGTAATTGGTGATAAAGGTATTTTTCAAAAATTTTAGAAAACAATGATGCTAAAGCAATTGGTCTATAGTTTTCCCTAAGCATTTTGTCTCCTTTTTTATGTATAGGTTTTACCTTTGTTACTTTTAACTTTTCTGGAAATACACCAGCACTTATTGCTAAGTTGGTGATGTGTGCTAAGTGCTCACATAATGTATCGGCAGTAAATTTTACTACGTGTGTACACACATCATCATACCCTACACTCTTTGTATTTTTTAAATTTCTAATTATGTTATAAATGTCAGAAGGTAGCGCCGGAGTCACAAAAATTGAATTAATAGTATTTGGAATGTCATAGTTATATCTAATATTACTATTAATTACTGGTTCTACTTTGTCTACAAAATAATTGTTAAAAGCATTAGAAATTCCTTGAGGTTCTATTATAGTGTTATTGTCAATTTTTATACTATTAATTTGTCCACGGGGCTTATTTGGTTTATTATTGTTTACTATCTGCCAAATCGTTTTAGATTTATTATTTGATTGTTTTATTTTAAAATTATTTTGAGCACGACGTGTAAGTTTAATTATTTTCTTATATATAACATTGTATTTCTTAAATTCAGCTTTATTGCATCTGTTAGACTTTAATCTGCATCGCCACAAAAGTAACCTCTTTCTTTTACTACACATTTTTATACCACGAGATAGCCATGTAACTTTTTTATTTAGTTTTATCGTTATATTAACTTTAGGAAAGCAAAGATCGTAGAAAAGTTTGAAATGTTCTATAAAAAAGTCATAGGCTTCATTTGGATCATCAGTTTTATAGATATCCGAGAAAGAAAAGCTACTTAAGCACTTCTTAAATTTGATCATATTCGCTTTACTGTAGTCGCGACGTGTGACTTTCCATTTGTCAATGAGGAAATCTTTTTTTACGGGATATTCTAGTAACTGTGCTGTATGGTCAGATAAGCCAAATTCTATAACTTCAGATTTGCAACCCTTTTTAATGCTATGGGCAAAATTGTCCAAACAAGTCCCACTTGATAAGCGAGTAGGTTCTCTTAATTGTAATTTCAAATTATAATTTATCAACAGGCATTCAAATTCCAAGGCGTTACTGGTTTTTTTAAGTATATCAACATTGAAATCCCCAGCGATTATTACATTCTTTTTTCTGTGGCTAATTTTACAAAGCAGTGCAGACAGTTTTTCGAAAAATACATCCAGCTTTCCTTCATTAGGTCTAGGCACTCTGTACACACAAATTATAATTAAGTCATAGCCACATAACTCAACACCGCAGCATTCGAAAATGCCCTCTACAGAAAATTGCTTAACATCAGGGATAGGTTTACATTGGTATCCATTTTTTATAAAAATACAGGCTCCCCCTCGTTTACTAGATTTTCTACTGAAACTATCTGCTAGGTAGTAATTTGGTAAATTTAAACAATTTTCATAGCCAGACATCATAAAGTGCTCAGTTACACAAATTACGTCAACCCATTTTTTCCTATCTGCAATTTCACTTAGACATACGTAAAATTCGTCATATTTTGCAATTAAACTGGCAATGTTTTGATGCATTAATAAAAGGTATTTATTAACGAAAAAATTCTGAAGGCATTAATGACAATTCCTGATCTTTTGTTTCGGTCACTACCATACTATTTGAAATTGATGAATTCTCACAGATATCAATTTCGTCAATATTTATCTCATTTACTAATTTATAAAGGTCATTAAATATAATTTGAATACCCAAGTTGTTAATATCACCATTCTTAATATTAAACATTTTACTGTTATAGTCAAGGTTAAGATTAGAGTCAAGAAGATAAGCATATTCATGGGTAGCTATGTCCAAGTACAATAAATTATTAAAATTTTCTATTCTCCAGTTAAACATATTTTTATATGCTGCATATTTATAAGTAGGTAAACAAATGATAACGTTTGTATTAGTTATTTTTTTCAGCGTTTCCCTTAAACTAAAAATTAACTTGAAGTATTCATGAGTAGTTTTAAAATCTTCGTCACCAATCATCAGCACAAAATAGTCCATTTTTGTCAGACCCTTTGTGATGTACTCTGTGTCATCTAATAAAGTTTGAAGCCCACAATGGGTTTTCAAGTAATGGCAGACATTAAATTGATCGCTCTTGAAAGTTCGTTGCAGAGTTTCCAGAATCTTATTATTGTTGTTGGAGCTAAGAACACATAGTCGATATCTACTTTTATTCACCATTTTATTTTTATTATGTTCAAACATTTCTTTCAGTGGTGGATTTTGGTTTGCTGTTGATCCTTTCCTACATTTAGTCATTTCTTCGTTTCCTGTATCTTGTTTATTTGTTTGTGTGTGTTGATCAGTCATTTTCTTTGTATTAGTTTTTGTTTTTGGTGTTGTATTCTTAGATATAGGACTTAGCGCAACTCTTTTAAATAATTCAGATTTCTTTGTTAATTCTTCATTCATACGTTTTAAATTATTATTCGCAACAGATAACGTCTCAATTTCTGCATGAGCACTGCATAATTCTAATTTTAATTTTTCAATTTCTTCCCTTAGTTCAAATACCTGATCAATATCGATCGCATCAACGGAGACATCAGGCATACTACTAGTGGAATTATTGATAATTTCTTCTACTGACACGTTTGCACCTGATGTATTTGCAATCGAATCCGATTTAGTGCGATTTCGTCGAAAAGTGATATTTTCTAAGAAATTCATCGTTCTATTAATTTATTTATGTAATCTCCGTCGTTCAATAATTTATTATAGAAAAAACGTAATAAATCTATTAAGTAAATGTCAAAAATTCATTTTCATTTTATTCAAAAAAGTTTTTAGATATGCGTGGAATGGAACGTATATTCTTATTGCATCGGTATCCGAACGCACAATCTGTCACTTCGACATCTGTCAAGTGTCAATCAATCCGTCAGCGTCAGCTGTTTACGGAAATGCGTAAGAGCTTGCGAGAAGAAGTTTATAGTGTGTCTTTTCAATTGGGTAGTTTAAAAATGTAAATAATCGTTAAATGAGACGACACTTCGGTGTTTTGAAAAAAATCCAAAGTATCTTTACGGCTTCTCTCCAATTGTGATGTGAAACAACAATATAAGGTGCGTACCTTGGTGCTCCAGCTCCTGATGCAAGGTTATATGCCAGTTTCACCAAAAGGAAGTCAAATAAGTGATTTACAAATAACATTAATTATTATTAATTTTTTATATGATTATTATGATTACTCATCATCGCTCGAATTGTCACAAGTCACAACTGTCGTTACCACCTGTATTTATAATAAACATAGATTATTTAAGAAAATATAATTTAATAAATGTCGAATCCCAAAATCCAGTTCCATTGGCGGGTGTACGCCGCACGCGGCTTCTTATGTTTATCCGGCGGCATCCTTTGACAAGAAGCTGCACGTGCCAAGGCGGCGCGATAAAAGGGCGACACTATCTAAGCGAATGGACTTTACAAGATCCATAATACTGTTAAGTCTTTACCTATGAAATTTCTTATGGGGAAATTGTAGGAAGTTGGAATTATGATACAAAGATATTTGGGGATTTCTTGGACGTGTGAATTTGTGAAATTCGAATGCTACGAAATTTCAGAAATATGATCAGACAACATCAATCTAACTATTTTCTATAATATCATTTTGAAAACTGCCTAACATTAAAAACAATAGGTATTTTCAAAGCAGTCAAATTGACGACAACCAAAAAGGGGTACTTTGAAGGTTATTCATACTAATATTGTAAATGTGAAAGTGTGTTTGTTTGTTTGTTTATTTGTTTGTTTTTTTTTCTTACTTTGAAAAATCTTTTCACTGTCGTACCTTCGATACAAAACTGTCATTTCTTCCATTGCCGTTTCCAAAGAGTATGTTGGTAATCACTGACGTCTGCGCGGTCAACATCAAATAAGTACTTATCTTTTCCATTACAATTTTCCAAAATAAAGAAATATACTGTAACTAGCGCCAAAAATGCCCCAGTCGCGCATGCGCGCAGAGTTATCTGACACTCACTCTACTTCACAAAGTAATTTTTTTATATAGGAAATAGAGATCAAGCTTTGGCCCCTTTAATGGTAGTGTGTAACTAGCTCTATCTGTTGTCTGGTGTAGGCAACTTTTGGTGTATAAACACACACACAAGATGTTGGTGACCGGGTCCACTATTATATGGCAAAACAACGTTTGCCGGGTCAGCTAGTAATAACATAATTATATTTTCTAGACGACATACTCTATTTTTGAAACAGACTATTAGTTTTGATATATTGATAGTAATTAAAAAATTAGAGATCAATGGAAATGTGAGAAAAAAACAGCAATTTCATATTTGAAGGACGTATTATTTATTAAACTTACAGCATCAGTGACAATGAGACCCGCTGTCATGGGAGCCATGGATGCGAACAAATTGCCCCCAAGGTTGCTCACACTCATCGTGGTGCCAGCGTAGTTCGGCGAAATGTCTACGAGGTTGACCTGGAACGATACAATCAAACTGTCAAGATGGATTTGTTCTGGGTCCGCCTGGCTAGCAACCACCGTCTTATCTAAGAATGGCACCATAGCACCATTTTTGTGTTCCAGCAGTTACAGATAAGATAGCCAGTCCTTTTTTCCACTACGTGGTAACACTTAGCCTTCATCACACCTGATGTTAAGTGATGATAAATCCTAAATTACTAAGGAATTGACTTGATTGGAATACCATTATCTTTAACTGCCGAAACAAAACAATGCTGAAGACATCATTGTTATGGCTCCAGACTTAAATGTATAAGATGGTGGTAGCTAGCCAGGCGGACTTCGAACAAATCCTACCACCAACCGAACCGAATACAAAATGTACCCCATTGGAATCGAACCCAGAACCTCTTGGTCTGATACAGGTGGTGTGTACCACTAGCACATGAGTTAGTATTTCTGTTTACATACTCATGTACAGCCGCCAACACGTCAGGTTACTACAAACTGTCAAATTTCTTTAACTCGGCGGCACTCGCTAGGTATTTTTAGTCACAAAAACTCGCTACCGGGTAAAAAATACCACACAATAAAAATGCGATTATGTACTTAAATAACCATGTTTTTTACATGTTCATGATGACATAGAGTTTTATAGGATGTTTCTCACAAATGGAATGCCAAATTGTGGCTGTAACAGTGGTATATTATGGATAAGACCAAATCTTAAAAAAGTAACAAATATTTTAAAAACAACGTACTTAAAAAAACTTAAACAAAGTACTTTCTTTTTAAAAACAATCAAAATTGAGACCAATTACCAAAATTAGACTTCTTACACTTACAAATTACCAACATAAATCAAACTTTTTTATATAACGTGAAAATTTTGAAAAATTAACATGAAATTCACGCAACGTAAATGGAACAAAAATGAAAAAAATCTAATTACTTCTACAAAAGTCAATGAAAATATATGTTTTTCTTAGGAAGTATCTGTAATTTATTGATCGGAAGCTACCTAGACTCCTGAGTCGCTGCGGCGCTCAGGAAAAAAGTAATCGTCGAAAATATACCCTCTGTGGTATTTTTTACCCAGTAGCGAGTATTCGAGGGTTAAATAAAATTCAACCTTATGTCAAACACATAGAGTTCAGTTTCAATTAATAAATTTTGACATTATGTAGTAACCCGATGCTGGCGACCATACCACTAGACAACATAGGCGGATAAAGCAGCGGGGCTTTTCAGAGGTTGAAGATTCTAGGTTGAAGGCAGCGTTACCAAGTGGATAAAAATTCATTGTTTATATTAAATTTTTAATTGCTTTGTATGTGCTGGTACCCAATAAACTAATCTAAATTCTTGAAAAATGGAAAATGAAGTATTTAGAAAAAATCGACCAGTCTCACAACCAGCTCCAATGGGACTCGAACCCACGACCTTACGCTATCCGGGCGACTGCTCTAACCACTGAGCTACGGAGTCGTTACGAGAAGCGTCGAACTTAATTTTACTTAACTTATTATTTACTTAACTTCCCATAGTGATTTCTTCTTTAGCGATTGTCAAATATATGGAAAGGTATTTCTTTCGCGTGTGGGGGTAGTAATATCTTCACATTGATGAAATTAACGCTGGCTGTACAGCAGCGTGTAAGAAGTAGTTGATAAATTCGACGCTTCTCGTAACGACTCCATAGCTCAGTGGTAAGAGCAGTCGCCCGGATAGCGAAAGGTCGTGGGTTCGAGTCCCATTGGAGCTAGTTGTGAGACGGGTCAATTTTTTCTAAATACTTCATTTTCCATTTTTCAACCATGAAAATTGCATTGTGAATGCAAAAAAGTAAAAATTTTAATAACTTAATCTAAATTCTATTCTATTCTAAAAAAGATTTCCTAAAAAATGAAGACAAAATGTCACAATTCAATATGAACAGCTAGTAGACGCCTGCAACGCTATAAGTACACAGAGATTCGATTTAAAAAACTGCACGGTTACCGTCCAACGGTGTGGAGCAAGGTGAGACAAAAAAAAACAAAAAGACAAAAAAATCCACCAACTAGTTTTGAAGTTTTGATCTAGCTATCTCTTAGCTAAGATAACTAGATTATAATTATATATTAGATAGGTCAAAGATTATTATGACTGGCTATAAGTAATTGATTAGTTAAAACAACTTACTAAAAATCCAGATAGGGAAGCAGAGTTTAAAATGCATATTGATATCAATATTGCTTCCACTGCATAAATGTTGTTGGGCACGTACGCTAGTGCAATCATTCCGAGAGCTTCTGTAGAAAATCCTGAAACAGTTAATTTTATTTTAATATTAGATTCCTGTTTATGTTTGACAGGCCTAGGTGTACACTGATCATACCTTCTGAGTGAGAGTTCGTGAGTTAAATTTCCACCGGGACAAACATTTTATGTAATAAATATCCCTGTTATTTCCATGTCTGGGTGTTAAATATCTATGATATGTAATTATTTGAATGCTTCTGATTTTCTTTAACGGATTTAAATACATCTACAATGCACCCGTGAGAAGTCGGGGCTGGTCGTTGATTGCTTATTACAAATCAACGGATATCTCGTTTTCTCTAAAAGTCTAGACTATTTTTGAGAATCGGCTGAAGAAAAGTGATTTGATTTGTTTTTTTTTATTTATTTTATTTATTAGGAAACTCAACAGGCATTTTTCTACAATCATGCATAAAACAAACTTATATTTACACTTAGCCAATAAAAGAGTTTCACAGCATGTGATGATTGTACAGCTCAGAACAATAACTAAAGCTATAGAAACCGTGCTAAAATAACAACAAAATACATTACTTCGTACTCTTTTATCTTATGCAGTAGTACATGTGTAAGAAAGAGATAGTATACAGTCTAATGTTTCTTAATTTATAAGGTTGTCACAAGTTTTATTTACGCCAGTGATGCAACGTCATCGACATTAATATCGATAAATTAAAAATTTATTTTACATGCATTACATTTTTAAAATCTCTATGTATGTCAACGACAATGTGCACACGTAACTACCACAAACAACCACACCACATCGCAGCGACAAAATGTGGTGTCGATGCAGCTTTTCGCAGTTGCATTGTGGTTGTGGGACAAAATGTCAATGTGATTGCGTTGTCGCCAGTAGTTGTGATGTGGATACGTCGTATCGTATGCGGTGTGGCCGGCTGCTAGTTCACAGCGTCGTCGCTGGTGGTGGTCGGTATTACTTACGCACGCGGTCGATAATGACGGCAAAATGTGGTACTTACAGGTAAATTGTACTAGGTATTCATTTCCAATACAAAATACACCCGGCCCACAGTTGTGTGGTTGTGGTACGTGTGAGTAGACCCAATGAATAATTAAGTATAGCACCTGCAATATTATAAATGCAGTACCACTTTCTTTTATAAAAATTTACAGTTTTCAGTAATCTATCCTAATATTATAAAAAAGCTGAAGAGTTTGGTTGAACGTGCTAATCTCAGTAACTACTGCACAATTTTTTCTACTACCTATTAGAAAGTTACATCCTTCCCGAGTGACACAGGCTATCTTTTATCCCGGGGACCACGCGGGTAAAACCGCGAGGATCCGCTAGTTGATAATATAATAAGTAAAAAAATTGCACATAGTAATGCTGGTTCCTTCGCCTACTTTTATTGCAAACATTAGAGTGAATTAAGCTGAAAAGGAAATTAATCAATTAATTAAAATAAAGAAACCATTTTTTTCTTTTAAACACATCTTTAATGTTCTCATTTGGCTCAAATGATTGTAGTTCAAAGTGTTACGCATAACGTGACTGTTCACTTTTGCTGTCCAGTTGATTTTTGAAATACGGCGTATACAATCATTTATAATAGTTTCATCTTTGGGAAATCTGAAAAAAGTAAAAATTGTTAACATCGATAAAGAAAAATCACAGCACTATCATAACCTTAACAACTTTAACAGAAATGCAAGAAAATATAAAAAATAGACCAAAACTCACGTACATTTCTATTGATAATATTAATTTATTAAAATTTTCGGATAATACTGATGTTAAAATCTTAAAAACATATGAATTTTGAAACAAAACTTACCGATGAAATGATTCAATCTCATCCGAATTTACTTTCCGTGATATATTAGACTAACAGTCTAGAACAACACAAACCATCCTAGACACGGAATGCAAGCTCTCTAGAGAGCCTGTATGCACACTTTCCTGTTGTTTTATCACCGAATTCCTTGTAAATTAATACATTTTTACTTTAGCTGCCAGCGAAGCTGTTCGACCATTGTAATACGTTCGTATTAAATTGGTCATACCTCAGAAGCTACGTTCTTAACAAAGACGTATTTTTATTTTGGTAGTATTATATTACAATCAATTAGAACCATTTGACATTTGTACTTTACGAGCTTGTGACAATGACAGAAACAATAGAAACTCACAAAGATTGTCTATTTCACTCTTACTCATGTATGCTGAATTACTTAAAGTGAGTACGATAGCTGATACACAGTTTTTATTTTAGTACGGTTTCTATAGCTTTAGTTATTGTTCTGAGTTGTACAGGCAAACTATTAAAAAACTAATTAATTTAAAGAATGAGACAACAGACCAAAAACAAACTAAACTAAATCGAGATGTGAATTATACATCTACTGGATAGCAAGCCATTACAAGAGATTATGATTGGCAGACCAAGTTTTAGCCATAAAGTAGGTCGGTATACACATAAATGTATGTAAAGTAATATAATATAAAGTTTGAAAGGTATTTAAGATGTGTAAGATAAATAAATAGTATTATAATAATTATTGTAATGCAATAAAAGATAAATAAGTTTTTGTAAAAATCTCATTTTCATGACAACCTTTTTTGCTAACTTTTCTAATTAAATATTGTATTGTCATTTAAACCAAACCTGTATACAAAATTTCAGCTCCATCGGACAATGGAAAGTGTGTCAAATTAAGCTTGCAAGATTTGTCCCCCACTAACTAACAAACTAACTAAAATGGCAAGTTAAATAAAAGGTTGTAACAGAGACAAAAAGACACACAAAACAGAACAAATACAATGTTAATAATTATCAAGCCTATAAATAAATAAACAAAAGATTGTTTATCTATCTATCACGAAATTGACAACTTTGAGAGAAGGGCACGTTTGAAGCTATACTTGGACAAATGGAAAATGTCGATATCTTGAAACTTATCATTGTACAATTTGGATAAGCGAGTCATAACAGCATTACTACCGTAGTTCGTACGATGTCTAGGCACAGACAGAAGTGGGTTTTTTCTCGTGCGGTAACTAGGAGTACAGGGTGCATACCATCAACTTTAAGAGAGCGATTGAAAAATAGCGCGATGCAGAATAGGTTCCTAAAATGAATTTCTTTCTTTCGTACTATGACCTTCTAAAAACTGGATCGCAAATGAATTGCTAAATGTGAATGACCGAACGATTTGTGTCCATATTTCTTCTACCCGTCTCTTTCACTAGATTCTGTCATGCGGAGAGTGAGAGGGACGGGTATTACCTGCAGGTGTCATATTAGCTTGGCCGAGTCATAAGTAAAATAAGAGTATGTGTCAGCTCAGCGGCTGTGAAATGTCATTGAATGATCACTGAATCGCTGTCATTGATATTAAGCTGTCGTGGTACGAATAAGCGAAGCAGATCAGTTTAGGTCCTAAACAAAACCGCAATAAGAGTTGATGGTATGCACCCAGAACCTGATGGTGGCGAGTAGGTTTGCACTGTCTAGATGAATATGAAAGATATCGTGTAGAAGGCACATATCAAGTAACTCGCGACGAGATTTGAGTGACAACATTCCGTATTTATTTATTTATTTACTGCTCATCATACGTGGCACGGTGCGTACGGGATTTAAAGGAAAGATGTTTTTGTATTCTCTCCAATCTATTTGTATATAATAATATGGCGTACTGTGGCGACCAAATGGGACTGCCATATTCAAGAATACTACGACAATAAGCATAATATATAGTTTTTAGGCTTTGAGTCTTTTTGAAGGGTTTGCATCTCCATATGATAAAACCAAGGTTGCTGTATGACCTATTAACTACACTATTTATGTGCTCAGAGAACATCATTTTATAGTCCAAAAGAACACCCAGGTCCCTTACGACCTCTGATCTATCAATTAATACGCCGAAAGAATTTTATTTTTCTTGCGAGTGAAACTGATGCATTGGCATTTATTTATATTTACAGTGATATTTTTACCTAAAGAGGTAGCTAGTTTCCTTGTTCTTGTAACGGTTAGGTACTTCTTGGAGATCAGCATATCCGTCAACCAGCCGAATACGAAGTTGCTGATGTACATCACAACGTACGGGACTGCCATCAGCAGGCCGGTCTGTTGGAGATAAGAATATGATTAAAATCTGCCGATTAGGAAGATGTGGAGCGAATTCAAACGCGATGCTTAAGACCAACCGCGTTGGATATGTACTATGGACCTTCCTTTACCGTGGTACCATTAGACAGTACCATTGATGGTACGATGGCAATGGACGGTCTTTGCTTCCTCGAAGTCTCGAGAGTTCGAAAGTTCTTCTTCAAAACCTGATCTCCACCTGCAAGTCATATTAAAATGGCTGATGCCAAGGATGATTCTCACCGTTTTAATATTGACTCCCATGACCTTGTCCAAGTATGATGGCAGTTCTACAACGATTGTCAGAGTGCCCCACGATGCGGCGCCGTGGGCGACCACTATCGAAATCATGCCAGGACTTAATAATATCTTCTTCCAAGGGACTGGCGCATTTTTCTGGGCAAACAATAGACGTAATTATCCTAGTAGATAAGTATAGTAGAAGTAAACCGATCAAGAGCGAGTTGGACTCGCGCACTGAGGGTTCCGTTCTATCATAAATTATAAATATTTGGATAGTTTATGTTACTTTACGTACTACAGTCCTTAAAAGGTGTGATAGACGGCGAACGGCTATTGCAATATATCTACATATCAAATCAAATCTGTAAATTTATTGACACAGACAGTGGACATATACATAACTTATATGACACAAATGCACAAAAATCATGGCTATGATACATCAAAAGGCATCTAGTTCAGCATGTGTCAGTGTTGAAGCTGACGCTGGTTTTCCACTAAATATTTTTATTTCTCACTTGCTTGCGAAACAGTTGGGCAAACGTCATCTGAAACTATTCCAAATTCCAAGTTGTTAGCATTAGTAGACGGACGACATAAGAGTTCCTTTTTGCCATTTTGGTACGGAACCGGGCGACTACTCTAACCACTGAGCTAACGACTCAGTAGCTCAGTGGTTAGAGCAGTCGCCCGGATAGCGAAAGGTCGTGGGTTCGAGTCCCATCGGAGCTGGTTGTGAGACGGGTCGATTTTTTCGAAATACTTCATTTTCCATTTTTCAACTTATCAATTTGTCATTCGATTACTAACCTGTTCCTCACTTTGCTCTAAAGCCTCTTCAATATACCTTTTCTCCTCCTCCGATATCGATCTATGTTGACTAGGCGTGTCCGCTAGCATGTACCACAGAACGAAACTACAGATTCCAGACAGGATGCCGTAGAAGTAGAATATTCCAGGCCATTCCATGTAAGATGATGCTATAAACCCTGTTACTGACAATCCAAAGACTATTCCAAGGGATATACCTGCAATAACCAGAATGCTCATAGATGTAGCTTTTAAAATTATTATATTTATATTTTCGAGAACATTGTGATTGAGATACTAATTTATAACGTCTTCTTTACACTTTCAACACTCAATTATTTAGCACTACACTTAAAGACAACCTTTTACATTGGAGACTCAACCACTAACGCACAGCGCCCCGATCGCGGTAATCTTATGACGCATTAGTCAAGTGTACGTGCAGTTGACGTTCACGCGACGTGCAATACCGTTTTTGATAACGCGCGGCTTTGACAGTGCGACAACGTTTTCTGTTCCGGTGATAATCTGTGGAACTAAAACAGTTTTCATACGACAGTCTATTTTGACAGCTAATTTCGCATTGCAAGTGGCTCCTTTGTCACGGATGCCACCGAAACAGACAGGATTGTGGGACTATAGGTTTGCGTGACGTGTGCGTCGTTATGTCATTACGGCAATATGAAGTCAAACGTCATGACGCAAACGTGATCAAGACGCGCTGCATAGTATTACCGCGATCGGGGCGCTGTCCGGCACGTCACTCAATATGGCCCGAAACAGCTTCGACAATTCTGCCTCATCATAAATTTGTAGTAAGAGTAGTGCGCTTTCACTTTCAGCCCTATAATATTCACCTAACGTCAAGTATGATGAAGGACAAAAACATCTGTTGTGGATTAAAGAAATACTCTCAAAAACTAATAGCAATATATTAAACTCACCTCCATAAATGATCCCGGACATCTTCCCCCTCTCCTCCAGCGGGGCCCACTTCCCCAGGAACGTGTGGAGGCTAGGGCACATGCAACCCTGTCCCATGCCCTGGAGAAATCTGCAGACTAACGTGCACATCCAGCCGCCCTGGAATATATTATTTTTTTAACCGACTTCAAAAAAGGAGGAGGTTATCAATTCGACTGTATATTTTTTTTTATTTTTTTACTGAACCGTTACTGAACCGATTTGGATAATTCTTAATAAGGTGACGCTTCTCGTGTGGTCCCATTCAAATTTCATCAAGAACTGACGAGAAGTTCTGGAGTTATTCTGAGTAATGCGTATTTAGACTTTAGTTTGTTTATTTAGACGATTTCATACAGACATATTCATCAAAGTGGGGATCATTTTAATTTTTTTTTTTATATTTTGATGATTTGATCTTATGATTTGATCTTATTTTCACCAAGTCAGGACCAGGAGATAAAATCCCAGGAAAATTGAGAGAAATTCTAAAATATAGGCAAGCGTTATGCGTTCCATTTATTTTTGAAGTTAGTCAAGTATTTGCATCTGGTCTCATAGTGATGAGCTGGTGATGGAAGCTACAACTCCTCAACGGTTAGGAGCTGGAGAATAATTCCGTAAGTATTAATCGTACGTATGGACTAATTGTTATATTCTTTCAAGTTATTGATGGTGAGAGATGAAACTCCTCAATAGTTAGGAGTTATATAATGTTTTCTAAATACCATATGCAATGGACCTTCAGTTGTATACCTTCAAGTTATCTAAGTAGCTAAAGATGGAAAGCTGAACTCATTTACAACAATTTATCATAATCACCATGTAGTTTCGCTACGATTAAGTATTTACACTAAAAATCGAAAAATACAACTTTTTTTATAATGTAACCTCCTTCAAAAAGAATCTTCAAACAAAATTAACAAACACTAAAATACTAAAAAGATATTTAAAAAATTAATTCAAAGGACGAAAATTCGTGTCTTTGTCTAACTTATCTTGGTACTTACTGAACTGTTTGAAGTCGGTGCCAAGCCAAAAAGAATAAGAACGAATTATACTGAGTGAAATAACAAACATTAAAAAAAAACCCGGTCCCAAGCGTGAGGTGTAGGACGTATTTACCTCAAATACCTATTAGACTGGGCATTTTCTTCTTCACTTTACTATTTTTTGTATTATATGACCGTGTTCTGTCTCTTGAGATTCGCATACGGCCAACAAAGAGACTGGAAGCACCATACAATCCGCGTAACTTATATTATTGATACAGACTTCGTTTGCATGCATGCCGCCGAGTCTCTCAATCAGACCGTTGACATAAATACTGAAAAGGTATCTCTTTCATACGTTTGACATTTAAAGTGACAGGGCGATGTTGGAGATACTCCTAAAGATAAGTAGTGTACGATGTATTCGGGCATAAATTATATGGATTTCTTAGATGGAGCAAGCACACGTATTTGGGGGTGATCTATCTGTGTAGTACATGACGGTATACCAGATACACAAAAGAGCTGGTTTTCAGCATTATTGCGTTCCAGCAGTTAGAGATAAGCTAGCCAGTTCCTCATTGATTGAGGATTCCGGGAGTAGTGCGCTTCCACGCCTTATCGCTACTTAACATCAGGTGTCATGAAGGCTACGTGCTACCCCACCCACTGACCCCCAGTCACTGTGAAGGTTAAAATTAGAACTTACATAATAACTGGCCGTTGGCGTAATAAAAGCTGTGATACAGTTGATGGCCATTGAACCGATGAGGAGTCGACGGGCACCGTACTTGTGAGCCAGCTGGCCGGCCGGGATCTGCAGGGTGATATAGCCCCAGAAGAAGGCCGAGAGCAGCGCATCCTGGACTTTCTTGCTCCAATAGAACTTTGGGAACTAATAAAATATAAATGTCGCAGCGTCAGATCGCCAGGGTGCCTACCATCAACTTTAAGACAGCGATTCAAAAATAGCGCGATGCAGAATAGGTTCCTAAAATGAATTGCTTTCTTTCGTACTCTGACCTTCTAAAAACTGGATCGCAAATGAATTGCTAAATGTTAATGACCGAACGATTTGTGTCCTTTTTCTTCTACCCGTCTCTTTCACTCGATTCTGTCATGCCCGGAGAGTGAGAGGGACGGGTATAACCTGCAGGTGACATGTTAAATCGACCGGGTTATAAGTCAAATAAGAGTTCCTGACAGCTTAGCGGCTGTGAACTGTCATTGATCGATCACTGAATCGCTGTCATTGATATTAAGCTGTCGTGGTACGAATAAGCGAAGCAGATCAGTTTAGGTTCCTAAACAAAACCGTAATAAGAGTTGATGGTAAGCACCCAGGTCCTGATATTTTGGGATGTTGTTAAAATAGATACCTATGGTGTAAAACCAAATTGAAAGACCTGTGCTAACTTCTTGGTGCTCAAAAAACCTCAGAATTTTCCGATAATTTTCAGTTTTTGGCTTACAACTTCTAAAAATACATTTTGCAGCAAAGTCAATCATCCATGAGCTGCATGACACGACAGTTTGAGTGCTACCACGGCTCTGTATGTCTAACCGATTTTGAGATATAACGAACTAGATTTTAAATATTGTTGATCGATGGATATAACACTTCAAAAAGGGCAATTTTTTCCAAAAAGTCAGCAGGGGCTGACACTAGGTGGCTTCAAATAAAGAACTAGCGCCGCAAACTCTGCTCAAACTCTGGTCATGCAGGGTTATACATTTTAATAAGATATTTTTAAAATACAAAAAAACAAAATACAAATCATTTATTTGTAAACATAGGTAAAACATAAGTATAGTTTTAATTATCTAGCATGTAATAATATTATTTAGCGTGAAAGCGATAAATATCGCTGTGCTATTCAAATATTTATAGTACTTTTTAGCATAAATAATATTTTCATAGATGTATTGTCCCGCAACAGTTCGAAGGTCTATTTCTTTAAATAAATCTCTTAAAGAATCTCGCGATCGGAGATTGTAAATAGCGCGAATAGCCCTTTTTTGGAGCACAAAATTTCGATGTTAGCGGCTGACCTTGCCGTTTCAATTTCGGTTAAAATCCTCATTTTCTTAACTGCGAATGACGCTGAGCTGAGTCTACTCTCCAAGGCATCGGTATGAGGATTCTATTGTTGTCACGAGTCTATGTAGGTACTATTAATAAATTCGACCATATCGCCGTCTAGTCTATTATGAAAATCAACTTGTCTTACACTAAGTAACAAAATTTTTAACACTAAGTTTTGTTTGAGTTTAAAGTAAAATTATTATTATTAAACCAATGTGACACTTTTGAAAGAACAATGTTTACTTCGTCAGAACAATCATCACCTGTGTCTACTTTAAAAACTAGAGATGAATCATCGGCATTTAACACTGTCTCACTTAAGTTCTTGTTGTTGGCAAGGTCACAAAAATATCGATAATATCTTTCTTGTCCTCCCAGACATCAAGTGATTGTTTTAGTAGTGCAACTCCAGCATCAGTTGTACTTTTTCTTTTGAAAAACCAAACTGTTTATCATGTAGTATAGTATTTAATTTTAAATATTCTAAAAGATGAGCATAAATTAATTTCTTAAAAATATTTCTTATGCTAGTTGGTACGGATACTGGTCTCAAATTTGCAGGGTCACTTTCGTCACCAGCTATTAACAGAGGAGTTATTTTACTATTATTCATTAAATTTGTTTTTGACAGATAGTATAGTTTGCTATACTAGTCGTACTTACCATTAAAAAAACCAACACTATCTTTCGTGCTACGGCTACTGTTAAACTAACTGTACAATCAAAAATACTTACAGGAGGAGTTAAGAGCAGAGAATTTAGGAATCCATGTACTTCAAAATGTTTTTCTTTATTATCTAAATGTGTTTGGTTGAATCCTGTCACATTTGAATAATAAAGATTTGTATTTGTATTTGTATTTGTATTTGATGGTGAGGTTTCATTACCCAACACGTAAGTTAGATTTTTTGTGTCTGTCATTGTTACTAATGCCATACCCATAATGGTTCTAATACTGATTGATACTGAATATGTAGCTAACAGTATTAGGCATTGTGTATATCTAACGCCCCAACCTGAAAAAAAAACTGCAATATATCGATTGTAGTTGTTAACTTAAGTTTCTAATTTAAGCAATAGTATCAAATGGTTTTCTAGGGTATTTAATTAGGTCTGAAGTTTGTTTTTTTACAAGTAAAGAACAACGTTATTAAATAATAAATAGTGGACACCATCACATAAATAAATAAATAAATTCAGCCTGGGTCGTCCCACTGCAGGGCAACGGCCTCTCCACCTTCTTTCCATTTCTCGCGGTTTAGAGCTGTTGTGTGCCAGTCACTCATATACGAGTCAAGATACCATCACATACATTGTTAAAATACCAAACTATAGTAGGTAGAGCACTAGTCGTATAGAAATTGGAAACAACGACGGGTATTACCACATACGCCCAGAACCGAGGAAATATTGAAAAGTTCGTCAATATTTACCCGACGGGGAAGTGAAATTTTGACATTAAGAATTTAATGTAGTAAGGTTTGTTCAGCTAGTAGCCTTTGATATATAAACGTAGGTATTATATAAAAATTGTCTAAGTTAGAAAATAAAATTGAACATACCATCATATTTTTTAACCAATGTATCATTTTCCACTGTATCCCCTATTTCTTCTTGTTCATTTTTCACTTCATACATCTCTAAAGCCATATTATATCAACTAATCTAAATAAACTGCATTAATTTTATTACAATAACGTTTACCAGTTACATCAAAAGAAGAATAGGTACAGACTAATGACTATGTTACCTCATCTAATGAGAATTTTAAAAGAATTGAGTATGACCATACGTCATAAACCATATGTGGTATAATTTCGTGACTAATATTCATGAGGTTTAGGGTTCTTTGCATTTGAAAAAAAAGTTTGCGTGTTTTGAGAAAATTTAAAAATTGTCTGCATGAATCCTTAACAACCTCAAAAACGAATACCTACTTCATTTGATTGAGCGATAAAAACCTTACTTAGTCAACATATAACTACATTGAAATTATCCATACCCTAACGTATAATATACCCTTTTAGTACTTCTCTTTTTTGGTCGAGAGATAAATTTTATTTGAGATTTTAATTTATTTTTATGCGATCACAATGTAATTTATATACATTTTTCCTATACCTACGAAGTTTTATTTTTCAATGTTTTGAGTTTTTTTTTTGTCGGGGGTTTCTAATTTTATTTTTATTTTATCTTTTTTTAATTTACTTACGGACAGAATTTAAAAAAAAACATCATAGAAATCAATTGATCGCACTACGAATATAAGTACCTACAGACAGACAGAGATTTTTTTGCCACCATTTTGTTTTTTTATTGCACCTAAATTTGCTCATGGTGAACATTATTTTAGTCAAAGCAACACCTCTGTATCTTTTACCGTTTCGGCAGACAGTTGACTATCTCCATAAATGGCCGGATGGATTTTCATCAAACGTGGCTAAGATAAGAACCTTTTTGATTAGTTTAGCTTTCAATTAAAGAAACTCGCATTGAAATCGCTTGATCCGTTTTAAGAATACACGTACAGATAGACAGACATAGGCTTCAAACTTATAACACCCCTTTTTGCGTTATCTCGGAGGTTAAAAATAACAATGGTGGTTGTTCAAAGCTATTTGTGGAAGAGGAAATTATGGCAGGAGACGCGATTGTGGAAACTTTTTCAGTTCATCCATGCGACGCGACAGCCGATCTGGGGACCACTCTTCATTTGCGGTTGGACGGGGTCATATAGTCTCGATGGTGGCGTCATATTTGACATGTGGCGTTTAACACCAATTATTTTTCTTAACCCCATAAAAGTATATTTCGCTCAGATTCAACTTCAACTATTTTAAAATTAGCAAACTCTGTGTTTGTGACTTACATTCAGATACAAAATTACAGTGCAATTTTGATATTAAAATTAAGCTAATGCCTATAATATTTTTGACGTGATAACGTATAATCGATGAACGCCGGCTGCACTCACGAAAAAGCATGGCGCAATGTCAAGTTCCACCTGAGCTCAAAATAGAACTAGTACTTCCCATAAACCTAGAGTCCTGAAATTTGGTACAGGAGTTGGGTTTACTGACCACATAAAGGGAAAACTATCAAAACTAAGATAATGGAAGATCCTGAATACCTGATGACCCTGAGGAGAAACCATAATTATTTAGCTCAAATTAACATCACTAGATGGCTCACGCTATGCGTCTGAGTAGAAGAGAGACAGCGGTATATTTTTAATAATCAAATTAGCTTTAAAAAATATTGATAATGCTAATATTACACTGTTCAACCAAATTGATTCACTTTGGTTGAAAGGCGCAGAAATACAGGCGCACATAGACATTGAATGATTCAATTTTACGTTTACATTGTTCAATTTGAATGCTTCATCCAAATTGAAAGGCACAAGTAAACCGTGTATTGCTGTCATAACATGATACTTGTTTCAATTATCAAATAAAATGTAAAGATTATCGGTAACAAAATTAAGTGTTGTGGTGTCACTAGTGACACAATGCTTCTAGAAGCATGTTAATTAGATGTGTGATAGAATGCTTGTTCTATAATCAAGTTGACGATAGATGTTGCTGGTAAGGTAACCTTCTACTTCGACATATTTTTTCAACAATGTTTTCTTATGACGTTATCACGTAAAATTATCATCGTCCGTAAACTTTATACAATAAATTTTTATTTACAATTTTAATAATAGGGATTAAAAAATGAAATTGCCGTTTTATTTCTTTGTACATATAACTTAACAACTTTTATGATATTAGAAATAGGTACATAATTTCTTTAATATTGCGTTACATTAAGACCGTATCGAGCAGCTTTTGATAATTTAATAACTACGATATTTGATTATTTACATAGAAAAAACTTATCTCTAAAGTTACGACTATTTTCGTTTCCAGAATTTCGTACTTTATTAGTTGTAACTTAGTGAAAATATGTTTTTTGCTCTTAACGAATATGTCATTTAGTAGTTAAAATGTCCATAAATACGTGTGTAAATTTTGTAAACTTGCATAATATTAGTCGTTGAATAAATTACAAAAACGTTAGTATGGAAAAAAATCTCCATACAAAACGGCAGTTTGATACTTTAACCCCTAATATTATACAGAACCAGTGTTCTGTAGTCAAATATTACAAAAGGTGGGTAACATAGTTACTTTCACATCAAAATGTTCAAGCTCTACCTTTGCAAGTGTTTGTTCAAACAATTATTTATTTAAACAGATGGCGAGTAAGAAAATAACACGAGGTTATGAGTTCACCTTCAGAGGCTCAGACAAATGACAATCGATTCAATTAAACGACTTATCATGTGTTCAATAATGGTGTAGGTCAACGGACGAAATTTAAAGTTTTAAAGTATTTTGTACAGTTGATATACCCGCGCGGTATCTGTGGATCGGTTCTCCACAGAAAACCTCTTACACCAAAAATTGCAAACTTAATATCTCTTCATAACATGTCACAGCTTAATTGGCTCCCCATTCGTCAGCGCCGACAGCTAAGACTGCTCTGCACACTCTACACTATTCTCATGAATCCCAATTCTCCTGAATACTTAAAATCCAAATTTCAGTATCTCTGCGAATCTCATATCGAACGCCCTCTTCGCTCCGCTAACTCTCTCTCTCTTTGTACTCCTCTCTTTCATTCTGGCTATATGTCTGAATCATTCACTATGCACGCCTTGCGCCTCTGGAATCGTCTCCCTGATGCTATCAGGAGGTGTTCAGTACACCCCTGCCTATACCGCGGAATTAGCTAGCGCAGTGGAAGCTGGTATTACTAATATAGACTCCGGACAAAAAACTAGGTTTCAGCGGGGATGTAAACTGAACAATTGGACTGCGATACACAGCGGAGAGAATGTTAAGTAAGGTGAGGTTACATACGGGTCTGTGTGTCGAACGTCTCCAAGGCAGAAGTGGTGTAAGGGAGCGCGCGCGCCCCTGGGGTCCTTTCTTCTGCAGACCTTACCATTTAGTCACCTTACTCACAACACAAATAACAGCGTTCCCAAGGCACTGGGCGCTTCAGCAATACACACACAATGACACACACGGGGGAGCCTCTTTTATTACGATTTACAGTCCCGACAAAAAGCGCGTGGTGGACAATTATCTTTCTTTCAAAACTCCGCGACCAGCCCGATGGATGGCGTCAAAACCTTGGTCGTACAAAACGGGATCACATAGATAATTTAAGATTTTATTCAAACTCGATATGCCAGGCACATTCAACGCAAGCGATTTTTAACAAATTCAGCAAAATTAATCCGACATTTTTCTTACAAGAATTTCAATCAAGTGTCACGGTCAACTTCAAGTGACAGCCAAATGTCAATTTGACGTGACATTAGAGACGCGTTCAGAAACGTCGATCTTTTCCGAACATCCCCCCGCCCCGGACCGTTAAGAACGGTACGTCAATCTACGGGTAATCGGGAGAGCCCACTAACTGCTCTCTTCAAAACCGAATCTCGAACCAAAACCTCAGCAAAACGAGGAACTCCGTCAGTTCCGGGGTAGAGTTTAACAATGCGCCCCCTTCGCCAACATAGGGGCGGCAGGTTAGCATCCTTAATCAACACGAGGTCGCCAGTCTGGGGTGGGGTGGTTTTATCTGTCCACTTCACGCGCTGTTGTAGGATATGCAAATACTCCATCGACCAACGTGCCCAGAAGTTTTGGGACATCTGTTTCAAAAGTTGGTATCGCGACAAACGATGGGATCCTACATCCTGAATCGGATATTCAGGCAACGCCAAAAGGGGCTGTCCGATCAAGAAATGACCTGGGGTCAACGCTTCCAGGTCATTCGGGTCCGAAGACAACGGGCACAAGGGTCGCGAGTTGAGGACGGCCTCAATTTTACAAAATACCGTATCAAGTTCCTCAAACGTGAGAATAGTTTCTCCAATCACGCGACGCAAGTGTGTCTTGGCAGCCTTTACACAAGCTTCAAAAATCCCTCCCCAGGTCGGACAAGCTGGAGGGCTAAACTTCCAGATTATCCCACGCCGGGAGAGGGTGGTTCCAATGTCTATTTTATTATCAACAAAAAACTTAACTACTTCCTTAAGATAATTACACGTTCCCTTATAATTAGTACCACAATCGGAACGTATCAATGACGGCAGTCCTCTACGGGAAACAAATCTGCTCAAGGCGGCGACAAAGGCTTCGGTAGACAATTCCGAGACAATTTCCAAATGGACAGCCTTGGTGGACAAACACACAAACACGCACAAGTACGCCTTATAGGTTTTAGCATTACGCAGTCTCGAAGCCTTTACAGTAAAGGGACCGGCGAAGTCGGTGGCGACTCCGGCAAAAGCTCTACATTCCGTGACGCGATCAGCAGGCAAATCACCCATCTGGGGCTGCATGGTCGCGGCCTTCAATCGATAACAAGGCAGGCAACGGAAAACCACAGTGCGAATGGCTCGACGAGCAGACAAAATCCAAAATTCACGCTGCAAAATGGCCAACAAAGCATTACAGCCAGCATGTTGTGCATTCACATGGCGATCTGTTATTATCAGTTGAGTCAAATGTCCGGCTTTAGGTAACAAAAGGGGGTGACGAGCTCCATACGGCAGGTTCGCATTTCGAAGTCTTCCGCCGACTCGCAAAAGCCCACTCTCGTCCAGGAAGGGATTCAATCGCGATACCGCGCCCTTCAACTTGCGACGGCCTAAACGCAAAATTTCAATCTCGGACTCAAAACTATCAGCTTGTACTCTCCGGACCCAAAACAAGAGCGCGTCCCTACGCTCGTCCGGAGTGAGAACCGACGAATCACGCCTCGCGCGTGGGTTTCTGCAATTGTACACAAAACGTCTGATCCAAGCGGTAACACCAAGCAGCTTCTGTAAGGAGCTGTACCGATCCAACAACAAATCCTTTTCCCCGGCGGGGTTAGTCTCCAGGACGCATGCCCGCATATCAGGAACGGCTACGTTCGACAACGCTGGAGAGGGCGGCCACTCCGACTCAGGCCGCATCAACCACTGTGGGCCCCACCAGAGGGGGTGGTTAATTAGGGTTGGGGCTACACAACCCCGAGACGCACAATCCGCGGGATTCATGGTTCCCGGCACGTGTCTCCAAATCAACTCGATGTCGGAATTACAAATCTGCGACACTCGATTGGCCACAAACACGTCCAAGGTGTGCGCCGGAGCCTTCAACCAACAAAGGACGACCTGACTGTCCGTCCAAGCATAAACCTCTTGTATCGCAATAGATCGACCTAATGTGAGCCATACGTGGTTCAACAAACGCATTAGGAGGGCAGCTCCACACAATTCCAACCTCGGGATCGTATGACGAGTCCGAAGGGGAGCGACTTTGCTTTTCGCTATCACCAGATGCACAGCAACAACTCCGTCAACAGTAACGGTGCGGAGGTACACGGCCGCAGCAAATCCACGTTCGGAGGCATCGGAAAAGCCGTGAAGAGTAACTTTACAATTTTCAGAAGGGAGGAATAGCCTCG